>OX359250.1:8542455-9289748 GCA_947179485.1 Allacma fusca
GTTAGTAACTGAGTTTAGTAGCAACTGATAAAGACTAAGGAGTAAATTGTAAATACAACTCAACTTATTTCTTACATTTAGATTCTTTCGAGAATGCAAGAAAAGAATGTGCGTTATGATGGAGAATCAAAGAGAAGTGGTTGAGAAAATTCAATTTAGTATCCAGATGATCCCCTAGACACTTATAAGAGTAGACGTGCTCAATATCATTAACTTTGCAACGCACTGACAAAATTCACGGGTACTGATATATCATTTTCTAGGAAGGATTAGAAGTTGAAATGTATAATTCGATATGAGACAATATATATATATTCTAATTATCGCTTGCTATAGTCAGATCAGGAAGGAAGCGCTTACTGCGAGGAAATTGAAATACTAAAAGTCAATACAAAACATTTGATCAGAGAGCAAGAACTCGGCCCACTTCTAGATGTCCACAGACACCTTTCACAATTTAAAAATCTCTGTGACAGGAAATGAAATCACAAAGGAGATGTGAAAAGCCCTTCCAAGGGCTTACTTGAGCATGACTTTTAAAATCTAAAGAAAAATCTCCTGGAAGTGTTTCACGAAACAGAGATGATTTTTACAATTATTGTACTTGTTCTGGAGAAGTGCACTGAAATTAGGAGATACCTTCTCAAGGAATTGATGGAGTAAATATCTTAATAAAAATGTAAACTACAGGTTAAGGGATACTGGCCATAAGAACTTTTAGTGTATCTTCTAGTATGAATTGATCCAATGTTGACCAAATTGACAAAATTATCATTACTATAATATTTTGCTGAAAGAGAGAGAGAGAGAGAGAGAGAAAAATCAACCCCCAAACTTGTACCAACCCTGTGAAGGAGCAAAATTGAAGCACTAGTAAGGCCAGATTTTCCCATGGCACTGATGAATTGGAACAAACGAAGCACGTGTATTACTATTACCCTTGTAAATTTGAGAATCTGAGTACAGCCCGTTTATTTTACTCAGTTCCCTCAGAGGGGGTCCCGAGTTTTAAAATCCAAATCAGTAGCCCCCATGTTCCCCTGGTAAATTTCTAAATCCCATAAAGATTTCAATTTTTGAGAGTCGATGGTGTCTCTGATGTGGGAAGGAAATTTCCCTCCTTTGGCAGCCATAATTTCATGCCACATGAATTTAACTTAAAGCCAAGTATTCTTAAAATCCGATTCGGAGTGGTTAAGGAGGGATAGTGTGAGTGGGAGAAGGGACTCTTAACGAAGCATACTATTGGAGGAGAGACGTGTATAAATAATATGGGGTGAGGAAGACAGAGAAGAGATTTGGAGGGAAGGCTGAAGCTATCCTTTGGAAAAATCCAATAAGGCGTGAACGACGAATCCCTTTCCTTTTCATCATGGGGATCTCTGGAGGGTTGGAAAATTAACTTTTTCTCAATCATATCGCCTTTGATGCCACTCTGTTGTGCTCCGATTATTTGTACCACCTCCTTTTCCCTCACTATCCGCAACTTTATCTAATTCCTAGCTCTCACTCCTTTCACCACAGTCACACTTTCCTCCGTCATCAAAACCTACATTTTTTTTTATCCTTTTCTTCATTTTATTTCCCGTCCCTTCTTTCCCCACATCCCACAAAAGTTCAATTCTATCTTCAAATCCATCTTTATCATCACTTATTCCCTCCCATTTGCACAATGTCTCCTTTGCAAAATACTATCTACATTTTTGCAAATAACAATCCTCACAACTCAGATCTAGTCTCGGCTAAGGGCTGCAGCTAAGTACACAGTTACAAACTGATTAGTATTGTAATACTATATAAGAATAGTAGTATTACTACTAGCTTAACTTTTGACTACTTACTACTAAAATGAGGCCAAACTGAGTTTTAAGATAATTGATCGTGCTGAAATAAATTGAGGATCGAAACTATTTTTGGAAAGAGAAATCAATATACAATCCAAAGACGGCTCTCGAAGAGATTTTGACATAATCAAAAGTTAAGCGAAGGCTAGATTCAAATGGGAATAGAAAGTCATGAGAAGAATGTTTGTAGAATAACTCTCAGGAATCAACTTGAGTTTGAAATCATGAAAGCTCAAAATTTAACAAGAACTGCACGTAGGCAGTTAAAAGATTCCGATTTCCGAGTGCAAAAACTTAGAAGCCGACAGTTTCCTAAGAATAAATTGATTGGAATTTAATAAATCTTGAAAACACGTAGACCAATACAATCATTGGCAGTGCAACATGGAATTATGAAATGAAATCTTGAATCATCATTTGAACATCCGGTTGGTAACAAACCAAAGGGTTTTGGATTTTTTAATGTAACCGATAAAAATTGCTTACAGGCTAAAATTTATAAATGAATGTAACTTGTGAAACAATAATTTGTAATTTGCAATTATTATTGTAATTGGTTTTCATACACTTGCGTCGAAAATTCAAATTTTACTGAAATTCTCTTGCAACGTTGCGCATAAACTGTTGTACCACCCCACTTGAAACCCTCCACGTCAGGCTACAGTGCCTGAATTCCCTGTAGTATAGAAAAAATCAAAAGGACTTGCATACAGTGTAACGGTCAATAAAGAGAAAACTCTTCAGGCTTGATGAATCCTGGAAGTGAAAGTAGTTGGGAAGAAGAAATGCTAGCTATCCTTTTTTATCGGTTTCTTTCATCATTGAAATCCAATTGGGGAAGTTCTTACAGAGCAGTGAGACAATCAGTACTGAAGACTTGTATTTACAGGAGAATGTTTAATTTCTGATGATTCATTTGTTTTCTTTTGAAGTAAACTTTCTCCAATTCTCCTAATTCCACTGTCGAGTATTCAATTGTAATCTTCTACAATATTAAAAAAATTGGAAGCAATCATTGGCTCATTTCCGAACACAGTCGAGATAACAACAGCATATGGGACATCTTAGACACGATTATAAAAAATTATCTGACTTTTCCTCAGAGCTGTATTCAATCACAGTCTTCCTTAAGACGTCCGTATGGAAAGTATAGGGTTGTAGACAAATTGGAGACACTCTAGAGACTTAATGCATTTTATTTTCAGGACGTCTCGTACCACACTACTTTTTCATCATTCTGACATGAAATCAAGTCAGTTTCAGACTTTCTTTTCCCCTCATCTCAGCCATACTACTGCAGATCACACATTCTTTATGTAACACTTCGCTCATGCAAATACTAAAGGAAAGTTTTTAAAATTTGATAAATGATCATTTTTCATTGACTCAAAATTGTGTGTAAACAGTACAAAAATTCGAGCAAATTTTAAGGGATTTTCTGCAAATATGCATCTAGAACAAATTTCCAGACAAATTTTGTTTATTATCTATTTTTGAAATAATACAATTTGAGCTATTTGAAAATAATTCTTATTTTGAGTATTAAGAGACTGACAATGAGACTTGTGCTTACTAACAGATTTTTTCACTGTAATAGTTGTACCATATTCTGCTCCGTAACAGGTCTGGCGGAGTTTTTGTCGATAAATGCCTCCTGACAGATC
This sequence comes from Allacma fusca, assembly GCA_947179485.1. Taxonomy (NCBI): domain Eukaryota; kingdom Metazoa; phylum Arthropoda; class Collembola; order Symphypleona; family Sminthuridae; genus Allacma; species Allacma fusca. The sequence goes on from OX359250.1 coordinate 8,545,964, forward strand.
TGGACCAAAAACGTATGTTTCTCCACATTTGGATTTAGTGTACATTGACTTCTTAGCTGATGTAAGGGGAGGGTTTACATATGTATGGACCTGGATGTGGGAATGTGCACAAGTTTTTGATTTAACGAGATCGGACGTTCTTGAGAAAGAAGCGTGGGAATGATAAGGTCGGTTGAAAGGAGGACTTGTCACATGCTATTAGAGGAATTTTCCCTGACAAAGCCCACACTGCCTGCCAAGTGGCGTGTCAAATATGAGCGGACTGGAACCTACATCCGTTTTTGTTGTTCCGAATGATTTCATCTAGTTTTTTCCTACTCTGATGTCCCGCCGAGAAAAGTTCCAGCTCGTCTGTCTCTATCTGGACATCTGTTGTATGTACATATAGATAGATCCCCATACAATCTATGTACATATACATGTCACCTTTTAGAACCAGCACATGCAACATGTACACTTAATTAGGGAAACCATGCTCTACAAACACACTCCTCCAAACTTTGTCAGTGAGAATATGTAAAAAAAAAATTATAAGGCATGTTTTTCTTCCCGAGGCAATTAGCAGGAGATCAAATGCATGAGGCTCATTAGGAGGCTCTTGCACAAAAGGTAAACAACCTCGAGGGAAAAACTTCCATTCATTCCAACCATTTACCAATTTCATTAATTTATTCCCTTTATTAACCCCCGTCCCATATTTTTGGTCAGTAGAAACAAACTTTGACTCAACAGTCTGACAATTAACAAGCATACTGTATGTACGCATATTGTCAAATTCCCAATTGAATTGGGAATTCATTTCATAGGAATTGGGTCAAGTCCTATGAAATTGAAGTCCCAGCTCCGTTTTGAAAATAAGGATTCAAATCTTCAACTACTAGTGGTCTGTAATTTTATTATATAAATTCAAAGTAATTTTGACGGGGATTTTTAATTCTTAAATTATTTATTAAACGTTATGAACGTTTTTAACGGAATTTAAAGTTTACGCTGAGCTTTTGTATGGTCGATAAATACATATGGTCACAGCCCCGATAGCATTCATGGTGTAATCCTCATCACTCATAGTAGGTTGACTTCTATCGAGAAATCGCTGTTTTTTGTATTGATCTCACTACATCCATATTTGAAGAGCCAGAAAATTAGCATTGAGGGAAATAGGAATGTGAGGAATTTTTTTATAGGCAGAGATTCTTCCTTCGTAGGGGAAACTAGTATAGCTCGAAAGAAAAACTATGGCTTCGGATGACAAGAGGAGGAGGAGGTGTGAGAGAGTGGAAAGAGTGGAGATATTTTATTCATCTGTGTTATTAGAGACTAGGCAAAATGCTGGGTCATATTTCAAGGCGGATCCACAAGTTCATGGGGTTGAGATCAGCTGTGAAGGTACGGAGATGGAAGAGACTCTCGCTCTTATGCTAGAGGTGGACGGGGAAGGGGAAAAGTTACAACTTCTTTCAAGCTACGGAATGCATTGCGGATGTGCATGTATCTATTTATAAATAATAAACATTATTTTGTACTCACTCGTGAGTTCACTTATCATAAAGGAAGCGGTGCCTGTGTAGCTTCATCAGCATGCTCTTAACTCCAGGGACTTTCACTACAAACAGCCTCCCCACTACGTGCATTATAGTTGTCTAAATGGCTACAGGAACCCCGGATTTTTCCCAAGAACCTTACACGGTCCTTGTGTCCGGAGGTGCACATTATGATCCTGAAAGCTGGAGCTCGGACTGGGTCAGGAGTTTTTTGGGGTCAGGACTATAACTTGAATTTTCTTGGAATTTATTGAAGCCTATTACGCCAAAAATCGAAATATATCCAGGGTCCTTTTTTTTATTTTCAATTAACAATTAATGAATTTTAAATTTGCAAAACATTCTTGTAAGATTCCACTGATTTTCAGAAGTTTAAGAAGCTGAAAGATTAAGAGTCACAGGTTGACCCTGAATAATTATTAAACTTGAACTTGAGCCCTCAGGAACTTCAACTGAACCTGAACTTCACTCCGAACCAATACACTCAGCGTCAATCGTACTTGAATTTTGGAGTGAAAGAGTAACACATCTCTGGTTTTGAATTCTCCTCAGGTAGGATTCCTGGGATGTTCAATCCAAAATGACTTGTTCCTTTTTTTAAAAAAAATTAGAGTAGCTCCTCTAACCTCAAAAATCATTATACTTGAACTTGATCACTACTTGACATGAGAATTTTGAAGTGTAACTTGACCTTGAATGAGCTCAAACTGTGGAGAGTTCAGGATGCAGGAACTATTTATGATGCTTTTACAACTTGGGGTGTAAATACAAGACAAGATCTTAGGAGAAGGTACGCTCAGAGGGCTCGAGCTCCTCCCTATATGTATGTACATACATGTAGGTAACTACATATAAATTATGATGTAGTTTTTTTTACAGAGGGAGCTCCTATTAGTATGCATTGCTAGCATGTGTGTGTGTGTGTGTGTGTGTGTGTGTGTGTGTGTGTGTGTGTGTGTGTGGAGGGAGGGAGGGAGAGAGAGAGAGAAAAAAAAACATGAAAGACAGGAGTATATGGAGAGGAGGGAAAGAGAGAAAGAGGAATCATTAATATTCAAAACTCTTGGTGAAGAAACTTTTGGACTTTTTAGATGAAGCCGGAGTCTTCACCACACAAGAACTAGACTTTGCTTAAAATTCCATGCGGCAAGTCTCGACTTTCAAAAGAATATCAAGATTGATATTCATTGCTCCTCGCGACTCCATTTTTCCTTCCTTAACTCATCCTCTCATCCCATTTTTGTCTAACCGATACACATAATCATCCTAGGAAGTAACATGGTCTTCACCTTATATATAAACTCCCGGCTCAAGATTTTACTCCCGAGCCAAATGCAAAATATTAAATCTAATCCTCCGCAACGCCACGCACAACCTCCTTAACTTCCACTTACTCCCTCCCAATCTCCCTCACGTACGCAAACACACACTATTAACCAACAGTATATCCCACAATTCCCATCCCTACAAATAGCATTCCAGCAGACCAGGCAGACTATTTACTGTCTACTCTCGTTGTAGCAGCCTCCTCAAAGATCCTCAAACTTCCCTCCCATCCACCTCAACCTGGCTACTTAATGGAGAGAGTAAATATTGTTTTAAACGAGGCTCTGTCCAAATATCCCATCTGTAGTTTATACCCCAAGACTCCCCTTATAAAAGGGAATCCCTCCTAACCCACCTGACCCTGTATGATGTCATAAATAATAATTAAGATTAGGAAGGAGTTCCATGGAAATATTTTTCCAAGCTCCGAGCAAATGTGACTAGAAGGACTCTGCTTCAGAGAGCGATTCCTGTGTGTGTGTGTGTGTATTTTTGGCAAGGGGAAAAATTAACATTTAAATAAAGACCAAAATAAGGATATTACTGGATGTGATTACAAAAAGCATGTATAGGATCTTGATTTGTGGTTGAATGTGGATCTGTGCCGTTGTCCTGCTTAAGAATGTTTCAAATGTATATATCTAAATTGTGAGTTTCATGGAGGAGAAAGCGTGTGGGAGTAGGAGTGAAAGTATTACCACAGAAGTACAAGTTCCTTGGTTGAGCCTGAGTTGCGGTGTCGTTCGACTATTTTAGGGAGTCGGACGGACTTTTGTCGGAGGTATAGGACCAACCATCGTAAGTTAGTAAAGACAGAGCTAATTTGAGAGGGAGCGTGGTGGGCGAGGGGAGAGTAAGTTTTTCTTGTATTTGAGTCTGGGTTATGGGGAAAGTAGGAATTGTGAGTGTCCCTAAAAGTAGACAATGCATGGAGAGCAAGATCCCTTCCAAATGACTCTTTATGTCCAAGTCTAATCTAAGTCACATCTAACACTTTTTCCTCTCTCTCTCTCTCTCCCTCCCCGGCTCCTCCTAAACGACAAATTATTTCCCCAAGAAAAATTACCACTTCCAAGCACAAGGCTCCTAACATATCCTAAATGATGCCCAGGTCCCCAAAAGACCATTTCCTTTCTTTATATACATATAGAATGTAAACATTATGCAGATACTCGTACATCCGACCTTCGGAGTACATGAGTAGGAAGAGCCAGTCCAGAGCAACTGGTTCCGTGATAACGAGTCAAAGAAAACATGTCCCATCTGAGAATCTATACAGTCTGATCTGTACACATAAGATTTATAGTAATTATTTTATAATAAAATACGATATATAATTACGTAATGCATTCAAGATGACTAATAATAATATAATCTAAGGTGATGGAGAAACATGACCCATCTGAGGTCACAAAACCTCTCGTGACCCATAGTGACCCTATTTGACCTCCCTTGTAATTTTAAGTAGAATAAAATCTGGAATTTGAAGGATGCTAAACTCATCTTATTAACGACATAAAATGTCAATGTCACACTTACAGTATGAAAGGGCATGGGTGTACTTAGTGCTGTAATTTGTTCGTTTTGTTTTGTTTTGTTCTCTTCGGAAATGAACAAAAGTAGAACAATTTGAGTTTTGTTTTGTTCACCGAGTTTAGTTTTGTTTTGTTTTTTGAACAATCCGTATTGTTCAAAAAACAATCCATATTGTTTTGTTCTACCGATGTAGAAGATGTTAGAAATTTGTGAAATTGACTGACGGATATGCTTTACAACTCTTATTTAATACACTCATTAAACCTTTTGTTGATAGTTTCTAGGAGCGTAAGGCGTAATGTAATTCCATACATCCACAAGAGCTGAAATGACCGCGTATATAGATATAATATATCAACAAACGATTGTGGTGGGGTTTACCTAGTGCTACCGATACGCATCGTTTGGGTTCGCCCGATGCCTTGAATGAATTAATTACCTGTATTGTTTTTTTTTTGTTTCTTAGGCCTCTTTTATTTCGGTGTCTTCCTGTCAACTCACAGTCAGACTAGTTTCAACATTTTAGGATCAAATCAAGTTTATAATTTAGCATCCAAGTCATCCTTCTGCATTTTATTAAAAACAACAAAACAAAATCGAATTTCAGCAGTGGAGGTGGCATTTGTCCAACTAAGTACTGGTGTCCAACAGAAATTGCTCTCGTTTACAATATCCGATGTACTCAAACATTTAATATCAGTACAGGTTATGGTCATAGCAGGTAACAATTAATTACTCCGTTGACCTCAAGTAGGCATTCTAATTGTAAGTTTCACGTTGTTCAATAACTTTAGATTGGCCTTAAATCTGTAAATAGTGTAAAGATTTTGTTGACCTTACTTAAGCCCAGCGGTTCACACCATAAATGATGTGTATAGATGTAACTAAAACCGTGCACTTCAATAGCTCCTAATGGTCATTATGATGTTATTTGAGATTCATTATAGTGTATGTAAGGTCATGGGTCTACTAATAACCCGCAAAGGTCAAATTAACGTCATGGGAATTCTTGTGACCCATCGAAAAATGAGATAATGAAACTCCTTGTAGCCCACTGAAGTCATGGAATTTCTTGTAGCCCACTGAGGTCAAATTGAGGTCATTGAATTTCTTGTAGCCCACTGAGGTCAAATTGAGGTCATTGAATTTCTTGTAGCCCACTGAGGTCAAATTGAGGTCATTGAATTTCTTGTAGCCCACTGAGGTCAAATTGAGGTCATTGAATTTCTTGTAGCCCACTGAGGTCAAATTGAGGTCATTGAATTTCCTGTAGCCCACTGAGGTCAAATTGAGGTCATTGAATTTCCTGTAGCCCACTGAGGTCAAATTGAGGTCATTGAATTTCTTGTAGCCCACTGAGGTCAAATTGAGGTCATTGAATTTCCTGTAGCCCACTGAGGTCAAATTGAGGTCATTGAATTTCCTGTAGCCCACTGAGGTCAAATTGAGGTCATTGAATTTATTGTAACCCACCGAGGTCAAATTGAGGTCATGAAATTTCTTGTAGCCCACTGAGGTCAAATTAAGGTTATGGAATTTCTTGTGACCCACTAAGGTCAATTTGAGGTCATGGAACTTGTTGTAACTCACTTAGGTCAATTTGAGGTCATGGAATTTCTTGTGACCCACTAATGTCAATTTGAGGTCATGGAACTTGTTGTAACTCACTGAGGTTAATTTGAGGCCATGGAATTTCTTGTGACATTTGAGGTCCTGTTGCTATTTATGACTCACTCAGGTCAATTTGAGGTCATGTTGCTATTTATGACTCACTCAGGTCAATTTGAGGTCATGTTGCTATTTATGACTCACTCAGGTCAATTTGAGGTCATGTTGCTATTTATGACTCACTCAGGTCAATTTGAGGTCATGTTGCTATTTATGACTCAGGTCAATTTGAGGTCATGTTGCTATTTATGACTCAGGTCAATTTGAGGTCATGTTGCTATTTATGACTCAGGTCAATTTGAGGTCATGTTGCTATTTATGACTCACTCAGGTCAATTTGAGGTCATGTTGCTATTTATGACTCACTCAGGTCAATTTGAGGTCATGTTGCTATTTATGACTCACTCAGGTCAATTTGAGGTCATGTTGCTATTTATGACTCACTCAGGTCAATTTGAGGTCATGTTGCTATTTATGACTCAGGTCAATTTGAGGTCATGTTACTTTTGGGCACTTTTTCAAACTAAGTTTGAAAAGATTATTACCAACTGTTGTGGTGGTTCGTTTGTTATAGTTTTGTTTTATCTTATCGCGGTTTTGTTTTGTTCTAGTTTTGTTTTTTCGAAAACTGATTTTGTTTGTTTTGTTTTGTTCAAAAAACAAGAACTGAACAAAAGAACAAACAAAACGCGAACAATATTACAGCACTAGGTGTACTTTCACCATATGTTAGACCTCCATATGAATATTTGTGTTGGGTGAAAGTCCCGTCCCGTCTTTAGGAGTTTTGTGCAGAAGTGGGGTCTAAATAGTATCATATCATGTGTCTGTCTGTCTGTCTGTGCCTGACATATATTATTTTCGAAAATATGTTGTTAAAGGAATCCTTCCCTTTTGTAGACAGACTTGAAGGTGGAGGGGAAGGGACTTTCACCCGGAGTAGGGCTACAGATTCTAGTTATGTGTAATAATTACATATAAATGTATGAGGGAATGGGGGTCCGTAACTGGTGGAGTGAAAGGCGTAATAGCCCATTGTCTTCCTCACCTCTTCCCGAGCATTTATCTTGGTCTTGGAGTGGGAGAGTAAGGGAACAAAGAGCATGGAAGGGTGAGCGTAATGGTTAAGTAGGACATGAGGAGTTCTGCTGGGAACAAGCATTTAGCCACACCATGCACGTCCCACTTATGCATCAACCCTACCTGCTCATATAGATATGTACCTATAGATTGGAACGGAGTCAGTCGACATTAAGTAAAGTGCCCTGATGTTATCACCTCCTTCCTTTTACCCACCGTCGAAATTACCTCAGCAAACAAGTAATATGTAGTTAAATGCAAGACAAATGGCGAGTTCCTTACGAGAAATAAAAAACATGGGAGAAAATCTCCTGAGGCATTTATAACCCAAATTGCCACTCGTCACTACTCCCTTCCTATAATCAGCCGCTACTCCATCCTCACCATCCGTCTCCATCACCTCCTCCATCCAACTCATCCAACAAGAACTTTAGTCCATGTCAATTTTTAAAACTTCCTTTCTAGCTCTCCCAACATCTCACAGTCAGTACAGTGTACTCTCGGTGTGGCAGGATTTCTTATAAATATTCCCTCCCCCAACGTTGGAATCTCAAATGTATCTACATCCATGTTAATAATAATTAATGTCCTTTTAAAACCTTTAGAGTGACTCAGGATCCATGTCCCTGGAGGTGGACAAATGATTACTCGAAATATTTTACGGGAATGCTAATATTTTTCCTTGACAGAGGGAAATTGTGGTTCTCTGGGAGGAGGGGGAGGGGTGTTGTAATGAAGGGAGCTAGTATACTGAATTGTGGCCGGAAGTAAATAGGAAGCTTTCTAGGATGTGGTTGTTCCGTGATGTCTTGCCAGGAGGCCAGAAAACAAGGGAGGGAAGGGATGAGGAGACATCATGGTCAATATAATGAGGAGCGTGTCATTCCCACGAATATTTACAGGTCACACTCTTTATAAGAGCATCCCTGGAAGGGCCGGTTCTGGAAATAAAGTCCTATTCAGCGTTAAGTTTTAGAGTTGTGATCAAAATTAGAAAAAGGCTTGGTCAATTTTTGAAATGGGTTTAAATTAGTGTTAAAATTAGCTCAATTCCTGGTTAAAATTGGGTTTCTTGAAGGCGTGGGCATCAATTTGGTTAAATTTACACAAGGTCAAGTCCTTCATTAAGACAAGGGCTATAATTCAGGTCAAGGTTGGCTATGGTCAGTGTTAAGTTAATTCGGTCTCATGTGAAAGTTAGACCCGATTTCTACCGATTGAAGTGAGTCCCGGCCATTTTGTTCAAAAATAAATTCAAGGAAGCTGACCCTTGGAAATTCCTATTCCGAACTGAGCACTACCTCCAAATTTAAGTTGTTGCCCATACAGTGACCTCAACTTTATCCGCTAACATCCGCAGTTTGAATCCATACTTGCACAGCCTCAAATATGCATGGTCACTTGTAGTCTTTCCTTTCGGGGGAAATATTTTCTCACCCAGGTTTGGAGCAATGGAGATAAACATTTTGTTTTTGATGTGAGGGAGAGGAAAGGAGAGATGAAATCCGGGCTATAAAAGCCATTCGAGTGGGACATTCTCACATGTGACCATATCAGTGAAATGGTAATGCTCATCTCATATCTCATGTATCTATCTTTCACAAGATACCCATGCAACATGTGAACTTGGGATGGAAACGAAATTTTGTTTGAACGTGTCTACCTGTCCAAATTTCCCAGTCTTAGGGTTTCTGCTGGGGACAGTATTTTTGTCCCGCAGAAGATTCCGTCCCCGAAATGTTCCGAGCATAAAAATGTGACCCGAAATATCCCGTCCCGGAAAACTTTTCCCCTCCCGATCCTGAAACCCAGTCTTGACAGAAATACTCCACGTTCCCTTCTGTCTAAAAGAGCACCACGTTGCAAACGTTATTTAATGCAGGAATTTTTCATGAGCTAACGGATCATTTGAAAATAAATAATTACAGTAATAATAATTTAATTTACAATTATTCATATTAATATATTTGTAATATTATTGTATGTAATTACATTAAGGCAACCAACTATCTATCCACATTTTCTTTCATTTCATTATGCCCCACTGAAATTGAATTACTTTTGCTCTTATATAGATAATTTATAGAGGGACGTCAAATACTGTCTAAGGTGATCTCAAGATAAAAACCAACATGGTTTCAAAGAGGAATATGTCTAAATATTGTGACTGCTACTGCAGAGCAAATGCTCTCAATAAGGCAGTCATTTATAGTGAGAGTACCCTGTAATTAATGAGGTCCTGTGAACGAGACGGCACAATACAAAAGACTTTGGAAAGTTCCTTGGGAGCGAATAATTGCGTATCACTTGGGCTGGATGAATGGAGCTTAATCCGCTGAAAAAGGTCTTTGCTTTATGGTATTACATGGTAAATTACAAAACAGGAAGGAGGAATATGAAATAAACTACAAACAGGACTCGGTCCAGACTCAATCTCACGTGGATTCTCAAAAGCAGAATTCAGATTTAATTTGAGCACGCTGGACAGATGTAATTAATGCATTCCCTGGCTTTGGAGTTTCGAATGGAATCCAGTCAGAATACTCTGGTCCATGAGTGCAAACATTCTATTCATTAGGGATAAGTTCGAGAGAAATGTTGTATACGGCAAACATGTGATTTAGCCCAATTTCAATTAACTTGGAGTTTTCACTTTAAATTAAAATAATTACTGAATTCTGCACTCTCATTTTTCGAGTGCGTGATTCGGCCAGACTAGAATTTTAATTCTCGAATCCAAGATTCGGCTAGGCTTGTTTTAAGTTTCCCAGTCAAATTTGAACTTACACCAAACGTTGAGCTTTACCAAAAGTACCGATAAAATTTGAGCCTCGTCCGAAATTGAATTGACCCGAACTTGACTTAATTGGAACTTCAATTTAAAATAGAAACTCAAACTTGATCTTCACTGGTACTTAATTTTAGAAACTCGAACTTGAATTTAAATTAGAAACTAAAACTTGACCTAAACTAGAACTAGAATAATTTGAATTAGAAACTAAAACTTGACCTAAACTAGAACTAGAATAATTTGAATTAGAAACTCAAACTTGGCCTTAACTAGAACTAGAATTCGAATTAGAAACGCTAACTTGATCGTAACTGGAACTTGATTTTGAATTAAAAACACGAGCTTAATCTTAACTGGAACTTAAATAATACACTTAAATAATAACTTGAATAAAAAACCAACTTAAATAAAAAAAACCACTTGAATAAAAACACCTAGTTGAATAAAAACGCCAACTTGAATAATAAACCAACTTGAATAAAAAAAACCAACTTGAATAAAAAAACCAACTTGAATAAAAAAACCAACTTAAATAAAAAAACCACTTGAATAAAAATACCAACTTGAATAAAAAAACCAACTTGAATAAAAAAACCAACTTGAATAAAAAAACCAACTTGAATAGAAAAACCAACTTGAATAAAAAAACCAACTTGAATAGAAAAACCAACTTGAATAAAAAAACCAACTTGAATAAAAAAACCAACTTGAATAGAAAAACCAACTTGAATTGGAAACTCGAACTTGAATTGGAAACTCGAGCTTGACCTTAACTGGAGCCTGAAAATGAACTTGAAATAGGATTTAAACTTAATCCAAACCTGAAATCAACTGTATTTTCAAATAAATCAATTAAATTAGTTTTTAAAAAATTGAACAAATGAAACCATCTAAAATTTAGTTGGTCTCAATCTTGATCGTATGCAAATCTTGACTCGTCCTTAAACTGGATTGAAACTTGAGCTTAAACGTGACTGAAAGTTGTCGACATATATTTGAGCTTGAGCGTAGCTCCGGTCTGTTTACATGTAGATTTTGGTTGCTGAGTCTCTGCGTGAAGGAAGGATGGAATTGATGGGATGACATTGAGTTGTTCCTCGGTGTAGAGAGAAAGTGCAGAGATGTAAATAAATAGGGAGAAGGAGGAATGGACGTAAGTGCAAATAAACACTTTCATGCCTGTTACAACTGAATGGTAAGCTAAATGGAAATGGTAGGGTCCATGCAAATTGGTACAATGTGCTTCGTAAGCTGGAAGTAGACACACATGCACATGAAAAGCTCCGGCCTGCTTTTAGTTAAGGGAGTCGAGAGTTCTCTGGGGTTTGTGGTCGAGGAATGCGTCTACGGTTCCCTTCTGGGATTTTCTTCAATATCATTTCCACAAGGGCTTCAAATCTACCCTCCTCCTCGATCACCACACAAAGTAATGGAAAAAGTCTTCCGGACAAAATCAAAGCAATGAGGAGGGGTTCATCTGCATGGAAAATGCAATCTGCAAAATTACTCCACTAAAATCCCATCTACTAGCCATCCCATGGACAGGGCTGCGTTCAAGTCAATTAGTACTTACAACCTCAGTCCTGATTTCACCTCAACTTTTATTTTATAGGGAAAAACTTCCTACAGTCGTAACTCTAGCTCTCCCAAGGCTGGAACGCTGGAAGCCATTTCAACTTCATTCCAACTTGATTACATACCGAACATCACTCTCTATAATGAACTTGAACTTCCATTGAACATATCTTAACCCGCACTTGTCCTCCTTCGCACTAACACTTGACCCCAGATCTGTAGACCTGTGCTTCCCTCTTAGACTCATAATTTTTTATTATATAATTTTTTCAAAAATTGGAATTCATTTAAAAATTCTTGGAAATTTTTTTTCAAGCATTATCACAACTTGACTTTGCCTGGGACTCCAAATTGAAATAGCTCTAACTCCGGAAGAAGAGATAGACTTGTTATGCACCTACCTGGATTTTGACCTCAACTTGACCCAACGTGAATCTAACTTCACCCCTCTGAGTCAATCTCGAGCTCCGAGTAAGACCAACGTCTCGTGTACTAAACCAAGCACGGGCTATTAGCTGGTCAAACCAAACGCACTATTTTTAAAACTGAACATGGGTCAGTCACAGCTTGTAAATATGCACATATCTGCCTTTGTAATGAAGATGATGTGGGATCCACAATAAATTCCAACCGAATAAAGTGTAATTCAATGTTGAAGGAAAGTTAGTTACAAATATCTACTCTGAATGAAAAACATTTCATCTCCGAAAATATTTTCCCTTTCCTTACTCTCACTTTCACTCGGAAGACTTTCTCTCGAAGTAGCTCCATATTTTTTGGCCATTATCACAACTCCCAATGGAGAGACCTTGCCAGGTAGCATTTTGAAATATCTTGGGAATCTCCGACAAACGAGTGTCAAAACATGTTTAGAAAATAAAACATTGGTGTTGGCCTAACTAGTACCAGAGAATTGTGTTCCAGGCTTTGGAGCATTCTTCTTAACTTGTAACTTCCCTTAATATTAACTTTTTTTCCCGAGTAAGATTCCCCGGCATGCTGTATCTATATAATAGGAGAAAGTGGGGAATTGTTAAAAGGGAGAGGAAAACTCCCTCGGTCATCCATTTTCTTCAGTCTTGAGAAAAATCTTGTAATGAAGAGTCAAATATGGTTTCCTCACTCCTCAGAATTATCCTTTGGTAAGATGAATGGGGAAATTATGGAAAATCCCTGTAACTTCTCTCCTCTTGCCTCGGAGTGGTTGAGCATGAAAGCACTCAAGGATAAATCAAGAGATTCAATATATGATCCTCCCAATTCTGACGACCAATGGAATGCTCCGCTTGTTCCGATCAACAGCAAGGACTCTCACAAGCCCTTCTGATGTCAGCAAAGTGATTCCCTCATTTGCTCCGCTTTACTTCCAGCGTACAAATTGAGTGTAGCTCAGATTCTTATTAATTATTTAATCATGACAGGGGCTTAAGATTCCCTGTCCCATGTTAGTTTTTACACCTGTAATAAATTATACAGTACACACGCGTACAAATATCAGCTGAAACATAAAATAAATAATATTAAAAGTCACACCAAAACAGGGCCTTTAATTTCCCCCAGTTTAAATTATTATTACCCAATTAAGATTACCAGTTGATTTACTCAAATGCTTGATGCTATTATTAAAATTCTTATATAATTATTTAAATACATATTTAATTGTAACTTATATCTTTTGTTAATTTCCAAATTAGGCTATAAAAATTGTCAAAAGAAAATTCTCCTTATTTTGTAATACTGTGATTAAAATTTAAACGGCATTGAAAAAACGTTCGGTACGCTTTAATTTTGATTGTGTTTTTTAATGTGTAGTGGAGCTGTGTGAGGGATGTATTAGATTTTAGACAAAATATTTTGTAGGAATGTAGAATCCAAGATACAAAATGTACCCAAATACCTTTACCTGTAGATACCCAAATTTTGAGGTTATAAAACAAGTACCCATTTGTGGTGAGAAAATTCGAATTCCTATTTCATACCCGAGCCCGTCCCTGTATATAAACCCAATGCCCGGGTACTACCTCTGCCCGTGAGAGACACTGTTACACAATAAAGAGTGGGAGCATGACTGGGGATGAATTGAGAAAGTGCTTTGAATGCAAGGATGTCTTTGAAGACGAGCTTATTTGGGAAGGATTCATCCTCGGAGGGGATTTTCCCCACTACATAAAGATGATTCGCTGGATTTCCCGTTTTGTTGGAATAAGTTTTGAGAGAGGGTCCCTTGGGAGTTGTTCCTGAAAAAAAAACAGGCTACATGCACAAGGATATCTCTAAATCATTGGTAACTCGATTGATTTTTATTTTATGAAAATAATTTTTAAGGGTTAACTTGATGGTGGCGGATGTGTGGGAAATATTTTGTCCCTTTAATGACAAGTGGGTTGACCATGACGCCATTTTGTCTACTAGTATGGGAGATTTGATGGCCTGAGGAGAGTTCGGAGGAATTGTGGAGGTTTTGTTGGGGTGCCCGTGTTCAGCTTCCTCTGTCTGTCTGTCTGTCACTCCCTCTCTGAATGTACATTTGTATGTAGGGCCTGTGTGTATATTCCCGGGATTGTTCTAGACCAGAAGAGAAGGAGGGAAGAGTGTGGACGGAGGAAAAATCAAAAGTAGGGATAGGAATCCTCCACTCGCATGCCCTTTGAAGGAAGGAAGGGAGGGAAAATGTGGAATGTGTTGCTTGAGTGTGCTGTGGATACTTGCCAGTTCTTCTCTTTAGCTCGGGGATTCCTCCATGGACATGTCTTTCCAGTTCCACTTAAGCCTCTCGCTTTCTCTTTTTATCCCTCTCAATTCTTTTCTCTCAATATGTCCATCTAACCCTAGCTAGGGCTCCATTCCAGCCAAATCGTCCCAACAGATATCACTTCCAGTTTCAACCAACAAATTTCCCTCTCAAATTCTCAAGTCCTTCGACTTTACTAGAAACCCCAACTGACACATACTTTCCACTTCCCTTCAAGCTTCATCATTAAATAAACCCGACTTCAAACTTCAATCCACTCAGTTGAAACTTGAACAAGCCAACGTGATAAAGTTGTTACTAATCTCTTGAATCCGTCTGTGCTCTGAAATGCCAAAAGATTCAAGTGCTACTTGAGCTTCAAAGGTTACATTAAGTTGATATTAACTGCCGGGTTTAGCCAATCTCTAAACAAATTTGCAAGTACTTGAACCTTACTTGAATCTTACTTGAATCTTACTTGAATCTTACTTGAATCTTACTTGAATCTTACTTGAATCTTACTTGAATCTTACTTGAATCTTACTTGAATCTTACTTGAATCTTACTTGAATCTTACTTGAATCTTACTTGAATCTTACTTGAATCTTACTTGAATCTTACTTGAATCTTACTTGAATCTTACTTGAATCTTACTTGAATCTTACTTGAATCTTACTTGAATCTTACTTGAATCTTACTTGAACAATACTTGAACAATACTTGAACAATACTTGAACAATACTTGAACAATACTTGAACAATACTTGAACAATACTTGAACATTACTTGAACCGATCGGCACGTAAGTTTCAACCTAGTCGCAACTGACTGTCATTTGAACTTGAACCAAGCTAGAACAGAACAGCACTCGAACTTAACCAGAACTTAAATAAACTTGAACTTGAAACCAGCACTGAATTGCACTTGACTTTGAAGTTGAACTTGAAAACAGAACTACATGGCACTTGATTTTGAAGTTGAACTTGAAAACAGAACTACGTAGCACTTGATTTTGAAGTTGAACTTGAAAACAGAACTCCATGACAATTGATTTTGAAACTGAACTTGAAACCAGAACTGCATGACACTTAAATTTGAAACCAGAACTGCATGACACTTGAATTTGAAACCAGAACTGCATGACACTTGAACTTGAAACCAGAACTGCATGACACTTGAACTTGAAACCAGAACTGCATGACTTTTGAACTTGATCCCAGAACTGCATGACTTTTGAACTTGATCCCAGAACTGCATGACACTTGAACTTGAAACCAGAACTGCATGACACTTGAACTTGAAACCAGAACTGCATGACACTTGAACTTGAAACCAGAACTGCATGACACTTGAACTTGAAACCAGAACTGCATGACACTTGAACTTGAAACCAGAACTGCATGACACTTGAATTTGAAACCAGAACTGCATGACACTTGAACTTGAAACCAGAACTGCATGACACTTGAACTTGAAACCAGAACTGCATGACACTTGAACTTGAAACCAGAACTGCATGACACTTGAACTTGAAACCAGAACGGAATGAGATTTAAAAATAAACCTGAAATCGAAGATGAAGTGAATAGCACTTGGAATTGGACAGGACCATAACCAGATGTGAAATAAACTTGAACTTGAAACTGGTCAGAGCATGGAACTTGCACTTGAAAATGAAAGACATAACTGTATTGAGCGTAAAGAGTATACGGAATTTGAACATGAGTGGAGCCCTGGTGTTTTTCTATGTAGAGTTGAGAAAGTGATGCTATGGAAATAAATGTAGTTTTGTTTCGTTTTATGGATGCGCCTTTATCAATGCGTAGAGAAATGAAAGTTCAAACGGGAAATGGGAAAACGTATGGCACACAATTTGCTTCTTTGGAAGCTGTGTTTCTCTGGGGAGTCATAAAAACACTTGATTTGCCTGAGCATTCATACTGCTGATGTGCCTTCGGTTCCTCCATTTTCTCCACTTCTCACAAGCCACTTTTCCTCTCACTTGTGCTTCTTGAACTCAACTGTTTCCAACTGAGACAGAGTGAAAGTATACAGAGTCAAAAATATATAAGGGAGAGAAACGAGCACAAGGAACCAGCGGGAGGGAAAAACATTTCTTCACCAGCTTTCGCTCCTTTCTTTTACCAGTCTTTGTTATAGAGAAAAAGCATTCTTGTGAAGCATCTTCCACTCCACCGACCTCTCCATAAGTCAATCTTAGTCCGGATAAAAGCATAAGCACCTTCCCATCGCACACTTCTTCATCAACCTGTCACTCTTCATCAACCCATTTCTTATTCCCATAAAACTAAATTACTTTTCACATCCATTACTACCTCCTAACTAACTCAACAACAAAAACAACACCACTCCAACGAGGCACGCAAAAAAAACACACGAAATTCAATCTCCATCCAATCCCAATGCACAAACGAGTCCAAACCCTCAAAACCTGCTCACTCTCTTAAGTCCTTTTAAAAATCACCTCATTACACAAACCATCTTTTTAAGCCATACATGACTCCTACGCTTCTTACACACACACACTCAACCAACAAGCAATGATCAATATCGAGTCGAATTTTGCAACAACAAATGTCCCAGCGGCTTTCAGCCAAGTTTTACCAGGGACAAGTGCAACTCAAGTTTCAGTTAAGCTACCCTCAAATTTCTATGTAATTCCCCCAAAATTGAGCCTAGCGAATGACATGGTCAAGCTATGATCAAGTTTTGGTCAAGTTTTGGTCAAGTTTTGATCAAGTTTTGATCAAGTTATGGTCAAGTTATGGTCAAGCTTTGGTCAAGTTTTGGTCAAGTTTTGGTCAAGTTTTGATCAAGTTATGGTCAAGTTTTGGTCAAACTTTGGTCAAGCTGTGGTCAAGCTGTGGTCAAGCTTTGGTCAAGTTTTGGTCATGTTTTGGTCAAGTTTTGGTCAAGTTTTGATCAAGTTATGGTCAAGTTTTGGTCAAGCTATGGTCAAGTTTTGGTCAAGATATGGCCAAGTAAAGGTTGAGTGAAGTTGAATAAATTCGGATGATATATCGTTATCGTGAATTATATGTACAACATTTTTAATTTATTAAGGTTTTCTAAAATTGATATTTCTTGGATTTAAAATATACATACTGGCAAATGGGTAAATCGATACCATTTGAAAAAAACAATATTTTCATCCTCATGCTTGGAAACCAATTAATGGAAACAATGAGTGCGAAAAAGCCACTTACTAAAATTAGTAACAAAAGAAACGCTTGAAGTTCTGCATTTACAGTGTCACGATAATCATCTGTCCGCCCTCTAGACCTTACAAAGGAGTGACTCATGAAATAATTGAAATCCCCCCTGTTTGTAGCAAATTCCTTTCCGGATTTTATAAAATTTATTTCATTCATCTGTCTAAAATTTTGAGGTCACAGGATTCAAAAAACTTAAGCAAACTCGGAGTTAATTTCAGAATGAAAATTATTATTTTTTATTCTTACAAATATTCTTCTTCTTATTTCAGCATTTTGTTCTAGAATTGACGCTAGCTTGTAGAAAATTTGTTCACCGATAATAATCCACAAATGGCATTGTTAATTACACAAGGAATCATGACCTTATGTCATTTATTTTTACTTGGTCGGGAAGGAATTACGTTAAAAATAGGGAGTGCTGAGGGGAGTACATGCAAGACCATATATTCTTGCTGCTGGAAGTGACGTCACAACAGAAACAGCTCCTACCCCTCAAATTTTCCCATGCATTACTACATTATCCTTGCTTCCCCGCTCTTCTTACGAGAGTTATATTCTTGAGAAATTCAGATATGACCATAAAGGGACCACAACGTTCTCTTGAAACAATTCCTGGGGTCGCTGAGCTCACTTGAATTCCACACATCATGTGAAAGCTACTCTGAGAATAGGGCATTAATCCAATACGGAGCCCCTCCAAAAATCCACACTTGGATTTTTACAATCTCCCAAATGACTAGATACCTCAGACTTTGACTTTTGGTATGAATTTTTGAGTTCACTTATGGAATTAATTAGGAATATTGTTCTATGCAAACCCTTATAGTTAAAACCCCGATGGTAATAATAATTTTAATTAAGTACCAAATAGGACTTTAGAATGGGTTGCATTTGAATTTGAAGTGACCTAAAATTGACCTAGCTGTATTTGACCTTGAAATTGATATTCCCTCAAAGTAGCTAAAACTTGACCTACACTTGACCCCGACTCACACTTGATTCATATTCCTCGCATACAGATATGCTTGTAACAAAATAATGTAACGTCAAACAATTGGGCTTGAATTAGCCCGGACTCAACTTGACCTAACTTGATCCAACTTGAACATGCACCTATTCTGAACTCCACTTGAGCTTCCAAACGTCTGAATTCCAATTGTTTTTAACGCAATGAGTAATTACTTAAATCCATACTTTCAGGATTCATTTGGAATAATTAATACAAACTTGACCTGCCCCTTATTTTAAAATAAATTGATCCGGAATCAGCATCATCTCAAACTGGAACACCCCTTAAGCTTCTACTTTATCAAAACTTATCAAACCTTACTTGACCGGATTCCCATTACCCCAAGTGTGACTTGAACTTTGAAGTGCCGCCTTAATACTAGAACCAGGACGTATGTAGCTCCGAGTTACAAGGAAGACAGCGTATAATTTTATTGCTTTTTGCTCTAGTCCTTGTCATACGTATGAGTCCTGAATTGATGCTATGAACACACATTATACATCCATATCCCGGGGGTTCCTCGAAAGGCAGAGGGCAAGAATGTGAGAAAAATGTACATGAAAAAAAAAAACTAGTATCGATTTAGGTTTTTTTTTCATCTCGTGACTATTCAAATATTATTTCATCAAGTTTTTAGCTGACGGCATCTGCTCTCTTGGTCCGGGCTCCCGACCAATAGCTGTTACGCTGTTATTATGTAGTGAGCGCTAATGGTGGGACTTTTTGGGAGAGAATAAAAACCTTTCCCAGTAGTCCATAATGACTACTGTTTTTGACCCCCCGTCCAACGGTCCTGGTTTTTGACCCCGTTCGTCCACCTGGGTTTTTACTACCTTTCCTATCTTCAACATGGGTAATGTTGAAGGTATAGGGAAAAGTGTACCAATGTATGTATGCAATTTATAATAGTAATTTATCCTTAACATTGAGCAATAAATTCGAGCGCGCATTTATAATGATAGGAGTAATATTTAATTAAAAAAATAGTAGATCAATGAGATATATTCCGCGAGAAGTAATAATCATTTGCATAAAAATTATTGAGATACAGTTTCGATTCAAATCAAAAACAGTTTTCATAAAGACTATTCTGTCTACATAGGTCTTTTGTTATTTTTTGAAAATGTAAAATGTAGAACATAATGTCTTTAGTGAAAACTGTGTAAGGATTTGATTTGTATGAAACAATAAACTCGACAATTTTGAATTATGAGAATTAAAAAAAGTTAGAAAAAATGTATGGAAATTTAAAAATGGTATAAAAATTTTAGCAGCATTAGTTCGTCTTGTGGTAGTTGTTCATCCGTTTGGTGACCTGTAATAAAAGAAAATCATAAATGGTAGGAACAAATAGTCAGGATTTCCCGAAAGCAAAGACATTTTCCTTACGTTGATGTAGATCCCTTGAACTGTCAACGACACTTTCCCTGATACTTCCAGAGTTGACCATTTGGAAGCCGCGACGGAGTACGAATCAAAGAAAACTTTGCAACAGTTTTTGTACAAAGTTATCTTTGATTCGTCTCCAAATAATGACGTCAGCGCTTCTAAGATCGGGGTGGTATTATGCCAATACCGCTCGACAGGTCTAGCCGAGCAGTATAAGTAGTACATGCCGTCGGTGGGATCATATCCAATTGGAAACTAGAATTCAAAAATATTTCTGAATACTAAGGTTTAAAAACCCAAAACATTTAAAGTAAGGCACTTACTTTGATATGGGGCGGTGGCGAACCTTGCCGAAGGCGGTGGTGAACGGGTGGGGGTGGTGGATGGTGGGAAGGAGTCCGAAGTTGTGGGGAAGATCCAAAGTAATGGTTGACCACGTGCGGTGATGCAATCTAGTAAAACCAGAGAAATTTATAAAGTAGTAACAAGAAAGGGTGTGAGAAACGATTTCAGATACGTTCGCATGTTATTTAATATTTACCTCACGGTTCCTGATGTCGGACAGCTGAGCGCGGAACAGGCTCAGTTCGGAATCCTTGGACTGCAGGAGCTGGTCCTTGGACTGCAAGAGCGCATCCTTCGTCTGCAGCGACAACTCCTTGGCTTCCAGAGCTGCGTCCATGTCCCGGATGGTCTTGTCCCGGCTCTGGATGATTTCATCCTTCTGGCGTACTTGGTCTTCTATTTTCTTTAGCTTGGTACGAACCTCATCATAGCGGAGTTTGCCCTGCAGATGCTTTCCTTTCAGGGCATTTAGCTCGTCGCTAAGTTGTCTAATCTCTTGTTCGTGGTTACAAGATTTTGGTAATGCTACCGGAACTTTACTTGAAAGTTTCGGAATCTTGTAAGGAACCTAAAATGTATTAAAATCAAAGACATGAGATATAAAATATTTCACGCATCTTATTCTGTGAGCACTGTGGGAATATTAATAATTTAAGCAAAAGAAATTCAAATTACAGTGCGAGATCCTGACGAGCGGGGCTCCTCTGCGGGGGAGTCACTTTCGCTGTCCGAATCGATACGTCGAATACGGATATAAGGGGACCTATTTCTGTGAATAAGTTCGTCCCAGATTTTCGCTCCTTCGGAATGGGTTGTTTTCTTTTCCTGAGAAAAAGAAATAAAGTATATGTCAAAAATGGGATTTGTATCACTTGTATTTATGCAACCATGGAGATTGTACTTATGACAGCATTGCTAGCTTTCGCAAAGTTTCCTGCAATCTCGGGTATAAATAATTCATTTGAAACATTGGATAATATAGAAGCAAAATTAAGCCAAAGCGAAATGGAGCAAAAGGATTTTGCAGCTGGTAGCAGCGAAATAATTGCAAGCGGTTTAGAAATAGTTTTAAAAAGACTCTTAACTGCGCAGAAGAATAGCAGTGCCAGCAATGATCCAGAGTATGGTTGGCGTCCTACGCAGACAGAAAACTGGATAAGTAAGTGCTTAAATTATATTCCTACAAAATATTGTAATGATTGTTGGAAGACTAATGCTACAACCTGGTTTTCAGTTTTGGTGATGATATTGGTCCTGTACGTAACAACAAAAGCCCTTAAAGTGGGACGAGCTTTCTACGTGGCATGGAAGGAGGGGCGAGTTGCCTCGCAGCAAGTTTCAAGAGATGACGAAGTCTAAACGCTTCAGTCAACCTCCAGCTCTCCGCATAAACTAAAGACTTGAATAGTGGTGAAAGTAAAAATGAACTCGCAACCTCCTCAACCGATCAGGACGGGCACAAATAACAACGTAAGTACTTATAATATTTCTGGAAAAATTTGAATTTAGATAAATATACTAATTATGATGGTTATATTTATAGGTGTTCCGGTGTCCAATGGATAATTGTCCCTTTTACTGCCGTACTTATTGCAGTTATGAGGGACATTTGGAAACGAGGCATTTCTGCATTGATTGCGCACAATACATTGTGGACAATGATATGCATCAATGCCAGACGCCCGGGGAGCGAAAGGGGTACGTAGATGCGGGGGCACACCTGGACCTAACCGACTTTTATGAATATAGCCGAAGTCATGGAGGAAGTATGATCAGCTATAAATATAAGCATAATTTAAGTACTCCAGATATTGAAACGACATTTTCGGAAGTGGAACCAGCCACGGCAAAGTTACTTAAAGAATTGTATGATGTACATTCGCTTTCAAAAGTAGAAATAAGTATAGGAGTTCAGATGGAGAAGGAAGTTGTAGAAGAAAATGGAGATAAGGGTTACAAGCAAGCGTTAATATATTTTAAATCTGCACATCACGAACTCCAAACTTCTGCATCCATCACTTCCATATTATTGCAGAGCGCCTCTGATATAATAGAAAAGAAAAACACTTTCGTAGAAAATGGTTCGGGTTGGACTGTTCAGCGCATTGAATCCTTTGAAATTAAATTGGGAGAAATACGTTTATTTTCAAATTCCTCGGCTAGCGGTCATTTAGAAATGCCTTTTAAGAACAGACAGGGATATTTAAATTTTAGAAATAGGGACAATAATTGTTTCAAGTATTGTATTTCAGCCGGGCTTTACTGGGATGAACAGACTGCAGAGAATATGAAAACGGGGGCAAGCAACAGGAACTTGGCTTGTCACAGGACGTGGAAAAAGTACTTTTCGCGTTTAAACTTTTCTAACATAACAAACGGGGTTAATATTTACAATGACCTGTACCTTTTTGAAGAAGCCAATAACATTTCAGTTAACATTCTTAGCCATCGAAAAGGTCAAGTTGTTATGATAAGAACAAGTAAGCTTAGGGCAGATAAAGTTGTAAATTTATTTTTAATACACAAGAAAGTTGGAAATGAGCATTTATACCATCTGGCACTAATCCAGAATTTGAACAAATTTTTGGGATATCGCAGGGCTTCAAAGGAATATTTTTGCGAACGATGCTTTAGGTTTTTTGGAACAGAAAAGAAGTCTTTAGAGCATTTACAAGTGTGCAAAACTGATAATGAGGTGATTGAAAAAATTCCGAAGGAAGGAGAAAAACTAAAATTTACTAGGCCCGAATTGACTTTGCCTTTTCCGTATATTCTCTACTGGGACTTCGAATGTTATAGTGTCGATCCGAATGATGAACGCGCATTAGGTGGAAACACGACTATAGATAAGAAATTCGAGCCTGCAAGTTATGCGTTTATTATAGTTAAAAGCAGCGAAAACGGGCAGGAAATACTAGCGCAGGAGTATTACGACGGAGATAACCCAGTTGAACACTTCTTTCAAAATGTGTTTAAGTACGCGCAGGATATTCTGTGGTCGATAAGAACCACCAATAATTTTGTCGTTCCTACGGAGGAAGAGCGCAAACAGCATGAAGATGCTACACACTGCAAATTCTGTCAGCGGCAATTTACCCCGTCAATTTCAGAGGAGGATACTATTGACGACACTAAAGAAGAAAGTTCTGAAGATGACGATTTATTCCAACAATGGAATAAATCATCTTTTGTCAAAACCCAGCAAAGGAAGGCCCCCAATAAGAAACAGTGTGGGGGAGGCAAGGTTATAAAAACGTACCATCATTCTCACGATACAGGAAAATTCGTTGCCAGTATATGTTCACGTTGCAATATGCGAA
This sequence comes from Allacma fusca, assembly GCA_947179485.1. Lineage (NCBI taxonomy): Eukaryota > Metazoa > Arthropoda > Collembola > Symphypleona > Sminthuridae > Allacma > Allacma fusca. Next base: position 8,569,511 of record OX359250.1, read on the forward strand.
TTAAATTCAAGCACGAGCTAGTGTGTGTAGCTCATAATTCTGCTGGCTTCGACTTGCACCTATTGATGCGACACCTAGAAAGCAATATCTTTGATGCAAAAGACATTTCAGTAATCAGTAAGGGTACTGAAAAATTTGTGCAACTGGAAATTCCGGCTCGGGAAATGAAAGTACCATCTCTGAACTATGTCTACAATACGGGGCATTACGAGAAAAAAGGGTGGACAGGTAACAGGAAGGTGAAGCTTCGATTCATTGACTCATGTCAATTTTTGCCTAGTAAACTGAGTTCGTTGGCCGAGGCCCTGAAAAAGGAAAACGCAAAAACTTTAAACCTGGTGAATGAAATAATTCCCTATATATTAGGACACACGAATGAAATTGCTGCGAAAAGGACTCAGGATGAAATAGACGGCGCAGCGGAGCTAATATTTGAAAAGCTGCCTTATCCATACCGTTATCTATCATCTGCAGAAGTTTTAAAGGACGGGCATCCTATACCGGGGCAATGCTTTTTTAACAATGATCTTAGAAATGAACCATGCACAGATGAAGATTGGCATATTGTTCAAAATGTAATTAAGGCGTTCAACATTAATGATTTTAGACAGTTCACGCGTCTGTACACATTAGTTGACGTAATACTCCTTGCAGTCATATGGGAAAATTTCCGCAAAAACGGGCTTGAAATGTATGGTCTGGATCCGACGTATATGTGTACGGGATCCGGCTATTCTTTCCAATGCTTTTTGTTCAAAACAAAAGCTGAAGTTGACTATATGAGGGACCCAAAAATGATCAGTTGGCTATCGAGAGGAATTCGCGGAGGAACGGCGTTTTGTTCCAAAAAAATTGTAACTGCAAATAACGAACAATGTCCAAACGGATTTAATCCGGCAAAGGAAAGGACACATATAATTTATAACGATAAAGTAAGTCTGTATGCTACTGCTCTTCTAGATAAGTACCCTCAGTCTGATTACAAGTGGGAGGAAGTAAATAACATGCAGAGTATTGATTGGAAGACTTATGATGGTAATGGCGACAAGGGATATTTTCTAGAAGTAGACCTTGGATACCCTCCTGAAGTACAAGACATTACCGCAGATTTACCACTTGCACCGGAGAAACGGATTGTCAGGTATGAAGAATTATCGGAGAAACAAAAGCGAACGATGGATACTTTAGGACAACATACAAGACGCTCCTTTACAAGCCAACCTAGGTTATTACTTCACTGCTATGACCGAGAAAACTATGTTCTACACTACAAGGCTCTAAGGTATTATTTACAGATGGGGATGACTTTGAAGAAAATCCATGCCGGAGTTTCGTTCAAGGAAACAAACTATTTTCGTGATTACATTGATTTTAATATCAATAAGCGTAAGACAGCTACCAGTGAATCTATGCGACAATTCCTAAAAAATCAGAACAACCAAATTTTTGGCAAGTGCTTAGAATCCAATAAGAATAACGTTAAGGTTAAGTTTTGCGGATCTCGCGCTCAGTCTCGCCATTTATTATCTAAACCGGAATGCAAAGATTTCCTACCACTAACAGAAAATGTAAGTATAGTAATGTTACGGCCTAAGACAGTAACACTCAACAAACCTATTCAAGCAGGTGTCACTGTTTTAGACTTGGCCAAGGTTATATTTTATGAGGGGTACTACCAGCAGCTAAAAATGATTTTCGGTGATAGAATATCAAATGCCTACATGGACACGGATTCAAGTATAAGTATTGTCCGTGATCCTGGCAATACTTTCTGGGATGACTTAGTTAATAATCGTGACTTTTTTGATTTTTCAAAAATTCCAAGTAGTCACGACTTTTTTAAAAAGTATTCGCACGTGAAGGATTTGAGAATGAAAAACGCGGGAGTGTCAGGGAAATGGAAGATCGAATCATTTGATATTCAACAGATAGTACTGTTGAAAGCGAAACAGTACTCTATAAAATACTTTGACGACAAGGAAGAAATGAAATGTAAAGGAATAACATCAACCGCTCTTAAATCGTTTTCTCACCAACAATATGAGGATGTTGTTCTAAACGACAAGCTTGTTAAATTAAACGTAAAGTACATTCGAAGTGTGCAGCACAACTTGTACTGTATTACAGTTAACAAGGTGGCCTTCCATAATTTAGATATTTATAGGGTGTACTGTGACCCCTCAGATATTAATTTTAGCCTACCATTAGGACACTACAAATTACAAAATTATGTGTAGCTGTGAATAAAAAGATAATAAATAAAATGAAAAAAATTGTAAATAAAATCTCAGTACGATAGACCTGTTCATTGTGAAAGCATGGAATTTATTAACTTTAAAATCCCCCACCCTTGTACAGGAAGTTTGCAAGGGCCAACAGCCAGTGGCAAAACCTACTTGACTCTAGAGATAATAAGAAGAAGGAAGGAGTTGTTTGAAACACCAATTGACAGAGTGATTTATGTTTATTCTGACTACCAGCCAATTTTCGGGCAACTGCAGGACGAGGACCCTAACATAACGTTTACTACAAATCTTAGAGACATTGAGGAGCTAGCCACTGACCCTTGTTTAATTATTCTAGATGATCAGCAAAGCGAAATTGAACGGGGCGAGAATAATGACCTGGTGACAAATTTCTTCACAAAGCACTCACACCATCGCGGTGCTTCGATTTTTCTTATTTTGCAAAACAGCTATGCTAAGGGCATGCGAAATATTAACATAAACACGCAGTTTATATGCCTGTTCGACCAGCCAAGGGATCATTCAACGATAACAACGCTGGCTAAACAAATTTGTCCGGGCAAAGCTTCTTTCCTAAAAGAGGCGTATTTAAAGGCAGTCTCAACCAGTGAGTACGGGTATCTTATTTTAGATTTACATCCCAAGCATAAGCAGTATAAATACTGGGTTAGGTCAAAGCTTTTTCCCTCTGAGGACTGCATTGTGTTCTCACCAAAGTGAGACAGTTTATAACCATGGCTCCCAGAGTGAACAACGCGAGAAAAACGCGGCTCGAGTCGAATATTGAATTTATTCGAAAGCTTTCTCTGGCCACGAACAGGCAATTTTCAAAGTTTGTCAAGGAGGCCACCGAAGAACAGCTTAAGGCCACCTGTGAATGCTACGCAAATTTGCGCATATTTTTCCCTCGCTCAATAACCAGAGTTGCAAATTTCAAACCTGTGACATTCAAACATCAAGTATTGATCAATCCGCATTTGAGCAAAGCAGTACTTGCCGATATCCTCCTTCAGGTTGAGACTGCAGAAATTCTACGGGTCATTTGCGATGGCTAAGATTATGCGGGTAATTGACCCGCAACTTTATTCAGAGTTGATGAAACTCCGGAACAGTGGTGAATTGATTAGCAATGAAAGGAAAAACGAACTCGAAAAAACGATAAAAGATCAAGATTCGACACAAGAGGAGCGTATTGAGCCTACTACTGCCGAAAGTATTGATACAAGTCTACAAGACAGTTCTTCACGGTCACACAAGAAAAAGTTTAAACCCCTAGAGATTTGCTGCTGCAAATTTAAAGCAGGACATTTAAAATTGGAACCAGAGTGGAAAGCCTTTGAGGACTTGGACAAGCCGGGAAATTCTGATGATAAGAATCTAGAGGCACCTAGTCCCCGGATAGATGAAAAACCTGACTCAGATGTTGATAAGCCACCGGAAGTAGTTAAACGAAATTTGAGACCACGTAAAAATCAGAAGGGTAAAGGCAAGAAAAGGAAGAAGAAAATAGTTAAACGTGCACAAAAGAAACGACTCCACATACGTAAACAGAAATCATATTGGTAACAATAGAATTCCAAATTCTGAGACAATGAGTGATATTGTAAAAAGTTATTTAGATCAAAGATTAGCAGGGGCTTATTCAGGGCTCTCTGGGTTTCTTAAAAATCATCCAGAGTTTCAAGACAAGGAAGTTGTGGTAAAGGAACTACGTAAATTGCTTGGTTATTCACTTCACAAGCAAATAAGAAGAAAATATAAACGCCGTCGTATTATGGTGAATTTCATCAATGAGATCTGGAGCACAGATCTCAAGGACATTGAAAATATTGCTCCCTACAATGATTGCAATTTTTTTATTTTAATTGTTGTGGACAGCTTTAGCAAGAAGGCTTACACCAGACTCTTGAAAAACAAAAATTCAGAGTCGATGATACAGGCTTTTACGTCTATATTCAAGCAAGCAAGGGCTAAACCGCTGTACTTGTTTAGCGACAGAGGAAAAGAGTTTGTCTCCAACGCTTTTACTACCTTTCTCAGCAAAAATGATATTCATCCGTACCACATATATTCAATAGTAAAGGCATCAATTGCAGAACGGTTTATCCGTACAATCTTTGCAAAATTGCAAAGATACATGACGGAAAACAAAACAAAGAACATAAGTAAAGTTTTACAAGTTTTCACTGAAACATATAACAATACGTTCCATACATCAATAAATCGTGCTCCAAATGAAATTACAGCTAAAAATTCATTTGAAACTTGGAGGTATCTCTACAAGCGACACTTGGAAGAAGCAAAACTTCCGAGGACGCCTCCAAAGTTTGCGGTGGGTGACATTGTGCGAATTTCCCGAGCAAAATTAATATTTGAAAAAGGTTACGCGGAAAACTACAGCCGTGAATTGTTTAGAGTGTCACAGGTGTTAGTAAAAAACATTCCATACACCTACAAACTCGTCGATATGTCAGGGGAAGATATAGCGGGGCAGTACTATGATTACGACCTGAATTTAGTTAAAACATCAGAAGAGACAAAAGATATTGACAATGAGGCTGTAGTGTAATAAAGGTTTCGTAAAATAAAGTTATTCCACGTCAGATGACCCAAGTGGAATTAATTAGAACCAGGGGTGCAAACCCGGGGTAATATATTCCAGTATCTTACTAAACAGCTCTAGTTATTAACGAGCCAGAAAAGATAAGCTCCCCGTATGGAATATATTGTGGTAAATCTATTCTATGACTAAACAATGGCATTGCCATCCCGACAAGTATATAAGACAACCTGGCTGTCCTAAACAGCCTCTCATTTTTCCAGTAGCAATTAACGAACTAGCATCTCAGTGAACCCTTCAAAATGAACAAGTTTTATTTGGAGCGTCGTTTCAACGAAAATTCTAACGGGAGCAAGCCCAGTGAAATGAGAAGTCGACCAAAGTTGAAACCTTTCGATTCCAGTTTCGCATCAACGGTAGCAACTCCGTCTGCTACATACAAGGACGAGTCACCATTTACTTGGAACTTTTTTGAGAAGGGCAAGGATTCTTATTTTATTGACAGTGAGACTCTTGTCCGTACGGCTTTTAACGAGCGACACCGCTGCAATTTTGTGCATCTGGGACGTCGAAACCGCACAGGAGGTGTAACTACGGTCAACTTTTCTTTGAACGAGGGGAAGCACCTTTTACAGTTCCTGGGAGAACTTCTGGATCAACTCACTGTACATCCCACGCAAGGACGGAACTTTGAAGACCTAATTCCATTCTTTGACAAGGATCAATCAAGAGCTTATCATTCCCCTGATTCCAAGAAAGATTTTTGGAAGTCTCCGGATTTTGAAAGTTCGTCCGTGCGGGCTCGTCTGGTATTCAACAGAATTCAAGGATCTTATGAGCTGCTTATCAACCGGCCCATCAGTGACGCTCTAGCACTAAAATTCAAGAACTGGCTGGGCCCTACGCTTTACCTGAAGCTTCAGGGAATGCGAAACTTGGAGTCTTATTTATCAGAGTCTTCATCTGATGCATCTACGGTTTCGGAGGGAAAAGACCTGGTCATGGACGTGTAAGACGTTTGTAATGTACTGTAAATAGGTACTACTTATTGTAAAAAATATATTTGCGTGTATCCTTAATTTATTCGTGTGTTTGTGGGAAAATAAAATTTTGTTTTTGAAAATTCCAATTTGCGGTATAAATGCATTTACTTATTTAATGAACTGGCCAGAGATTGTTGTGTCATTTATTCGGGAAGAGCGAGAGGAGCAGGCAGGCAGTATGATGCACCCATTCAATAGCGCATTCCTCCCGTTCGAGGACAGGGAGCATTATGTTTATTTAAAGAACACTGGTAACATTGGTCAATTAAGAAGTCAGAGTAATATTGTCCAGCAGTTTCCAGTGGGTCTCACATTTCCGCGAGGACATTACAAAGTAGGACTTACAAATCTCCGGTTTACACAAACAAAACCGTCGTCGGTAGCGAATAACCAAACAAGGGTGAAGGAGAGGCGAGTCCGTAGGTCTAGAAAAAGGTTCACAATGCTGCATGATGCAGCCGTGCCTGCAGGCCCACTTTTTCCTGGCTACATTCCTCCGACAGTAACGACTTATAAATTCACTAAGGATAAAGGCCAGGACATACTTAGTTTTACATCAAAATTTAATGAGGATATTGGGAAGAAAATAAATATAGTACTTTTACAAAGGTATGTCGGACCTGGTCCAACCGACTGTATACCATCGTTGGCTGTCTTAAAACAAGAGCCAGGGTCGTGGGTAATACTTTCCAACACCTTTGCGACTGCCATGGGCTTTAATCGCCGTATATTTAATGAGGGGAAGCAAAGTTCGCAGTGGGTAATTGAGCAGAGTATGTTCGATAAGTACGATGAGACAAGCGATTTTTCCCTGCAGGTGTATAACATTAATAAATATAGGGGTAATATTATAATGGTTGACCAGCAGTTCAGTTCCTTGTTTGTTGTACAGACGAGGCCGAAGGAAAATTAGAAGAGTTATTTCACTAGGTTAATGGAACAACTCCAAGTCGGTGGGTTTAATGCCTCGTTTTCCTTTGACGAGAACAACGTATGCACCATAGCAATGGGTGCACCGCTTCCGAATGACAAGGATTATATGATTTTACCCGCTGTGCTTCTGGATTGTTTAGGATTTGAGAATGACAGGTTTATGTTCTCAAAGCAATATAGGGCAAATGGACCGTTCAACGAAACTAAATTTAATGCTATACCGGCAAACAAAAATTTATTTACTACTATCCGGTATTTTGTGCTACGGTTTATTACAATGAAAGAACCAAAAACTTTAAGTGTCTCCGATGTTATCTTGGAGATTAATAACACCTTTAGGGCACAGCTGTATGCACAATTTCCTATCGAATTTTCCTACGAGGATGGGGAAATAGTCCTTAATGAAATTCCGGAAGATATAGCAATTTCACTACCCAGTGCCGTTGTAAATTATTTCGGACTTCCAAAGCTCGCATTGTTTAAATCTCGGCAGCGGTATCCAGCTAGAAAAGAGGTGGTAGAGCAGGAGGAAGAAATTGAGTTTCATGAGGAGGATGGCGAGACGCCGAGTTTAGGTGCAAACAAACGCTTACTAGTGTTGTCAAATCTAATTGAAAACCAGTCGTACGAACGAGAGAAAGTCCCTGTCTTAAAGGAGCTAAAGTTCAACGACGGTTTAAATAAAGAGCAGGAGTACGAATTCAATCCAGTTACATATTTACCGTTAAAAGGTAAAGAGGTGACAGACATTCGTATTTCCTTTGTCGACGAGAACCTAAAGCCAGTAGATTTTGGTCCAGGAGAAACTGCCGTGGCGCTTCATTTTAAGCCAAAATATATGTGAAACATGCGTCAGGTATTGTGTGATGAAAAAGCGTGTGTGCTTGAGCCAAGCTCGCAGACGCAGAAAGGTGGCGGAGCGGACAACACAATAGCTTACATGGCTACTGGAGGACTTAACCCGGAAGCATCTTCATATTTAATTCCTTTGAGAAACACTGGCACCAGCAGCAGCAGCATTGCAAGTAGTTCTCGTCGTAGGCACCGAAGATCACAGACCGGAGGAGGCCGGAAAAGGCAACCTGCGACTCCCCAAACAGGTGCGGGTAAAAGACGACGGCGAAGACGTACAAAGAGAGTCGGGAGGAAACGAAAGGTTCAGGTTGGGTTTGGAAGGAAGGCGGGCAAGAGACGGTGTGTAAGGCGTAAATAATGGACCTTAACGCCGTGTTTCAGGAGAAGCCCACTGTTTATGAAGGGTCGCAACAAAGTGCACGCTCAGAGGTGCAATTGTTTGAGCTTCCCCCCACGGATCTTACAACGCAACTTAGCAGTGACTACATACAAGCATTTCCTCTCGTAAGCATCAAGGAGTCGTACAACCCTCTGGAATTTCTCATCCAGCTGGACTCATCAGGGTACTTTGACCCCGCCGATTCTTTCCTTTCCCTGACCTGCAGGATAGTTAGGCAGGATGGCACGCTGTGCGACGACAATGACATTGTCGCTCCTTCGAACCTGTTTTTTCAGACCATGTTCTCCAATTTGGAAATCTACCTGAACGGACAGCTGGTTTCAGATTCGGGAAACCAATATGCACAAGTTGCATATCTCCAGCGTCTGCTTGCCTCGAGTCCGAGTGAGAAGCAGGGTCGACTGTTGAATGAGTTTTACTACCCTAATGCTACTCCAGAAGCTTATACTGCAGCCGATGCTGGGTTTGCCACCCGATTTAACAAGACAAAAAACTCCCAACCTTTTACTTTACTAGGTAGCTTGGTTGCAAATATTTTCAACCAAAATCGCTACCTCCCAAGTAATACGGAGATTCGAATTGTTCTTCGAAGAAATCTGCCAGAACTATGCCTGACAGCAAACTATGACGAAAAGTCGGGTTACAATGGGTGTCCCTATAATTACCAAATTACCAACGCAGTTTACTACGCGTCCAAGCGGGTGATTTCCAAGCCCATCATTGATGCCCATCGCCATCAGCTAAGTCTGGGACACACATTCAAGTATCCTACCTCAGAGGTGGAACTGAAGACATTTACAATTGCACAAGGACTTACAAGCATTACAACTGATTCTGTGGTAATTGGGAAAATTCCGCGCGTTCTCGTACTAGGAATAATTCCCAGTATATCATTTCTGGGGAAGCTTAGCAAGTCACCATTCAACTACGTGGACAAGAACCTTTCAGAGCTGGCATTTACTTGGAACGGAGAGACAGTTGAGCATCGACTCTTCCCCTTTAATTTTCGAAAGGCCCGCACTGCTACTAAGGACGGAAAGAAAGTCACTGTATACTCTGGAGTGGACGACTTTTTACTCGCCGTGCGATCCCTGGAGAAGACTGCCGGAAATCCGGCGCTGGGCAACGGAATCAACCGGGATAATTTCACCACAGGTAAGTATAGAATAAATTATATTACAACAATTTAAGTTAACTAACAATTGTGAGACAGAATAATACTAAGCATATAATTTATTTTATACTTGCAGGCAACGTACTAACGGCAGTGGAGCTGCTTCCTAACAGCGGAAACGCCCTCAGTGTCAACCGCCGTGGACAGATCAAGGTCCAGCTCAAGTTCCGCGAGCCCTTGGATGAGCCCGTGAACGTGGTCATTTACACCCAGTATCAGTCCATAATTGAAATTGATGCCAACAAACACATAATATTTGATCATTAGTATGAACACTCACTCATTGATCATGGGTCTGCGATTGCTTCTGTGCACTCGGAAATCCCAAACCCAATTTTTCGTAGTGCCTGCTGACCGCGTACATGATCAGGAAATTAAGAGTTATCCCTGCATATTTATTGTGAACACGGATCTTGCTCCGGACAGAGGAACTCACTGGATTGCCTTCTTTGTTTTATCACCAAGTGCCTACGAATACTTTGATTCGTTTGGCAAGCCAAGGGCTTACTACAAGAATGTGCAGCGACCCCCCGGGAAGCTCATAAAGGAAAACTGTCTGGCTCTTCAGAGCCCGTACTCGGATGTGTGTGGCCACTTCTCTTTGTACTTCTCATACCTTCGTTCCGTGGGAGTCCCGTATGAAAAGATACTGCGATTGTTTACTACTTCTAATTTAACGAGTAATGAGCAGTTTGTACGTAAATTTGTTCGGAGTATTCCGAAACTGAATGAAAAGGGCATTTATGATATTAATGAAAAAATCCAAACATGTTGCTGCTTTGCACTAGGCAAAACAGCACCGGAAAAGAAATGTAAAAAATGTGGTTCACGTGACACAGTAGTTTAAATTAATAAAAATAAATAAACATTTAGTATAATTTAAGTACTGGAGGGTTTTGTGAATTTGATGTAAAGAAATAAATTCGGATTTGTAAATATGTACACAAAGTTGCAGATTACGGCTTATTCTCGAACAAGCATAAATAATCCCTTTATTTGGAATAAATTATGATCTCGGAAGGACCATCAGGTCTTGTGTATGCAAGTATCATTCGCAATGCAGGAGCTAAGGGAGACTTGCTTCCGTGCAGTAAAATGTACCCTACAAGAGTACAATACCGACAATTCGTGGAAGTTAGTTGAGACGGAAATTCTGTCCCGCTCGGGCTTATGTCACAATGACTGCATCCATTTTGAACAATTATTGAACCAAGTAGTCCCAACTGCTCATCAGACCATTGAACTATATTCCTTCAAATACTTTTGCAATCATAGACTTTGCCGCAAGTGCTTCCACAGTAGAAGAGGTGTAAAAATTAAAAAGTGCAACTGTATGTTAGTTGTGAGTGCAAAATCGGTTCTTTTGCCTTTCGAAAGAAGTGTACTACTATCCCGCACAAACTAGTCTAACATGCAGGGGTGTATGGAGAACATTTTTAAGTTGGGATGGATCCCAACCTGCACACAAGAGCCGAAGATTCCTTTTAAAAATCTTACATTACAGCAACGACAAATAATCGCCTCTGTTCAGAGCCATATTAAACTGCCAATTAAGGACCAGTTTAGGACTCCTTTATTACTCCTCGGTGCTGGAATTGCAGGCACCGGGAAGAGTGTCGTGTGTCAGCACCTCAAGTATTTGGCTGAGAACTATGCCAATTCCAATCCTGATTTCAATTTTGTACTGTTCTCATATACGGGAATAACTGCATATAACATTATGGGCAGGTCTATACATTCTACACGCCGACCATTCCATTTCAAAGAGGAAAGTTTTGATAACTTTGTCCGTGATATTAACATAAGTGCTTCATCAGAACAAGAATTTGGCAAGATATGCTTCATTCTAGTAGATGAATTCTGCCACACTGGACCAAGGTCCTGGTCAACAGTAGACAACATTCTTCGGAAACATGATGCAAGGAACAGTGCCTTGCCATTTGCAGGAAGAAGTGTGTGCATTCTTGGAGACATGTGTCTCACCAGTCCGCACATAGGTGGCAGCGCGCTGAGCAGTTTGGAGTATACGGACTTCGCACCTCGCCGATCAGTCCTTAGTCTATTCCAGCATGTGTTTGTGCTCAAGACTACATTCCGTCACAAAGACCAGAACCAAGAACAGTCCAAATACAAACAGTTTCTTAACCGGGTGAAGAACAATGAGGTGGAGGAAAGGGACTTAATTAATTTGAAAGCAAGGATAAAATACGTGCTAAGTGACGCAGAGCGAGAGAACTTCCGTCTTTCACTTCACGTGTACCCTCGCCAGACTGATGCTGAAGTCCACAATTATTTAATGTTAAATGAATTATTCAATGAGGATTCAATTGTCTCAATACCCAACGGGTTTGAGACTCTTCAGCTGGCCATCGGCTGTAGGGTAATATTGTTAAAAAACATTATTTTTCCCTGGGGACTTTGTAAGGGTAGCTGTGGCATAGTGACAGATATTATATTTAATAAATTTGAGGACAAAGAGCGGCCACTATGTATACTTGTGGATTTTCCACAGTATGAAGGAGCTTATGAATTCGTAACTAACCGGGGCACAAAGGGACTCCCGATTTTTAAGTACAGTGAGTACTGCCCATTTACACAAGAGTGTTTCAAATACGAAGTTTATCCACTCCGTATTTGTTATGCCCTGCCTGTTAATAATATAATAGGTCTTACAATTAATAAAATTTCATTATTTCTTGGACCTAAGGAACTACATCCTCGATCCGATTACGTTGCTTTTTCGCGAGTGGGCAGATTTCAAGATATTATGATTCTTGATAAACTTATTCTCCCGAGCAGATTTGAGAATGATAGAGAAAAGTCCCGGTTCCGTCGCTATGGACAAAGACGTCTACATGCATTAGAGAACAAAAGCTCGCGTTCTAATATAGTATCATTCCTTACCAATCGAACTCATGGAAGTTTCAAGGGAAACCATGGTCAAATGGAAAGTGAATACTTGTAACATGAACTAAGAATTGATAAATAAAACCTTGTATATGTGTAATATGCTGACGCTATCATATTAACTAAAACCAATGCACCCCTAGAATCACCCGATACTTTTTCATATTTACAAACTCACCACAGGGTTGAGCACGAACCATGATTAAGCATAGCAATTTGAAGATAGGCTAAGACATTAAAAATTAACGTTTTTCCAACGACGGGACGCGTGAGATTTTTCTCTTCTGTCAGACCGTCAGGATTCGTTGTCAAGTTTGGATCAATCACTATTATTTGGAAAAAATCTGGCATTTTAAATCATTCGAGTTTTTGTGTCATTCAGTCTTCAAGTTTGGATCAATCACTGTTATTTGAAAAAAATCTGATATTTGAAATCATTCGAGTTTTTGTGTCATTCAACTATGAATCCACAGGACGGTAAGGTCCATTTTTGTCCTAGTGCAAACATCATAATTTTGTGTTCATTACGAATGCAGTAGTCCAAATTATTTCTCTTTACTATTTAGTTTGCGGCTACACGGGCAGCTGCCTCGATTGTGTTAAAGGAGGCAACTACTTTGTGCAAACAGTGAAGGAGATTATTTGCTGTGTTTCAAATATGGGTACACTGGACGATGCGGTCATGTCTGTGTCAAGAAGTGCCGCTGATTGTCCTCAGCAACCCATATCTGCTGCGACTTTCTTTTGGGGTAATAATCAATAGCAGATCTTTTGGATTTTGTGGGAAAAGGCAAGACATAAAGTAGGATTTAAAAGTCGTAAAAGTCAAATGTGCATTGATTGCAGTTGCATTTGCTGTGTTGACTCTGCTGGCGCTTACAATTGGAGCGATAATTTGGGTCTGGACAAAAAAACGCCAGTATGCAGCTACAGTGGAGAGAGCAGGCGAGGGGATTCCTCTTGTCTCTTACACTCAGCAAAGCGTTGACTCCAGCTTTGCTGAAGCTACATATGAGGAACCTCCACTGCTTGCTGATTGTTTCCAGCCTGCCCACGAAGGTTTGCGGACTTATGTCAACGTCCCATTGTACTGAACTCCCTCCGCTGGAGTTAATACCACAAGTGTGAATTAATTATTTCTATAATTCGTTTTTTCAATAATAAATAAATGTATCATGCCAATTTATGACCCTGATTTTTATGCTCCTATCATTTCCTGGTTCATTAGTGTTCTGATTTTCAAACTGGGCAAGGCTGTTCTAGGTTTCGTAAAATGGGTAAAGACAGAATCTGTCTAATTTGTGAAAGGAATACTGATTTTCCTGGGCCAAACGCCAATAAAATCATTCTTCCATTTCTTACACCTTTTTACTATGGACATCAAGGAGCTACTCCCAATATATTGGACGAGTGCAACGATACTGGGAAGATATCCTGGAGAAACACGGGCTATGTATCTCATCCGGTTTCCAAAGTCATTACACACAGATTCCATTTGCAGTGCCTGCTTTTAGCGTTCAGCGCAGATTTTTGCAAAGAGAATTTTAACCCGAGTTTTAGATTTAAGTGCAGATCTGCAGGGTGTGCATTCAGTTTTAGCAGATTCAATGAACTCGATCGTCCCCGAAGGAAGACCGTCAGTCGCTTTGAGTGGTACGGACTATTGGAATGTAAGTTTAACAACTACATTATTTAATAAAGCTGCAGTAATTATTATACTTTAGACTTTGCCGTATTACTTTTTTGGTTTTATATTTTTCATCAGTGGCCAATGTTGCAAACCCTATCTTGCAAGGGGAAAAGCAGCTACCTCTGATTGTTAGCACTGACAAGCACAGCCGGCCAAATGCTATACTTCAGCGTAAGTATTTACCAAATGTAAGGTAAATGTGCATTTATTGAAGCTAATGAAATACTACATCGGCATTTTTGTTTACAGTTACGCCTGATGTACGTATTTTGGCCTTGTACGGAAAAATCGAATTGCAAATTGTTGCCCCCGCTGTGACCACCGAATCACGTGCCAAGACTGATGAAGTGGAGGCAGTCAAAGGTGAGGGAAACAGCAATAATGATTATCATTTGATTGTGTGCAAATCCAAGCAAACTAAAATTACAGATTACTATGGATTGCATGGTAGTTGCCTTACTGGATCGAATAATAGTGCAGTACAATATTTTTTTGCAGATCCCGAGCCTGCCCTACGCGAGGATCCCTTCTTTAACAACGCATTTCAAGATGCGTTCCATGTTATTCAGGAAATTGAGGCTTCTGGTCTAACCGTCCAAGCCAATGCAAATGCTGGGGATCCGAATGAACTACCTACAACGGATTTGGAAATACCTGAGGACCTCCAATTCTTGGAGTTTGAAGGTATTGAAAGTAACGAATTTTTTAATGAACTTGAAGATTTTATTCGCAAGGAACCTAATGTTAAGTATAATGCTAGCTGTTTGAAAATGGCGCCTGAGGCTAATGAAGTACCTAGTCCAAGCTTTGATTCAGTTTCATCTGCAAGTGAGGATGAAGAAGACAAGATGCTACGGTTGGAATTTGAGTGGAAAAGATTGGAAACTCTGTCAGAAAATGAAAACCCTCTCATTCATGGCGTTCTTCCCTACAATTGCTAGTCAATTTAACTTATTTAATTCACATAACTATTCTTATCGACCAATTTTGTAGAAGCATTTAATAGTGGCAGTGTACTTATAAATATAATATTTTCAAACATTCGCATATTTCTTGCTTAAACGGAGCATGTCTATACATATTGTATAATTTATGCAACTTCTACTGTGCATCATTTTTATTGTTATTTGCAAATGAAAGCTTAATTTAAGTGGCAGTTAACATGTAGGCTACAGTGGGAGTTATTACTCATAAAAATAACCTGGCCATAATTAATTGCCAAATTATTTAATTTACATGGACATTGCATTTTTTAGTTTCAAACAGCACATGTGTGACTACTTTAAGTATTTCATGAGTAAATAGCTTTTTCTACATTAGTGTTTCTGTCGGTGCAAAGATTGGTAATGGAGTCCCCATTAATCATCTGTATGTTTGTGTTTAACCCTTTGAGAATGATAAACATTTGGCTTGACTCCAATAGAAATTGCTTATTTAGAAAAAAAAATCCAAAATGTATATTAAACTGTCAGCGGTAACTCCCCTATGGAATTGCTCTGCTACTACCTTGTTGAGACAGGGACTATAATTTAATCAATTTCTTATGACACTTTGAAAAGTCGGAATTAAATGCTAATCATCTGCATGTCGTCTTTACCATTATGTATGTACATAGTCTCAGGGCGGGATTCTGAGCATAGATACATACAATGCCTATATGTTTGTAAGTGCATGTCCCCATGAGTGTAAGAAATTCCTGGGGTTTGTTCGGCAAACACAAAAAAATAACACGGATTTGGTAGTAGACATGATGAATGGACATACCCAGAGGTGTGGAATATTTTGAAATATTGTATTTGAAATAGTATTTGAAAAACATTAAGTATCCCGTATTTGGTATTTCTCTAGCCGTAAGTTGCTTAAGGTATTTTGTATTTCCTATTTTGTCAGCACCAACATGTCTACTGTATTTTATTTTTCGTATTTTGAAGATTACGAACGTGAGAGTATTTTGTATTTATTTATCTTCTAAAATTTATCCAGTCAGTATTTCAAATACATAATTTAGTTTTAAAATGCATGACTCTGGAAATTGTTAAGGCCGTCTCTAAAACATGGTCAAATAAATATTTTAAATGTAAAAGCACTAATTTAAAACATTTTTAAACAATTTTTGAAACCTGTTGGACGGGTTTGAAGAACTTACTGTATAAATACATAAAATTAAATGTATCTGAGAACTATAAAGCTAGCTAAATTAGTGACGCGAATATAAATATATTATCCAGGAGTTATAAGATTATTTGTTTAAAGGAAAAATATTCTGTACCTAGGGCCATGTTAATTTACTTTGATACACACAAATGCACAACTCTGAAGCCTAATAACATACAGTTACCTCCATTAAGTTGATTTATTTTTAAATATCGTATTATTTGGCCTAATTATACCAAATATTTTGGGAGAATAAACTTTAGATACATCTCAGATATATTCTCATTCAAACTCGGAAAATACCTCCCCCACATTTTATTACTTTGGTCCAGCAGCTAAAGTTTTCTCCTGAAACTCCCTTGCTGATCATGCTCATAATTCCTAACATAGTGTCATGTTGGATAGCTCATTAGAAAGTGTATAAAATTCCTCCAAAGAAACATTAATGCTTTTAGAATTTTAAAACAAAGTTTTCTGCATGCTGGAGGTTCGAATAATGAATGAGTAATTCCCTTATGTGAGCAAGAGGGGAAATGGTATGATCCTGTCTCTATGTTTTTGGCTAAGATTGTAAGAGTTGGCATATTAAATTACATGCTAACTCTGGCAACAGTCGGGAAACTTAAAAGTATCTATTGGAATTATTATTATTACAATGAATTTTCAAAAACGATAAGGAGACAAAGGGGTATTTTAAAACCAACATGATGCTCCCCGATAGTCCTCAACGTATTTTCAATTCAGGGTAGAAAAGTACATACATACATTCCAATGCATATTTAGTGTTTGGTAAGTACGTGCAGGTTTTACAGGATACAAGAAAAACCAATCATTGAACTATTTTCCGTTGACCATTGACGGTTGCATTTTTGCGGAAATATATCACACGCATGTTGGAAGCATTTAATTATTTCACAACTGCATTCATTTTTTACTTCCCAAAAGCCAGTGGAAATCTTTTCGTAATTGGTGTATTTTATTACAGTTAGTATTTATTGTGCTAGTATTGGATGATTTATGGAAAAGGTCATTGGGATCCATCGCCTGAGATGGTCAAGTTAGGTGACTTTACTCCAATGCTTTGCGTCTTATTTTTGTAAAAATGCAAAACTTCCCGTTTGAAGGTTATACCCTTACTTAAGCTGTGATTGACATATCTTGAACTTTACGTGTGGTGGGATGTACATTCCTCCACATCACCCCTAACCACACATCACATTTGATACTCTAAGGAAAAATGATACATGTTCAGCCCGACTTGTACGCACGTATCATTTTACTAAAGAGCTGAAATTCTCTTTCATAAGAGCTCCAATTATATGTATGTAGGTAAGAAGCTTCGAGCGCAATGTTCCTAGAATTAAAATAAGAGTCATATCCTGCATCTCATGTGGTGTAGCTCTTTCTACTCTTTTATTTATCGACCCATTCAAAAATAGGAATGGTACATTAGCAAATATGCACAAGCACTCCGAGGCTTTTTAGCTGCTTAGTACTCAGGAGTGTAGACCACACTATTCTGGCATCACTTCACCTATATACAAGGCCAATGTTCAAAAAGGACTGGTTGACTTTGAGACTCCCGAGTATGATTTCTCCCCCTGTCCTGAAGGTTTCAAGGGACAAATGACTCACTGTCAATATCAGCACTCCATTTCCAAGAGACATTCGAGGATTATCTAAACTCAGGCAATTTGGAAAGCACCGTAGAAAAATAGTTGTTGTCCATACACTTTATAGCTTTGATAAATATAGTTCTGTAGGTGTTTACTTCACTATGAATGGCTCTTATGTAATTCTGTAACTACTAAATTGTGTGTCAAAATTTTGATTTATTCCGTTTGACAATTCTAATTTTACAAGATTTTTATCCTTGACTGACGACGGAAAAATGAATTACGTGAGCAAGAGTTTAATGCGCCTACCCTTTTGTGAATTGTTTTGAGAGCCCAACCTGACATCCTTGTATAATCCACGTTTTATTGGACAAAAATATAGATAATTATCGATAAATAATAAACTACGAATTGCAAGTGTTTCTTAAGAACTCATTGTACAAACAGTAAGAAAGGATTCTATAAAACGTGCTAGAGTTACACATACCAAAAACAAAGTTTGGACAATTTAGATACAATGGTAGTCATTCGCCCGAAATTTAACAATCACTGATTTGTTACTTCTCTGGAATTATAAAGAGCTCTCATTTTACTCTTATAAAAATATGTGCTCAGCGAATGCCCTAAGTTTTGTAAGAAAATAAAGGACTGCTCAACAGCATACCTATACATCACATATATTCCGGTGGGTCAAATAAGTCTGGAATACAAATCGTTTTTAGAATTGTGTGCTGCTGTAAATCTCTGCACTGTGACCTGGAATCTTTCTCAACAGGGTATTAATGTCATGGAGGGGTCCTGAGAGGAGACATGAGTCCGGGTATGTGAACTAAAATCAGATATGTGAGAACATATTTTTCAGTGATTCACTGCATACCACACGGTGTAATGCTTGGAGGATGACAGTAATTAGATCGAAAAAATTTACATTAACCCAGAACGTTACTGTATTATGTACTACGTATATATAATCAGCCCAAGGAACAAATCTCTCATTACACACTTCACTAAAGTGCCTCTCCACAGTCATCCCTTTTTATTGAACAGCCCGCATACTCTCCGCAATCTTGTTGTTATTGTGAAGCACACACATTTTTTATATGCTTCACTGGGTCACGCATAGACACTCACACACTGCTATACCGGAAATTCTGGTATCTTAAATATAGAGAGTACTGGAGAGTAAACAGCACTTATCCCATTCGTAAACATCTCGTGTAATTATACATATAGGCACATATCAACACAGAACTTTAAAATCATTTGCTCCTAGATTGTCCTCACCTTATCATGATCCGAATTAGTTTTTGATTAATTAAAACGAAAACTCAGTTTCAATTCAGCTCAGCACATGAATTGATCTGAATTTAAAATAAAATGAACTGCATGAAATCATTCCGACTACTAATGCAAACGTAGCAGTTTAAACTACTGAAACCAATATATAAGCCCAGATTGAAATTAAAGTTTAGCAAAGAATTTATTTTGAAGTCGAAAAGATTCTAGAAGAAGGAAAAAATATCACTGCCAATCTCAAAGGGAAGGATTTTGTTTGCGAAAGCGAAGCACATTTATGCCAGAACATAATTTTTTTGTTGCACATATCTGGTGCAAAACTAGATTTTTGTTGCACATTTTTGGTGCAAAATAATTTTTTATTGCACATATCTGGCGCAAAATAATTTTTTTGTTGCACATATCTGGTGCAAAACTAGATTTTTGTTGCACATATCTGGTGCAAAATAATTTTTTGTTGCACATATCTGGTGCACTCAATTTGCAATGCACATATCTGGTGCAGTATTTCGCTCTAATCTACATACATAGCGTGTTAAAAGCATTTAAAATTATATGCCACGTACAATTAAAATGTAATTAAAGATATTAACCTTATTATCTTGTCTATTCATGTTCGGGTCCACGATATTCCTTTGTTTAATTGTGATACACTTGTTTAAGCAAATTTATCACCCAAAGTATTAATTATTAACACTCAATTTCAACTGGTGCTAATGAAATTCGTTCTGCTAATTGAACTTCACTAGTAAAATTTCCACTGGTAATGTACTTGTTAAATAAACTTTATCACACTAAATATTATTCATTAAAATCCAATTTCCAATGCTACCAACGAAATTCGTTCTGCTTATTGAACAGCTTTAATGAAAATTGTCAGTGGTAATGCACTTAATAAATAAACTTCATAACACAAAGTATTATTTAACACAAAAATTCAATTGTTACTAATGAATTTGGCTATAGTTTAACTATAATCTCGTTGTCAAAACAAATGTGTACAAAATCCTCCAAGCCAAAGATTGTAAAACTTTACAGAATATTATTTAACGAAACACTTTTTAAATCAGATCTTTTCGAATGCCCCTATTTAGCCTGATTCATAAATTTGTGCCCGTTTCCGAAAGACTCTTTGCCTTGAACTGAATCTCAACTCATTCCCGTGTTCCCTATTTACAATAACATAGTGCAACAACAGCATCAATTATACCCACAAATATCACAGTTGCAGGAAACGCAGGCTGTGTCAACAAAGCAATAAACCAGCCTGCGTTTCCTGCCTTGACCATTCCTCAAGGACCCGTTTTTTTCCATGAATTTACAAACACATTCCACATCAGGACCAGACGCTCACTCTCTCATTTTTCCATACAAATACCCACCCTTTGTATCACCAAATACTTCTTTCGCACCCTTAATTCCCTCTTCCACCTTGCCCTATATCTCCAACATTAGCCTTGTTGAGGATATAGGAAAAAGTGGGAAAAACCCGGACCGTTGAACGGTGGTAAAAACCCAGGACCGTTGAACGGGGGTAAAAAACCCGGACCGTTGGACGGGGGGCCAAAAACAGTAGTCATTATGGACTACTTTTCCCTCATCATCATCTCTCCGGAGTGCGTCAAAGGATCTCAACATTATTCACATTCTGATGAGCCACAAAGTCATGAAGAGCTCCATATGATGAAATGTTTTCACTCGGTCAGATCAAGGGCATCATTTCCATTATTCATCAAGAAATTAGACAAATTTTGCTTTCACTCCGGAGAAAGTCCTTCCAACAATTTACAATCTATTTACTCCACCTCCCCCCCCCTTCCCTATCCTCACATTATCTATTACAATTTCACAACCCACTCCGTCCACATCCCCTCCCTAACAAGTGCACTTCAAATGCACTCAAGTATTCAAGTAAAAGAATTTTATCCTCACTCACATGTACTGAGCAAACCGAAACGAAACTTCTTCATCTTCCTAACTTAATACTTTTTGAACTGCATCTCGACCTTGAGCTCGGTCTCAACCCAAACTTATACTATTTACTCTTTAATGCTGAGAGTCTTTTTCCCCACCCCAAAACTCAGAAACTTGAACTTGACCCAAAATGCTGATATTCCGGCTGAGCTCAAATGTGCGAAGAGTGTCTAGGAAGTTGTTACTTTGGATATTTTTGAAATAGAGAGAGGGAGGCCTGAGTTGAAGTGCGGAAGACATGGGATGAAAGGGGAAAGAGCTGACATGGGTTGTGGGTTACTTGAAGAGAAAGTGCGTGGCGGAGACACGGCCATGTATAAATTTAATATAATACAGGAGCTGGGAGATAATAGGGATATGATAGGTGATGATATGGAGCGATCATTAAGGAGAGCTCTCAGAGGGAGGAAGCCAGGCACGGCAGACTGGAGCGGAACAGACAAACAAATAAGTGAAGGAAAAAATCATCAACATTACAGTCCGTGACATGCCTCTTTTTATTTTCTTGCATGTTTTTGACATGAAGCCAAGAGAGCAGTTAGATCGAGACAAGGATGGTCCAACGGCTTCACAAGTCTCCTCTCTCTCTCTCTCTCTCTCTCTCTCTCTCTCTCTCTCCCTCTCTCTCCAACACAACAGACCCTCTCAAGGAGCCGTCTCTCCTCATACATCTCCATCCGCTCTTCCTAAATACATCAACTCTTCAGCTCCTTTTTGAGCATATTCCTCCCTTCCATCTTCCTCACTAGCAGCAGGCACGGTCTTCCCAAGACATTCCCTCCGTCTCAACCTCTTCCAAATGTACACTTTCACCGGCTTTCTAAATTTACTTTCTCTGCGTTCCATGTCGGGATGCCCTGTCTCCGGGCTTTCACCATAGATGCTTTCACTTGACTTTCTTCTCGTACTTTCAATTCTATTTCCTCCAGATGTACTCCCACTAAATTCTCCCTAAATGCCCCCTTTTAATTACTTTCCCTAGCTGTGGTACTTTCTTCCCTTGGCTTTTGCATTAAACTTCCCACTGGGTTTCTATATATATGTATATACACTGATGACCAGTTTTTCCTCGTTAAATATAATTATAATTATTATATCTAATTACTAATAAGCCAAATCTAGGTATCAGTCCTTTTTTTTGTACATTAAGTTGGTTTTGCTAGTAGAAATAATTGTGGTGAAAATCAGCAGGGTGTCCTCAGAGAGTAGGAGCGAAGGACAATCATGGGGACAAAGCCCTGTCAACAAAGTGAGGGGGGAACAAAACCCAGGAGTGGGAATTGATAACCAAGGCGTCACAATCCAATGTGGGAGTTCATACATGATGTACGATCATACAATGAACCTTCCCCAATATCATTCCCTAGGAATTAGCCACCGTCCAAGTAGTGTCGGAGGAGCGGGCTCAATTTCTAACACTTGTATTACTATTTAATGCAGCATGCAAAAGCAAACATGTTATTATATATCATGCAGAAACATTGCTAGAGGCTGGATCTGGATTGTATCTATGTATCTATAGATAGTGGGGTATATGTTCGAGTTTCGTGTTGAAGTGAAAGCTTGGGCAAAACGCGTCTTCGGAGTAGGGTATTGTCCCTCACTTGTTCCCAGAAATTTCCCTATGTCATACCTTCATATAATTACATATATCTAACTGGCATGTAAAAGACCAGCGGCGTCGCCAATGGAAAATACATATATCCCGCATAGAAGCCTGGTAGGTAACCTTGATGGTAATTGGCACTCCGAAACCAATAGCCCTTTTAGGAGGGAGAGCGAAGATTTAATTGTCATCACTCACTGCTAGGTCTTAAGTAGAGGACTGCAACCTGGATGTACATATTTGGGGTTATATATCCAGCAAAGTAATATCACTTTTATTTAAATTACTCAAGACTATTACTCCTCTATTTTATTATAGTGTAGGAGCATCTGAGTGGGTGAGTTTGCGCAGTGAGCACAGAATTGTTGTAGACTCCGCGCGCCCCGTAACCTGTACGCAAGATTTAGGCATACATTACCGTCCCGGGGCCATTGATCTCTTCTGTAGAAAAATACTTGACGCTGGGAGAAAAATGAAAACACTTTAAGCTCCCGTCCAAAAGACCGCTCAATTTTAAGCTGGATCAGAGCAAGAAAAAATATAAACTGTGAATAAAAAAATTCGTAGGAAGTAGGGTGAACTCAGAGGTAAGTTGATTTGATGCTACGCCTCGCTCCTGTACTCACTCCTGGCTAAATAAATGATATTAAATCTATAGCTTTACCCAGACATAGAGAGAGAGAGAGAGAGAGAGAGAGAGAGAGAGGAAGGATGAAGGATTGCGGGGGATCATTATAAACTTGTCACCGTTTTGGGAGGCAAACTAGAGCCCGAGTATGAAGTGGAGTTAATGTCAGGAGCTGTAACTACTTTTCATCTTGTTATCATCTCCCCCTCCTAAAATATTCCCCCTACATCTAGTTGGGTGGGGAGAGTTGGGACGAGACTATATATTTGAAAGACTAGATTCTAGTTAGATACTTTCCGGTCAAGGAGAAAATTCTCGTCCGGGAAATTATTTAAACTACGTTTTACAGATTTACAGAACATTTATAAAAAATTGTCCGAACTTTATTGTGTGACGGAACTTTTGCACAGAATCTTCCCCTTCACATTTACTGGAGTCAATGATTGGGCCAACTTGACCCAATTAATCTAGACTTTTCAAAACGTGGCTCAGGACGGGTTAAACTTTAACTTTCCCCAAGCTTGAGCTAAGTTACGGTAACTCAAAACGCTATTTTAAATTCGTGTGAACGTATATACCTGGAATTCATACGGAGTTGTCCCAAAGTTGAGGATTTATTTAACTTAAAATAAAAAGTCTGACCTTCATCTGAAATTCATTCAGAACACTTGATCTCCACCTGATCCGAAATTTAAAGTAAACTTAAAAAATGTAGATAATCCTTACCTGTGCTGCTTGAATTTAAGCTTAAAAAAATTCCCATGTGTTTAAAGTTGATGCGTGACTTCAAACTGGTCATGTATGGAATTCATTGGGTTGATTCTATAAAAAAAAAACCTCTGGCACTCCCCCCATGAAAATTGTGGAAGGAGGAGTTGGAGAGAGAGTGGCAGAATTATTGCTCCCTGTCACATTTGAAAGTTTTGTTGAAAGAGATATGCTTTCCCTCCTCATCCGTCATTATCACTCCCAATTCATGGTCCCTGTCCTCTTTTCTCCCAACTTCTCAGCTCCAATTTCATTCTTTTTAATCCCCCTCTCAATCCCAATATCTTCAAATTCTTCCACATGAATTCCTCCTATTTGGAGAAATACGAACCCAAAATAATATGAGGATGATGGGGGCCCTGCTTTCCTCAATTCAAAAAAATATTAGCTATCATTTGTTAGCCATTAGCTTCAGTAATTGATTGAAAGGGAGTTTAGATTTATTAGCCCAATGCTCTCGGATGCCTGGGACATGGGAAGAATCCCGTGCTTTCCCCAGCAGTCATTCCTAAAGGAAAGCAACGCTCACAAAAACGTGCCGTAGAAATGCGAAGGAAAACATTTAGTTCGGCGTAAAACTACACTTATCGATTCCGGAGTAATTTATTATGCATGCATGAGCCCATAAGCACACTACATACGTTCCCCTCAGTACAGGACGTCCTTATACATACGCCTGGATGAGTATGGGGGAGGAGGGAGCATCCGTTTTTATTCCTATATGGTAATAATTGTACAGTGGAGCTCCGCTTAAGTTTATGTTATCTTAAGAATCTACTCTTGGCCTGGGACGCTTTACATTAGGCCAAGTTTGGGATAGAATAGAAGTTGCGTCCTAGACCAAGTTGGTTCTATTTCGGATCGTGGATTTTTTTTTTTTTTTTTTGAGGATGCGTTTTTGCTCGAGTCGGATCCAGAAAAAGACTCTCAAAATCTCGTATTTTACAGCTTAGCTCAACTTGATCTCTAGCCATTGGGGCACAATTTCACTTACGTCAAATTTTTGCAAATTGTCAAAATAGTGTCAAAATATCAGGTCAAGTTCAACTAAATATGAGTTCCGGGAAAAATTAGATCCCACTAAAAAAAAAAATCATTTAAATTCCAGTGCTTTTGAAAGTCAAGTAATAATAATTATTGCTGTGAAGTGATGTTAAACTTATGGGTGTGGAATTGGACGTTCAAGATTTGGGATGTGTAGGTCAAGTGCAATTGCTCCTCAACAAGATGGGCTCAACTGTACACCTTGGGGTTGGACTTGAGGGGAAATTTCCCTTTTAACTGGTTTTACATCAGGGAAAGTTTGAGTTGAAGGGAAAATAAGTTGAATTGATAGGGAGTAGGAGCTGATTGGAATTCAAGGGGCATAGGGACGTTGGGAAGTGAGGAGAGAATTTACACCCTTGACTTGTATTTTGGGAGGCATTGAAGGGATAGAGGGAAGAGCGGAGCATTGATGAGTTACAGGAGGTAGTGTACATATTTATCTACATTTAAGTTAAAAGACATTACCATGCACAACATGTAATCAAGTTCTTCACATCAAAAAAGAGGCCTCCGTCAAGTAGGGGCTTCAAATAGCCTTCACTATTCGGGATGCCTCAAGTCCAGACACAAGACTGGAGGTGATGCTCTCTTTTCCCTCAAAGATACCTTGACCGTTTCAGTTCTTATCCCGCACTTTTTTTGAATCTCGCATTATCCTTCGTACTTATCGTCACAGCGGCGGGCGGACTCGTCAATACTCGCTCTCTCTCTCTCTCTCTCTCTCTCGCTCACTTTCTCTTGCACAAAAATTCATACTATCGCTCACTCAGACTTCCCTCACTTTCTCCTCCCGTCTCTACATTATCCATAATTGACTCAGCATATGCAGGGAAGCTAAGGCCTCACATTGATTCCTCCAGTACAGGGAGTGTCACGTCCTTTTTCCTGAAGCTGTTCTCGTAAATGTTGCTTCTTCGGAAGTAAAAGTATTTTTATTTTTTAAATAAAATTTCTCCGACCTTCCTCCCTGTCTCTTCCGCTCAATCCCAAAAGACTCAAGGTAGAGACCTATTAAATAGCTCCCCGTAAATCCTATTAAATTTAATACAAGACTAAATACATTCTAAATAATGGAAATATAAAAAAGTCGTAAATTCTTATAAAATCCGGCTTTGCTTCCCTTGGAAAAGCAAGCACCTGTGTTACCCTGTGACCTCAAATTGTGACCCAGATAAATACAGTAAAAATTGGAAAACCTGGGAAATTATTGTCTACAAAATTGAGAAATCAAATATTTTATTAGTTACTCCTTTGTGTGGGATAGTGGGGCAAATGAATTTGGTCACTGTGTTTTTATATGTGCGTGCGGTGTTTTGTTTCTGGCAATTTGTTTCTAAAATTTTAAAAAGTTTTAAAGATTTTCATTCGGTCAATATTCTCGTTCAGACTCTGTGCATAGACTGCTTTATGTTTTTTAATTGGCCTTTTTGAATTTTCAAGAAGAAAAATGATTTGGGTGGGGAATAATTTGAGGTTTATTTGAGATCTGTGAAGAAAATGATTCGTGGAGGCCCTGTACAAGTCTTCCAGATTGCTGCTCACTTTTCCCCAATAAAAAAACCACTAGACCACAACATTAGAGTGAGATAGGGACTCGGATGGGAGTAAAGATAGGAAATAGCCGATAGAGACTGTAGCAAGAACCACAGACTAAGTAAAGTACCCTTTCTCTCTACAACTGGAGATATTTCGCCTTCTGTTCAAGTCTTGGCACATCTCTCACTCTCCTTGCACACATCCAAACCATAAGTAATAGCCTTTTCCGAAAAGCCTTTTCCTTCCAACACGTATAAATATAGCTCTCCCACAAATACCACCTGCCCATACCATTCACAATCTATGGCCGCACCGCATGAAAACATATTTGTGCATCTAAAGTACACTCTCTTTATGACCAGAGGCCTGTAAGCTACAAACTTGGGGTATTTAACAAAAAGATGGCATCTCCCTATAATTTTCATAGGCATGGTTTTTAAGCTTGGATCACTGCATCTGAAGAAACCCACAAGAAGTTCATTGGCCTCAGAAGGTTTTTAAGGGCCCGTATAAAAAATAATTTTCCCTCGAAAGGTTTTTTGCTCCCTCGGTAAGAAAACATTGGCCTCAGAAGGTTTTTCAGGCCTCACTTAAAAAATACATGGGCCTCAAGCGGTTTTTCATAGCCTCCGTAAGAAATACATTGGCCTCAGAATATTTTCCAAGCAACCAAAAAC
Organism: Allacma fusca; assembly: GCA_947179485.1. Taxonomy (NCBI): domain Eukaryota; kingdom Metazoa; phylum Arthropoda; class Collembola; order Symphypleona; family Sminthuridae; genus Allacma; species Allacma fusca. The sequence continues at coordinate 8,596,621 of OX359250.1, forward strand.
AAATACATTGACTCAAAACGTTTTCAAATAAAACCGTAACGAATTCACAGCTCTCAAAAGGCTTCTTAATGGCCTTTAGGCAGGATGGATTGGAGCAGGTCCCTAGGAAATGCACCAGCCTCGAAGTTTTTTCATAGTTTAAGGTTTTATGACTTGGAAGATACCTTCAAGAAACACGAGCCTCTGAAAAAGGCCTCTTAGAACCATGAGGCCTACAAACTTGAGTCTGTACGAAATAATTTAGAGACGCATGGTTTTTCATAAATTTTGAGGCAGTCTTATAAAACTTGAGAAGGCCCATAAATATCTACCACACATTGGCGTCAAAAGGCTCTGGTGGTATTGCATCTAAGGATGGCTAACGCTACATTGTCATTGGCCTCATAAGGTTACTTATGATAGCATCTTACAGAGATAAATACCATGGTTTCAAATCGGTAAGAATATTTCCGCTCTCAAAGAGAAAATGATGTCAAAAGTGGGGGTGGAAAATTGAGGGTTCACAGTATATGGAAAAACCCAACATCGAATTGCGGCCTACCGAGAGCCGTGCATTATATCTGTGTTTTGGACTGTATGTGGAAATGTGTTTTGGGTGATATGCATTTTTGTCGAGAAAATAGACAGGATGATTGAGAAAGCGTATTGAAAGGGCACATAGAAAACCTCTTATCGTTATGAGGTTCGCTGGGAATTTACCGGCTTTTTAAAAGGGAAAAAACTTGAATAGCTCTGGGTCCTTGCTCATGTGCTCCACAATGACAATTGAGATAGTGAAGTGCTGCACGGAGGCTCGGCACTACGACAAAGGGAAGTGAGCTTCCCTCAAGTAAGTATCCCTCATGCCTTTCTCGAAATCCCATACCAGGTAGCCATAAGGTAGAGCTCTCAAAAGTCAAGGGAAATTAAAAAAATTAGATCAAAGAAATAATAGCCCCAGTGCTATCCACACACTCTCGAGCATTCAAGCGTCGTCGTCAGAAATGAAACAAAAAATGATCCTAAACTCGAACTTGTCCTGGAGTGAAAAATGTGACCTGATTTCAATGTAAACCAAAACTTGACCTGCTACTAAACTTGTAATTATTACTTCGGAGCTTAATCTTGAATTCTTCAGGGAATCTTAAATCCGGCACGAAATCCAACTTGATGATCTGTAATAATTATTCTATGCCCAAGATTACGAAAATAAAATTGGAACTTGACCTCTGCTTCCCAAATGTTGAACTAGTGAGGCCTATGAGTGACATGAGGGAATTGAATGAAGTGTTTTGAAAGGGGTGCTAATTTGGTGGAGGTTGCTGAGGGACTTTAGATGACTCAGAGATGGTTGGCTATTACAGTTCCAGTTCGTTCAAAATTATTAAGTGAAATTCAATAAATTAGAAAATCCCTGAGAGAGTTCAGAGTATTGAAGAGTCCGGGCGGTTTCTTACTCTTGACACTCCCAACTAACGATGCATGGGACTTATTCAATTTCCTAGTTTCGAAATCACTAGAATAAAAGGAATAACTGGACTTGGAAATCCCCGGAGGAGACTCGGTCCCAGAATTTCTAAAAATCCAAGAAAAAATCCTCTCTCGGAGCTACTGTATTGTATGGATGGAAAGGAAGTGTCCTCTTTTCAGTGATCCTCGTCATCAGTCATCGGGAGGAGTGTGGGGATAGATAGAGTACATACAAGTCCTATTTCCTTCCGGCATTATCAAGTCCAGGTTTGTCTTCATCAAACCAGCTCCACTTGTTATGGACTACAATGTCCGAGTATATGTTCAGGGGGCTTGGGTCCATCCGTGGAATTTTTCTCAGGATCATTTCCCCTTTTGTCCACAACCTCTCTCCCTCCGTCTCTCCAATAACAGGGGGAAAGAATGTGGGAATTTTTCCCACTCACATGTTCATGCAACAAATATAAACGGGCTTTGCCTGAGGTAACAATTCCCTCAATATCCTTCTTTCTCTTTCAAATGTGGAACCAGCAGTACCACAAAAAAAGATCGGGTTTCTGTAGGGCTTGCAATTAGTTAACTCAAGTAAGGCTTCACGTCACCCATCACTAAAGTGTTATTAATTGCAGTTGGGTTTTCATTTTTGGGTCGGGAATAACTCCACCAGGAACCAGACTCGGGAATAAGTTTGGTCAAGTTTAGTTGTATTTTTGGGACCAAATTATTATGAATCCCTGGTTTGAAATCAATGTAAATTTTGAGCCTAGTGAAGATGAGGTTTCATTCAATTCAAGTGTAGTTGAAGATATCATTTGAGCAAATTTGAGTGAAATCCAACTCTGAAGCGTCACTTTGCTTCAATTCCATTATTCCATGAGACTAGAAATGTGGTTCCGGGGCATTGACATAAGTTGATGGGAATTCGCAAAAAGAAAATGTCCTACAAAATGGGGTAGCTGGATATTTTCTAGCTTTTTTAACCCTATGGGGGAGTCCAGTGTTTCCTTACACCTCGTGCATACACCTAAAGGTAGGAAGACATTGGGAGAAGGGAAAAAGCTCTTTTTTGTTCGTACCGTTTGGAGGAGCGGAAAATGGAGTGGAAGGAGAGGAAAAAGACAAGTCAAGACGTAATGGGAAAATCAGAGCCACTTGACATGTCACGCAACCCTCCTTAACTACTACTTGCAAAATGTTCACGTCGGACTGGGTTATTGTATTTCAGCCGGCTTTCTTTTTTTCCCCCTGACTCTGGCTCTTCTTAGAAACATACTCCTGTTAATTGAGATCACTGGGACGTGTATGAAGACACTCGTAAGCCACGCCCAGCTTCTACATACTCTATTCCCTTCCGACCTGGAAGCATCAACTCGACGCATGCAGGAAATGCTAATCGTGAGGCAAATGTGGGGGAAAAGAGCAACGTTTACATAAGTTTTTGCTGCTCACATTGTACATAGTGGAAGTTCATTTAAAGGGGCCGGTAAGAGATCCAGTGACCTCATGAGGTTTTTATAACATTTTTGCTGTAAAGGAGATTGGAGGAGGCCCTTTAAAAATACACTTGACTCAACAGGGCTTTCCCTCTGATTTTACTACAAATCGGATTTGTGAAGGCAGAAAAGAAATACATTGACCTTAATTGGACGATCGTTACAGTAGTTCAAGTATAAATCAGATTTTAGGACTATATTTAAAAATACCTCAAAATGATTTCCAGCTAATTTTTACAGCCTAAAAGATTAGAAGAGGCCGGTAATAGAATGTTGACCTCCAAGGGTTTCTCAATGGGTTTTAAGGAAATGGAGTTGAAGAAAAACTTTGGACTAATTTGAAATTTTATAAGTGATTCAAAAAAAGAAAAGAATGTGGTTCATAAAAAAAAGCTTAAAATAGCTTAAAAAAAGAAATTGCCTCATAAGAAAGTAACTGGCCTCAACCGGTTTGTGAACCAACTGAATGAATTAGGGCCAGAAAAAACCATTTTATGCGGAATGTTTTTTGTTCATGCTGTCCACATTCAGCCTCATGAAACTAAATCCAGACGGGCTGCTGGAGCCACAAAGGCGGATAAAAAATGTGGAGGTTTTTTTTTTTTTTTTTGCGGGAAAATTTTCTGAGAATTGATAAGTAGTTGAGAAGAAAGGAAGAAAATAACCATTTCTTATTTTGGCTCTCCTGTTCATAAATACCCGTGAAAAACTCGTAAAATGTCAAGTTTCAAATAACTGGAGAGTGGCGCAAGCCCTGCTGGAGTGAGGGAAATGAAAGAAATATCAGGCTGAGAAGACCTACAATGAGATTACGCAAGTTCCGCATGTATGTATGTTTATATAGAAGTATACGGAGCGGAGATACGGATTAGTTTGAACTTACACTTGTGCACACTCTGCATAAATAATATGCATTACTTTTGTACGGGATGGAGTAAGCACTGGTTCCCACGTCGCTCATACTACCAAAGAGTATTTTGAATTATTTTCTATCCCCTCATGAGAAGGAAATCTAGTACAGAGAAATTTCTCACAAATCCAAAATTACAATTTTAAATAATTATACGTTGTTACATGTGAAAGCAAGCAAGAAGATCGGGCGTTAAATAAGTGGGAAGAATACAATAATGTTATTTGTTTTATGCTGCTCAGTCAATGTATTTATTTAAATTTTGATTCTTACAATAATTACAAGATTGCCACTACAAACTCACACCCTAAATAATCAATATTTAAATGTGCAGTCACAAAAAACTTTGCAAATTACTTCTCAACGAGGTCCAATCCCGACCCTCCTCATTGTCTTCCCTTTCTCTACCCCTCTGCCCTCGTTTCGTAGTTGTGTAGAATGTGTTTAAGGAATCTCGTTTACTCTAAGAGTCAATGTTGGGACTAATGTTTTTTAAAACGGCCAAAACACACTGATGCAGTCAGCAACTGATGCATCTAAGCGCACTGTAATCTAAACAAGCTCAAAATGTAGATTTTTTTAACAGTGGATTTATGAAGCCCTGGTCATGGAGTCTCTTCAAATTCACCTGGACTCCAAATATAGTGACGAGCATGTCTCCATAGCTATCTCGCAAAGGGATCCCAGAGAATTTATCCCTTTCATCCCCTCTCCCACCGCTCCCACATCTGAAATGCAACAAATCCCACTTTACCTATTTTTACCCATTGTTACATAATTCCTGTCTCATTGGATACTCAAACTGGATCAAATTCAATAATAATTATTTCCACTGTCAATTACAAATATAAAACGCAACTAACCCATGGTATTTTTTTTAACATTATAACACACATTATATTTTTTGTATTTTAATGTATTGACTTGAAAGAGAATAGACTTAATTTTTTAATTTGAAATCCCATGGCATGGAGCAGCCGAACTAGGGAAGGAAAGAGTACTCGGATTTATGAGAATATTTTGCTCGGAATAATATAAATGGGATTATTTAAAAGTTAGTGTGAATTTGGGCTTCAAACCTCGACTTAATTTCTCATAACGTTCAAATCATGTATTTATCTCCTGCCATGTAATAAATAAAACAGGGAAGAAAAATCGTATTTTTCTTATTTATTATTCTAATCTAGTGCCAGAAACCATGGAGAAAAACTCCGCATACAAAACTCACGTAAGGCTATTAAATCACACCTTATTGGCTGAATTGTCAGAAAACTCAATTCTCAATGGAATTATTAGGCGTTAATTATAGAAGTCATCCCCAAAATATACGTTGTATAAATTATACCCAAATATTAATAACCATAAAAAAACTGGAGAAAATAACGTGAAAACGCTATTGGGAAAAAATTCAACAATAATATGTGCGACAAATAATGAAGCTTGAAAAAATCCTTTTAAGAAAAACAATGAAGACGGTTTTAAAAAGTGTACTAAAAACAAACAGATTTTATGCTCGTCAAAATTGCAATCGTAACAATATAAAAAAACAACAATGTGTATGAAAACCAAAATTAAGAAATAATAATATTTATTAAACAATATACGATATATATAAAACCTTGGAAGTTTAAAAAATAAAAAATACCAGAACTTCGCTTTCCAAAAATACTGCCATTGAATGGAGGTTTTCTGTAGGCACCGCTGGAAGCCTCCGCCAACTCCGACGCCACAAAGAATCCAATAGTGATTACAGCGATGAGTAAAAATAAACTGACTTTCCCCATGTTTGGATTTGGTGAAGGGCAAAAATATTTCTAAAAGCACAAACTGGCGTTAAAATCCTGCTTCCTCGTGACTTGACCGTCGGAGAAAAACTAACATCAAGATTTTGGAGCAGAGTTTCTCACTGGCCCTTTATATATATTCTGTCCCCATCAAAAGAAAAAACTAAAATAGGTCCCGGAAATCCCAGAAGTAACAAAAGCCTGAATTGTTTTGATTTGAGATTGATTCTCCATTTAATTTCATTCAGAGGAAAAAATATAAAATTATACAGGCAAGGGAGGATATTTACAAGTGAGGAGCGTCAAGAAAAGTAGAGATTGGTCATTGGGAAAAAATATTCTATTAAAAGTAATTATTATATCAGGTCAGAGTATAGTCATAATAATTATTACAGAACCAATTTCCTGGATTTTCCCCGTCGACTTCATTACTCAGAAGTCCCGACGGTGGCGAGGGAAATTCCTATGCCAATGTATGGCAAAACAGGACTCAGGTTGTCGAATCGCAGACGTTCAATTAATTTAATTTTCACATTATTTTCCCAGAAATTTTCCAGGGAATTGAGCCACTTCCCAGGGAAATAAAAATCACTATTCATCTTACGCTTCAAACATTGTTCAGGAGGTTCAGCACTAATTATTTCCCCCAATTCTGATAACTTATTGTTGTCTCTTTCTATTATTAATTCTAACATATCTTATGCTATTTATTTTCAAATTCATTTAAAAAAATTATTTGAAGTTTTTATTCTCACTGTATTTTTTATAATTATTTTATTCACAAATCGCACATCACATAATATACTCAAACCGAACGTTTTGCTTGACACCAGGAATGTCCTCAAAATGGTGACAAGACCCTGGACTTCTCTCATTGGTCGAGAGAAAACTCATGCTAGCAAATAGGCCCACAAATCCAGCCACAAAGGCAGCACGTCCCAACCACAGCCTGACCCTCCCCATATTTTTCTCCATTTTCCCCACACAGCCCTCGAGTTTCTCAATTGTCCCCAACAATTTCGCATCCCTGGGATTTTCTGACTCCTGCCTATAAATATTTGTCACTTCGAAGTTCTTACCTCGGACGGGGTAGGCTGGGACCCCTTCGAGAGATATCCCGACTGGTCCGAACATGTGCTCTGAATCTATATTTTTTAAAAGAACAGGGTTCATGGTGCATCGGACCTCATGAGGCTCAACAGTGATCCCCTCCGAGACGAATTCTGCCCATAAGTTGTTCAGCTTTGTGGTTAAAGCATTATCAATAAGTGTGTGATCCGAGGTTGCACGGTCCTTCAATTTGGTCAGGAGCGCCCTCTGGGCCAGGAGTTTCTGCGGCGCCAGCATCAGCAAAACTTGGAACTTCTCATAGCTAATTGTGTGCAAAAGGTTCCCAGGATTTATTTTCACTGTAGCTGTTGTCGAGGACAAGGGGAGTATAAGACCGAAGGTCGGGACCACTTGAAATTTCTCTGGGGCCGTGGTTCGAATTTTGTAGAACAAAATTTCCGATGAATGACTATTAATCTCAATGGAACTTGAAATTGAGTAGTGGCATGCGTCTTTCTGAGAATGGTTTTGAGGATCTTCTTCGAAGTGGATGATTTCTGAGACTTCCACTTGAAATGACTTCTTGTCCTTTGAGTCAGTTTTTTTCCCATCTGAAAAGGGCTTTCGGATAGAGTCCAAAATTGTTCTAGGACAATTATCTCCTTGGCCCTGGCAGTATTCTGTACGTAACATTCTTTTTAATTTCCTTTATGACACAGGGGGAGGGATTGGGTTCACTAATGGAATTCAGTTCCTGGAAGGAAAAAGTATATTAGCAAGCTTCATTAGCTATAATTACTCATTTCGGAGTAAATTCTAGTGTGGAAAACAATTTGGTTTCGGGTCAAAATTTGGGAAATACTGCATCGAAATTTCGTCAGACTTGAGTCAAGTTTTGTTGAATACGTGGCAGGATTTGGAGAATTCCGAATAAAGTTTTGCAACAATGTCTAGCTCAAATTCTGATTAAGATTTCTCTGAATTATTGCTCAAGTAGAGGCAAAATTTGACTTAAGTTGAATTCGAAGAAGTTTTGCTCATCTTAAGTTTCCACTCTTGTTCTGAATGAATTGACTTCAATTCTGAGTGCATAAATTCCCTCAAATTGGGTCAATTATAAACCCATCTCTTAACGAGGTGTAATTCAAATCGGATATTCGAAACTTACCTGAAATGTTTAAATTGTTAATTTCCGCTACACTCAAAACTCCAACTGGACAAGCTCATTGGCTACACTTGAATCCCATGTCCTTGTATCTTTATTACTTTTAGCTTGAGATTTGAAGTTATATTTCAAGTGTAAGTTATTTGGAGTGCTTGACACGAACAATGTAGCTGTTCCCACACATTATTGTTATGTCAGCGTTGGTAATGTTTCGTTGGTTTAGTTATAATTCCGTCTTTTACAACAATACTGTCATTTTAAACCATTTTATTTAACTCTACACTGTCAGACTTTCTTTTTCACTAATTTATTTGCTCACAAAATAATACAAGTGACCCATGACATTTCAGAAATTTAAAAGCCCCTTGAGTCTGGTAGTAGTTCTTTTTTTTCCTGGAAGGCTTGGGTCTTAAGTTTTATTTATGGGGGGTTTCATAGGTGAGAAATTAATACCAGATGTTAGTATTAAACAGGAATATGTTTGTAATAAATGTACAACAATATGTCTCAGAAATTAAACTAAGGATTTTTACATCTACCATTATTTAACTACATTAAAATGATACGGAATTACTTCACGCGTAATTCGCACACACTTAAGTTCCTGATGATGGCTTCAAATTACTCTGGAGAGTGTGAAACCTCTGAGTCTGGATTTCTCGCTCCTCACTTACAACTAGTGAATGTTGAGCCATTCACAATAAAGTTCAGGATGATATTCCCAGAATAGATCCGTCGAATCTTCGAACGATTTGTTCAAAAATTATTTAACATAGAATTTTCTACATCATTGTAATTTATACCTACAAATATTAGCTCTGAACGTAAATATCAAAATTACAGGGCACTATATACTTATTTACTTTGGAAATTTTGAACAGAATGGGTTTCAAATCTCAAACTTGAGAGATTCCGTGAATTGTAAAAGCTCGGATGAGTTGGACTGAAATCGATGCAGTAGTTTTTGAGAAAGAAGTTTCTCAAGCGCTATTCCTGATCCTTTACTCTTTTTGAAATAGAAACTCTGCAGTCTACCTTTATTATCAGTGTATCAAAATATATAGGATGGCTCTGGAATGCTTTCAAGAGCTTTCAAAGAAAAGTTGGGATTATGCAATGCGGTGGCATTTTATTCGTAGCCTGAGGTTAGTTAAAATATTTAATTCCGGATTTTCAAGTTCCTGTGAAAATGCCTTTGCGATGAAGGTACGGAGAAATTTCCCTACATTTACTCTCGCATTCCAACTTTTCCCCTCTTCCTGGAAAACTTTCCGCAATATTTGTATCTACAGGGTGCCAGGAAATATTTTAAATCCCTCATATATGAGCTCATAATAGTAGTATTTAAAATTCTGAGGCACTCATTCTCTAAGAAATGTTCCCTTATTTTTGTAAAATTTTTGACATTCACATAACTCCCTGCATATTGAGGACCCAGAAAAAATACAATGTTTTAATGTTTTGAAGATATTCAGGTCTCCACTGAATTTGGATATTATTTAAGCATGTAAAAGCATTCCTCGAGCTTGTAAGGAATATTTTTGAAAAAAAAAACAATTAATTAATTATCCTGACAATATTGCCCTCAATGGTCAAATAATCAGGGTTAGAATTTTGTCCAAAATTTTAAGTAACATTTTTATTGCAAGACCGAGATAAATTTGAGGTTAATTTGTAGGAACTGTAATGAGCTTTCTCTTTAATAATTTATTATTATAAGATAAGAAAGCAATTAAATTATAAGCATGCTATAGGAAGATGTAAAAGTCGTTGCTCTTACATCGAGGGAAATACAGGAACCAATCCACTGGTTTTAAACTGTGTTTGAATTTGAAGAACGCTGTTTTCAACAGACCAATTTCGTATAAAAAATTATGATCTACAATATATTTTATTAGCTTAGAATTTGGCCATACCGTGGCTGAAAATGTGAATCCACGGTTTCACAGAAGCTCTAATGCTATAATGATTTTGGAGCAACGCAGATATAATTACTATAAAGGGGCTGAAAAATGTTTTCTTGGGACTGGCTACATTTAATTACATCAAAGAGCCTATAATGCTTGTAGCCTATAGTGAGCGTACTTAGATACTATATCTTATAAACGGTAGGAAGCAGGGCTCATGTATAATTATATGTCGCTTACGTATTTATATGGAGTTGTGAGTCTACAAAGGGTGTGTAAGAGGAAGGAAGAATTTAATGCCAGGAAAGTTACGTGTGACAGAGTGTGGAGATGTGGAGCTGGGAGGGAAGGAAAGTGCTAATTGTGGAAAAGTTTGTCTCCATTTGTTGGTACACATTCATGTGGTTGTCTCAAGTTCAGGAGAAAGGCACGGGAGAGCGGCATTACATATGTACATGGCATGGTGTGACTCTGTACGCTTGGACGTGGAGAGTAATAGGAGAGCGAGAGAAGAAGGATGTTGACGGATCCTCATCTCCTTTATCTTGATGATGATGCCCACGGTTATACTCTCCCGTCTGTCCGCACTGCATTAACTCCAAAAATATGTATAGGGCCAGGGTAACAGGCACTCCGGCAAATCCCAACAATTGTAATTCTGTGCAGCAACTTTCAACATAGTCCCAAAATATAGTCACGTACATAATTACCTCCCCACATATTTACAACCCGATCCCATTTCCTACACGGTCCGTGGAGAGGCAGGAGCAAACTTTCCTCCAGATAATTATTAGTTCTCAGAAATCTGACAATCCTTACTCACAAGGTACAAGTGAGCATATTTATTTTCTCCAAATTTCTTCTCTTTTCCCTCTCTCTCTCTACAGTTTAGGGGAAATTGTAAATGGTCAGTTTGTTTTTTTGGAATTAAATCTGTGGCTTCACAAATTTTGACAAGGGCCTTTCGTATCTTTTTAATAGCGTTGAAAGACATTTTTATTTATTTTGCTCCGTAGAAATTTGCGGACAATTTTGTAGCTTAGCCCTGATCTAGCCTTTTTATTGACTGGGACTTTTGACTAGTGAAGTATATAGATATTTGAATGCTTACTAGTGCTCCTTAACGGGGTGGGATGGATTTTGGGTGTAAATAATTTGGGATGAATGTTCTATACCTATATGTATGGATGTGCATATGAAGGGACGGGGGATATATTGGAGACAAAGATGAGTATTCATTGGGTTCCCACGGGAGTGTCGAGGATGAATGCAAAATGGTACATAAGTTATGAGGGTAATGAAAGTTGGCCATTATCATTATTGACTGTTACATATGTTGTATGTGTGGGGTGTAAGAAGCGGAGTTCTCCAACTTCTCTTTTTTTCTTTCCAGTTTGTAACCATTTCTCACGCGGGGTCCATGTCATGATGGGAGCTGTCAGTCCGGACTCTTTTGACACTTTTCACTCCTACTCCAACACTTTCCAGATGCCATTTCTGACCCCTTGGTTCCCTGAGAAGGTAAGTCCGAGCAGAGTCTGCTCCTCCTTACAAGAGTCTCTCTTGTATCAGTATTTCCTTTATATTGTCCGAATTATGTTTTACTACTTCCAGGGTCACTCAAATGTCAGATTTTATCAATGTAAAAGAGCCTGTACATACATATGTAGATAATGAACTATTGTGATTGATATTAGTACTATTATTCCTGTATAATAACAAACCTGTAGATATCATAGAACAGAACTTATAACAGTAATTTATTATTGAGTTTTTAATTTAAACAATTTTAAAGAACTTCCAATTTATTTCTTAAAAATACTCCGGAATTCTAATGAACTTTTCATAACAGTAATAATTATTATTGCGGAGCGTGTGTTACTACTTCAAAGGTTTGAGGTTTTCAAATGGCTTCTTATGAATTTAGTAGGGATTAAAGTTTTACTTTGTGAAAGACGGAGAGTACTTTGAAATTGGTTAATTGTAAGCCGACAGTTCATTCACTAAATTACTGGTTATGTTTTGAATACAAGGATAAGTAAATATATATCTGTAATTAATTCCTGCACTTATTGTTAGATCGTGTAGACACCTACATGGCGTAAGAGGAGTTGAATTCCGTCCCATGAAGACAGGATTTGGGAGTATCTTTTTGACTGATGTTAGTGTGTGTGTGTGTGTGAGGTTGGAGGTAGTTAGAAGTAGTCGAAAGTAGTGGGTTGAGAACATACTCTCTTCCAAACACACAATCGTTCATAAATGACAGTTTACTAACTTTCAGTATCAACTATCAAAGCTCCCCACTATACTTTTCAAGCCACTAGTCTGAACATCAGCGGACATACACACACACACACACACACACACACACACGCATAGACAAATGGGTCTTACATGTTTGCATGGAGTAAGTTTAAGATATTATAAGTCCCTAGGAAGAAGTTAAAGCGGAGGGGAAGAAGACGGAGTAAGTTTTTCCATTGGATTTGCTATAGGTATAATTATATAAATAGATGCTTATAAGTATAGCCACAGTGGCTTCCATAGGAAGACAATGTAAGAGGATGTGTGAAACAATTTCCCTTTTGAGTGTGTGTAATGTAGGACGCTGGGCTCTCTAATTTCTTTTCCGTATAATTCTTGCTAATCCCATTAGTTCTCAACCACTTATCACTACACTGAGACTGTGATGAGCGGAAACGTATGTGCTTACGGGGAGGGGATCCGCAATGGGAGATACAGGACTGACTCTGAGGAAGGTACTAGGGAAAGAGTGTGAACAGTGCATATTTTCCTCTCCAGAGGTTTCTTCCACGAAAGGCTTTCTCCTCCCAGCTCTCTGTCCTTCCTTTATGATATTACAGCCAGGTTTGGGGGGAGTTGAGTGAAAGAGGGATTGAAAAGCTAGCCTATTATCGGATTTTGTTTCATGGACACTATACATTATTAATATGGAGCCGCTAGCTAGAAACCCATACCATGATTTAGTCCCGTCCCTTCCCTTTTGTTGTATTCAACTCACAACCCACACTTTCATAGCTAGGAAAAGTGGCAGGCCTGTAATAGTACACTTACAATTAGGGTAGGGAAGGATCTCCGGTATATCCAAAGTCTAAGCATAAGGACACAACTCCCACCTCCAGGGGTAGGGATCAAAACAGGACAGGATCATCCTGGAGAGGCTTTTTAACAAGTTATTCCATAATAATAATTTATTAATACTATAATTATTACAGTAATTATTATTAATAATAATAATAATAATTATTATTATTATATACCCAGCGAAGTGTCTTTAATAAATAAGAATTATCCATTTATCTATATAATGTAATTACACTGGAGATCTGCATTCGTGTCTGATGAGATTGTTCCTTGAAATAGACAACACACAAAATGAATTCCTTCCGATACCTTTGACCTCTTGGAATTTATGAGTGACCCCTGCTTTTAAACCATTTACTATAAAAAAAATAAGAAGCTAATATTCCAGTTTGAATCTCACCTCCTCATAAACTGAGGTACAGATGCAGTTTACATCTACAATAATATTATTAAAAATGTTCCTCGCAGGACTCAAAAAAAGGAACTTAAAATATGCCAGAGTCCGTGGTATTTTTTATATGTAGAAAAGTACAATGAAGCGAGCGCCCTGTAAATGTAATTAATTTCCTAGAGACAATGGGCATGTCATTATGCATGTACTTACATAAGTATCACTATAAAAGAGTATTTAGACCATGACTGGATGATCGTGATGACGTCAGAGTGGGATACTCATGTAGACAATGCATAGATATATATATGCACCCCGACCACTGCAATTGTGAGTGGACTCCATGGATTTGATGTGTGTGTAAATCAGGAGTATAATAGTGTCCATAAATGTGTAGAATTTAATTATGTACATAGAGGATTATACAGGAAGAGTGGCTCCGTGATTGGTGGTTGGGAGGGAGTCTGGCATATATAATTACAGTATACATATCTAGGTATGGAGTTGGGATGGGAGGTGTACTTAATGGCAGGATCAGTATTAGGAATGGAAAGTGATTGAGATCTGGGACTGACACTTGTTCCCACACAACAGTTCCCTGAAACATGACGGTAATTTAATTAGCGTGTGGTTAACTCTCTTTGTCCAGATGGTCTCATCAGCTATGGATTATGCTACGAGCATGAGGCCTGAGTTTCATCGAGCTGTGATTGATACAATTTCCTACTACGGATGGAAGAACATCATCTACCTCTACCACTCTCATGAAGGTCAGTCTCCATTTTTATTTTTCCAAATCCACACTTACAATCAAGCCCCTTACACGTATGTAAAACTCTGTGTTTTATTCCCCCCCCCAACTTCTACCAAACTCACTGTTCCCAAGCCCCCATGTCATAAATGTACTACTATGCAAAATCTCACTTATGACTCCCAACACCAAGGCCTCATTTGATTTCATTTATCAGAAACCAATGCCCGGTCAAGAATGATTAGCTTCATTCAGTCTCCCATCCCATATTTGCTTTCACCCATCCTCCTCAACAATTTCCCGTTTGATTAATGTTAACATTAATGTTACTGTTTTTACATTTTTTGCTTCCTCAAATCCTCGGGGTTTCTCAAGTTCATTTCTAATTCTCAGCGTGTGTTTTTAAAATATAAAGAAAGTCCGGAGAAAGTCTGGAGAAAGTCTAAGGCACTGGAGCCTCTTAGTTATTTGGACGCGTCTGTTTGGAAATAGGTAACTACGGGGAGAGTATGTGAAGTATTGCTGTTTAAATGGCAAGTATCACTAAATGGTGGGATGAATGTGAGGATGTGTAAACAAGAATAAAATGTCGTGTTCAAAGTCGGAGCCAACTTTGATGTAGAGACGGAGCAAGGAGGAGCAGACTCTCCATTTAATCCCATTTGCTCCGTCCTAAACCTACTACTGTGGTTACTGCCTAGACTTATGCATATGGACCTGGGCCTATGTGCTCTATCTATGTACATATTCTAATGCTTATAACGTAAACTGCAAATGCACATGTACGGAGCTACTCTCTGAGAGTACACAAGGCATTGAGAGAAAAGCTGAGGGAGTAACAATGGTAAATGCGACTGTGGAAAAGTTTCCGAGGAGTAACCACACTACACAGACTGGGGATCCTCCACAATTAGATACATACATTTGAAGCCATTATTTCTTATACTTTGACAATTATATGTGTATATGTATAGATATACAATCCATGCAAATAAATTTAATCCACTATGGAGGAATAAAGTTAATAGTCAGTGTGTTATGGATGGGCGGCTCAAACATAAAGAGCATATGTCTTCGTTCTCTTTGAGGATATCTCTCCTTCCGACAAAATCCTCCATTTTATTGTAGAGCCAGTCTCCCTATAACGGACCCTCCCTCTCCCAACCCCACTTTCTCCCTGAGAGGTCAAATATCTCCACAGAGCGACTCTCCACCTGTAATACAAATACGATCAATTTATCCATCGCAATAAATTTAATTTCAAATTTGCATTTAGCACAATATTAATTTCCCTCCTTATAAAAAATCTACAACCGTATCTTCAAGCTGATGTCCTTCCCTAGCACTGTCAATGCTCAGAACTTACGGAATATGTCCTCCGTCAAGGGAAACAAATGAACAAGATGTGTAAGAATGGCATTGCCTTTCCTTATTGAATTTCGAAGCCTGACTTTGGTTACAATGAGCCGAGGGCACATTAAAGTAAATATTTGGCTAACAGTAAGAGGTGAAAGCACATAAGCTCTTAGGATGCTGAAGAGTGGACGGCATTGGCTGTGGGAAGTGGGGCATTTTGGGTGGGATCGGGAAATGGGGATGTGGAGTCTACATCGGGGCATTAGAAAGTGATTATGTAAAAAGTGGAGGGGGGACGAGGGGAGTCATAAATCTAACAAATTAGATAATAGTCAAGTTAATGAGAGCTCTCCTGCTTCACTATCAGTATAGTTGAGCCCATTGCAGGAGGATTTGAGAGCAAATCAGACCACATGAACTCCGCTCCGGTCACCAGCGCCCGATGAGCCATTGGATGATGAAATGCAACCCGGAGATTATATATTGGGACAATTCCAGCTCCTATTTGACTCTCCTCAATTTATTCTCCGTATCAAATTTCACAGTCGAAAATTATATGTAATTATTTATGGATGCATATAGTGAGATGAGATCGTCCAGTGGAGGACAATCCTGGAGCAAGTGTTCCTGGAAGGATTCCCACGGGGAAATATCTAATAAATACATGTCTCAGGGTCCTTCTAAACATTGCTCCCCCTTTACGTACAAATGGATAATTTTTCCCTAGCAAATTTCCTTCCTTATTTTATTGGCCTAGACCATTTACATCATAATGTCTTCAAGTAAGGAAATGGGATAATTATTTGATTCTCCTCCACAACTTTACCCTGCCTCACTTTTTGGGTCATTCCCATTGGGAATGTTCTCAGAATTTTTCTCAAGTGAATTTTTAAAAAATCCATGAGGTAGCTTGACATATGGGTAGGAAAACAAGATAATTTTTATCGTACCTGGTTTAAAGTCTGGGTTTTCTCTTGTGGTGGAGTATTTAATGGGAACCTGTACATTGAACGCAGGAGGATCCCAGTGTATGGAATCACAGGTATGTATTACAATGTTTATTAATGGGAGAGCGGAAGGGAAGAGATTTTAGTAGTGATCATAATTGTATGTACATATGTAGGTACATAAGGGGAGGAGCCGGTAGACTCACGTTGAGGCCCATGCGGAGGTCTGCATTATCGCAATTTCCGGAACTATGAAAATATAATTGTGTGGACTCATATGAGTAACTAATGGGTGTGTGGAGACACATGGAAAAAGAGATGACATTTTAAATTATGACTTGCTCAGCGAAAAAGCTTGGCAATCATTGTTCCAGTCATTTGTAAACAGACCAGCGTGCGGAGCTGGTCCTTTGGGTAGCTCCAGTCTCACATCAGTTCCTCATACTTTGTTTACGAATTAGTCCGAGGAGAGCATCTATTTCCCCAGTTTTCCAGCCCGTCCGACTTTAGAAGTGGCAATTCTGTTTTGTTCCCGGCTTAGCATCCAGCCCTCGTGTGATAAGGAGTCGGAGCTCTCTCAACTGCTCCGGTTATTCCTCTCACTCCTGTTGATTTCGCAATCAGGGCAGTGTTCATGTAGGCTCGGGAGGCCGATGGAAATTAAAAGATCCTGTCACTGTACAGTTAGGAAATTTAAAGCCATTGCGTTTCTTACGGACCTCTGCCCAATCATTGGCCACCAGCAGTAGTATTAATTATCTTCCTGAGGCCCCTGTAGTCCTGCCGGGCCTCTTTGAATTCATACACAGTCCTATGCAATTTGTTTCTATCTCTTAAGCCCGATGGTCCTACCGTCTATTAAAAACCTTTTGAGACTAGTGTCATACATTTCTTTAGTATCTTTTTATTTCATTGTGCTTAGCTCAATTAGCATTCAAGAAATCACTAGAAACCCCAGCAGGTCGCCTCAGGGCCTCGTACAGCTCACTTTATTTTAAATTCAAAGGAAAAACCATCAATCATCGATCAATGGATTTTTCAATAGCCCTTCTGAAACTTCTTTAAAATTACTACAAACCCCCCCCCCCACTGACACCCATGTGATTCCGGAGCTTTTAGCAATCCAGCATCAACAAGTGATTCCTTAAAACCTATTGAAAACCTCCGCTCCAATCAATTCCTAACGGTCCACTTATCATAAAAACCTTCATAAAATATTGTAAATACTGGGAATTGAATATGTTTTTTAATAGCCATTTTATCCCTAGGAAATATTTAGATACTAATGCATAGATGGAATTGGTGTCCTTTGAAGGATTGGCCGCTTCAATCCATGAAAATCCTTTAGAGACCCATATTTGCAGGGCCTCATTCGTTCTATCAAACTGCATCCAAGGCTAGAATATTTTCTCAAACCGCAGAAGCTCACAATCATCCCACTAAAAAATCTTCTGAATTGAATTTAAATCCTCCAGGCCCCCCTCCATTAGTTTTGAGCCTCTTCCCTGTAAAAACCTCGCTATACAAAATTGTATCAAATGATGTCCTTACAAGGACCCTTGACCAGGGATAGATTGGGATGTACAATGGGATATTAAATCCAATGCATTGACAGGAATGGCTCCCACAGACTCCTAATAGTAACTGACATTGAGGGTTTTTCCTACCCAGCACTCCATCATAGTGCAGTATTTAATTCGAGGAATGTTTATAAATATCCGAAAGTTAAATCCCTCCTTCCGCACTGCTGTACTGATTAGAGTCTGTAAATATCTCTCGTTCCAAGAGCACTAAAAGCCTTACATGAGGGACTATATATAAAGCGTATAGGGAGAGGCTTCCAGATGAGCCTTCCCCATACTATTGGAGCACTGTCGGAATCCCGACGTTGGGGGATTGTCCCGGGAGTGAGAGCCTAGTTGAGGCTACACACACACACACATTTTTCCTTCTTGCTCGGAAGGAGCCTGGTGTGTTAAAACCTAAGAATGATTTTGTTGTCATAAAGTTTATACTTTTTTCAGAGTCTCGCTTGTAAACGCTAGAGAAAGACAGAGTTCCGTATCTATAATGTATATATGATTGTGGATTTTTGAGCCCCGAATGGGAAAAATGTGTATACTTGGCCCCTTGTATAGTTATGTCTGGACGGGCTATATAGGGTCCTTTTTATTTTTCTTACTAGGTAATGGTGGAGCGTATTTGTCACGGAGATCTTACTGGTCTCGGTATTCATGGCAGTTGGGACTTGGGACGGTCTCGCTTGGTTTCCTTCCCTTCCAGTCTTTTACCTTAGTCTGTTCTTTGACTGTGTCTCTGTACAGTGTACTCTCCTTAGTGGAGTCTCCCTTCCAGTAGGATTTCCTCCCTCAGCATGTTTTTTCTGTGCATTCCCTTTCCCCTATCATTTTGTCTCTGTCACCATATACAACATTTAATTTTCTTATTATGCTACTTCCCGAGGTGCTCGCAAAGAGCGTGATCACTGTACAGTGGAACAAGGCGGGCGGGAGACTCAGGAGCTAAACATTTCATTTTTTTTTTCTATAGAAAATATATATACTTATACGTACCTAAAATTTATCCATTATCTCACATCTCCCGTGCTCCTTCCCAGAACTCGTACTTCATTCCGGTTTAAAACTCCCAGCAAGGAGTTACAGTTGGTTGACTTGAGAGTGTACGGCATGGGGCATCTTCCCCGTATTTGTTAATGGTTGGAAGTTGGAAGAGCCAGAAAGCTTAGGGAGAAAGCCAAGGATTGGTCAAGGAGTTATGTGTACATATGCCATGTTCCTTGCATGGCTAGTTGGGCTACTCCTCTTCAACTAGTGTAGAACATTTACATGGGTGTGCATACTCACACTCTGGATTTACGGGCTGGGAATGAATCCATGCAACTATATCTATAGATATATTGACCGCAATTTATAAGACATGAAAGATTCCCCCGCTCATTCCAATTCTGTATCAACAAATAAATCCTGCAAAAAGGAGAATTTTTTCCCAGCGATTTTTCCTCTCAAAATTATCATTCAAGACAAGCGAAGTTCTAGAAACAATTATTAGAAGCAGCCCAACATTTAGTATCAAGTTTTCATTGCTAGTATCTAATTCTAAAATCTATGAAGACTATTTAAGGTGCTCAAATGAAATAATTATACGACTTTCTTCCCTCTACTTTCACCTTCAAAAATTATTCTCTTGGACACTTGAGACAAAATCTTTGAGCTGATTCCACTTGCGTGTGTGAGACTGCCCAGGATATAATCATCAGACAGAGAACACTCCTTCGTGGTAATAATATGGTAATTAATTAAAATGCTCCCTACTCAAATCCTGTACGAGAATTGATTCCCAACGAGGGGAAATGATGAATTTAATAATTAATTCAAAAAATACCCATAGGAAAAAGTTGAGAGTATCTATATTCATAATCAATAATTTCTCCTTGAAGACTGAAGCTCTTTACGTCTCCGATCCAGCTCTGAGGGAGGGACCATTTCATCGTGCCATTTACTAGAAAGCCAATTGCTCAGTTCAAATAGGAAGTCATCCAGTTGGGACTGAGATATGAGGAATATTCATGTAGATATATATAGATATATGAAAATTTGCTTTCTCCTTATGGGGAATTTGGGAGTGTAGATACTTTTAGAACTTGAAATAGCAATTCTTGGTTTCTATCATGTGTATATGCCATTGAGACCTCCTGATTTCCTAACATCCAACTTCCCCTGGTTGATTAATTAAGGCTTCTTCAGTTGTGGATGGAGCAAAAAAACACTCTCGTTTTGAGGCATGCGTTTGTAAAAACATCCATGCAAGGGGGGAAATATTGTATTATATTCTTCTTTACCACAATGACATTTGTTTTATTAATATTCCAGTTGGAGTAGATATTCCATCGAATGTTTTTATTTTAAAGGATACATTTTTAAGAATTTATTCAAGGATTGCAAATGTATGTGTCAAAACAGTACCAGTTCAAATGAATACTACTTCTGTAGTACCATGAGAAATAAATTGCATGCGGGTATTGCAAATTACTAGAAACACCCAGTCCAAGAATTGTTACATTATCAGTCAGAACCTACTCATCGTTACGAACCATACAGAGGTTATAACTATAACATGGATTCATGACCTACATACTCAATTTCTAAAATTTGGACACAGATTATGCAGCTGAAAGTTCCCACGGATAGATAATTGACTCCATGACGCTCCTCAACTAAAATTGAGAATTCTCTCTGAGTTTTTTGGGAAGATTAATTGTGGTCATGGAAAGAGTCCCCATCAGTATTTGCTATTTGCGTCCAGCTCCTGAGTGTCTACATTCCGTTTGGGTTCTTAGCCGACCCTGAGAGCCTCGGAAATGGATGTGGGAGTCTAAATGATGGAATATGTCTGCACGGCATTACAGTGAAGTCTCATTGAAGGAGTCTGACAGAGAATAGAGGGATTTATCTACAGGAGCAAATCTACTTTCGACACTCCCATTGGTCCCAGTTACCGCAAGTGGTAATTGTCCTGGCCCTAGGAAAAACTGAGAGGGTAACTTCCGAATAGTGTGGTGCTTTAGGGGATGCTCTTATAAACACCTCCCACTCCATGCACTGAACTGGGTAACGCGGGTTTGCTAACAGTAAGTTACATCTTACATGCTCTGGTTTCCTGTGTTGTTGTGACATGTTGGTTTCGGGTAGGTACATACATATGTAATTATTATGTAATTTGGTATACGCTCTCATGTGCTTGTTCCTGGGACTCAATTGGGCTGGGAGAGATACATATCTATGTATGTGTGGGCCCGTTACATGCTATGCATGGATGGTAGGGTTAGTTTGGGCTGGGGTGTGTACAACCAGGCATGGATTGGTATAAAGACTTGGACACTTAGGCAGTCTTTTATTGTTTGAAGGAGTGGGTAGTGCACTATATCTCTCCCATGTGAAGCCATAAAAAGAGTAATATCCATTGTAACGGAGGGAAAGGAGAGGGAAAGATGTTATTGTAGATGTGAGGGCTAACAAGAGAAAGCTACAAGCAAAAGATTTTGAGCAACATCTCTCCTTCGACCAGGACTCCACTTCTCACTCCGAATGGGGCTAGCCAAGGGAAAGAGCATTTTATACAGGGCTTCAGGAAATATCCCTCCCACATAACACATAATTATACTCGAAACCAACCACAGAACCCTAAATAATATTTCTTACGAAGGAAAAAACTTAAAAAAAAAACCTTCCCGGCCCTCAAAATCCTACCCATTGTTTTAAAGTATTCGTAGGATCATTCCAGGATCACCTCTTTATAGGATCACCTCAATGAGCCTAGATTTTTACATGTATTTTTTAAAAAATGCTCCCACACAGTTAGAGCTCAAGACATTTAGAAAGAGTCAGAGGACTTGGGACAAGGTTGGGAACAATTGACTAAAAATATTCCTCCTGTTCCAGCTCTTGGTAATTATTAATCTAGGAGCTGGATTTTGGGAAACTAATCAATCGGGCGGCTACAAATTCTCGGGAACAGATAAATATGATTACTCGTTTATCTTGCTGTAGACACATAATTAGATACTGGAGCCGTTGAATAATATTTCCTAAGACATTGGCTCCAGTCCGGGACTTCGACTAAGGGAAGGGAAATATTTAGTAGGAAGCTCGTACACACTGGAGGTTGTGAGATATTTTGTTTAGCTTGGGTGTTTTGTTTCGCCCCGTGGTGAAAAAGATTAATGGGGACCGTAATTGATTTATGGTGACTCTTTCCTCTCTCCGTCCCTTTCTATAGACTTTAATTAAAGCTTACGAGTCAGATTTCTTGACGGTTCAAAAGCTCCATGCAGTTACCATGTAACGGATCCTCTGCTCACATCCAGTTCTTTCCTTTTGTTCTCCAGCTCTTCCGTCACTAAAGTTATTTCATAGTGTTATTCGATTGACAGATAAGGCACACACACAGACACACTCTCACACACGCACACACACACACACACAAGAGTCCACATCTATGACTAAATCTGCCCCCAAAACATACAAACAAAACTTGGCCTATGTAAATTTCCTGTCCTTCCCAACTCCTATTTTCTCTCCTTCCCGTCTCCCTCTCATCCCGTTGTTTCCGTAAGCTCCTCTGATTCATGGACCAAATCCTTTTCAAATTTTCTATTGTATTTATCCAATTCATTTTCATTAATGAGGTCGATTCCTCTTTCAAGTTACACTTCCGTAATATTCTTCTCTTCTTTTTTCTCACCCTCCACTTTCTCCGTACTTTCCCTCCCAACTATATTTTATTATATCCCAGAGTGTATCCATACCTCACGAGTCCTTTCTACTAACACACGGAGCTTCCCTGTCCCCTTAAATCCCTCAAAGCCCTGGACTTATAAGCTGTTCCTAAATTTTTTTCAAGTTAGAGAAACTACCTCTAAGACACGCTCATAAGATGCATAAGAGCTTACACATCCGGGGAAATTTCCAAAGAGAAGGGACTTAAGATATAATATAAATTCTGCAGAAGATTATTTTAAAATCATCAGGACTACAATCCCACAAAAACTAATGAAAGTTCCCAAGGATTATTATAAAAGGCGTCCGTCAAACTTTGTATTCATTTGAAGGAGGACATGTTCTTAGAATATGGACTTATTTTCAAGTGACGTTATTACCTACACCTATCGCTAGATACATGGATACAAGCGTATAAGTGCCTGTATTTTAAGGGATAACGGAAGTGAAAGTAAGGAAATAAAATGGACATGGAGGAGAAAGTTGTTTGGAGAAAAAAAAGAGAAAGTTGTTTCTTTCGAAGAAGATTCTGGGAGCTGAGCGATTCCGGAATGGAATGACGGCCTTCCTAGCATTTGCATGCTACTTGTAAGCATTAAAAGGGTAAGAATCTCAATGGAGGAGCGGCAGTGATAATTTGGACACCAAGCATTCCGAACACCAATCAGGGGTAGGGACAGTGGGAACATCCAGTGGTAACAATAATGGATGGTAAAGGTAACGATGGTAACTGGTAACTACTGGAGTGGGAGTGCTGACGCAGTGACTTGACAGTATATAAATCCTGGATGTTATTTAGTGCGTTGGGAGGAATGCCAGCTTTAAGGCTCAGTCAACATGCAAGGAGGCTTTAGGAGAGGAGAAAGGAAAATGATACAGACAAGAACAAGTGCATAAATGAATCGGACAAGTTTTTTTCCCCTCATGTGACACTTACAATCTGGGATTCTTTCGCAAGTTTTCATTTTAATAGACACGAGAAACTTGTGTTTCTGACTTAAGATCTATCTCCCCGAGAGTATCTCCGTGTACTACCTTTTCTTGAGATTCTTACGTCTCTCTTTCCCCATTCCGCCGGCCTTTATGCTTCGCGTGCAAAAAATTCCGAAAGGGAAGGATGGGATGTGGGAAGGAGAGAGAGAGCGGAGAAAGTAGGAGAGAAAGGAGGAGAAAGCTCGGAGCTCCATTTCAATGCAATGCAATTAAAATGTGTCTATATACAATGTAGCTGCTCTTACACGCAACTCATCTCTTCCAGGAACCCAAGGGCTGGATAAATGCAAATTTGTCACGCGATAAAAAAAAACCGACAGAAAGATTTGTCCACAAAAACTCTTTATTTATCTATGTACATGGCCGTATGTAGGTACAGATGAATGTATTTATGGTCGAATGTTTAAAACTGGAGCATTGGCTGGAACATGGTAGTTAGCTGTATTGCTGGGGAAAAGTACTTTCCCTTATCTCTTATAAACGAGCATACACACTTGCATATGTTAAGTATCTACATGGAGACATAATCGTGTGCATACCATTACTAGCATTTTATTCATCCCTCTTGTTATGAGACAAAATGTTATGCATTTTGAGTAACAATTTCACGAATTTTATCTCGATTCCTTACTTCCACACATTTTCATAGGGAACTCTTAGACGTTACCGAGCTCCTTTGTCCTAACTGAAATATTTCCTCGGTACATGCACGGGGTAAAGTAAGATTGTTCCACTGTGTGTGACAATGCAAGAACATCCAGCTCCTCGAGTTAGCCTGGCTAGGAACAAAAACAATAAAACCAGAAATTGAGCAAATATTTAAAATGAGCAAGTACACTTGCATAGGAGCTGAAGAAGCTTATTTGTAAAGGGATTGGAACAAAAAGCTCAAGTCAAGGTCAAGAAAGAAATAAGGAAACTCAGGGTATGGAACTCCCCTCTATTACAAAAAAACAAATCCTATTGTAAAATCCCTCGAGGACTCTATTGAGGGGAATCTTAGCATTAATAATAATAATATTATTATTATTATTACACAATCATTTATCATTTCCTAATAAAAAGATCCATCAGCTAAAAAGCAATGAATTTATCCTCAATATAATTTCCAGATTCGCTTCAGAAGATTTTTTTTTATATCATTGTAAAAATCATTGTTCCCCTTTCATTGAGCACTGCTCTTTCAATTAAATTCTTTTTACAATTTCTTTTCTTTCTTCTTTCGGAAGCTAAATTGAGTTGGGGAGACGGGAAAGTGATTACATTTAAAATCTGAAATAAATTAGTAATTATTATTCTTCCTCTTGAGTCGGGATGTTCCAGATATTAATTTTAAGACTTTTAAATTTATTCCTAGACATTAATGAGATTCTCCGGTAATAATGAATTACTTGTATCTATCTATATCTAATGTTAATTCCTTGAAATTATTTTCTTAGCAGAAGATTTGTCATTCCCTGGGAAATTTATTCCATGCAGGGGCATAAGCAAGGGCTCAAAAAATTGAACCAATATGAAAATACCAGTTAAGATTGCATTTATCACGGGGCTCAGGAGTGATAGGAACGAGACGTGAAGACAAATGCTAAGTGGATAGGAAATATTACATTTACAAATGCTACTTTGGATCTTTACGTGATTTCTCTGACTTTCTCCCGTGCCATGTCTATCTATTTTTATATATATATATATATCTGTATACGTTCCCTCGAGTCTGTATATATCCGGAACGAGAGGGAGCATATATATACATATATTATAGATAGATATAGGTAAGTATGTATAGGGATGGAGACTGTACAGAAGGAATGTGGAGATTGATCCAAGGACCGGTGAGGAGGTTACTGTCTTGTTCCCCTCTCGGAATTGAAAAAGTACAGATTTTGACTGTATCTCCGTCTCCTCGGGAGTATGTATCTAATGGAGTTGGGAGGAGGTTGAAATAGTAGGAAATAGTCAGCAATTCTTTATCTGGACCTTTATCAAATCTTATTCTGCGTCAAAGCATCGATCACCATTTCCAGACTCTCACATTAACCATTTCCCAATGGACATGCTACAAAGATCACAGCGTGCTATTTTATCCCGTGCCGCGCCTCTATACTCCTTTTTATTTTTTTCCCTCCTTCCACTAACTATGTGATGTGTACTCTCTCACTTCCCTTTAGCTTTTCCTTGTACTCCTGGAATTGAGAGAGAGAGAGAAAGAAAGAGAGAGAGAGAGAGAAAAAGAAAGAGAGAAAAGAGAGAGAGAGAGACAGAGAGCAAGACTCGAAACTCAGCCTGACCATTTACGCAATCGCAAAATGTTCCTATATCACTTACGCTTGTTTGAACATTGTGTACTTTGAGTTGGACTCTCCAAGGATTTGCTATGTTCCATTAAATATCCATCACATTTGGGTGTCTTCCCCGCCTCAAGCCATTGAATTCGTTAAACTCACCTTTGTCAAGAGCAATTTCTCCACTTCCCTCAAATACATCCTTCACCGGAGGTGTGGGACAAAATGAGTCTAAACTGTAGTGAAATTTTGTCCCGAGTCCAAACTCCTGTGTATAGTCACCAGTCCCTTAATTCTAATATATGCTCTTCATATTTCACACTCTCGCCAATTATGTCCCGGTCCCCTTCACTTTCCACAGATACTATTTTCCGGGTCCTATCTCTACACCCCTTGTGCATAAATAGTCCACTATCTCTCTCTCTCTCTCTCTCTCTATAGCTTTCTCTTTAAGGGGATATTTCTATCCCCTTCCCAAAACTTACTCTCCTTTCCTGTGAAATTTACCCTGAGCAGAGGTATTCATTTCCAATGGCTTTAGAATTAATTATTTTAATTATCCATCTGACTCCTGTAACTTTCTCCTGGTGAAGGGCGAGCATTCATATGGTGAATGATGGAGAAAGTCCGTTGTGCATTTCATTTAGTCCTTACACATTCCCACGGATTTCTTAATATTAAAAATTAATTTCAGAATTTATTAGAATTTTTTTAAATTATCATTTTTCAATTGACACAAATGTAGTAGGACGATAGTCCTCCCATCTCCTGTGATCTGACCCTTATATCAGGCCATATAGGAATTGCACTGTAGTGTTAGGTATAATTTGGTATAATTAGTTATAGGAATTCGGAAATAGCATAATTCTGAGTAAATAGTTTCTTAAGATTAGGATTTAGAAAAACCGGGGAATTATAAAGATTAATAGGGAGGACTAAGCGGGTTCTGGCGGTGGGAATGAAAGTGTTTTATTTCTTAGGAGAAATCATGTAAGGTGAGTAGAATCCCGGGTTTTCACAGGACTGGAGAGAATTTCATCCCGGAGGAAAAATGATATCCCTTTACTTACAATTAGAAGCACACATTTCTTTTTTAAAAAAAATGAAATTGCTTCCAACGCCGGTTGCCCCAACGCTTGGGGGTCCCTTAGGTGCGGAGTCCTCCTTCCGAGATTTGACCATACACCTACATAAGTGCTGTGAGGAAGTTGAGGTAGGAAAGGGGCCTGGGAGGAGGATCATTACTACAAGGACTGGAGCCAGAGGAGCGTTTAATCATGGCAGTGCTCATCATTTGCTCTTATCTTATCTCTTGCCCGCACATCCACATCGGCTTCCGATTCCGCATCCCAAGACTTTGTCATCATTTAGTTAGTGGAGGATGAGGAGGGTATGTATGGCTTATAGGGAGTGTCACTCCTAGTATCTAGATATCTACATACATGTACGTATAATTCCACAGACCACTCTTCCCCAGCTCGTCCTCTCGTAAAAGTTAATTCATGGGGAAAGTAAAACTGTATGATGTGACTTCCGTCTGGTTGAATTAAGGCTTCGCACAGTCACTCCATAGATAGCTTTATTTATTTCAGCAATAATACCGAGAGATGTGGAGGGTGTCGGAGAGGAATTTTATCCCTGCCTGAGCCATGCACAAGGGACAGTGATAAACCCAGTAATTTCCTCAGTCCGTACAAGACCCTGTCCCAGATTTACAGGAATGACACTATTGATTTACAATAATTAATTTCATTTAATGACAAGTCTTTTAGACATTTAAAAAAGTGTATTCACATTAACTGACACTGTCCTTCAATTATTCAGTTAGTTTGTAATTTATTCCTGTTCAGCTCAAAGTCCTTAGAAAATCCAAATAAATCCGGAGAAAGAAAATTAAGATTTACAATAAATTAGCATCATACATTTTGACACTTAGAATATCTATTGACCTGAGGGGAAAGTATTTGAGGAGAATTGGAATGATTTTTTTTCGAAGGAAGTAGGATAACTGAGGATTGTCAAGTTCTTGGAGGGACGAGGGAGAGGGAGATGGTTTTTGGTGCCTTGTATGAGAGAGGACCCCGAGTTTACTGGGTTGCTATATAAGCACTGGATGTGTATAGGACCAGCCCGGGCCATTGAAGCCACAGTGTAGTTTATGTAAGATGAAAAGTTAACATAAAGACGGGATTTGAGTCGACTGTGAGGCATCAAGTCTTGTGGGATGTAATGGAGTTAGGATCAAATCTGAGATTGAATCAAGCTTTATACTACAGGGAAACCTCAAGCCTCAAGTAACCGCCGTTTCTAACGGGAATTTCAATGGCTTCACCTTTATCATCATATTACGAGGGTGGTGTGTGAATGAGTTCTTTATATGTTTTTCCCTCCCCTCCCCCCAACCAACCACTCCTTTGATAAACCTGTCATGTGTACAGTTAAAGTCTAATTTTATGCATCCGAGTACATTTTCACATGGCTGTCATGCATGTCTTATTTATTACATTTCCCTACTCCTCTCCATGCACATAGTCTCTCACTTTCAATACTTTCACTCTTTTCAGGCACGTCCGGTCCAAGTCATAAGTCACCTTCATATTTTCCCACATTTTATGTCAACTTGGGGTCAGACTTCAATTTCCCTTCCAGCCTTTAATAATCATAATTCTCAATTTCAAATCAAAATTTTGAATCAAGGTTTCAACCAGGGTGGAATGAAACCTTTGAGCCCGTACCCTATGATCATGTGCCATTTTTACTAAAGAATGGTAAAAAAAATATTCAATTCCCGGAGAAGATTTAAGAAATTTTTATAGAGATTCGTTAAAAGTTGTTTCAAAACCGCTGACCTAAAAACTCTGGATTCAGGGGTCAAGGAATGGAATGTGAGGGGAGTAAGTAGTTCTGGGTGTTAAATACTGTAGCTGTGAGTGAGGACAGTGATGAGTCATGGGACGACACCTAACAATACAGTGATTAGGGGAAAACAAATTCTAGGTGGGGATAGAATTTTGAGAGAATTTTTTCGGGAGTTGTGAGGGTGTGTTCCGAGTATGTATGTACGTGGCTATGAGCGGTCTATGGGGAAGATTGAGAGTATAGAGGGGAACGGAGGGGTAGAGAGAGAGGCACCTGGCTATATCTGCCAATGGGATGTTGAGGCTGCCAATGCCAGCAGTGCAATTTATTCGTGGAGAGTAAAAAAGTTGGATTCTTCCCAGAATTGATGGAAATGGACCATGCTATCGTTGACAATCAGTATGCAATGTGAGTAGTGTGTGAGTGGATGGGAATTTCAGTTTAAGTTTCTCACAACCAATGTTGATTTGGTTAAGAAACTCCGGAGCCTCACACAGGGCTCTCGGATACATGGGTCTTGGATGGGGGTGCACATATGTGCGACGGCAATGTGTCTCTGAAGGAGGGAACAGGATAGACAAGTGGTGAAAGCACATCAACATCTCCAGCCAGGGCTCTGTATATATGTGTATTAAGTGCATGTCATGTATTTTCCTTGGCTTTTGTAGGGGCCAGCTCTCTCCCACTCTTTCCGGTTCGGCTCGCTTCCTTCTACTTGTTTAAACTTAGCTTTCTGGGACACATTTAACTTTCGCCTTCTCCTAGATTTCCCAGTTATCCCAGTTCCAGGGATTAGGTCGGGTCATGTCCGGGACGTCCTCCACTTCAACCTCACTCCAATTTTCTAGGCTAGACTTCTGTAGAATACTCCAAGCAGCAGAGCTGAGTATGCTTTTCTTTAAATTTTTTAGGAACAAGTTAACGCTCAAACTTGAATCAAACAAGAATTTGACTTAAATCTGAAATTGACTCTGACTGTCACTTGAATCTAAACTGTATTTGACCTTGAGCTTGAGTTCACAGTAGAGAAAGTCGTACTTGAGATCACAGTAGAGAAAGTCTTACTTGAGTTCACAGTAGAGAAAGTCTTACTTGAGTTCACAGTAGAGAAAGTCTTACTTGAATTAACAGTAGAGAAAGTCGAACTTGAATTAACAGTAGAGAAAGTCGCACTTGAGTTCTTAGTAGAGAAAGTCGCACTTGAGATCACAGTAGAGAAAGTCGCACTTGAGTTCTTAGTAGAGAAAGTCGCACTTGAGTTCACAGTAGAGAAAGTATTGCTTGAGTTCACAGTAGAGAAAGTCTTACTTGAGTTCACAGTAGAGAAAGTCTTACTTGAGTTCACAGTAGAGAAAGTCTTACTTGAGTTCACAGTAGAGAAAGTCTTACTTGAATTAACAGTAGAGAAAGTCGAACTTGAGTTCACAGTAGAGAAAGTCGAACTTGAGTTCACAGTAGAGAAAGTCGCACTTGAGTTCACAGTAGAGAAAGTCGCACTTGAATTAACAGTAGAGAAAGTCGCACTTGAATTAACAGTAGAGAAAGTCGCACTTGAATTAACAGTAGAGAAAGTCGCACTTGAATTAACAGTAGAGAAAGTCGCACTTGAATTAACAGTAGAGAAAGTCATACTTGAGTTTTCAAGTACGACTTGACTAGCCAAAGTCTTTCTTGTGGAGAAAGGAAAGTGAAAGTCCATGAAGGGAAAGTAAAAGTAGCTAAGTTGAGCGTAATCTAAGCTCAAACTTCCCTCACACTTGAAAGTTGAAGTTGAAGCGGAGCTCTGCCAAGGGATTAAGCGGAGCTAGGTACAGCCGAGGCTTTGTATTTGCTAGGGAAGTATGTAAAGGTCCCCTGTTTTAAAAGGAGTGTTTTCAAAGGGGAAAGTAGAGACAGGACGGAGTGCAATTTTGATACGTGTATTTGTGTAGGAGTGCATTTCTCATGATACCTAGATATTACCACATGTGTTAGTGGTAGGAGAAACATATCATATTTGTTGTGATAGTTGGAGGAGGAGACGATAAATTGGAAGCCACTCGAGCAGAAATTCTAATAACATTGAAATGTACGTCTCCGTCTGTTCTCCATTACTGTGGCGGTTCAACTCTCCTATGGATTTGTCTTCACATTACGACCAACCTATAGCCTTCCCTACCTCCCATTCCTCCCATTCCTCCATATCCTTTAACTAGTCAAATTCCCCTTTTTTCCTATCAAAATCCAACGCAGCCCTACACATACCCTCCCATACATACATACACCCCAAACCCAAGAATTTATATGAAGGAGAGAGAGAGAGAGAGAGCAGGAGCTGAAGCCAAGTTCAGCAAATGTCTGACTTTGTCAACCCTTGGAATTGTATTGGATGTGTGCGTATGTTTATGCTCTTCCTCAATATATTATAACTAAAGTTAAGTTCAGTTACAAGCCCTCTTTGTCACTTTCTCGTTATGGAAATAGCATCCGCATCCAAACAACAAAACTCCTTTCTACAACTTCCCACTCTCAAATACACACACACACACACACACTCCTCTCTCACTATCACGGAATCCCTCCAAACACTCTTGTCTCTCCGATTTCAAAAATATATTTCACACGTTCTTATTTCCCACTATGCTCATTTTTAGTCTCACAGGATCTCATGCATAGTTACTCCTCCCTACGACGGACTCCCTTCTTACCCTATTTTTTTATACTGATAAAATATTTCCCCACAATCCCATTGAGCATTATGGTCTCTACAGTCTGGTCCCCACACAACAGCATATCAAGTGAGTGACTCTCAATGTGACGGATCCCTGTCAGAGTGGGTCTCAGCATCCGCAAAAAAAATATATTTGGAAGCATTCCCATTCCCTACAATGTGAATTCTTCTACTCCTAAGGACATATCATTATTGCAGGAGTCTTTTGGACTTTTGGGGCTGCACTTGTAACAACAACAGTGCACTCAACTTGGAACCGTTTCCTTATTCATTCAATAGATAGATATACGCCTGTATCAGTGCGATCGTATAGGGCCCAAAGAATCCAATCGGATTTCTTCTTTCCAAGAGTCGTACATTTAAATTACATTTACATAGAATTTAAATAATTACATACGGTTTGCTGAATGAGAGGGGAAATCTGGTAGGGAAAGAGTTACAATTTCTTATGTAACAACTCCCAGTTTATTCACTTTTACTTCTTAACAGTTTTTTTTTCTTGTGGATTTCTATTACGCGTCCTTAAAAAATCTGACACCATTTTATTGGAATTTCCCTCCATGAGAATTTTGACTGGGCTCTAGTATTTCGTGTAAAATTGTCTGTTAACACTTTCCCTACAAAAAGGATCCTGTGGGGTTTAATAAAACAGTTTTTCACAACTTGTTCAATTTTTCCTTGGAAAAGTTTTGATTTTGTAGCAAAAGTGGTGTTATTTAGATGGTTGTAAACGGATATGAGCTTTTCCTTTCGGAACAATTTTCATTTTGAATGAGTCATTTGGTCCCCTTGAAATTGGACAAGTTTGTTTTCCCTTCTTAGTTGAGGATTTAGATAGCATCTGTATATTACGTGGACGGAGGAGAAAGGAACTCTCCTTTGATTATTGTGAGGGCTAGGGTGTTGGGACACGTTTCTCTCTGTATTTGTTTATATAGATACCCATGTATGTAGATACATATGTATGTATTATATGGAGATATCGTTGAGACTCCACTGATTTAACGTACATGTAGATACATACCTACGTAATTATGTACAGGGTTTGGATTCCGAGGAAAAGTTTCTTCCTATTGTTATAGTTATTACAAGAGCTCAAGGATTTTTCCTGAAGAAACATTTTGCTGGGACTTTCTCCATGTCTTTGGACTTGTGTGAGGACTATGTATTAAATGCTCTACATGTACTAAACATCTAAGCCCATTATCCGGAGTCATTCCTAGCATCTACATACTTTAACTATAGAAGGTACATATGTAATTATTTACATCCACATGCATTCCTACCGAAACTCAGGATCTTATTCGGGATTATTCTCAGTTTTTTATGGTTGTCACAAGACAGATGGGACTTCAGGAATATTTCGAGTTCAAGTTGCGTAGGAACTTAGGAACAAAATGAGGTTCATTGAAATGTGTGTTTATTTAATTTTGAAGTTGAGGGTGTTTTTAGATATCATTATTACATATGAAGTTGAAATAAAAAATGGAGTTGAAGATTGATTGGAAATGGATTGATTGGAATTATGAATTAATGGTTTGGGGAAAAGTTGGGGATGTGGGAGTTGGGACGAGATGGTTGCATTAGGTGGTTGGATTTGAAGTGGGAATTGAAAAAGTGTGTCCAGTGAGTACAGCCCAGGAGTATGGATATATGTGTATATGTATGTGTGTGTGTGTGTGTGTGTGTATTGAGAATGTATTTATTTATGAGGTCGGAGTTACATATTTGGTAGGACGGAGGTGGTTGAGCATTATGATGATGGGCATTTGTATGCTGAGGGCTGGCTTGTTCATGTGGTGTTGGTAATGTGACATGTCTTGAGTGAAGTGGAGTGTGCCAGTTTAAGTGCGAGTGTGTTAGGGAGCATGGATTGGAATGTGTAAGGTATTGGGAGTGTGAGTGTGTGTGTGTGTGTGTGTGTGGAGTGACATGGTCACATGGGCCCGAGCCTGGGACTTTGCAGAGATAGTGGTAATAGAAATAGGGAATGTGGTGGAAATGATGGAGAAAGAGGAGTGTTGGCAATTGGCTATGAGAATGAGTTGGGACTGTTGGGAGTCATAAGGACTGCGAGGAACATGATGGACGACTTCCTGCTCCTCAGTCAAAACTCCATCCTCTCCAAGCGCTCTCATTTCCTCCCAACTCCACTCCAATCCCCACTACATTATCCCCATCCATCACCAACCAACTATCACTTATTATACAACTTAGTTCATGCACAAAGTAACAATGGAGCAAATCCTCACAAACTTAAACTGGCGCCAAAATTTTATTCCTAATCTTCCATTTTCCACCTCAAATTACCCTCAGCCCATCACTTTCATTCAGTACGACCAACCACCCAAACCACACCAAACTCTGCGCGCTTGTACTTTAACTAGACCAATGCTTCAATAATTATACATGACCCTACTTGACCTACACTTGAGTAATTATACATGACCCTACTTGACCTACACTTGAGTAATTATACTTGGCCCGACTTGACCCATACTTCAGGAATAATACTTGATCCCATTTAAGACGACCCATACTTGAGGAATCTTACTTGACCCCACTTGACCCATACTTGAGGAATAATACTTGACCCAACTTGACCCATACTTGAGGAATAATACTTGACCCAACTTGACCCATACTTGAGGAATAATACTTGACCCAACTTGACCCATACTTGAGGAATAATACTTGACTTAACTTGACCCATACTTGAGGAATAATACTTGACCCAACTTGACCCATACTTGAGGAATAATACTTGACCCAACTTGAGTAATAATACTTGACCCAACTTGAGTAATAATACTTGACCCAACTTGAGTAATAATACTTGACCCATACTTGAGGAATAATACTTGACCCAACTTGAGTAATAATACTTGACCCAACTTGAGTAATAATATCTACTTGACCCCACTTGAGTTATAATATCCACTTGACCCCACTTGAGTTATAATATCTACTTGACCCCACTTGAGTTATAATATCTACTTGACCCCACTTGAGTTATAATATCTACTTGACCCCACTTGAGCAGTAATACTTGACCCCACTTGACCCATACATGAGTCAATTGCCCCAAAGGACTTCATAATTGACCTATTTTAATATTCGGAGGTCAAGGGAATAACCTGATCTCCTCCTAAATAAGAATCTTTTTACTCATTTGTCACTGTAATAAGTTTGACCTGTTTAGTGTCCTTGATTTGATATTATCATCGTACTAAACAAAAAACACAGACGTTTCACAATATAGTAACTCCTTTTTTACTGCACCTCCAAAAACGTCCATAAAAATTTGACCTACACTTGTCATTACGATTATTTCATTTTTGACCCCCTGCTGAGGTAATTGTTTCAGATTTGCACAGTTGATCTACACTTGACCCGAACTTGTCTACCACTTGACCTTGCCTACATAATTTGACCATGTCTGTTAAGGAATGACTTGAGGTTGATAGGAAAAAGTAGCTGAGATTAGAAAAGACTGTGGTTACTGGAAGTCCTCTGAACACTGACACAATGAAAAATGAGAAAGCATTTGATTTGATTCAAGAAATTGAGAGTTTGAAAATGGTAAGATGAGAAAGAGGACAGTCGATGACAAAAGATAGTTATGACTGGAGAGTGGAATAGAAATTGAATGGTAATGTACCATGTCTGTAGTAAAGGCGTTTAAAACGGGGAGGTATCATTTTTGCGGAAATTCCAGAAATGTGACCCAAAAAAAATGTTAATAGGAAAAAGTGAGATGGATGAAAATGCATTGAATTTAGTTTTGAGTTGGCTGGGAAATGAGACACGATGGAGAGGCGAAAGCGTCTGTTAATTGTCAAGTGAAAGGATGAATTTGAAAGGTTGAGTGATTCATGTGAACTATGAGCATCATCTTTTTCTCAAATTTTATTTTCCTCAACGACTCCCATCCATCCCTCCGAGGAAAATCTTTTATTTAGCTTAATTCAACCGTCTCAACTTTAAACGTCTTGGCTCTCACAGTTCCAATTACTCCCCCGTATGTACATTACAAATTAGCGTCTATTAACTCACTCCCATCCAATCCCTCTGACACAAATCATAGGGCTCTATTCCCTCAATCATCTCTAGTATGCAGTTGTCCTTATTACTCCAGTGAAAGCCCTAGCTTTCTCCTTCGCATTGGCAAAACTCGGGATTTTGTAGTGCCTTATTTTACCTTGCTTCTCCCGCCTTCGCCTTTTTTATTTATAATTAATTATATTCTTACTGCTATTTTTTAAATGAGACCTTATTTATGGACGAAGATCCCAACTTCAAATTACTCCCTTAAACTTTAATTTGTCATTTTTATATGTTTAGAACATTGACACTTTCTTGAGACTAGCTCAACCTGAACTTTGGGCTAACAGTGAAATGGACTCTCGAAAGAAGTTTCTTAGACTCCATTTGAACTTGAACCTAAAATTATATTGACATGGACTTGACCTTTTACATTTGACAAAGTTTTAGCTAGAAATAGATTTGAACTTGACCTGCTGTATTGAATTGAAGTTTACTTGACCCATACTTGACCCAGAGCAATAAGCTCACCAGCACTTGACCCTCACTTGACATCTAGCTATAAGTTTACAGGCACTTGACCCTTACTTGACCTCTTGCTAGATATTTACTAGCTATGAGTTGACAAGCACTTGACCCTTACTTGACCGCTAGCTATAAGCTGACTAGCACTTGACCCTTATTTGACCTCTAGCTATAAGCTGACTTGCACTTGACCCTTACTTGACCTCTAACTATAAGCTGACTTGTACTTAACCTTTACTTGACCTCTAACTATAAGCTGACTTGCACTTGACCCTTAGTTAACCTCTAACTGTAAACTGACTTGCACTCGACCCTCATTTGACTTCTAGCTATACGCTGACTTGAACTTGACCCTTACTTGACCTCTAGCTATAAGCTGACTTGCACTTGACCCTTACTTGACCTCTAGCTATAAGCTGACTTGCACTTGACCCTTACTTGACCTTTAAGACTACATTGATAAGCATTAAACCTAAGTGGAACTGCTATACACCCTTGACTTGTAAAGTATTCCTTGAATTTTGAAATGGTTTGAGGGGATTTATGAAATTGTCTTGTTTTTAGTGACAGAGATAAGTCTGATTGACCAGATGAGTGGATGAAAGTGTTAGGTTCTTGACCTGAGAATGTGACTAGTGGATTGAAATGCGTGGGTTTGGGTAAAGGAGTGAAAGAGATAGAGAGGGAAAAGAATTGGATTAATATGGACTGGAGAGAATTGACAGGGTGACTTGTGGGAAGGGGACTGCAGTGGTTTGGATGAGTGGAGCTCGATCTCGTCAACTTATGCTCGTCTTGTGCCCAACTTGTATTTACATGACGGATGGTTCCAATGGATTTGCTCACTCTGTTCCCGTTTAGAATTGATTCGGTGGGAAATGTTCGTGGACTGTGGGAAATGTTTTTTCTCCTCAACTCCAACTCCTTCAGGACTCAATATCAATTTATAATTTTGTGGTGTGGTGCAGGGAAATGGAGCTAGAGTGGAGCGGATGCATGTAAAGGAATTAGTATTTAATACTCTCAAGCAGATTTGATTCCGAAATGGGAACTTTAGAACAGGGAAGTGATGCTAATGGCGAGCTTTTTCTAAATTGTAAACTCATTTCCATGGGTAGCAGTTACAAGAACATCTTCTGGGATCATTCCCTCAAACTCAAATCTTCCGCAGCGTCAGTTCTTTTCTTCTCTCAAACTTCACCTTCAAGTTTCTCGCTAGTCACCTCCTCAAAAATTCTCCTATACATCACTTGATTTTGTCATTCAAAGTCTGACATTTTAACTTTAATCAACTGGAACTTCAACTCAGTTCAGTTGCAAGAACTTAACTAAAGGTTATATTCAAGCTTGACTAGAAACTTACTCTGAGTCAAGTCAAGTCTAGAACATTATTCAAAATTGAACTTGATATTTATTCAAACTTGAACTTGACATTTATTAAAACTTGAACTTGACATTTATTAAAACTTGAACTTGACATTTATTCAAACTTGATATTTATTCAAACTTGACATTTATTCAAACTTGATATTTATTCAAACTTGACATTTATTCAAACTTGAACCTGACTCAAACTTGAATCTGGCTCTAACTTGAACCTGACTCTAACTTGAACCTGACTCTAACTTGAACCTGACTCTAACTTGAAAATAACTCTAACTCAAACTTGACACAAACTTGAAATTTGATGTACAGGAAATCTTCAAATCCTATCCTAAAGTCGAATTGAAACTCAATAAAATACTTGGATCTCCCTAATATCTTTTAGCAGTAATTGATTTCAAACTCGACCTCGATTGACCCCACCTTGACCCGAAGTAGGGATGAAATTCGAAGGCAGTCCGCATTTTAAAAATAAAATAGAGAACGTACACTTGGCTGATGTGTTATGGAAGGGGAGAGCTGGTACTTGACGGTTTCTATGGCGGTTGGTGAGGAATTTGCCGGCAATGAATGCCCATCTATGGCTTTATGGACAGGAATTAATTAGAGTTTTACTAATTTTGGCACGCTCGCTTGCGTCTGGGAGTGAGAGCGAGCGTCAAAGAATTATCCAATCCTCAA
The DNA here is from genome assembly GCA_947179485.1 of Allacma fusca. Taxonomy (NCBI): domain Eukaryota; kingdom Metazoa; phylum Arthropoda; class Collembola; order Symphypleona; family Sminthuridae; genus Allacma; species Allacma fusca. The sequence continues at coordinate 8,634,702 of OX359250.1, forward strand.
CTGAACCACTCAACGTGTACTGTTACTCAGTCCAATGCACTTTTTATTTGGCTTTTCTTGTCCATTCAACCGTTCCTCTCTTTCTGACTCCAATTCTCCCGCTCACCAATACACACACTCCCAATCCACCACCACACTGCAAAAATAGTAAACGTGTCTGTGTAAAGGGATTTTTTTTCAGACAGTCCGGTTCCTTCTATACATATATGTATGGCAGATATTACCAATGTGTGCAAATCCAGGGCTCCACTCAATTTTTATCTCCCCCTACAATTTCCCTAACTTCACAGGACAATTTAAAACATTCCTCAATTTTAGAGTCAATTTTCCGATAAGTTTCCTCAAATTTATCGCACTATAAGCTCAGTCAATAATAAATTACGGTTACCAAGAACAATCAAGTGGAACCAGGTCAAAGGTTTTTTCCAACCAGACCAACTGAGAAGTGGGCAAAATTTTGGCTTGCGTACAAATTATTTTGTTGTAAGTTTCAGGGTCCTCAAATTTTATTCTTTCAAAATATTTTCAGAATTCACCGCACTGACCCAGGTTAACGAGGGTCGAGGGTTTTATTTAAATATTTAGGCGAAATATGTTGGAATTTTAGTAAAATTGTTTTAACTATTTCTAACCCTAAAGTTGGAAATATTGGCCATTTTATTGAAGTAAATTGTGGGAAATTTGAATTAAAATTCCTGTAATTTGGAAAAATATTTGGAAAATATCCTTTTAAAAATTTATATGAAAAAGGGAAGACTTTTTGGGACCCCGTATTTTCGGGAGTTCCAGGCTGTGAATGGGTTTTTTCAGGGGAAACAAATGCATAGTTGGTTGAGAAAGTCTGGGCCATTTACGCAGTATGCTAAAAGCATGGGAGAAAGCCCGGGTCTTATCAGTGTAGCAGGAGCGGGGTAATGGCAATATAACGGACTATGGCTCATTGTAAAATGCGTAGGGAAGGAATCTACAAGGCATTAAATCCAAAGTTGTAGTGTTTCTGGTACTTGATACGAACATTACTATAGTAGCTGCTATTAAGGAGCCGTTTCTTTTTTTATACTCCGCTCTCCCTCTATATATTTTTTTACTCTCCGTGGGCTAAGTAATGGGACGAGATTAGTTTCCCCCTTCCCTCCATGTATATACTTGCATACGGGCTTTTAAAAGGAGTCTCGAGGTCTCATTTAGTTCGCAATGAAAATTTCACCAATTTTCCCCTTCCCTCGTAGTTCTTGCTTTTTTCTTATAAGAAAATACGGACTTGGATATTTTTTATGGTACACTTTTATTTTCTACTTTCACTAGGCTTTCATCATGTACTTCCCTCGTACGGGGCTCCTCCCTAGGATTTCCCTCCTCCTCCTAGCCCCCAAACCAAGGAAGATATAAAATACACAACTCCTCCATTTTAAATCAAATCTTCTTTCACATTTTTAGAAACCCAATAAAAAATATTTCCAGGGGATATGACCCAGGTCAGAATTTCCCATTAAAATGCTCCGAAGTAATTACTAAAAGTAATAATTATTGTTTTACTTTTTGCAATCCTCCTTTCAACTTTGATTCCCATTCTTGACCCCTGTGACCCTAAATATTAACCTGGGTCAAGGGACTAAATTAAAATATATTCTGAACCGGATTTGTCCCAATCTGGGGGAATCAAATGTTTGGTGAGAATCTCACGTACATATGTGTTCAGTATCCATCAAATGAGTCTACTCTCCCTGTACTTTGTATTATTTACACCCAGCTCTGGAACTCCACTATGTGCTATTATGCCTTATTTTCTATGTATGTACATATATGCTCTATACACATATAATTTGTATATCCTTTGATTGTATTGCCAGGAGAAACTTCCACGGGATACTCACTATAGAACTTGTGTTTGTAAATATTCCATTGGTTACACATGGCTATGAGTATGGAGTGTGACCATATACTTTCACTGTGTATTTCAAATGCATTTGCTTGGAATTTTGTTCCCTATGTGCTTCCGTTCTGGAACGTATGGACTTTCTCCCTATGCTTTCTCTCCCAGTGACCATGTTTTCTCCCCTACACTTTTCCTACGTCCTCTCAACATCCATGTTAACACACCACGCCTTGTACTTTCACCGTGTTAGTTTCCCATGCTTTCACCATGTACTTCTCCGTAGTGTTTCAACTTGGGCTTTCCCTGGACTTTCACTCTTGTAAATCCTCCCACCCTCCTTTTAATACCCTGTAGTTATTTACTGTTTTGAATGAACATTTACATTATTTTATTCCTTCAAATTCCAAAGTCTAACAATATTGTTTTTATTAATTCGTCCACCTACCTCGTGTATTTGGTTTACATGGAAGTTCTTGCACCAGTGTCTCTATCTTCCAAGGTTTGGGCTGCTGAGAAAAAAATATTAGAATATGTTAAACGCTCCTTGGGTCATGTTCCTCCGTAGACTTTAAAGTTGCACCTGGCTAAATATAATTTGACATTTTTTCTGCCCTCCTTCAACTCTGGTACTTTCTCCGTAGGTATAAATTATCCATGCTTTACATATGAACTTTCTCCGTTTAAATTCAACGTGTCTCTCTTTGCTTTAACTTTTACTTTCTCCATACGCTTTAGCTTTTACTTTCTCTTCCCTTTCACAATTCACTTTCACCACATACTTTCTTCGGTGCTGCAACCATGTAAAATTCCTGTAGATTTTCTCAATTCACTTTCCTTTGAGTGTATTTCCTCATTCACTCCGGAGAGCTGGAGATTTTGAAGCCCCGTCGAATGTTTGTTATATGGCGGTGTAATGTGTCTATATATAGTTGGAATGCGAGTGAGTGAGTGAGAGAGAGAGAGAGAGAGAGAGAGAGAGAAGAGTGTAAGGATGGAGAGGGGATGCTCGGGGCATGAGGGAAGACATTAGAAATAACGGGTTTTTGTGCTCCCTGAGTCTGCCGGCAGTGGAAGGGTTCTGAGGACTCGTAGAGCACAGTTTTTGTATTGGATTTGCTATTTTTGTGCGTCCTCTGCATCGTTTCACATGTCAGGGGAGATCCCATGCTAGGCGGGTTAATTGAGCAAGGAGAGCCTTTAAGGAATTGGAGGGGAATGTGGGTGCTGTTATTTGTAGGGAAGACACAACTGTCAACTTGTTTCACTCATTTTGACAAAATTCAAAGTTAATTATGGAAGGGACTGGACCAGGATTCCCATCCATACTTTTTTTTGGGGGGGGGGGGTAGGTAATTCCAGATGTCAGTTCCTCCATCCCTCAAAACTCTTGTCCCCACATTTCCTTATGGCTATTTTATGGATGGGGGGGGGAAGCATGGGAGTGGGGAGGGCGGTATAGTCTCTCCTTCAAAATACGAAAGACACACAAAGTTTTTAGGAACTAGAGAATTTGTGAGTTGAAAAAGGGAAAGTTTAGCGATTCCCTTGTATATATGTACATATGAGGTCTTGAGAACGGTGCACAACTTTCCTCTTTATTCCGGATAAACAGCCTGGCCCTTTCTCTCTACTACACTTGTCTGTCTCCACAAGTTAAAGAGCTTCCCGAATTCCCAGGCCGGTTCCGATACTCAACTTATGCCCAAAATTTCTGAGCTACATCAAAGGGATTAACATACCAATTTACATCCTTTTGTGCACTCACTAATGTACGCAGTAGGATGGGGATCGGGGAGCGGAGCAGCTCCATATGCAGGTCCACACACCTGATGTATAAGGCTCCTTAGATATAGGGGATGTATACCTTAGATATAGGGATATATAGACCATATGATAGTATTTCCAAATAGTCAAGGATACAATTTTGTAGGGCATATGATGAGGGGACTCCCCTCCCCTCACATCCACGCTCTCTGTACAGCAGCGTTATTATTAGGTGGATCGGAAGTGGCTTTATGGTCTCAAAAGTGTGGGGGAAAGTGGGCATGGGCAAACTTATTAGCATTGTAGTGACATATAGGAGAATGCTGACGTCCAGAAAATCATGGCAGCGTCTCCTCGTCCCGTACTTTGTTCTATTGTATCTTTATTAAGGGATCAACTTTGTCCATGCCCAGCTCAGTTTTTCAATAACGAGTAGCATCCATCTCAATAAGGAGAAAGTAGTGATGATGAACATTTTCCTGGCCGGACTCTATCTCTCAGGCTTACCCGTCCCAGAGATTCCAAATCCGGGAGCATGTTTGTAACCTTCGGGTTGTGTAAATGAAGGGGCTCCGCTTCGTAAAAATCTTCTTACATAGTTTTTTTTTAAATAGCGCCTTTTAATTTTTTTTTTAATTTTTAAATAGTGAAAGTAATTTTTCTAATTCAAAAGTCCAAGTATTTAAAAACTGTGGATGCTGTGTATGTGATGTTCCTTTAAAGTAAATTTAATAGTGTAAGGGCTGGAAGGTAAGAGTGGTTCGAGGAGGAAATTATAAATGGTGCTGATGGAAGTAATTCGTTGTACTTGGACTATTGAAGTTACACCGGAGAGCCGGTGTTGCTTGAGGGATCCCACAAACATAAGTGTACATATATAATTACTTGGAGTATCTATCTATTGAAAGACTGGGATGTTGCAATTAGATGAGCACGTGTTGGGAAAGAAGGAGGGAAATGCATGTGAGGATGCATGTCGGGGATGGGAGAAAGAGGAGAGGGAAATTCGGATGTGAAAGTGAGGATGAGGTGGATGGGATGATGAGAATGTACATACATATTGAAATGCAGAAGGGAAAGAAGCAATCTACTTAATACTATTCGGAGATGAACCGTGGAGGAAGATAATGGAAACCACACACCTTCCATCACTTGTGTCCTAATTGCGACCCAACTTCCAATTTCAAATTAGTGGCTTTTCCCCAAACTTGTCTTTATCTTTCTTCTTCCTCTCATCAATTTCAAGTTTAGCAAGTTAAACAACTCCAAAACAGCTCTATACACGGGGCTTTTGAGGTGCTCACTTGATGTATTTTATAGCTCTTGTCATGTGTTTCACACTCATTGTCAGTTTATGTCACCTTTTAACTTCTGGGTGGGTTCATCTTAAGTTGTTCCATTTCGCGTTTTTTTTTTCACATTGGGTCATTCGGGGAGAAGTTTTGGGGGAGGATTGGATCATGTTCGAATCGAGCGGGGTGGGGTAGGATGGGGGGGGGGTTAGAGTCAAGTTGGAGTCAGATTGGTCATTTGAACTGTGAGTTTTAGTGCCGGCTCGAGTGAACTTAAGTTAGGTCAAATTAGAGTCGAGTTTCGGTCAAGTTTAAGTGAAGTCATTTTAGTATGACTGTTGTTGTAAGTTTTGCTCAAGTCCACTTTGGGTCAAGTACAGGTCAAGTTCACGTTAGTGTCAAGCAAAAATCAAGTCCAAGATGGGGTCAAGTACAGTACGAGGAAATGTTGGTGTCAATATAAGTCAAGTTTACGTTGGGGTCAAGTAGAGATCAAGTCCAAGTTGGAGTCTAGTACAGGACAAGTCAAAGTTAGTGTCAAATACAAGTCAAGTTTACTTTGGGGTCAAATACAAGTGAAGTTCACGTTGGGGTGAAGTAGAGATCAAGTCCAAGTTGGGGTCAAGTACAGGACATGTCAATGTTAGTGCCAAATACAAGTCAAGTTCATGTTGGGGTCAAGTACAAGTCAAGTTCACGTTGGGGTCAAGTACAGGACAAGTCAATGTTAGTGTCAAATACAAGTCAAGTTCATGTTGGGGTCAAGTACAAGTCAAGTTCACGTTGGGGTCAAGTACAGGACAAGTCAATGTTAGTGTCAAATACAAGTCAAGTTCACGTTGGGGTCAAGTACAGATCAAATCCACACTGGGGTCAAGTACAGGCTAAATCCACGTTGGGATGAAGTGCTTGGTCGAGTAAAATGTCAGTTCCCAAATGAGCCCGTAGGAAATGGTGATGAAAAGTGCGGAAAGCTGACAGCTAGGCGAAAGCGAAGATGGAATATTGTGCTTCTGGCAGAAGAAATTTGAAAGTGTTCAAGCCCAATTGCTATATATAAGTGTTGTAGAGGTGTGTGTAAAAATAGAGATTTGTGATTACATGATGTGAGCTATAGGATTTGGATGCACATGAGTAAGTGAGTGGCTGTAAATGGAAATGGAAGGGAGAACGAGGCTCTGATGGAGGAACGTGGTGCTCTCATGACTTAGTTACGCACCAGTCTTCCCGTCAACAAAACTGACGCATGGTTGAAAATCAAATGGCCATATTTTATCTTTCTCATCCTCCCCTTATATATTTTTTTTAAAGTCCTCCTCTTTCCGATTTTAGTTTCTCCCTTTCACTTGAATCCACTAGAACCCATTCTCTCGGAATCAAAAGGAAATGCGCTCCTTTCTTTTACTCACTCCCGTCTCTCACAGCGTTTGTCAATTCTGATGGGAAAAAATTAAATTGACTTGTGAGTCATATGCAAAAGCATATGCGATCCATATATTCCAACGCTCTCCAAGGGCATCACAGGTTGCACGCCAGAGATTCTCCAATGCGGAGAAGCGTATGAGGAATTGGATCATCGTCACACGCTCAAGTTTCAGTTATACTTGATGCATTTCAAGTCAAGTAGTTGTAGTCAAGCTTAGGTCAGGCTTGAGCCACGCTTCTCATTTTTAAAACTGTAGAGCTGAAAATGCATTAAAGTTTGACCCACTTTTGGTCAACTTCTGGTCAACAACATGTCAAGGTCAAATTCAAGCTTCGGTCAAATTTCTATTAAATTCAAGTTCTGGTCAAGTTTTTGTCAAATTTCTATTAAATTCAAGTTCTGGTCAAGTTTTTGTCAAATTTCTATTAAATTCAAGTTCTGGTCAAGTTTTTGTCAAATTTCTATTAAATTCAAGTTCTGGTCATTTTTTGTCAAATTTCTATTAAATTCAAGTCCTGGTCATTTTTTGTCAAATTTCTATTAAATTCAAGTCCTGGTCATTTTTTGTCAAACCTCTATTAAATTCAAGTTCTGGTCAAGTTTTTGTCAAACCTCTATTAAATTCAAGTTCTGGTCAAGTTTTTGTTAAACTTCTATTAAATTCAAGTCCTGGTCAAGTTTTTGTTAAACTTCTATTAAATTCAAGTCCTGGTCAAGTTTTTATAAAATTTCTATTAAATTCAAGTTCTGGTCAAGATTTCATAAAATTTCTATTAAATTCAAGTTCTGGTCAAGATTTCATAAAATTTCTATTAAATTCAAGTTCTGGTCAAGATTTCATAAAATTTCTATTAAATTCAAGTCCTGGTCAAGTTTTCCAAACTATTAAACTCAAGTCCTGGTCAAGTTTTTGTCAAATTTCTATTACATTCAAGTCCTGGTCATTTTTTGTCAAATTTCTATTAAATTCAAGTCCTGGTCATTTTTTGTCAAATTTCTATTAAATTCAAGTCCTGGTCATTTTTTGTCAAATTTCTATTAAATTCAAGTCCTGGTCATTTTTTGTCAAATTTCTATTAAATTCAAGTTCTGGGCAAGTTTTTATCAAATTTGAATCAAATTCAAATATTTTTAAGGGTGGAGGCAATTTCATTTAAAATTGAAATTTAAGGTGAGTTTCAATTCAATTGGTCAACTTATGTCAATTTCGGGCCAATGGTAAACTCAAGCCATCTTTAGGCCAAATCCTAAATCTTTACCAAGTTCAAGTTCAAGTTTAAGTTCAATAAGGTCCAAGTCAAGGTTAGTCAAGGCTAGGTCAATATCAAGTAACTATAAAGAGCCATAATAATTATAACACGCGTAAGCTCACAGTACTTCCACTATGAAGCTTAAGTGTGAGAAATTTGAGAGGTCCAGGTGCAGAATGATACGTTTTCAAATGGATTTTCACTACAGTGATGTACATAGTAAGTGATTTGGAAATGAAGTTTCTGTATTTGTATGAAAAGCGACCGGAAAGAAGCCTGGAGTTTCCTAAGGGGAGGTGTGGGGGGAGGGGGGGGGAAGGGGGAGGTCTTGTATGACTCTATATTTTTCCCTCCACAATTCCCCTTGAAGTAAGCCAATGGCTGTTTTAATAAGATGTGAGGAGGATATCAAGTGAGATTTTTTTTTCACAAGAGATTCCATACGTGCAGCATTAGCCCAGCTTCCAAGTCTCAAGTCGGATTTGAGCTACTCATTCCTTTTGTTATTGGGAATCAACTTCCTCCTGTCATACTGTTTGAGCACTCTATAAACTTCCCTCCATGGTTAGTTCTCTCAATAGTTATTTCTTTCTACACCCAAAAAAAATTATCCGAACTCTTCCCTAGAACTTAAACGAATGACCAAATAATACCATCCTTCAAATTCCAGTTAACTTCTCAATTTGACTTCAATTTAAAGCCACGCTCACACCTCAATTCCCCTCAAGATCCAATCCAATTCACATCCCTCCAAATTTAAAATTAATCGACGAATTCCTTGAATTTATTTCTAATTTTTTTTAAAGGAGCATCAAATAAATGTGAATATTTGTGGGAGTTGACTCAATGCTTAGAATTTGTTGGAGGGGGGCTCTGTTTGAATTTTGATTGGAGGGAAGTGAGATTTTAGTAAAGGATGAATATTAATGGGAAGGACGGAGAGAGGGAGAAGATGGATGGATGGAGGGGATTTGAGGAGCATCCATTGATATCTGCTGAAGCGGTCCAAATGCTGCTCAATAGGATAAGTCTTTGGGTGAATAGGGGAGGGGGGAGGGGGATTTCGGAGGGGAGGGGTAGGATCGGAGGAGATGTTGAATTGAAGGAAAAATTGGGTGGACGTGGTGCTAGAAGAAGTGATTCAAAAGTATCGGAAAGATACTCATCTCTTTTTGGATTTCCCACGAGCCAGTAACAAGCCTGAGTCCTTTCACAATCTCCCAAATCCTTTCTCACCACAAAATAAGTGTTGACAATGTTCAGATGATGGTGTGAGCCGGGCCGAGATCTGTAAATATGAACAAGACTAAATCAACAATGGCAAATAAAAATCCCTTCAGCATCCGCCCCATCCTTTATTTACACTCCAGCTAAAACTATGAGCCACAAAAACCATGGTATTTATACAGTCAGACCCTTCCTCACTTCCCGCCCAACCTCCCCCAAACAAGCAATGTCCTCAAGTCAAATGTGACCCAAGTATTTCCCATTTTATTTTTATAAGATCAAATGTTCTTTTACAAGAATTATTGGGAATACTAAAACCCGATAATAAATCTTACCTTCAATTATTTTCCTTCAGGAGATTTCTCCTAAACCAAAGATGACAAAAATTCTTTGAAAAAAAAATCCTGTTAAATATAATTAAATAAACGTTAAAACGTTAGCAAGTGATAATATGAACATGTTCTGGGAAATTGTGGGGAGTGGATCCGAAATGAGGGTTTGAAAATTTGGGTAAAGAGAAAAGTGAAAGTAGTCTTGGAATTAGAGGACCATTTCAAATAATTACAAATAATTATTATTTTTATTGTTGAGGAGAAAAAAAAATAAAATGACTGGGAGATGTGTATCTAGTTGTAGGGGGATTTTTTTTTTGAAAATGTTTAAGGGGAGAAAAAAATGTGGGAAAAATGTTGAAGAGGAGAAAGTGTGATAGGAAATTGGTAAGTTGGAGGAGAAACAAGTGGTAATTTGCGTGGAGGATTTTTGGAAGTAAGGAAAGCTGATTGAACTGCGGACGAGCATTTGGAAGGATTTTGTGTTTTTATTTGCGCTGAGAATGAGCCAAGGGACATTAGAGTCTGTGAAATATAGTGGAAATGCTTCCCCTGTGATGAGGGCGATACGGCACATGAGCTTCGTGTAGACCCATACACACATAGACAGTTAGGCTGGACAGCCTTCCTCTGAAATTTCTCCTTTTTCTACTTTCACCTCAATGCATATGATACGAGCCTGGGCTATGACATCCCATCTCACCTTACTTCTCCCAGTTGGTTTTCCTTTGTGAGCAAAGTAACTGGAATTACCTTGGGATGAGGCCATTACAAATATTCTGCAATCACGGGACTTTTCCCTCCAATTTACATACATGGCCATCTCCACGGGGACAGGAGGGAAGCCAACTGTGACAGTGCATTGAAAACTCTGGGAATTATGTCAAGACTGAGGGACTCTAGCCAGCAATTGTCTTCAATGTTATAGCTTCTCAGGATCATAGCTTCGCACGAGCACGGGCTCTAACTCGGATTTTTGGATTGTAATTATCAGGTTCAACTAACGGGCACGGACACGCAATAGTTTATTTTTTTAAATGAGGATTTTTTTTTAAATAATGGTGTGAAATCAGATTGGATTTTCGATTAATTTAAGTTTGAGATAGATAGTATTTGAGGTGATTTTCAAGTTCAAATACAGTTTACAATTTTACGTTCAAATGCACTTTCCAATTCCAAGTTCAAATACAGTTTACTATTTTAAGCTCAAATATAGTTTACAATTTTAAGTTCAAATACAGTTTACAATTTTAAGTTCAAATACAGTTTACAATTTTAAGCTCAAATATAGTTTACAATTTTAAGTTCAAATACAGTTTACAATTTTAAGCTCAAATATAGTTTACAATTTTAAGTTCAAATACAGTTTACAATTTTAAGTTCAAATACAGTTTACTATTTCAGGTTCAAATACAGTTTACAATTTTAAGCTCAAATATAGTTTACCATTTTAAGTTCAAATACAGTTTACAACTTTAAGTTCAATTACAGTTTACAATTTTAAGCTCAAACACAGTTTACAATTTTAAGCTCAAACACAGTTTACAATTTTAAGTTCAAATACAATTCTAAGTTCAAATACAATTTGAAGTTCAAATACAATTTTAAGTTCAAATACAGTTTCAAGTTCAAGTAAAATTTCAAGTTCAAGTAAAATTTCAAGTTCAAGTAAAATTTCAAGTTCAAGTAAAATTTCAAGTTCAAGTAAAATTTCAAGTTCAAGTAAAATTTCAAGTTCAAGTAAAATTTCAAGTTCAAGTAAAATTTCAAGTTCAAGTAAAATTTCAAGTTCAAGTAAAATTTCAAGTTCAAGTAAAATTTCAAGTTCAAGTAAAATTTCAAGTTCAAGTAAAATTTCAAGTTCAAGTAAAATTTCAAGTTCAAGTAAAATTTCAAGTTCAAGTAAAATTTCAAGTTCAAGTAAAATTTCAAGTTCATGTAAAATTTCAAGTTCAAGTAAAATTTCAAGTTCAAGTAAAATTTCAAGTTCAAGTAAAATTTCAAGTTCAAGTAAAATTTCAAGTTCAAGTAAAGTTTCGAGTTCAAGTGTGCAAGAGTCTTTTGTAGTACGGTTCGATGAACTTGAGAAAGTTGGCGGGCTAGAGCTGTAGCGGCTAAGAATTCGGAATGTGTTTTTGGACTTTGGTTGGTTTAGTTAGGAGATGAGAATTGTAGGGAGAATGTGGGAGGATTTTTTTCACAGTTTTTTCTTCCATGATTTTCTACTTTTGGTTAGTTGTCGTTGCCTTGCTTGTTCTGCTACTCTTCCACTTCCTTCGTACTTTCTCCTCATAAACTCCTTTGGGTCTGACATGGCGAAATCCGTTGCGTTAATGTCTGCTAACTCAGCCTCCTTCCTTCCTCCCCATATAATCTGGATAGATATGTGGGCACAGTTTACTCAATCGTACTTCCTTCCTCATTCCCGGTCTTCTTTTTACTCTCTCCCGTAACGTCAGGATGATGAGCTCGAGCCATGGATACTTCAGTCTGCAGGGACACTCCACATTTCCCCCTCCTTCCTGTCCCACCACTCCCATCGATATCTCCATTCCCCACATTCTCTTCCCTCCAGCTGCACTTCCCTCAATTAACAATCCCCTCTAAAACTAACTAAAGGTCAGCCTGACGGGGTCAAATTTAACTCAGGATCAACTTCCTCTCCAATAATCAACTTCCCCTCAAGCTACTTACGTCTCAAACCAGGAAGATCCTTCAACTTCGAAGTTTCTGCAAAGCTCAACTTTGGATTAGAGCTCCAACTTTAAATGAAACTTAAGTTCAGACATAAGATTCGAAAATCAGAGATAATCCCAAGATTCACTCCAGGTCAGTTACAACTCTAGAAGATTCCATGGCGCAGAGAGCAAATGGAAGAAGACACTATTCCAAAGAAGAAAACTAGAAGCGAAAAACTATTCCCAGTTTCCTTCCTCTCATATGAGCTGCTCCAGAGAGGGTGACATTTCGGGGAGCCTGTACTTCCTTAGGAGTGAGATCCCAGAAGCTACAGTACACTTGTTCTTCCCCACTTTTTTTTTCTCCTACTGTCTTGCCTCACTCAGGATTTGTATGTATGGACTGCGGACGTCCCTTGCCTGTGTTGCCTTTGAGGCCCATTACTCCAGTCACGAGTATGCCGTTCAGATCGCGTGAAATTGTGCTCCTACGCCGTTCCTGATTGCTATTCTACAACCAAGTCCATTCTCACGCTTCCTTCCTCACTCTTTATATCTTCCCCTCATCTCTGTCTTGTTGTGTGAGGAGAGAGAGAGAGAGAGAGAGAGAGAGAGAGAGAGAGAGAGAGTGCCATATGGAAATACATCCCAGCTCTCCTGGACAAGCCCTTCCAGTTCTAGGGAAAAAAGGAAGAGCAGTCCATCCGTTGGTCCTCAGCTCCTTCACAGACCTTCACACAAACAGATAGGGATGACGGGTGAAAGCCGGAGTTCCTTTTAACCGCTCATCATTCATCGTGTCCGCAGTCACGATTCCAGCCATAATCTTTTTCTTTCCTCCTTCCCTTTATCAAGCCTCAATCTCTTGTTCCAGTCCCTACAGGCCTAGCCTCAGTATCCTCAGTATCACAAATAGTAGATACCGAGATCCAGGCCTGGAATTGACCAAATTTCAGGACCAATGCTTCTCCTAAATTAACTTACTGTCCTGTAATGATCCCTGCAAATTATTAATTATCCCTGCAAATCATTTCATTACAGAGCCCATTAAGCACCTTGAAGAGTTAAGCCCTCTTACTTTCTCCTTACCTTTTTTTTTATTTACAATAATAATTATTATTTCACTCACACTCCACAGAAGAATTTCACTTTCAGAGTTTTGGAGAAAGTTTTGGTAATAGGGACTTCTGGGGGTGGGTGGGGATTTATTTTGTAAATAGATACAGCAAATTATTATTGACTAATCAAGAAAGGGTCTCCGTGGAGTTCCCCCTGGGTTTTGAAGATATATTTAAGGGAAATAATTGAAAATTGTAAGCCAAGAAAATTATGATGATGGGGAAAGTTTTCTTTCTTGTAGTAATCCGTGTGACTTCATTATGCGGGAAGGGTCATTGGGAAATGTTCAGTTCAACTGTTTATCCTCAATGCTTCCTCCGCAGCTGACACACACTCCCTGTTGGAATTATTTTATGGGTGAAATTATACTATCCTTTAAGATCCACTCCATGGGCTAATATCTTATATATTATACTTGGAGGGAAATAAATATAATAGCGTCTGTAGTTTTTGTAGAGAGGGATAGGCCCAAGACGAAATCCCCCCAGTTTTACCATGGGATAAGGGAAAGTTTTACAAAGTATATACGTTAATTACTTGAAACATGTAAATTGACTAGTAAATAAGATTTGAATATTTGCTTTCTCCTTGTGCTTTCATTCGCCACATGCTTTCACTTTGATATTTTTTCTTCCATTTCCATTCCAGACGTTTATTTCAATGCAGTCTATTCTATGCACTTTCTCCAAACATTTTCACCATGGGGAAAGTCCCACAAAACATTCCCCCTACCTTGCTCGAGTTTCTTGTAAATTCTTTTCTTTTTTTCTGAAAATAGTTTCAATGACCTGGGTCAAATAAGAAAATAATGTTAGGCTTATTTTGAAAGGAAAGCAAAATTTCAAATAATTTCAAACCCTGCTTATGATTATAATTTAATTACCTATAAAGCTGGGATTTTATTCTAAACCCAGTTGAAACACGTGAATGGTTCCTGTTTCGAAAGGGATGGAGCTCAGATTTTTTTGGAAATTTTAAAGAATTTCCAGGAAAATTTGGAGAAATGGATTAATTAATACCCATGTTTGTTGTAGGGGTTGGGTGGAGGGGAAGTGCACAGTTTGTGACACTCGGTACTTTGTAAGCATTCACTTTCACCGCATACTTTGATAATATCTTTCCCCCATGTACTTTCAATGAGATCCGTAATGAGTATAATTTGTTATGCCCATGTAGGCACATGAGTCCTGATCGATTGGAAAAGGAAATAAAATTAGGGAATACAGGGAGTAATTTTGTAAGTTCTGTTGTAATTACCGGAGGAGACTGCACTCCAGCAGCACTTAATGATGATAAATAGCAATCAAAGTTTGAGTAATCAAGTTACAATAGTTATTGGTGTGCAGTAATGAGCCAGTGAGAGAGAGAGAGAGAGAGAGAGAGAGCTTTGTGGGAAATTTCCTATGCCCTCTCCTGGATCCAAAAACATATGTTGGTTTCCGGGGACGAGGCTTATTGGTATTCCTGGGGAAGTCTCTCTTTCTTTATAGGAAATAATTCATATGTTTATATGTTAATAGAAAGGGGGGATATGATTGGAATGTAAAATACAAGGACGGGGAATTGAGTCTCGCCGGAGTGATTAGAAACCAAGAATTAAGGATAAGTTGGAAACTGAGAGCTTCTAGTCTGATTAGACTCCTTCCAATATGGGCTAATGTGGAGGCGAAGAATGATGCTCATGCTCTTTATTAGTACTCGCAATTCAATCACACTTGAGATCCTCTCAAGTTTCAAGTCTAGTTCAATCCGGGTCCCTCAGAGTTGGACGCTCTCGGACCGTCGTCGTTAAGAACACGCTCAAATTTTAACTCCTTCTGATCCCAAGATTCATTGGGGCTAGAGCTCAAAGGATGATATGGGAACGGAACGAAAATAATGGAATTAATTTGTTTTCAAATTTTAAATTCAAGTGTGGTTAAGATTTTGGGAGTGACACTCTCTAGACTAGCCCCGGATATCCAGTCCATGTCACAGTGTCAAAATAAAAAAATTGGGATGATGTTGGAATATCTAGTTAAAAGACATGAAGGACCCCTCAAACCCCCTCCCAGCAACGAGGTTTAAGGATGCCTTGGGCTGGAAATAGCATTTGGTTTAATTAGCTTCAGTGAGGGTGGAGTGTCTGAATGAAGCGGGTAATTAGATGTTTGAGTGTGTGAAAAGAGAGTCGTTCCTTGCCCCTTCACCATTCCTTGACACAAAGATTCGGAGTTGAATGGAGCTTGGAATTGCTCCTTCCTTTCTCCCGTCCTTAAGTATGCATTGCATCCCATTCAATGTCCAAAGGCTCTTTTCCCAGCTCCCCCTGTCCCTCTCACATCGTTTGGGATGGGAGGTTTGTGTACAAATGAGAGAGAGAGAGAGAGAGAGAGCTTAAATTGAGCAAAGAATTCCCTCTTCTTTGAACTCCATGGCCCGAGGGCGGACACAATAAAACAGAAAGGACATGATACATAATAACAACCTATTTTTTTTATCCCTAGGTTTGCTCCGTCTCCAGTCAATATTTCAAGAGTTATTGTTCACAAACGAGTCCCTTCGTGTTGACGTGGTCAAGCAAATCTCGAATGCTACCGAAGCCTTGCACATTCTTCGTGGGATTGAAAATACCAATCGGTAAGTGTCTTTGTTTTTACTCTCAACAATTTAAGAACAATTCTCACTTGGCCTTGTCATTCTTTACCTTGACCAGTTTGACAAGTCAATACAAAACAACCAAATCAATAATAGTTGTAATTTAATGATAACTAAGGTCATAAGTGAAAGTATATCCTTTATAGGACATATTAAAATAAATTGTAATTTCTTCCAAATGTTGAGCACTTAGCAAATAGAGGCTCTGATAGGAGAGTTCTTAATTGATTCTGCAGCAAAAACCAAAAAGTCTTTCTCAGCGAGACCTAAAGTATTAAAATCAAACAAAAGAAGAACTAAATCAACAGAAATGAAAATTGGATTCAAAGCATAAGAAAGGTGGTTTATAAAAAAGCAGGCAAACTTTTAAAACAAGAGATTCTGAAGCCATGCTGAGATTGGTGATATTGATGATAAAAATTGATTAAGAGCCCTTGCAAGGTCCTGACTTGACAGAAGTAACATGACTGCTTGTATGTAATGGGTTCTGAGGACTTAAATCTAAATCGAGCGTGAATATTTTTTTATATTGGACGTAACTTAAATAAATTCCTTTTGTCTGGAGCTGAAATTTTTTTTGCGGGATAGAATCTGTCCTTTGAAAAAATATCCGTCTACGAATGTACACAGGGAAGGGCCTGAGACAGATAGATATTCACACTGGAAATCTTTTCATCTGGAGGATGTGGAAAATATAAGGATTGTTTTTGCGTATGTACTGAGTCCCTACAGTCCGAAATCAGATTTGAGAATATTTGGTTTCGTAGGTCTGAGAAATTGTATTGTATGGGCTGAGATGCTCGGGAGGAAATAATTTGCAGGAGACATTCCAAAAGCTGGGCTGTCCTTTGCGAGCGATTACAAATGCGTTAGAGGACTGGTGGAATGTATGATGAAAGGCCCCACGTGGAAGAGTATATGCTTGACTGTCGGAGAGTTAAAAGTTGAAACAATGAGGAACGGGAAAGGAATTACGGCATTCTCTCTCTCTGTAACATGAAGAGGCTTGGGGAAGATCTGAAAAAAATGGATAAACGTCCGGAGCATTTGTGTGTACATAAAAAGCTACATTCACTTTAGCTGGCGCTCTCTCTCTCTCTCTCTCTCTCTCTCTCTCCTTTTCTCTCTCTTGGGAGACTGACAAGCAAGGCTTTCAGATGGACACCATTCCTTCTATATGTGAGCCAAAAAATTCCTTTCTCCTCGCTCTTCTCTTTAGTTCCCTCTATTTCCCTTCTTCTTCAACCTCAAAAGGATCTCTTCTTTCTTTATTCCATCTGGAGATTCGTAAGGGACGAGGTTTGTGGGTCCAGACTCTAACTTCACTCTGCCTTCTACCCAGCCTTGGACTATCGGACTAACTTAACGTAGACATAGGTTAGGTTAGTCCAACACTCAATTTAAAATCTGCTTAAATTATAAGTTAATTTCAAGATTACAATCACGTTGGGCTACATAGTTTGGACGGTTGAGGTTAAAAAGGGTTTTCTTTTTATTTGAGCCTCACGTGACCTTAACTTGAATGTGACCCTATACTTGGCTTGATCTGAAATTTGACTTAAATGAATTTCTTGAAATTTAAAAAGTCTTGTCCGAAATTTAAGTTTGACCCTCACTTGTTTATATTTTGAATTTAACCAGACTCGACCTAAACTTAAACTTGACCCTCACATGACCTAAACTTGAATTTGACCCCCACATTATCTAAATTTGAATTTGACCCCCACATTATCTAAATTTGAATTTGACCCCCACATGACCTAAACTTGAATTTGACCCCCACATGACCTACGCTTAAATTTGACCCTAAGTAGTGAGAACTCGAATTTAACCCTAACTGATGAGAACTCGAATTTGACCCTAAATGATAAGAACTTGAATTTGACCCGAACTGTTGAGAACTCAAATTTGACCCTAACTGATGAGAGCTTGAATTTGAAGTGCACTTGAATTTAAATCAGACTTTACCTTAAACAGAATTGAACTGGAAATGACTGAGCACCTAACTTGAACTTGAGCAGAGTCCTGCTAGATAACTTTTACTGTTCGGGTGATTTCATTGGTTTGTGCTCCCTTGTCTGTGCTGCCTATGGTTGTTTGTGAGTGAGTGTTGGAGTGGAGTGAGGACCGCAAGAAGGGATATGAGGGCTTGGGTTGAGTATGCGGGAGAGAGGACTTGGGAGCGGAGTAATCGTGGGTCTCGGGTTACATAAATCTTGACATGTCGTCTCTACTCAGATTTATTCTAAATTTGGGTCAAGTTGCCAGCAAGGATTTGTGGAATCTCTTTTCAATAAAAGTAAAAGCTGGAAAGTACGCCACACATTCTCTCTTTCAATGGAGAAGACACACGAGTACCCACCATTCCAATCCCCATCCGAGACGAACAATTTATTTTTTCTCTCACTCAGTCCTCCGGAACCCGGATGAGAAAACCAGCGCTTCCTCTTCCTTTCTCCGCTTCTTTTTATCCATCCACCTGTCACTTCTCATGTCTTATTATCACCCCAAAGTCCTCTATCCACCGTGTCCGGGAACTGTCTCCATCAATTTCCTTCTGCAAGCATTTACATTCCTATTATCACACTTGTCTGGCCGTGTCAAAACAATTCCGCAACATCCTGGGATCCTAAATTTAATTCACTTCTTTTCAAACCACTCTCCCAACTTTCGCATTTCCAATTCCACTCCAACTTCTCATTTCAACCACGTGTTGGATTTCCGTTCAATACACGCCACTTCTCCCACTCTATTTCATCCTAGCTCCAGTCCAAGCGCAGATCTCCCATCAACCCATGTCTGGGTCAGGGAAGGTCAACGAAAGTACATGTCAAGTTGGGGTCAAGCCAGGTTACATAATATTCACCTCAAATTGGTTCCTCGGCCCCATCTGTCCCAAATGTGAACTCCGATCAAACAGCAAGTAAATCAAGGTCACCAAAAATCCAACTCAATGCTCCTCGACTCAGCCCTAAGGAAAATGAAGCTCACTATTATAGGAAATCTAACTCAAGGTACGGCTAATTTCACAAGATGATGCATGTTGTGGATGGCGTTGAGATTTTCTTACCTGGGATTTGGACACTCAAAAATTTGATCACAAGGTTCTTGAATATCTGTGTAAATGAATAAGTGCAAAGGACCCTGTGATTATTAACACCAAGATAAAGATTAGCTCAAGTATTGGTGATCAAAGTTCAAGGGAAATTGAATGTATACAAATTGAAGATTAACGGGATAAGATTCCGGAGTCTTGTAATGTCAACTTTGGGGGAAACAATTTATTTTGAAGTTGTTGTAAAAGGGTTAATAAGGGCTATTTGAGCTGGAAATATGGGAAAGAGGAGGGGATTGAGGGATTGGAATGAACAATGTTTGTTGAAGTTGAGAAGTGGTTGATTGGTTGTGGGGTCTGGGTTGGGACAAGGAGGACTGTGACGAGAGAGATGACATTACCTGTAAGAAAACAATAGAGGTTGATTGAGGTTTGTCTAATGGATTGTTTGCGTCCCAGAGCAGAAAAGAAGGAGTGAATGGTTGGCGGGGATGAATGGAGAGAATTGCCATAAAGAGTTCTCATTCCTTTCCCAATGTATCTCCAACTCAAGGATCAGGAATATGAGTGTGTGTGCATTCCACTGGAGGCTGTTTTTAGCACGAAGGATTTCTCTCTCTCTCTCTCTCTCTCTCTCTAACTCTCTCTCTCTCTTTGTGTGTGTATGTGTGTATTGGGAGTGTAAACAATGGAGAAAGGCATTATAAATGTAGGACTGCTGTGAAGCACGAACGCAAAGAGACTATTTGTAAGTGAGCTTTCCTCTCCAATCCACAATTTACATTCAAATCCACAACAACGGGTTCAATAGAGCCCCCGTCAAAATACACTTTCCCAATCATTACCATTTATTCGCTTCATTTTTACCCACTTTAGCCCCGACATTTTCTTGTATCTTCTACATGTCTTCCCCCCTCCCATATCCTCCACCCCTGCTCCATTCAAATTCAACTTACACTATCTACTTGACAACGTTCAAATCAAAAAAATGATCTTCTGAATTCTGAGTCAAATCCACGACTCATGGGACTTGCTCATATTAAGTTGAAGCAAAAGTCCAGCATCTGGACTTTAAAGTCCAGGTGTAATTAATATATAATTATGCTATAATTATGAATAATTATAGTTGCATGACTAATGATTGGAAGCTCCAGCCCGGGTTGTACAATCAAGTTCAGGTAAATTTCTAGTAATTTAGGTTGAGATGCGAGTCAGGATTTTAGAGAACCTTTAGGAGTAGTTGGGTATGAGAATTTAAATGAAATAGGGACGTCGGGAGAGTCAAGTGTGTTGACCGTGGTATTTGATTTTGAGAAGGATTCTCAAGGCTGTGGAGTATTGACGGATGGTTGAGGGTGGATTTACTGTAGTGAGTTTGTGGGAGGTGAAATAAGTACATAATGGGATGGTGCGAGGAAAGAGTCAAGTGTAAGTTGGTTGATTGTGTGCTCAAATATGTACGAGGCTGGGTGGAGGTTGGAGTGACGTGTGAACGTCCAGTGAACGGAGGAAAGCGTGAGTGAGAGGGGCAGATTAAGAGTATTACTTCAACATAGGATTACTACGTGGGGATCAGTAGAGTAGAGAGCCTTAATGGCTCTTTCCGCTCTGCATTTTCCGTCTGCATCTTCATTCCTATTGCTTTTTCCAGGAGCTCAAGCCCAGGGCTTTATGTACTCTCCTCTCGTTGTAACTCTCGGCGCTCTCATGTCTCCTTTTATTTATCAAACTACCTCTACCTTTTCTCTACCACCTACGATCTCAACCCAGCTCACACTACCAGGGGACACTTTCGGTCACGTCAAATTACAGTCAAGCAGAGAAGGGCCTACATAAATATTTTTTTAATTCTCAGCTCTCGGGGTCTGCACAGATTTTTAGCGCTGGCATCAAAATCCCATAAAAGCTACTTTCTTATAGGACCAGGGCGGGGGAGGTTTACACTTTTTGAATGCAAAATTTCCCAGGAATTCGGGTCTATTTTTTTTATGCATACCTGCAATTTATTATTCTATTTCATGGTAACACTACTACATGATAACACTTATTACACTCTCGGAATTCAAGGATCGTCTTCTAGCTCGAAATAATTTTCTATGAAGATCTCATGAACTCATAATTTAAAATATTTATCTTCTACGGAGCCAAGAACCCAGTCCACGTTATTAGTGAAGACTCGGCTCATGGGGTCACAATCAGGTCAAGTCAAGGTCTAGCACAGGTCAAGTGAAGGCTAGGTCAAGCACAGGTCAAGTGAAGACTAGGTCAAGCACAGGTCAAGTGAAGACTAGTTCAAGCAAAGGTCAAGTGAAGACTAATTCAAGCACAGGTCAAGTGAAGACTAGGTCAAGCACAGGTTAAGTGAAGACTAGGTCAAGCACAGGTCAAGTGAAGACAAGGTCAAGCACAGGTCAAGTGAAGACAAGGTCAAGCACAGGTCAAGTGAAGACTAGGTCAAGCACAGGTCAAGTGAAGACTAGGTCAAGCACAGGTCAAGTGAAGACTAGGTCAAGCACAGGTCAAGTGAATTCTCAAGCTCTCTAGCTGTGCTAAAATGAAACAAGGATTATCTCATACTCAATGAGTAGGAGTGTTAATTTGAATCCTGAATTGGAAACTAACTTACAGGCTCCCGAGCGAAGCTCTGGCTAAGACTAGTACTTTGAAGATACTCGAGATAGGTAATACGAAGAGTGAACCAACATTCAAGTAGGAGCTTCAGATAATATTGACAAACCCTGGTACAGCTAATATCCGGTCGAGGCAACTTTGAACACACATGAGATTTATCTCACAATCCCAAGACTGTGCTTATCAAGCACTGGAACTACACTTCCCTACTGGAGCTAACAAAGTATAAAATGTATCAAGGAACTTCTCACCAAACAACAATAAAGCCGGGGAAAGCTATATAGGACATAAATTTAGAATTTATTCCATTTGAGACCGGTTTTCAGGTCCTCTGGGAGATAGTCTCCTGCAATGAACATCCCCGTAATATTCTAGCTCCTTCACATGGAAAAATACGTCAATTGTTTATTCTTAGTACTGTATATGTGTTATTCATTCCTAGCCGTTGGAATCTTATCAACAAAACGATCAAGCAAATGACACAACTATAATGCCTTTACCCTCCTATTTGATCTCCTCATGAACTCATGTAATGGAGTAGTAAATCTGTGTGCGGGATCATACATGGTCAGTAATAGGAAAGGATAATATGATCTTAAGTTATTAAGTAACTTCTGTATACTTATATCTTCACTCACAATCAATTCTGTATCATTCTCAGGGATTCAGATGGACATTGTCAAATGTAAAGTGTTGACTGATTCGGTGCCTGGACTTGACTCAAAGGGCTAATTCATATAATCTTCTATTTGGCTTGCTTGTAGTAGAAATTAGAAATTGCTACAACTATACGAGTCAATGGCGGTTCCCTCTTCAGCTCTGTTCAAGTGACAGCTCTCGGATTGTGAGCTCGAGATAAACTCATTAAATAAGTTGATATTCGGAACCCTCCTTTGAAATCATACCCAATAAGCACGCACTATTTATACATACATACAGTAGCCCCGGATTCCCTCCCAATAATTTATTCCCGTAATCTCTCTAATGTTACAAATTTCTAATAATAATTATTTTTCATATATATATACAAATATCCAAAAGGACACCTTGGAGGAATCATTTTTGGGTTTACATGGATATTACTTAATCCATGTGAGTTTTCTATTAGGAGTTTATTTTTGGCAAGCTGTCAAGATCAACTTTGACAATAGAAGTTGCTTGATTGTGACACCGTCGTGGAAGGATTATTGTATCAAGTGAATTTAGGTCTTGGGCTTATACTTGAAAGTTGGGAGTTGAAATGAGGATTGAGTTGGATTGGAAGTGAAAAAGTGAAAATGAAGTTGAGGGATTTGAATGACTCGGGACTGGAGGTCTTGTGTGACATATAAAGTGGAGTTGGGCCTGGGTCTGGAGCTTTGTATGATTTAAGGACGAATGTATTTATATGGAGGGAAGGAATGTGGAGTGAGTTGGAAAGTCTTGAGGAGTAGTTGGTCGGATGACAATGATTATGACTATGGTTATGTTGAGTGGGAAGGGAGGGTGGGACTGGGTGGTCGGGAGTGAGTTATGAGGAGTGGGCTCTCATTTACTGCGTATTTATTCCATGATGACAATAATGCCTCAAGTGGACTTGTCTTTTCAAGGGCCTGGATTTTTTTCTCTCTCTCTCTCTCTCTCTCTTGAAAAATCAAGGGAATGTAAGAGCGAGCGATGGAATGGAGTCAGTTGAGTGGAGAAAGGAACAAGTGGTAAAAGCCCGCCGTCTTTTGAACTCTTTCGGATTGTCTGTACTCTGTCGGAGTGCACAAATAAAGGGGAATTTATTCAGCAGCATGGATCTCAAGTTATTGTTACGATGAGACTTCCCGCAGGCACAACATCAAAACGCACTTTGCCCTTTCCTTTCTCTTTAGCATGAGGCTGGAGCCCGAACTCACTTCCCCGTCTGGTCATGCATACGTCTGGACTCTTTGCAACAGCTCCAGTCGGGTCAAGTCAATCTAAAATTTACTCTTCCACTTCACCTCTGCTTCAATATACGAAGTTCAGACTTCTACAGCAACTACCTTTATTGCTACACCTGGATTGGACTACAACTTCAACTGGACTCAGAATCGAGTCTAACTTGAACTTTTGCCTGAAATTGTACCTAACTTTAACTTGACCTGATTTTGTCGTACTTGACTTGAAGGAGTCAAACTCGAACTGAACTTGACCTGATTTTGTCATACTTGATCTGAAGGAGTCAAACTGGAGCTGAACTTGACCTGATTTTGTTACACTTGACCTGAAGGAGTCAAACTGGAACTGAACTTGACCTGATTTTGTCATACTTGATCTGAAGGAGTCAAACTGGAGCTGAACTTGACCTGATTTTGTTACACTTGACCTGAAGGAGTCAAACTGGAACTGAACTTAACCTGATTTTGTCACACTTGACCTGAAGGAGTCAAACTGGAGCTGAACTTGACCTGATTTTGTCACACTTGACCTGAAGGAGTCAACTTGACCTGTTGGAGCCAAACTTGACCTCAGTTATTAATATTGTTATTATAATCTGTAGCTCAGTGTCAAAGAGATAATACAGGTATTAATTGTCATTCCAGGCACTACAAAGGAAGAAGTCAAAGTTGACCTGAATGAGTCAGACTTGACCTGAATTTGACCTGAAATAATGTCTGACTAGTGCTGAACTTGACAAAGCCATGTTATGTTACTTGAACTTCACTTGACACTGCAGTGACCTTGCCTGGAATGGAAGCGATGTAAACGTGAACTCCATCCTACACTAAAACTTGAACAAAACTTTGAGTTAGACCTGAATTGAAACCTGAATTGGACTTAAATCGAGTTGAAAGCTTATCAAGTTCCTGGAGTAATAAAAGAGAGCTTGATAAATAGGAAGATATTACATGAACTTGAGCGAAGCTCGAATTTTGAGGGAAGAATCATGGTGTGAAAAAATGGAGATATACATTGCTGTTGCATCTTCTCCCTACGACTGTCTTTTATCATCACTGATGCCATTCACTGATGCCAAGTAGGTGTTCATTTTTAAAATAGAGCGACTTTTGTGGTGTGATTTTACTACGCTTCGTCACCAGGAACTCCTGTAGTTGTCACAAGAGAGGGAAAACACTTTTTGTTGTCCATTAGCACTTCCTCTCGCACTCTCTCCCCCGCAAAAAAAATTATCTCTCCGGTCCTAAAGGAATAAACGCGGAAAATTGTCCTAGTGTGTGCGAACTTGCTCCTAGTCAGATTTTAGCTCCAAGTCATCTAGTAATAAATCTTGAGTCTTCCCAGAATCCTTGGGAACATTTCCTATTGATTTTTATCCTCCCTTCTTTTTTTTACCCCATTTTTCCTTTCTCCAGTCTCATCCCCAAAATCTCTTCCGCCTTCAACCCATCTTTTATTTTCCTTTACAGCAATCCCGCTCACACGATCCTTGTCTTCAAGTTTACACTAACTTGTAATCATTATAGCTACAAGTGAGGTTCAAGTTAAAACTCAAGAATAATAAATTCATGTTCAAGTCAAGTTTAATCTCAATATTAAGTTAAGTTCAGTGATGTTTAATTTCCGGCTCAATTCTTGCCTGTTTAAGGACGTACGCTACGTCGGTGATCAAACTAAATTATTGTTCCAAGTTCAAGTTCAAGTTCATGTTCAAGTTCAAGTTTAGTTCAAGTTCGAGTTTACAGTTCGATTCCATACACGTTAAAAAATAAAACTAATTCATGGAACTATGTAATTGAGGACAAATGCAATTATCACTTGAAATTTGGAGTGTATCTCGAGTTGAGTTTCGGTCTGGGAAAAACTTGACATGAGCATAGTTTGGGTTAAATGTAAAGAGTAAAAATTATGTTGATGTAGTTATTTGTCGGTGCCTTTTTGGCGTGCCTGTTCAATTTACAAAGGTGAGTCTTGTGGGAGGCTTGAGAATTAGAAGTTGTCTCTCCTCCCTCGCTCTCTCACTCCTTCACTCACACACTCACTCAGTCACTCAGTGAGGAGC
Source organism: Allacma fusca (assembly GCA_947179485.1). Lineage (NCBI taxonomy): Eukaryota > Metazoa > Arthropoda > Collembola > Symphypleona > Sminthuridae > Allacma > Allacma fusca. The sequence goes on from OX359250.1 coordinate 8,659,959, forward strand.
TACAGTTTCAAGTATGCAATGGATGTTGCTTTCACGCAGTGGTAACCAGAGGCGGTAGGAAGGTTCGGGGTAAAATGTCTTTCTCATCTCCCAGGGGAGGTTGAAATTTCCGTTTCTGTACGTGTGTCTATTTTACCACAGGACGCACGTTTAAGGGAACTCATCTCCCTTTCCTCCTCTACCTTTATTTTAGACAAATTAAGGATGAGCGAGGGAAAGTTCCATGGGATTTTTCCCCAACAAGAAATACAAGGAACGACGATCAATTAACAACTGTTCTCATTGAACACTTGTTGTCACAATGTGCTTCCTGGTCGGTCCCGAGCGACTACTGTCTGTCCTTTCTATAAGCTTTACTTCATGAGGTAGAACTTTCATATGTACGTTCATGTAAGGATATAAGTAATTATGTACATACATCCTAACCTTACCCTTTCAATCCTCTACTTATTTCTTATGCAAACACTGGATATTACATTACAAAAATCAGGATAATCTCTGTGTACATTCCCAATGTGCTTCCACTATGCGCTCTTATGAGGTCTCTGGCTCTGTAGCTCATGTTCCAATGGTTTTGCAAGACTTGCAAAAATAACAATAGAGCTAATTCCAAATGTCGAGAGGTGGACCGAAATATTTTTAATGAGGCGACTTGAGAGCGATTTTTGTAAAGACCTTGAGACTTTACAAGTATGTATTCGAATGCCTTCGTACTTTCTCCGTATACTTTCCCAATTAAAATATTCCATATATTTTACATGTTGTTTTTGTCCCATGAATTTTCCCTATGCACTTTCTCCATGAACTTTCACCATGAATTGTCACTATTTACTTTTATTGTAAGTAAACTTTTAACTGGAGCTTCCAGCAAAAGTACTTTCTCCATGAATTATTTTCATGCGTACTTTCTCTATTTAATTGTTCTGTCCCTGCATCTCAACCAGGCAACGTTTCCTTTGAGGTTCTAGCAGCTCCATGTATTGTCCACATTTACTTTCTCCGTAGGATTTCAACAGGTACTTTCTCCATAGGATTTCCCCAGAGTTTCGGAACAAGTCTATTGAGACAATCAACCACAAGAATAAGTTTCCCATAACCCTCTCGACATGGTTGTGTGGTGACCGTGAAGGAAGAGAAGATGGCTAAATAAACCTTGCTCTGCTACACACCGATTTACTAGTGACAAGTCCAAGTGTTTGAGACCGAGTCCCCTGCACAGATGTGGTCTTTGACACCTTACACATGGCCACATCATCTTCAGCCTGCCATGGACAGTGGTAGTGGAGACAATATCTATAGAAACTTTTTTACATCAAAGTTATAGATAGATACTCATGCAAATCTGTCGATAGATACGATCTGTGCAGAGGACAGATGCAAGATATAAAGGGCTGACTAAATCTTCTCACAAGGAACTGTTTGGGAAAGTTGCACAGGGATTTACGAAAGTTGTGACCCACCTTTTACTCCTTTTATGTCTCGGATCATCTCCATCCCTATCTTCCGCCACCGATCTCGAACTGACCTTGAAACTTTTGAGCTCAAAGATTTAATATTTTAGACATTTCAAAAAAATTGAAACTACTAAATGAAACTTGAGTTCTTTTCGAAGTACTAACTTCCTAATAGACCCCCTTTCACTAATAGATATATTCAATGCTAGTAATCTGTGTACGTACATTTGCTACAATAAAAAAATTTAAAAAAAAATAATACTAAAAATAAAATTTGAGTACACAATTAGAAAATTTCGAAATTTTTCAAACAAAATTCTGACATTTTAGCGCAGGTCTCACCCGTGTAATTATAGATAATTTTGGATGAGTCAGAAACATGAAATAGATTTGGAGAAAATCCTGAAAACATTTTACAGAAAAATTTGGAGAATTCAAAAGTTTTCATCCTTGATCCTGACAAGGGTTAGGGGAAGACAAATGTGCATTGGAACACCCTGTACACTGGCACAGGCAGAAACGTATGCCTGGATATAGACATGAGGCTGGAGTAGTGGCTCCCAAAAAATGTCCACGATGCAGTCTGTATATTGCGTCCCAATTAAATTCGCAACACTTTGTGTGCTTCTAGGAGAGGAAGCCAAAACCGAGTATCCAGGAGAAAGTTGGGCTGGGAAGAGATTTGCTTTGAGCAGGAAGTCCCTCTCCAGCCTTTCTCCATCGCCATCATTTGTCTAATTAAACGCTCCCTCGTCTCTCCACTCACGTAATCAGCTCACACAAAATTGCTAGCGTATCAAGTTACTACTATGGGAAAGGTTCCCTCCACATTTTTCCTCCCATGTTTAAAAATTCCCCCTTGGAATATATCTCTCTCACATTGTGGGGAATCAAAATGTAGAAATAAAAAAAATTAACAAAGGTAGAAGCCACTCTCTCTCTCTCTCTCTCTCTCTCTCTCTAAAAACTGTTTAGGCTCTGCAGATAGTTTGAATTTTGATATGACCATTAATAATGGTTGGGAGAGAAAGCGGAGCGTAGGGCTGAGCCCGTCTGCGTTTTGTTTACGAGTGCGGCGGAGAAAGTGAGCTGGATATATTTTTCATGCTAGGCTTGTGTGTATAATTTCCACACACGCTTGGCTGGCCTGGGACAGTGTTTAATGTTTGACTCTTTCGGGTTCATTAAACGTTTACTTAATGTTTCGGGCTTGAACCGCAAAAGGGCCAGAGCAGGAGGCAGGGAGATGCAATTATGTATTTTATTGTACTTGAGGCACTTCCACGTACAGCTTATTTAATGCATGTGCCTTTTTCTGGTCACTCTGATCATTTCCTCCTCTCTCGAGTCTCGAGACCAGAGCATACATACGGACCGGTAACCTCCCAAATATCTACTACCAAAAGTCCTTCATGTACTTCCAAATTTCTATCATAATAATTTTGTATTGAAAATATTCTGCAAAAACCTGTCGCTCGCTCAGAATGCGCAGGGAATTTTAAATCCGAAAAAAACCGACATTCCTCCCTGTTTTGAATTACTCCGGAGCTTCCATTCACTTAGTCCAATGAGAATACTTTTGGAAAACACCAGGCAGAGAATTTGCTTCAACATTGCAGAATTGAATATTTAATGGATTAATCCTTAATATCCGAGATGCCTGATACTGGCCCCCTCAGTCCTCACACAATACATGTGTAGATATACAGGCAAGCTTTCCCTAGAACTCTGTCAATATATGCATACATGTAGGCGTAATTTTTAGAGTCTCTTGAAGCGAGAGCAGACTTTCACCACTCACTGTAGTTTACAGTCCTGCTCTACTCAAGTGTTGAAGATTTAATAACTCAATTTATTAATGACTCTCAGCTGTAGCCCATCACATTATAGCCTTCCTACTTTCAGTATTACTGGAGCAGGATTTAATGAAGCTAACGATTTTACACATGTGTTCCTTTGCCTGGATTAGTACATTGAAGAGATTACAGTAGTTATCGCCTCCTACTCACAGAATGACCGTAATTATTTCCTTTCCCTCGTTTCAAGACCAAGGATTTTAAATAATTAACGAGCAATTTAATTGTTACGAAAAACATTCAAATTTCATGTTTCCCCATACATTTTAAACCTTAATTTTAATTATAACAAAAATTGTTCAAATATTGTCTCAAAATTAGCCCAGTATTTATCAGAATAAATTCAAAATTCGGTCAATTTCTTGAAATTTACCCAAAAATGATAAAAGCATCTTAAAGGAGACTCAGAATGTAGAAGCCAGGCGGAAGCCTTGCTAGTAGCTGCCTGATGTTTCCTAGAGCTTGAACACGTATACATAGTTGTGGATTGGAGGGAGAAAATATATTTGTGGCTTATGAGGATTAATACCGTCTATATGAACGGAAGTAAACATAAGGGAGTATAATAAAGATACATGGCCTTCTCCATGGAAGGAGGAGGAGGCTGGAGGAGAAAGGAGCCGAGGGACGGAGGAGGAAGTGAACGGTGGAAAAACACATGCGAGTTGTATTCAATTATTACTGTCTTCGTAAATCTTAGATGGTCCATTCACTTCCACTGGAGGAGCGGAAGGGAGGAGAGCTTGTAAATGTGTGTACACAGGGCCTGGCGGAACCTATCATATACACAATATATGTAGATATATCCATAGAGTCGGGACATGGCGGGTGAGGGGGGGGGGAAGAGGAGGAGGAGAAGAGAGAGAGAGAGAGAGACTTTCTCCATGTTTGTAGTTATTGGAAGGAGCACACATGGTGGTCAAGTTATTTGGTCTGATAAGATGTGATGGGAAGTGATAAAGCTCGGTCACATCTTGGATAGGGGGTGACGAGGATAAAGGACATTCGAGTCCACGGGAGGAAATACCAATTGTCATGATGAATGATGATGGCCCCGCAAAAATACTCATACTTGCTCCAAACAATATCAAATTCCCAATAAGACTTGTTTTAATGAGAGCATCTGGGCCTCCTCAGCCTCTCGAAATCCTCAACTTTCACCTCCACTTTCTCCTGTAATGCATCAAAGCCTTCCCACAATTAAGCCCTTACGTAATTACGTCCTCAGGACATTTTTCACTAGTTCTAGTTTAAAAAAAATTGAGCAACATTACTAGTAGCAATGCTAAAAAATGTACACATTTTTTTAACAATCATATCGTAGAGACTAAAAATTCCCTTTTAATAGAAATAATAATTATTGCTACAGCTCAGAATAGGAAGATTTTATTTCCTGACGTCTAATCCCACTAGGACAGAGTAAGTCAATCCAAATGACTGATCCTCTGTCGTTTCTCAATGGGATGGCATTACCGTAAATAGCATCACTCACAATCAACAATGATAAATTAATGTTCTAACGCTAGGGTGGCGGCGCAGCCCAGCGTGGTAAAGCTTTTGAGTTAATTGTCAGGTCCTAGGATCGAATCCAGCAGAGGTCGCGATAATTATTCAAAGACTTTAAGAATTTTACGAGCGTTTTATATCAGTCGAATTTAGGGGAAGTAAATTGTCGTAATATATTTTAATGGAAATTATTCCATAGCGTTAATAAGATAATAAAACTAATTTGGAAGCCTCAAGTCCTTAAGAGAAAAGTGGGAAAATTTTTGAGATTATTCCTCTGGTGCTAATAATTCCAAAAATGACTTCCTCCGTAATTAATTGAATTTTGTGTGAAATTAGGAAGTAGACATGGCTTTTATGAGCACGTCTCATCTTTGTTTTTCCTGTCCCTTCCCGTAGTCACACCAGCCAATGATCTTAATAATGAAAGTATACGGGACGCTTTTAATAAATTGAGTAGCATCTGTGTCTCTTGATCCCCATCGTGTCATCCTGCTACTGTACGTAAAAATTGTCATTTAACAAGTGTGTACTGTGTCTCGGGCGAGGAGGACGCCAGCCCTCTTAGCCCCAAGTAACGAGTGGCAAATGATTAAATAAGCGTGAGTTACAGGGCCTATTGTAGAGCAATATAATTGATTCCTTCTTTCAGATGGGCCCCAAAGCATGTGGTTCTGGACTGTCCCGCTGCGCTAGCCCACGACGTGATCATCAAGCATGTCCAAGATGTTCACATGGGGCGGAGGACCTATCACTATCTTCTCTCAGGACTGGTGAGGCACTCTTTCTTTCTGGATATTCCCTTCATTTATATTTCCCTACTATCTAGCCTTCTCAAATTTGAGCTAATTAAATGTCGCTATAATTTCTTTAAAATAATAATAGTTGTTCCCGAAATGTCACTATTTCGACCTTAAATGCTAAAATACAAATAATTACGGGATCCTAACTGTCTTCAAGTTATAGTAAGTATTATAGTAATTAGTACAGTATTAGTCATATGAACCATTTGTAATTTTAACATTGGTGTTCAGTTGACCCGACCCTGACATGACGACCCTTATTCCTGAAATAGATATTCCTTGCACGCGCTCGCAGCTCTATACTAACGAAAAAAAAAAGTCTAGATTTAATGGAAATATAAATTACAGGATGCATAAACACGTGGGAATTTGAAAGGCTGGGAAGAAAATTGGGCGGGAGATTCGGACTGATGCGAATATTTAAAGGCGGGCAAATGGTAAATTGGATGGAGGAGGGAGAGCGCGAGAGGGGAAATGGAGTTGTTATGTGAAAGGTTAATGCGGGACGTGTCTGCGGAAGGCTAATACATTTGGATTTATTTGACATGGCCGTATTTGAAACCCCCGTCAGATTACGTACTTGGCTGGGATTAAATGCACACTATAGTACAACTATTGAGGAGTTATTTCCCGTTTGTTTAAAAGGCACAAGTGAATATTTCAAGTCCAAAACCATGAACAAATGGTACAAGCCTGGGTTTGGAATTTTCCAAAAAGGAAAAAAAAAAGAAAAAAAAAAGGAAAGAAGGAATCCGTAGCTATTTTGTGGCAAGTACATTATTTTCAAAGGGACGTACATTCCGGAAATATGTAAGTAGGGTTATTATTTTTTGTATTTTTGGGGATGTACGACTGGAGCATATGCATTTGAAAAATGTGGGGAGGGAAAAGCCAAATGGTATTATTATATGTGGGGGATAGTAAATTCGTGGTGGAATTTGATTTGCATATGAGGTGGTTGGAGGAGTAAAATCTGTGTTTCTCTAATGCTCTGTTATGTGTTTGGTTAGGCAATGGATGAGCCTTGGGAGTCGTCTATTGTCGAATATGGCGCAGTTAATGTCACGGGTTTCCGCATTGTCAACCCCACACGACGTTACGTGCGGGATTTTCTCAAGAAATGGACTTTGCTCGATGCTGACAGTTTCCCTGGGGCTGGACGAAACTACATTTCAGTAAGTTTCTCAATCTCCTCCTCATCTTTTTTTTTTATTTTTACTTTTAGCTCCATACATATAGGTATATTTTATACTTATATTTATTTCACTCACCCATCAACAGTCCTTCCCTAAAGATCCAGTCCCTCAGCCCATTACCTTACATTAACCATTACTTTCATCTCCTCCGTCATTATTCCCGGTAATTACTCTCAATTATATAAATTATTTTGTGCAATCTTCCTTTTTTTTTAAACAGTTACTCATTCATTTTTTCTCTTCAAATATTCTCTAACAGTTAATTACTCAAGGTTAAGTGGAATTTCGAATTTGCAAAAATTTCCAGAATTTCCGGATTTGAAAGAATTTTCAGAATTTCCGGTTTTGCAAGAATTCCCAGAATTTCCGGATTTAAAAGAATTCCCAGAAATCCCACATTTTTTAAAATAGTGTGTCCTCCCGGGCGTGAAAATTATTTCCAAGTGTCTGTTGTGTATTTGATGACTAGACTATCCACTGGTCCATAAAAATATAGGAACTTTATGCAGTCTCTGTTTTGAGGCGGGGAAAGTTTGGGAAACATTAGCATTGGATTTAATAATAAAAAAAAACATAGAGCTCCGGGAGGGTCAGACAATCCAATGATATTAGATTAAACTTGAGGCTGGGATTTTTTTAAGTGAAGCATTGAGACTTGAATTTAACATAAAGTTGTACTTGTGGGACTCGGATTTTGAATTTTAGGCTTTGAGGGAGGAATTTTGATGAGAACTTGTAATATACAGAGTCGGGCCTCAAAACCCCATATGGGATGTTGGGTGAAGGTTGAGCTGCTCGGGGCTTGGAGAAAAAGAGAAAGTAAATTAGTTTCATAAGAGGATACTAATACAAAAACTGGGTAGTTTAAGAGACAGCTGGGATTTGTAATATAACATAATAGCCATTAAGAGGCACTAATCGTAAGCCTACTAAATACTCCTCTTCATCACGGATCCTCTCTTTGTTTCGTAACGCCACTTTAGTAAATGACCGCACTTTCCTTGCATCTCTGCTCTCGAGAAGTCATTTTTCAAATCTCCCATCGTCCCAGCACAAAACCCCTCCAATGTCTTGTAATGGGCTGTAGTCCCATCCCAGCCAGGGATTTCACTCCCTGCATCTCCCTAGGACACTACTACTTTCATTCATTCCCCCCTTCCCCACGTTAGTAGAACTGTTAGTACGGCCCTGCCCAGAGTCTCTATCCATAGTATCCTACTTACTACTAAATTGATGTTAAATTCCAAGTGCACGTTCATTAATTACTCACATTCAAGAATGAAGTTCATACGAAGTTCAAGGTAAGGCCCCTGCCCTACTCATGTCCAGCTCTGCTATAAGGCCAGTGCTCTCAGGAAGAGGATTAGATTCCAGGTGGAACTTCCCTAGTCATGAAGGAAGAAGTGGGAACTACAGATAATTGAAGGTCACAAGCTTGTTTACTCCCATATAGGGTCTGGGGTTTTAGGCGGAAGGAGAAAGTGGGATACAAAATTGGAGAAAGTCATGGGAAGAGATTGTAAATATGCGAAGCTAGGAGATTACTCGGGACACTTCTGGAGACTCACCAGAGGCCTCTCGCACTTGGGCATACATACATACATACATACATACTTGAGAGTCCTGTAGACCCTCGGCTCAAATTAAGGAGGATCAGTCATAATCATAAGACTAATTTTAAATGAGTCTCTGAAGGGGCTCGCGCGTTGGCTCCGGACGTAATAAGGTTATTCCCCTATAAACCTTGGGCCCTAAATATAAATCCTGAGTTTGGATTCTCACCTAATTGCTACTAGCCTTAACTAAACCCAGCTACTATTTATGTAAACTAGCCCTGATTCTTAACTAAGGGAAACTCCAGCAACAGGCTGTTCAGCTCTGGAGTCCAATCCCCCACCCCTGCCTTCCTGGAATCTAAACCCTAAAATCCAATTTATTTTATCTTGACTCTAAATTTATAAAATATTCTTCCTGTTTCGTCCCTGTTGTCACATATCACGTTGGAGAGCGTGGAGGATCTGCATCATATTATTTGTGGGAATAAATACAAACTTTTCTCACTTCCTCAATCTCGTGACATTATAGGGACGTGTGTGGCTGGGAGAGGAGATGGTAGTGACTCGAGAACACTTGAGACTGTGACAGAGCCTTGACCAGAGCCAAATAGGGATGTTAAGGATTCTGAAGGAATGTTTTTGAGGTATGAGGAGTCAAAGTTGTAGATTTGACTGGTCGGTGTGATTGGTGAGGGAGCGAGACATATTTTTGAGGGTGTTTTCGGCGACAGTATGAATTGGGTATGTGGGGAGGGCGTGTCTCATAATGCATTTATACGGTCCTTTATAGGATGTAAATGTAGATGGCTGGGACTCCTGCGACAGACTGAGTTAAATAGAGAGACGGGAGTTAATTTATTCCGGAACATTTATAATGGCCAGCACGTATTTGGTGAGCTCTAGATTTTCCCTTATGGGCTGACTCCCTCCGTCCCCAAATGTCCCAACTTTCCTTTTTCCCATTTTACTACTACATAGTCCCTTCATATCAGAGATAATAGTTTGCAAGAAATGTGACCTAAAGTTTTACAAGGATCGTTAACTTGATGAAATTAAAACTTGTCTCTTTCCTTCAATTTTTTTTTCCTCACTAGTAACTTTCTGTATTTAAATTACCTTCTCGTTACTTGTCAAGGGGTAATTGAGAGGAGGCCTTTGAGTCCAAAACAAAACTCTTTTTTCTCATTTCACTTATACGCTTCCTTGTGGAAACGGGAGGAGGCCCATATCTGCCCCAAAAAATATATTCCTTTCACCCTCCGGCACTGTTTTCCTTCCTCCTCCTTTCCTCACGTATGTATGTAGTCCCAGCTCAGAGCCTGGCATGTCTTTTCAAAATCCTTAAATTGAATCACATCAAAGGAAAAATCCTCTCTTTTTTTTACCAACAGCCCTGCAAACTATGTTTTTCTTCAGGGAGCTTCACTCAAGCTCAAGTATTTCCTGACAACTTCTAACTTTAGGTCCATTTCAATTAAATCAAGATCAATTTGAAGTCAATCCAAGTTCAAGTAATTTCTGATGAATTTCAATTGAGGTTCAAGTTTTTTTTTGAGAGCGGATCAATTCCCAGGAATTTATATCCAAGTTAGGATCTTCCATCTCCAAGTGAGATCCAAACTTCTTAAAGTTGAAATTCCTATCGAAATTCAAGTGAAGTTGAAGTAATTATGTAATTCGTCTTGAATTTATTATAAGGGTCTAGTCAAGGTTTTTTCAAGGAGGGGTCAAGTACAGGGCAGTTTACAAAAAATTAGTGTGGGTTTTGAAGGCCAACTGAAGTTTAAGTTAAAATCAAATTCGGGCGAAGGAAGACATATCTTTTTGTATGTAAAATCTTCCCTAAATTCAGGAGGATTGAAGATTAAGTTCCTGAAGACTTGAGCATCCAAAACAAACTAAATTTCATGTTTTACCCGAATTGAAGAACATGTTCAAAGAAGACAATCTCAGTTGAAAGCTCTAAGTTCAGGTCATATTGGATTTGTTGACCTTAACTTAGCTCTGGAGAAAGTAGCTTTCACTTTTCCTAGAAAACTTTTCATGTCTCTTTGGCTTTCTTCGAGGTTGGGGAGAACGCGTTGTATGGTCCTGTAACGGTGGAGTATTGATTGTGAAGGAATTATGCTAAACGCAGGGAAGATTGTATCATGTTCTCTCTCCTGACCTCCGCATATATTACAATGTGTATTTATGTACGAGGGAGAGTACAGTAAAATTGAAGCTATGCTTTCGGAATCTCCCTCACGTATCGATGGGATTCGTGTGCTTGTGAATATAAATCTTGTTGTTGTTCCGAGGGTGTTTCAACTTTTACACTCAAGTTATGGAAATGCATCGGTTTAGAGGTACATTTCTCTTCCGGGTTTTCTGCTCCTGAGCACACGCTCCTGCCTCTATCCCTGATTCTATCTGTAGACTTTCCGTCCCCCACATCCAACTCCATCAGTTAAGTATTCTTCATTTAACCTCAACTCAGTGCTTAGCAACACAAGTCTGTTTAATCCTGTCATAGGTTTACATTCTCATTGAAATTTTACAATTTTATTACTATTCAAATATCATTAAAACTTCTTGATTAAAGTTTGCAAGTATCATATTGATTCTGGACTTAATAATTAGCAATGATCCAATATGTACTTCAGTGAACTTTAATTGGCAAAGGCAAAGACAGTTGATGAAGTTTGGTACGCTGATAATACAAAAATAGTAAAAGATTTAAATTAACAGCAGGAATAATTACCCAACAATGCTAACTATGCAAATACATAAAGAAACTTGGTATAGGGTAAATTCTCAGGTATGGAATATATCTGAACAAAGTTATATGTACATATGTACATACGTAGGATGTAGGTAATAAAATGTTCTCGGAGATACTCAATCAACCGTAATGTGTACAACAAAAACAATTAATGTAAGTTAATTTCAAGAAAAGTGTACTTTATACATATGTAATTACTACAACGTAGTGCATCTACAAAATATTACAGCAAAAATAAAAGGGAAATAGTAACAAATACAAGTTACACCACGAGTCTCAAAACAATTATCTCAGCACTACAACGGTCAAAATGATAGTGTTTTCCAGGATATTTACACCCTGGAAATTGCAGTGACTGTCTAAAAGTAATTACCCAATATTGTAAATAGTGAGCTACAAGGTTCGAAATCCCATTAACACACAGGGATAAATTATGACAATAATTAAATGCAAAATAAAAATTAAACATTAAATGTATCAGGATTGGGGATCTATCCAGTAGCATGTTTTGAGCTGTTAGTCTAAATATTGGAGACTAGTATTATTTCTATCCACACATGTTTTTACATTGTTGTTGCATTGATGAGTTGTTGAGACTGTTAAGTTTAGAATGATATGGGGAGCGGGAGTCGCACCGGCATATTTGCATTGCTTGGATTACTAAGACGCAGCCCGGGTATAGACAATTCCTCGAGAAAGGTGGATCCGACATCAGTATGGACATATCAGGGGTGAGCATAGGAATATAGGAATAGAGATCCCAACTCTGCTTCCACTTCTTCCATATAGAGCGAATCCCATTTGTTTACATTAGGAAGTGGCATCCCATTATCCCGCAGTTTGTAGCCCTACAAATAACAAGTGACTCCTAACTACATAGTATTTAGCTAATTTTTATTTAGGTTGAAGCATTTAATTGTTACTTAATTATAGCGTGGAAGATTGGTCATTTTATGCTTATAAGGTTCTCAACTTATGATAATGTTGACAATGCTGGTTCAAAGATAAGAATTATCCAGTTTCCCAGAGGCAGTCACCGATATCAAAGGGAAATGTTTATGGGCGGCAGAATACAAAAAATTGTGGTTGTTCCAAATGTAACAGCTCTTGATATTTTCCTATAAGGTGGAAATTAGGATGGCGGTGAGCCATGAATATATTCCTATATGTTTGCAATGCAGAGAAAATTCCCTTAAAAGACGGTCCTCTATAGTGGAAATTTTCTGGATATAATTTTTAAAAAAACATAGTGGTAAATAACAGGAGCATATAGCATAGGTCTCAAATATTTTCAGCCTTTGGTGAAAATGATGTTAAAAGGGTGCGCCCTTACAACAAAAGGACAGTATGTATATTTATAAGGGAAAGAGGAAACATTGCGGTGAAAGGGAGTGTGTTAAAATATCTTGTGTGTACAGAAAATCCATAACTGGTACTGTGCGTAAGAATAAAAAAAAATGAAAGAAAGGAGGGTTAGGATTCGATAGGGAAAAAAGTGAAGGGAATGCAAGTCTGTTTGGTGATATTACGGGAGTGGTGACTACACAAAGAGGATGGTAATGGCATTGTCAGGGAAGATGCTTAAAAAGGGACCTGGGAGACGGAGAGTGTTGAAAAGGGAAATTGTGTGCATAGGTGTGCATTTTATGGAGTGAAAGTTGCATTGAAATGTCAGAAGCAGTAATGGGTCAGATGTGGAAGAAAGTTGGGGCTGTTGTGAAAGCGAAGGTGAAATAAGGAGAGGAGAGGAGTTCCCGTGTCCCAAGACCTTATCTCTCCCGTTTCCCCAAAGCTTGGACAAATGTGTGACTCTACCTTATGAAACTAATACTCGGAGAAAGCTGCGTTTGACTTTGATGCGTTCCACACTCCAGTCAGCTCTCCCCGCCTCATTTCAACACTCGGGGCTTCCGTCTGTCACATTATTTACGTACCTTTACAGCTCCTAGAGGATCAACTATTTCTGGAGCCCGTACTTCATCTCACGACATTTAAACTTGTAGTTGACTCCCACCATAAATTTTATTTTATACTTGTACTCCAACTTTAAATTCTATTCTATAATTTTACTCCAACTTTTAATTTCATTCTGTACTAGTACTCACATTTGTTCTTGTGTTAATTTTTCCTAGAGGAGAGAGCGTAATTAAATTTTTTGTATTTGCTTCAATCGAACTTCAACTTCAGTAACGATCTTCAAAATCTAATGCTCACTTGAATTTCAAAATCTAATGCTCACTTGAATTTCAAAATCTAATGCTCACTTGAATTTCAAAATCTAATGCTCACTTGAATTTCAAAATCTAATGCTCACTTGAATTTCAAAATATAATGCTCACTTGAATTCTAAAGCCTAATGCTCACTTGAATTTCAAAATATAATGCTCACTTGAATTCTAAAACCTAATGCTCACTTGAATTTCAAAATATAATGCTCACTTGAATTTCAAAATATAATGCTCACTTGAATTTCAAAATATAATGCTCACTTGAATTTCAAAATATAATGCTCACTTGAATTTCGAAATATAATGCTCACTTGAATTTCAAAATATAATTCTCACTTGAATTTCAAAATCTAATGCTTACTTAAACTTGAATTTCAAAATCTAATGCTTACTTAAACTTGAATTTCAAAATCTAATGCTCACTTAAACTTGAATTTCAAAATCTAATGCTCACTTAAACTTGAATTTCAAAATCTAATGCTCACTTAAACTTGAATTTCAGAACCTAATGCTCACTTAAACTTGAATTTCAAAATCTAATGCTCACTTAAACTTGAATTTCAGAACCTAATGCTCACTTAAACTTGAAAATCTAATGCCCACTTCGACTTGAAATTTCAGTCTACTTGAGCTACCCGAATTTCTAAATCATATTTTGAAACCCCAAAACATAAAGAGCGTTAAATTCCTTTGTGAACTTGAAACTTCAAAATGTAAATAATACAATAGTAATAATCACGTATTTTAAACTCAAACTCGAACTTGAAACTTGAGGAAGCAATGCAGAACTTGTAGTTGAAGCTCCAAAGTAAAATCAAATTCCTGCTTGTAACTTCAATGTACATATATAAACCTAAATTAAAACTTGAAATTTGAATCAACCCTCAAAGTGCTACTTGAAATTCGAGCAAATCCCCAGAAATGAAACTTGAGTGTGCCCTGGAACTCGAACCGCTGATTCGGAGCATAACACTTGCTCTCCTGAATTTGACTTTTTGAAAAGCTGCGTCACAGGTGAGTGAGGGGAACTACGGAATGGACGCATCCGCCCTTTGCTGCTCCATGTTCCCAGAAACAGACATCCCTCCAGGCTGTATTAGCATTGCAGTAATATGTCAATATTATCATTGTAAGAACAAAGTCACATTCAAAAAATCTGGAGCTATCTATGCGGAAGAAGCGCAGCCGGGAGGATTGTAGCTCCAGCAATTTCGCCTCCCAATTTTATTTCCATTGAAACCTTTGTTTTTGAGCTTCCTTCAATCCCAGCCACCGGTTTTGAAATGTAAACAAATTCACTCCAGCTTCCAGTCCAGCTTCTACTCCTCACATCCCATGCTCCTCACTCCCTTCATACTCTACGCACATAATCAAATTATATTATAACATAAATCAGGAATACGACTAATACGACATCACCATCTTTCCCGCTTTAATCTCCAATGCTCCTCAATTTACTTTTACGCCTTACTAAAAGCAATACTGCGACTATTTCATTCATAAATACCCTCAAAATCCGACTACATTACCAGTCCTCAATTTTATGTCTCGTCGTCAAACTAAACTTTCAAAATGGCCTCCTGCACCAGGTATTGATGGGCCATAGCTATAACATTAAATCAGAAGCGTCCTTTCCAAATTGGAACATTATCTCCCAAAGATTGATAAATCAGGACTATTTTCTAGTATTAATCCCAGTATGAGAGCTGAACAGAAATCTCAGTTAAATCCCGACAGTACTATTTTCCAACTCGACAATTATTTTATGTATCGCATGCTCAAATAGTGCACTTACGGTCCCACTAGTACCAGTCTCGCCTTGCTGGTCCAAATATTTTCCACCGTACAGAAAATATTCCCATATGAAGAGCTTCATTATAAAATATTTTAGAAAATTTATTTTCTAAATTTAGAAAAAAATTTAAGAGGAGGACCATTATAACCCAACTTGACTGCATAGCTCTGACATCCTTCCATCTTTGAAAGGGACTCGGTTCCCTTTGACGAGGGAAAAGCGGAATGCAGATGAGGCTTCGCTTGGAAGAATAACAGAAGGGAAAAGTTGATGTGAGGAGATGAATGGGGTTTTACTAACCAAGACCGGGGAAATGTATTGAGTGGGTTAAGGAATGGGAAGCTTCAGAAGGCAAGACGACTTGATCTGGAGAAAATAGCCTTGGTCTTTGGAGTGAGACTTTTAGTTGAGGCATTTGTGCAATTTGTCCATTTGTTGTTCGGCTCCAGTGTACTGTCGAGTCCCTGTGTTCCTGTGTCTGTGGAGACTTTCAGGTCTTGCATTTATATTTTCATTCTTTTTGTTGGCACAATTGACATATGTACGGCCCTTGTTGTTTGGAGGAACGATGTTTGAGGATGATAAAAGAGTCTTTTCACAACCCTCGCATCTTCCCTTACATGAGTCATAAAGTCAGAGTTTTGTGAGCACAATGTGAGCAAATTGAGATTCAAGTAATACAAATTTGCTGAAATTGTTTTAAGCAAACATTACTAGAATGAATGTTAACGGGGCCTTTCTACGCTGCTCCTGTACGCTTATCATTTCCTAGTTTTCCTTTTGATCCTCACATTTATTTATACACACACTTTCCCTCATCCGTATTATTAAAGATTTGCATAATTTTCAAACTGTCTCCACTCCAGTTTCAAGTCTCCATTCATCCAGTCTGGAGGAGAAAGTTGGGCGTAGATTCAAGTTTAGGTTCAAGTCTCGGACGAATTTAAGTTTGTTTGCATTAAGTGCAGGTTTAAATTTCCCAGCTGCTGGTTTATTAAATCCCTTTAAAGAGAAAGTTGGAGTTTGGGTATCTACTGTGTGTGTGTGTGTGTGTGTGTGTTTGTGTGTTTGACAATTGACGAAAGGTAGGAGCTGAAAGCTGGGAAGATCCATTTGGGAAGGTTGGAGAAGGAAGGGATCGAATTACATCTGTCCGGGCTCTGTGCTTATAATAATTGATAAGTGCTGATTGGAATTGAATTGAATGGAAGGCACTGGGACTGCGGAGAGAGGGTAGTTGCTGGCTCCAGCGATATTTAGTAAATTCGTGGAATAAATGTGTCATTTTTTGTGAGCGTTTATTGCAACTTTTTCTAAATATTTGTTGGGAAACGGGCCCACAATGGGAGCGAGAAAGTGACGGAAATGGAGACGGCGGAAGGTTCTTATTGTGAGAGAGATCCTGTAAGGGAGCCTTATCTACTGCAGTGAAGGCAGAGATATACTCAATCATTAGGTTACTTCTTGTAGCACGCCACCAAAAAATTCCTTCTCACTTGAGTGCTCACGTAGGGACTGGCTAGTCAGAGGAGAGAGCTCCCTCAATATGCATATACATACATGACAGGTAAATAAAAAATGGATTGTCAACTGGAAAGTGCACGTCACAATATAGGAGCTTTATAAATCCAGCCATGCAAGGACTGTACACAATCTCCTTACAGTCAAATCCCCTCTCGGGACCCTCCCCGAATAACACCCTACAAATACACATTTGAGGTGTCCTCACAAGAGTGAAACTTACGGTTTAAGGACAGGCTCGGGAGGAGTCTCTCTGCCTCATCTTACGGGAGAAGAATCTTCACAAGAGGAGTCTTTAACAGCAAGAGTTCACTGTACTCCAAAGGAAACTTACATATCGTTCTGTTGATGTGTAGCCAGGACTTAGACTTCAGGGGCAGTCCACATATCATAATTCCTATTATCTTCTCCCAATGCTGTGAGAACGCACTGAAAATCCGCTCCTGCTGTAACAGACGCTCTGGAGCGGGATTATATTTATAAGAGCCTCAGTTGTAGTTACTAAAGATTTTCTAGTGAAAACAGTTTGGTGTATTTTAAAATTGTGGGATTAAGCTACGTCAAATAAAATTAATGAAGGGTATTAGTTTATTTTAAATAATCTCAGAAATTTAATTAAGGATAGATACTCTCCGGATTTTATGAAATTGAAGGAGAAAAGACTAATTAAATAAATGGGTCTATTAATACTTGGCTGTTTGGAGCGGTTGGCGTGATATGTGTCCGACCCTTTGAGTGTGTACGAGTCTAATGTGTAGTACATTGGAGAGAGTTAAGGTGCTGATGAGGGTGGGTTTTGAGAGGACGCGAGAGGAATTCACAATGCACTTGTGACAATTTCCTCGGGTGAAATAATATGGTAGAGAGAGAGAGAGAGTGAGAGAGAGAGAGTGAGAGAGAGAGAGAGAGAGAAAGTGAGAGAAAGTGTCCTTCCCTTTACTTCCTTCCCGACACCATCATCCAAGACTTGACAATTCTTTTCCATTCTCCGTCTCCCTCACTTACTCCCTCACGTGTCTACCACGGCTCAGTTATTCCATGTAATCTATGTCACATGTGTAACACGTAAGGGAAATAATGTCACTTTTTTCATAATCGATGCTCCTATGCTAATGATGCTAGCTTTGCTCTTTTTCCCTCCGTCCCGACTCCCAACTTTCCAGAACAAGCGGAGAAAGCAAAAGTTTAAGACAAGAAAGAGAACGACGGCGGAGAATGAAAGGGGGAAAAGAGAGGACTAATGGCGGGGAACACAAAATAGTGGAAGTAGCAAAACCGAGCTCAGAGAGCACGAGGGAAAGTCGGGGAAAGTAAAGGTGAAAGTGGGGAAAGTCTAAGGTAAGAGTGGTGAAAGTGAATAAAATTCCAAGTCGAGAAGATTAAATGTAGGAAGGAGAATTCAAACACGCGGGGAAAGCAAGCGAAAGGAGTAACACAAAGTGAATACAGACAAAAGAAGATGAAAGCCATCAAGCAAGAATTATTATATAGGAAGACCAGACACAACAAAAAAGTCAAAAAAATGTTGACGCCAAATTAAAAAAGGAAGCACAATAAATCAATTCAAAGCTGGGAAGGAAAAGTGATTTGAAAGATTTTCAAATTCAACACAACACTGATATACTAGAGAGGGCTATAAATCTGAACGAGTGGAGTTCCAATAAGAGTAAATTGAAGGACCAAAATCATATGAAATTAAAAGCAGAGGAAATTGAGGAATTACAAAAAAATTGGGGAAAGTAGCAAAAACAAAAATAAGAGAAAGTGAAATGGGATAAAAGGAAAAAAAGAATCGGAAATGAAAATAAAATTCCAATAGACAACAAAAATATGAGGAAGCAAAGACAGCGGAGAAAGCAGAGAAAGTAATAAAATTCTAATAAAAGGATGAAAAATGTAGACAGCAAAACAAGTTGAAAAATTGAGTCAAAAAAGAAAAGAGAAAGTGGAGAAAGTGGAGAAAGCAAAACGAGTTGAGGGAAAAATTGAAGTGAAAATAGAGGAGAGAAAGTGGGGGGACACCGTGCGATGAGACTGAAGAAGGAGCGTAAGAATTTGTATGAAGTGCAGTTGAGTTGATTCTTTAGCGATTGTGTAAAAAAAGGGTGCTCTCTTGAGCTGAGTCTTTTCGAGGTAGGAATTTGAGGAGTTTTGTGAATATACTTGAGGATGTATTCCCAGAAGGAAATTTTATGTGAATAGAAATTCTTGAATGAGAAAAGATAGATACAGTGTTCAAGGGATGGTAGTTGGTGTTGTTAAGTTGATGATAGTGGGCAAAAAAGTATAGAGTGAGAGGGAAAAAAAGTAAGGCGTGAATGAGGACAAGGGAAGAAGAAACTATGCGATATAATAATGTGATATAGGAAAAAGAGAGGGAAAGAGAAGGCAGAGGAAAGATGTGACTTTTTCCAACTAAACTCCGCACTTATTGTTACTAGTTGTGAAGCGATGAGGGAATGCAAGGACGTGAGGGGATACAGACCATTCCTTGTTCAAGGTGCCAGCAAGCTATGTAGATCCCCCCTAATGCCAATAAAGGGGATAGTACTAAAAATTATTAAGGACCCACATTCTCTTCAAATGTGTCTTTCAAATTGCATATTACTTTATTGATCTGACTCAATAAAAAATATTTACGATCACAGGGGTCAAAATCTTGAAGCAGTACTTTTTAGCATTCAAAATATTTTTTTAACTTTTTGCATTACATTTTTAAAAAAAATGTTTTGACGTTTATGTCTTTCTTTTAATATTTTGAAAACTATTTCCATTGTAGCCAGATTAATTCAAAATATTAAATTCCAGGATTTTGTATAGGAAATTGTATTTTTTTAAAATATGGTCACGAGTGTGGTAGCGAAAAGTGGGATATGGGGAAGTGAAAGGTTTGGTCACACTTTGTACTTTCACCAGAAAATAGTTCCCATCTCGAACTTCTCTTGTATACGGACATATCTACTTGTAATGTGAGCGCAACATATTTTCACAAGTTTTTTCAAAGGGAGAAAAAAGGAAATGTGATAGAAAATCCATCTTGACTTGACTTTTTCTCTCTCGTTTCGTATTTCCTTCGATACTCACATTTGCAGTTCTACTTCGCGTCTTCCTTTAAGTACATGTGTAAGTTTAGGCTCCTGTCTGCTCTCTCTACAGCAACAATGTGTATTTCCCATGGCAAGGTTCCTGCCATGTTTTACATTCATTTCGGGCTAGTGTTTGTTGCTCTTGGAAGCGGAGCTATGTATGTTCATGTCCACCCCGTACTTGACAAGTTTCAAGTCAAGCTTGGGTTGGGCGTGAGTCAAGTTTGACATGTTTTTGTTTGGAGTGCAGGTCAATCTATGATCGTATGCAATTTGAGACTGGTCAATTTTGGGTTGAGTGAGAGTCATATTTGGTTTGAGACAAGTTAAAGTCTACCTGAGTCTTGACTCTTGACGGACTCAGGTCAAGTTTAAGCTCGGGTCAATTTCAAGTTTAAGCTCAGGTCAAGTTTAAGCTCAGGTCAAGTTCAAGCTCAGGTCAAGTTTAAGCTCAGGTCAAGTTCAAGCTCAGGTAGAGTTCAAGCTCAGGTCAAGTTCAAGCTCACGTTGGGCAAAGGGTAATTTCTAGCAGGGTTTAAGTTTAATTGACATTAAGTTCTGGTCAAGTTCAGATCAGTATTTGAGTTCCATTGACATTGAAGTGAAGGTCAAGTTCAAGTGCAGGTTAAAATGAATTTCTACCAAGGTGTGAGTTCTAGGCTCATGCAAACTCAAATGAAGATACGAACAAGTTAATGTCAAATTATGTTACTATAGCTGTTGACAGCATTTTCTCGAAAGATATATCAATTTGAAGTTGAGAAGTAGGACCATGTCTGACTTGAAAGTTGAAGTGGAGATTTGGGTGTAGATGCAAACGTGAGCAGAGCTATGATTCTAGTTGTGTTTTGGGAGAGTTGGTTGATTTAGTTGGAGATTTTTGGATTTGTGGTTTGGTGGGAAGGAAGTGGAAAATGTTGAGGGCTGGAAGTTAAAAGACAAGAAGAGGTTTTCCGAGGACAGTGTTCATGAGTTAATCGTAGTTTTTCTATGTTCGTTCTCGTTGCTTTTTGTGGGAGAGGAAAGTGCACCTCAACTCCCTTTCTTTTTCCAAGATGGAATGAGATTCCCTTGTGTGACACTATTCGCTTTTCTAAATATTTGCTCAAACACTTCTCGTAATCGCTGAGTGTCGACCGGAATACTAATCTGGAAATGTGAGCCTTCCCGAATCTGATCCTTCTTCGTCTTCTTCTTATTATTCTTCGTCTACGTCCATATTCTTTCCTTCCTCCATTTCTTTCCTATCTCCAATATTATTTTCCATACCTTAAGCTCCCTTTAGTTCCTCTCTCCCTTTCCACAATTTCCAACCAATGTTTTTCACTCACTTTTCCTCTTTTTTCTAAACAGAACCCACGTCACGGAGGATTCCGTCGCTTATTTTAAACCTCCGTTATTGTCTCCACAAGAAGGGGGCAAAATTACATTGTGCCTTCAATTCAACTTTAACTTCAACTTCACTTCAACTCAAACTTGACCTGGCAGAATTTCAATTGAATTTGGCACTTTCTTAAATGGGATGTAAATAAGGACTTCAGAATGAGGAATTCAGATATTTTTTACTCAAATTTGGTCCGCTTGTGATCTAAATGTGACCTGAAAATGTTTAGAAAAGTATGACTTTAACCCAAACTTGATCAAAATTTCAAATGATGACGAAAACTTCACTTGACATGGTTCCAAAGTTTGACCCCGCTTCATAAGAGTTTGACCCAAAGTTTGACCCCGCTTCATAAGAGTTTGAACTAAAATTTATTACCGTTACACGTGAATTTGACCCCGAATTGATACCCATTTCATGAGAGTTTGACCCAAAATGTATACACTCTTTATGTGAGTTTGACCCGAAATTGCCTGGTCATGTGAGTGTGACCCAAAACTGGGCCATTGTCTGGTTACGTCCAGTTATGCATGAGTTGATTGGTAGCTCTGTTTAAAAAGATACTGAACTAGTGGAGTTGATAAAGGAGAGATAGAAAAAATGGAGGATGGATTTGGATTTGCGTGATTTTAGATTGGATTGAGGGGAGGGCTCGTTGGTTTCTGTTTGAAAGAAAATGTTTTTTGGGGAAGGAAGGTTGTTGTGGGAGTTTGAAGAATCATAAATATCTGGTTAATAAGTTGGGTGCTTTTGAGAAGGCATTGCTGTGGGTCTTTCTCTTCCTGCTTTCTCCAGCGGTGGCTTTGTGATTTTACTGGAGTTGTTTTACAGGACTTGCATATTGCTCACATTTATGGCGGAGATTAGTGACTGGAATTAAATGAGAGCGCGTGGTAGAGCTCCAACTTCATCTTGGGCTTGATGATGAGGGTGCGGAAGACTACGGTCTTCTCACTTTTTTCACCTAATCATCCCATGCATACAATCCCCCTTTTTAGATATCTCCAGCTCATCATGGAAACTCCACAGCTTCCTTATTTCCCATCACGGAAGGCAGGAAGTAAGACTTGCCATTGGGACGTATGCAGTGCTTTCCCTTCCTTGTGAAGCCTTCCCTTCCCACCATGTGCATACAGCTCTGGAGACAAACTACTTGGAAATTTCCTACGCTTATTTACATGCTTTGTAATATCTGATGGAATTGGCACACGAGTTTTTTCCCCGCCTTACAAACTAAATACGAGCCAGGCCGGGAACCATTTCCATTTTCCTTTTACTTTTATCATTCCTTGGCTGCAGCTTAGGTCACGTTCAAGTACGACTTCACTCAAGTCAAGTAACATCAGATGAAGTTCAATTTTGGTCCGTCGTAGATTCAAGTTTACGTTCACTTTGTATTCAAGTTTAGGCCAACTTTCGGTTCATTCAAAAATTTTAGATTCAAGTTCAGGTCAAGTTCAGGTCAAGTATAGGTCAAGTTCATTTTATATTCAAGTTTTTAAGCTCAAGTGTTTATTTTTTGTTAAGGAAATCAACTTCAGGTGTCACTTCAAGGTGAACTTTAGATTCCATGTCGAGGTCAACTTTAGATTTCATTTCTAGATCATTTTAGGCTCCAGTTCTACTCAACTTTATGCGAAGGTTGAAGGTCAAGTTGAGTCTCAAGTTATTTTAAGCTCATGTTTAGATTGAAATTCAAGTGTGGTTCAATTTCAGTTAATTTGAAGTTGAAGGTGAAGCTTAAGTCAAATAATCGGAGGGAATACTAAAAAAAGTGTCTGAAAAATATGTCTCGAACAATTCCGGGTATAAATCCTTTCAAATTTTACCTGCAAGATTTGGACTGCATGTCCAAGTTCAAGTTTGGGCGCGCACTTCACTAATAGTCCAAAAGGAGCCCTGGCTGATTCCATGCAATGTTCAGTTTCTCACTAGCGGGTTTATTCCGCCCTACTTTATGCATTAGATATATGTACGGTACAGGACTTTTTATGGGGGAGTGTGTGAGCGGGCTTATTTGAATTTTAAGGCCCCGTTCAAACTTATGGCTCATGAGGGATCAAAGGAAGGAATGAGTCTCTCTTATTATTGGGGAATATTTTCCTGTAGTCTCTATAGGAAATCCTGTATTGAGATGCATAGCCCTGTTTTGGTATTAGTACGAGTGCACCTTCCTTCAAGGTAACTATTTAGTGTGAATAATGCTGAAATTTCGGGCTAACCCGGGCTCCCTCCCATCCTCGCTATTTATACACTCTCCCTTCCATTACATTACAACAGATGACATTAGATCAAATGGATATTTTCCTACCAACTTGATATGCAGGGCTTCCAGCACTTTTCTTATTATGCATTTTCTCCTTTGACTTTCCCCCCGTACGCATTTCCTTATGGACGAGTTATGTCCAACAGGGAATTGAAAGGTAAAGGAGGCACTTCAAATGCACAACAAGTCCCTACAAATCTTCAGTGTCCGTCAAGAGCTTGTCCTCATGTAGTTCAACAAGGTCCCCCAAAATCCTCAGTCCCTTATTAACCTCCACTCCCAACAACCCTCCAATTTACAAAATCCTCCATTACTTTTTCCCCCCAAAACAATATTCCCACATTTAAATTTTCTTCGTCCGCCTCCCTCAAATTCCCTCTCCCCAGAGTACCAAAAACTAACGCTGTAATCAAATGTAAGATTTAATTCCTTTTTTTCATGATACTATATGTATTAAAAAATTGGGGAAAAAATGCAACTTTTGAAAGTTGAATTCATTAGAAATTTTAATAGAAAATATTTGTTAAAAAAATTGTAAAACAAAAATGAATTAAGAAAGTAGCTTGGAAAAAAACCCACATCCGTCCCTCTCTGTCCGGAGCTCAAATATTTGAAATGAAGTAAATTTATTTTAAAAAAGGTTTAAAATGAAAGAAGGATGAATAGCCCCGTTGGTTCTGTCATGGGGGAAAGCAGGGACGAGGGGAATGTTTTAAGACACTGTGTACAGACGTTATTTATGTATTCATGCAAAAGCCCATACACTTATTCAAATGTGAGTGAGCATGAATGGACTGGAATATAAATAAATACTGATGTGGAGTCTATTTCCCTGAACTACAACTTGTTACTGTTCTCTATTGCTCCTCCAATTCCTTTACTCAGTCATGCCTGGAGCACTCCGCTAGTCTTCTTCTCTCTACAGTCAAACTTCCTTGGACAGGAGTTGAGTCCTTTGGAAGGGGATTTTCTCTTCAAGAAGAACAACGTGCCAGTTCCATTCCTCAGCCCTCAAAATACTCCTTGGGAAGCTTCAGGGACGAGGATCTAAACATTAGCCAAAATTGGGAATCCCTTACAACCTGATTTGACTCTAGCTGTACTACACAGATAGAGACAGAGAGAGTCACTTTTTCCCACGGCTACTCCCTCCCCCCACTGTAACACACTTGACAAAGACTGCTGAGGACCAGAAGTAAAATTGTCAATTGAGTATAACTATTACATGTAACAATATGGAGTTATGGATGTATGCAAATACAATAAAGTGTGCTCTTCCCTTACGAGACCCCCATACAAAATATCTGAGCACAATCCCCTCTACCGCAATGCTATTTCCCTCTCAGTCGGGCAAATCAAAACTGATTTTTCCTCTCCTGCTTTTTCTCTTGTAAAGGGACCGGGATAAAATAACTAATTTAAGAATTTCCAACAATTTTCTAAATTCACTTTTTGTACAAGTCCATCGAATTACGCTAATATTTTTAGATATAATTATTATTACATTCTGTAATTTCTGGGATTTGTTTTTCAAAAAAATTTCTTTTTTGCTCCTGAACAGCAGCCTAGGAATGCTTGCTTGGCTTGAGGGTCAAATGTGCAGTGTCTACAAAAGGATTATACAGATGTACAGACACAGATGCATTATGCAGATTCTCTCCGAGCTAGGATTTCCATACGCGTAGATACCTATACATAGATACATATCTACTTATTATAAATGTGCATACATTCCCTATGCATATGATCCTCAATGATTGGGACTGCATGTTTTACGTACGCATATTATTATTACAGCCTCGGCACATGTAAGGACGCTTGAGCTTGAATTTATAGCGTTCGAGTGCCTCCCTCCCCACGCTCCGTGACACAGCCCATGCATACGGAGAAAGTCTCCTGCCTATTCGCACGTGTGTAAATGTGGCATAAATACATGGACATAAATGGGCAAATGCAATGACTGTACTCGCCGAATTTACGACTGCTGGACTATATGGATTTACGTATGTACGTACAAGAGTCGGAGGTCTGAGCCTAACCTGGAGAAAGCATGTACAGCCCAGCCATTGTTTCTAATGGAGAAAGTTGAAGTGGCAATCAAGTCTTGTTTGAATATTTAAGGACGTGCTTAAAACTAGACATCCATGTACAGGGGACTCTTCTCATGAGGACTCGCTCATCCCATGCCTGGATGTATGTACATACTTATTTCTCATGGTCCGGAAGCTTCAGGGTGCGGACTTAGGATCCCCTCAGGGGAGGCTCAGTGTGTCAGTGGAGAGGGAGGGGGAGGGGAGTTATGGGGAGAGCCGTTGTAAAGGGAGACGACTGGACTCGGGAATGGCAGCCGTCTCATTCCAGACAAATAATTTTCGGACGGAAGCAATAATCATATTATTATGAATGAACTGAAAGAGACGGACGGAACTCCACTTTTCACCACTCTCTCTTTCTCTCTCTCTCTCTCTCTCTCTCTCTTTCTCTCTCTCTCTTCACGAGCATTTGTTGACGCAAATCTTTCCTCTCAACTACTTCCACTCCTCCGAGTGGCCCTCCTACAAAGGCCTATCAGATCAAATCATTCCCAACCTCTCTCCTATAACCCCCGGAACCTTACTACCTCCAAAACCCACACTTTCCTCGTGCCTAATCAACTTCCGATGGGACTCCTCGGGATGACTCCTTCCATCATTATGACTTTCATAGCCCAGTAATCCTGGATATCTTTAATATTCAAAAGGTCGGGGAGTCTCAGCCTTTGAAGGAATAGACTGATCTTTCCCTTTTTAACAGCATTCCTCAAACAAACAAAACTCGGAGGGCCATATCAGCAGGGACAGACAAGGGTCGAGTGAAAGCAATCCTATGAGCCGGTCTCTTACAGTACAGAGTGAGGACACACATTGTATTTGTTTACAAATAGCTTCCCTGGGATTGAGCATTTATTTGCATTAGAGCGGGGGGACAAAAACAGAAAAACTTTAAAATAGAGCCTCTCGCCCTCATAACATAAAAGCCAAGACTCATCTTAAAAATCCCTTGAGTAGGATCATTATGAATTTAAACTATTTTATGACAAGCTCATCAAGAGTGATGATCCTTTTTTTGGACTGGTCCAGTATACTTAACATCGAGAGTCTACTGTATCTATACTTCCGGAGTTGAGAGCTACAAAAGCTACAAGATCAAATAGTAGTGATTACTTTGTTGTCAAATAACTTGGAGCTACAGACAATGATTTCCAATTACAAATTCTTTTGATATTTACATCTGCACAGGATCATGTCAAATATTTCTCCTCTCTACTTTTCTCATTCAAGGTTACTGTATTTCCTACAAAATTTTTGGCCCTCATTTTGTAGAGGTTGTCTTTTGGGATTTTTCAGAAGGAGTACAGCAAGTGATTTTTCAAAAAGAAAATACAGGATTTGATCCACTCATTGTCAGTTGAACTGTATCGATAATTGACCTAGGTCAAGAATCAACAGTGTGGGACTCAGGGTGGTTTAAATGTCTTCTGATTGGGTGAGTTAGGGAGAGGTAATTTTCAAGAGCCTGTACTTCTGGGAAATTCAAGTGTGTACAGAGATAAATAAATAAATGTAGAATGTATGTATATGTGTGTAATTACAAGGCTTCAAAAAAAGTATAGTTTGTATTTATTTTTCATGAGAATTCCCACTGGTAATGAATATTTGAGAATGTACTGTGTAACTGAGTGTGTGTGTGTGTGTACATTTTGCCGGGGACAATTCTATAATCCGGTCCTGTGTATCAAAAATGAAGATACATGTGTGATAGGAAATCCTGTGTTATTTAAGGAGTATCGGCACTCATTTTTGGGGGGAAAATAAATGTCACGTGTTTACTTGATACTTTTCAGGCAAATGCAGCCCTGATGTTCGATGCTATGAGCGTTCTCGTAGATGCGTTTGGAAGGATGCTTCGTAAGAAACCTGATCTCCTCAGGCCCTCCTCTAATAATGGTAATGCTGGTAGAGTAAATGGAACACGAGAAGTCCATTGCGGCACTGGACCAGACTTTAAGGAACCAGTCATCCCATTTGAAGTTGGCGAGAAAATTGCTAAACATATTCGGAAGGTAGGTTTTTTTCATGGGTACTTTGTCTTTAGCCCTTTCTTGCTCTTACGCTTAATTGTTGATAACTTGAATAGGACCAGAGATTTCCTCCTCCTGGACACCCTTATTTTAAAAGAGGGTTTCTTAAAGAAATTACAGTGAATACTTGAAAAATGGAAAATTATAAAAACAGTATTTTTTGAGCTTACTCGGAATTACACTCAATTGCAAAAACTATGATGGATTTATAATCTTTCAAAATACTTATTGTGGAGTATATGGTCGTTCTGACTTGAAATTTCAAGTACACTGGAATGTCGACTTAAACTTTGTGTTCTGTATCAATTTAAAAACTGGGGTGCGTACTCAACTCAATTAGGAAACTCGTAATTTAGAACGTATTTAAGTAATTAGGAAAAATGATACTCGACTGGGAATCCTACGCTATATTTAACTCGTACTTGTGAATTCAAATCGAACACAAACCTGAAACTTTAAATCAAACTTAAACTTGAAACTGCAAATCGAACTCAAACCTAAAACTCTAAATCCAACTCAAATCTGAAACTTCATATCGTACTCCAAATCGTACTCAGGCCTGAAACTTCAAGTCGTACTCCAAATTGTACTTTGACCTAAAACTCTAAATTGTACTCCAAATCATACTCATACCTGAAATTCCAAATCTTACTCAGACTTTAAACTTCAAGTCGTACTTTAAATGGTCCTCATACCTGAAACTTCAAGTCGTACTCCAAATGGTCCTCATACCTGAAACTTCAAGTCGTACTCCAAATGGTCCTCATACCTGAAACTTCAAGTCGTACTCCAAATGGTCCTCATACCTGAAACTTCAAGTCGTACTCCAAATGGTCCTCATATCTGAAACTTCAAGTCGTACTCAAAATCGTACTCAGACCTGAAACTCTAAATTGTACTCCAAATCATAATCAGACCTGAAACTCCAAATCTTACTCAGACCTGAAACTTCAAGCTGTACTCCAAATCGTACTCAGACCTGAAACCTGAATTCGATTCTCCAAATCGTACTCAGACCTGAAACCTTAAGTCAATTCTCCAAATCGTACTCAGACCTGAAACCTGAAGTCGATTCTCCAAATCGTACTCAGACCTGAAACTTCATGTCCTGGGAATCCTGCGCTATATTTAACTCGTACTTGTGGCCTCAAATCGAACACAAACCCGAAACTTCAAATCGTACTCAAACCTGAAGCTTAAAATCGTACTCAAACCTGAAACTTCAAATCAAACTTATAAATGAAACTTTAAACTTAAAATGAATTGTAAACTCCAATTTATACTCCCTCTTGAAATTGAAATGTCCCTCAACTTTAAAACTCGTCTATCCTCAATCCATCTACTTAAGTGCATACGCTTAAATCTGAGCTCGAGCATTAGCAACTAATTAGTATCTTATCCTCACGCTCCCAATCAGACAGAGGTCTTTCGCTCATTGAAAGTTGCGAGGGGCTTGAAGCCCGCTGTTGGCTCCAAGGTATGAGGATTTATGTTAGATAGGAAATGGTGTGTGGACACTATCATTCGGAAACAATTTTCAATACTTTATATGTCGTTGTTTGCTTCGTTTACGCCATTTCCCTCCGTTCACTTATTTTTATGGTCCACGGGATTTTTATAGCTCCGGAGCGGTGAGGAAGGCATGAAACTCCTCTTATCCCAACAATGACTCTCCGTCTCCCTCCTCACAAGCCGGAGCGAGTCAAATCTAATGCTACTTCCAAGCTTTGTAGTAAACAAAGCATTCTTTCAATACTCTACAGTGCAGTCTCCCTGTCACGGCTATGGACTCTATCTTAACTTTATGTCCCCACAACGCCCAACACTCTCACTTCATTTGTCCTTTCATACAAAAATTTGACTCCTCATCATGAACCGTCCTACATCCGGACTTTAAAAATCCCAAAGTATTTGGACAAATGCCACTCATCCCAAAAGTCATTTTTCCCTAACCTGGGTGAGATTTTTCTCTCTCTCTCTCTCGAGGACCATCCTAAAAGGAGTCCACTGTAGCACCCTTTGGAAGCCATATGTAAATAAACGTATACAGCCCTCAATGACCACCTTTAATACAAAAGTAGAATATTGCTTGAACGTGTTACTGTTATTTATGGGGAGTTGTTTTATTGCTGTCAAATCAGATTGGTTGATAAAATGTGGGGAGAAAATGAGAGGGCTGGAGGAGACGGAAAAAAAAGGCACAGATTCCTCCTCACGTCCACAGCCCCTCTTTTCAACAGATTTCCCACCAAAAAAAAAAAAACTCCAGCTTATTTAACACTTATATATTTCCTACACTCTCCTTCCCTTTCCCTTGTCCTTTCATTTTTCATAGGACTTACTCTCCCGAGGAGGATTTTTCTCTCCCTCCCCCCCCTCTCCCTCAGTTTTTTCCCTCGCTCCATTTCCTCCATAAAAAATGTTCTTTTTACCTGTGGCACACGAAGCTCGGAGGAGTAAATATTTGAGTAACCTCACCTTTTATGTTTACCTCTGACACACTTGTAAACAAGGGGGAAATCATGGGCTCATCCCAGAGATTAAGTGTATGAAAAAGCACTTGGTTTTTTTTTCTCAAATGGCTCTCTTTTTTCAATGGGGAGACGACGTTCGGAAGGAGACAGGCTTTTAGCTCACATCATGCCACCTGTAAATCTAACAACACGTGGTCATAATTTAATGATCCGGCAGCAATTTAACATTCCCAACTCAAAGCCAAGGTACTCCCAAAGGCTATGATTTTTCTCAGGACACACAAAAATTCCCAGCCCAGTCAACGTTCCTCAAGTCCGGATTTGAAGGATTTAAAAAATGTAGTTTATGAACGTTGGGATAATTTTCTGAAATAAATTTTTGCTGTAATTACTGTATTTGAGGAAAATTATTGCAGATTAATTTTTAAAATGGGAAAAAAAATTTAAGAGCGTCCCTAAAGTAAGAGGATGTTAATTTTGGTTAAATAGATATAGAAGAGTGCGTCATGAGGGCGGGAGATGGGAAGGGATTAATTGATTTGGGGAGGACACTCGGCGGACTTGTATCTATTTGTGTAGGAAAATATTTATGTAAGTGGAATTTGGGGATTTGTTGGGGAATTGGATGGGAATTTGAGAGTGTGAGGAGACAATGGGACTAATTTGATAAGTATGTTTTTTTTTGTTGGAGTTACATTTGAGTGTATGGACGAGTTGAGCCAGATGAGGATTTGAGTGTTAATATGAGCTGGAACTGACTGATTCCACATGAGAGATTTTTTGGAAGATGAAATAAGAAGAAGTGGAGCAGATAGATTTGTGCTGTAGTTAAAGTGAGAGTTAGAGATAGAGAGTGAAAAGTATGAGAGAGGAAGAAGAATTCATGCTGGTATGATTTATTCCAGTGG
The DNA here is from genome assembly GCA_947179485.1 of Allacma fusca. Taxonomy (NCBI): domain Eukaryota; kingdom Metazoa; phylum Arthropoda; class Collembola; order Symphypleona; family Sminthuridae; genus Allacma; species Allacma fusca. The sequence continues at coordinate 8,690,876 of OX359250.1, forward strand.
CGGTAATCCGAGCAAACATTTCATGAAGGCAGACATTTATGGGATGATGAAAGCAGAGGGATTTGCAATTTCACGCGTGGCTCGCGTACTTATCCGCTCCCACAAAGTGGGATCTCACCAAGTAATAAATAAAAGGCCAAAATCTCCACTGAATCTCGTCTTTTCTCCCTCCTCTCGTCTTCCCTACGCCGGCCTCCCTCCATGCGTGTACATATGTGTACATCCAATAACACGGGAGGCATGGGTGTACATAGTGAGGGTGTGTGTGTGTGTGTGTGTGTGTGTGTGTGTGTGTGTGTACTTAACATCCGCATCAATGTGTGGTCTTGGATGCATGTCAGACCTAGCAGCATTAGGCGGAGCTACAGTCGGGTCAAGTGTCATTAGGGTCCTAACTTCAACTTAGTTAGCCCACACTTCAAATCCCAAGTATCCTTGTGATCTAGCACAAGCCACAATTACTTGGGTAGTTTTTTTTTCTTTGGAGGGCATTGGATTTTATTTTAGTGGGTAAGAGTCGACGAGATGCTTGTACTCAAGTTTGAAGTACGCCTGCGGGTGAAATCAAGTACAAGCACCTAAATGTATTCAAGTTTCAATTCAAGTTTCAATTCAAGTTTCAATTCAAGTTTCAATTCAAGTTTCAATTCAAGTTTCAATTCAAGTTTCAATTCAAGTTTCAATTCAAGTTTCAATTCAAGTTTCAATTCAAGTTTCAATTCAAGTTTCAATTCAAGTTTCAATTCAAGTTTCAATTCAAGTTCCAATTCAAGTTTCAATTCAAGTTTCAATTCAAGTTCCAATTCAAGTTTCAATTCAAGTTTCAATTCGAATTTCAAGTTTCAAAAGTAAGTTCAAGTTCGAGTCCCAAGTTCGAGGGTTACATGAATATAATCATTCAAGTGTTAAGGAAAAACAATTATTTATGATTGTTGAGATTTCAAGTATAGTTATTCATTAATTATTACTCAAGTTTCAAGTTGTTAACAACACTTGACTGACCTGGATAATGAACCTAACTAAACTCAAAATCTCAAACCGAAAACCTTGAAACAATGGCCATGTCAGACTCAAACTTGACTTGAGACTGTTCGTTTTACTTGACATTTGAACTCGACTTGAAGGGTTAACGGAAATTTTATTTGAAGTGATGTTGACTTGAACTTTCTCTCTGCCTGCACTAAGTAGTTAAACTTGAATTTCTTGTGAAACTAGAATGTGCACTTGGACCAGGCCTGAAATTAAGCGTGACTGAAATAGTGCTTTAAAGTTGAATGGGTGGTGAAAGTGATCAAATATTACTTGGACGTGACGGTAGCTCTGAGGATAAGTGTACTCTTGGGTCGCTTTCCGTTTGCTTGGTAGCCAATATTTTGCGGACAATATCCCTGGCTTCCCTGCCAACATCGTGCCCACGAACTCCATTGTCTATGGAGCTCAGTGGATACTTGTTGTTATTATTACTATATATTATACTGTATGTGGAGTGATCCTGGGGCTAACATCATTACAAGATCTGGAGGTATTTGGTCCTGGATTTGTGAACCCATATTTTCCCAGCACACAAACTATAGGAGTAGGACTGTTTTCATAATGTGCACATTGCACATAGTGTGGGAATCTATGGAATTGTTTGCAACTACAGGATGCTGTGGGAAGGGATTCGAGAAAGGGGTCCGTGTACAAAGATCTGATATGGCTGAGACGTTGGCTCAGCTCGCTTTTCTCATCGATGATTCCAACGCTCTGATTTGAGAATGAGGTGATTGTTCATGGTGAGCAATCTTGTATGACCAGAAATGAAGTGAGAGCTACATCAACTGTCTCTATACTCATCCCTCTGTATCTTCCTTTACAGATCAAATTGATTTTAAATGGGATTGAGTCACACCAAAAAGCAAACACTAAAATAGGGCTCACTTCCAGCTCAAGTCATACTTGCTAAATCCAAAGTAAGGTCACGTTCGGGTCAAGTTCAGGTCAAGTACAGTTCAAGTATAGGTCAAGTGCATTTCAAATACAGGTCAAGTACAGGTCAAGTGCAATTCAAGTACAGGTCAAGTACAGTTCAAGTAAAGGTCAGGTACATGCCAAGTTCAAGTTGTGAAGTGTGAGTCAAGTTTAGACCAATTTTGTCTAAATTTCAGTTCAACTTCAAGTTGCATGTACAGGTTAAGCCTTCATCCTAAGTTTAAATCAAGCCAACAAAAGAGACATTGCAAGCCAAATTCAAGTTAAGTCAAAAATTAAAATCCCATCCAAGCCAGAGTCAGTTTCGTTTAACAGATTAAATTTCCCTTCAAATAATGGCAACTGTCAAATTCCAGCCAAGCTCTGTCAGAGTTACAGCCATTTTCTTATTTTCTCCCTTAAAAATAATTAAAATTGTAAATCTAATTATTATTCAAGTGCAAAAACCTCAGTTCCATTAATTCTTTCAAAATTAAATTATTTCTCAAGACGCTCTAGTTACAAAAAAAAACTATTCACGTCAAAAGTTTAACTTCAACTCAAATAACTACCTCCATACTTTACTCGAATTTTGAACCCTGGGTCAAGTTGAAGTTCAGAAGTTGTCCTAACTTGATGACATGACTAGGCAGAGCTTACTACTATTACTACCAGCAGTAGTCGTAGTAGTCGTAGTAGTAGAAGGAAGTAAAGTATGAGATTTGGGGGTGATTGTAGAAAGTATGCTATTAAGTTGATGGGAGGAAAAGGAGTTTGAAAAAGTTTCAACTTTTTTTTTTCTTGTGCTTCGGAAGTTGTTTGTGGGGCGTTTTAGTAGGACGCTAGAACCGTTGGCCAAGAGATTGGAAAGCATTGGAGGCTGAGGTTGTTTGGTGAGAATTGGTTGCGGGCCGATTAAAGTCCACGATACAACCCCAGCTCTGACTCCTGGCGTTGTTGATCCTCTACCAAAACTACCAGTTCCATGATAATATTTCACCTTATCGTTCACTTTCCGTTTCATTAGCTATCCTTTTGGGTTTACAGTTGGCGAGCCAGCGGGGTGGAATTCCGGTTGAAACCATCGGAAAATCATACATGTCCATGTTTAGATAATCTGCCAAAGCTCCGGCCTAGCTCTCACGTATGGGCTGGCTGGCGGGAGGGCCCTAGAAATCCTATTAATACCGGAATGCACCCGGACATTAAAATCTTCCCATCTCCTTCCCCTCCCCTCACTAAATTTCCATTCCCCCTTAACTCCTTATATTTAATCATAGTCTTAGTTATTATTTAGCGTCCCACATTTAATTGACACTACAATAATAATTACACTGTACTGAGGATTGGAGCCCTGACAATTGGCAAATGTTCCACACATCCCACATCCCAATATCGGATCATTACTGGCATCCCAATTGAAAGGAATGGGCAATTTCAAGGAGGGAATAAATTTATTGTCATATCAGGGAACTAACCCTTTCAAGAGCAAGGAAATTCCATACGATCAAATAAAAAAGGGAGCACAATGGACCCTCCATAAGAATGAATGTATCCCATAACCACAGACCCTGAACTTGCATTAGAGACGGAGACAAACAATGCACGCCGCCTGCATTGTTTCCGTATTTGTATTCCCAAGCCTAATGAGTTTATCTTTTAAAGTAGTCCTTTCCCTTTTGTGATAAAAATTACTAGGATAATTTTCACAAGTATCTATCACAAATTAGGGACGGGGCCGTCACTCAGTTTGGACCAATGGGTAATAATTATAGACTTTAAGGCATTCCCTCTTGTAGTTTGTAGGGAGTGTATTGGGGGGATCTCAGGCCTTATTTGTGGGGAGAGGGGAACTTTGTCTTGGAACTTTGGGCTACTCTTTTGTATTGGGGATGGCGTGATGGAGGGGAATCGGGGAATATTCTGTAGATGTTGGTTCGGATTTTAAAATGTGGAAGACTCGAATAATTCGTACTCAGTCCCAATTGAAAAACTGGGGGAGAGGATAGTGAAATGTTGTGAGTAGTGTTGTAGTAGTACAAAAGGGAGATCCTTTGGAAGTCTGGAGGGCGTCTTGGTAAATTGGTCGTTGGCGAGGGCTATGGGCCTTGTTCATTCCTTAATGTGTACAAATGAGGAACTAATGCATACTTGTAATCTAATTGTGTAAAGTCAATAGTGCAGAAAAGGTAGAGGAATCGGAAGAGCCAGTGCATTAGTGTGAGTTTCCCCGGAAGACCAAAAAAGGGAGAGGGTTTAAGTGACTCAACTCCACACATACACACGCACACACACACACACATACACACAAATAATTCCGTACTACTCAAATCATGCTGTCCCTGTATCATTTGTAGTATTTACAAAATTTAAATATTCACCCCAGTAAACCGGGCCCCCTCCAGAAGCGTCCGGGAGATGAGGAGGATCTATCTCGGGAGGAAGGGAGTACGTTAGGGAAAGTGAAGAGGTATCATCAAAATTGATTATCTTCATCAAAGACGAGGCTTTATTGCCTAAATTTAATTATGTTGCCATTACAACCCACTCCAGTCCATTGGATTTTGACTTGGCCAGCCCCCTCCTCCTCCTCCCTTTCTCCACTTTCTCTGCTTTCTCTGATTTCTCCACTTTCTCTGCTTTCTCCACTTTCTCTGCTTTCTCCATTTTCTCCACTTTCTCTGCTTTCTCCACTTTCTCTCGACCGACCCCCATGGCCAGGAGTTGTTTGTCCTCTCGCCTTCCTTCCATCTCCTTATGGGGGGAATCCTTAGGAAGGTTTTCATAGCATTTGGTTATGGGAGTGAAAGTTTTTGGGAAGTGTTTCAGTCCTAGATTCCTCTGGGGTCGGGATACTTTATAACGCATAAATGTATATTCGGGGTTGTAAATAAGATTTCCTGGAAATTACTCCTTCCTAAAGCTTTCCCTCCCTGGAAAGCCCATCATCCTCTGCGTTCCTTGAGTCTCCGTGAGGAGGATTCTCTCGGCGGATTTTTCCTCCATTCTAATTCCTATGAAGTACCTTCTGTCTAGTTACTCACGTCGGACTCACTCCATTCAAGCATCCATGTACTTCCAGCTTTCACCATGGTAACCCATGGAGAAATTACTCCTTGGGAACTACTACATGCTTTCCCATTGCAACCTCAGCTCAAGGCTTACTCCATGGTAATTAAATGGGGCTTTCTACATTGCAACTTGAATGCATTCCCTTCCTTCATGGCACCTTATGAAGGAATCCCTTCATGAGGGTTTAAATGGGATTCTCTCCATTCTCTCCTGTTTATTGTAGAGCCTTTTCCCTCGCAATAGGACTTTGTTGGTGGGAAGTTCCCCGTACAACTTTCTCCGACCTAACTTACATAAGAGTCTCTCCACCACGGTAACTTAAATGGGACTTTTTTTTTTTTTTTTTCCAAAAGATATGGTCAGTAATTTATTTTGCTACTACTTCTTTCTCGTACATTCACATTCAAGTGTAATTAATAAGATTTTTACATCCAAAACATTTTTTTTTTACATGTCCTATTAATGTTGCATTGTTCCAGGTATTCTAAGCCATTTAGTGTGACTTAATACCTGTACATTTGGGGAGTCTGATATCAATATTTGTTGGAGTTACTTTGTAGAGAAAACCAAGACATTTCCAGTAAATCTCAAATTTGAAGGATATGGTCCCATTTATTTTGCTTTTCATATAGTTCAGATATATAAGTTCAAACATTTTCTGTTTCAATCTTACTACAGGTTCTATGCAGATTGCTCCAATATTTAACTTCGCGTATAGATACTCATAAATCACTGTAAAGCACATATTTATCACATGTATGACACACTTATTATTTTTGGCAAATTGGTGAAATCCCATGCTTCGATAATCATCGTACCAAGTATTTTTTGACATTTCTACAATCTGCTTGGCATAACCCCACATTTGGTCAAAGTGTTTACATAGTCCATAATGGCTTGCTTTCGTGTTTTGTTTATTGCAGAAAACGCAGTTCTTGTGAGAGGTTAGGCCCATTTGGAAAGCCAGTGCGGGTGTGCATAGCGCTCCATGAAAAAATTTCCATGCAATTTCTTCTTCTCTTAAACTTAAACAGTGTTTCAGGGTATTCCATTTGTATTTTTTGATCATTAACACTTGCTCACTGCTTGGCATAAAACTCGAATTGTTCCACAGGCACGTGGAGTACATATTTGATCTTGTAGCTAAGACTCTGTGCCCTTTATACATACTATAGATCTCAAAAGTTACTTTATTTTTGTCATTTTTCTCTATTTCAGGAAAGGCCATTCTATACATTTCAATAATCATATTTAGCGTTCTTATTTTATATACTGGCACTTCACTATCAGAGTGATCTTGTTTAAATAGATGATGTAATGTAGATATTCCGACTCCCTGTAGAAATCTTGCATGGGATTTGTTCACATAGTGTTCAATGGACATTGTCTCTAATATTTCCAGGGATAATCCACTTACAGTTAATTTCGAGTGTCTTATTATTTTGCTAATATTCTCATAATACGGTGACTTATGGCTTTCGCCTGTTTTAAAGAATCTCATAATTCTGTCATGTACTTCTTGACAGAAGTACTTATTAAATCGCCCTTGAAATATATGTTTTACTTGAGTTATTCTGAATGTGGCTAATAATGTTTTAGGGTGTTTAACATTAAGGCCTCCTTGTTCTTGAGGTGCATAAATAAAAGCTCTTTTGACCCATATTTTTCCACCACTCCATAAATATGCCTCAGCAGTTTGCGTTATAGCATCCAGAAAGCTTTCCGGAGGATCAAGAAATTTTAGGCGGAACCAGAGAATGGGAAGTATAAACATATTTAGTATTTTAGCTCTTAGCAGAAGGGACGCATTTGGGAACTTAAGTGTATAAAATGTTATTTTATGATTTACTTTAGCTAACATTTCAGACCAATTTTTTTCAAAATATTGCTTATTTCCAAAGAAAGTTCCTAATATTTTCACTCCATCTAAGACAATAGGAAAGTCACAATTAAATGGGACTTTCTCCCCGGTGAAAATTCTATGTAAAATTTCCTCAATGGTAAATTATTTGGGACTTTCTCCATAGAAACTTCTGTGTACAACTTTTTCTCTGTGGTAGTTTAAATAATAATATCTCCATAGTAACTTTTATGGGACTTTATCCATTGCAGGGGGCTATTTACCGCTGTCTCTATATAATTTAAGTGGGACTGTCTCCATGGGAACTTAAGCTCCTATCCTTCCATGGAACAAGGTGGTGTTCGAGGTGGTTCGTGTCACTTGCTTTCCCCCCTCCTCAAACCCGCCCTAGTCCAGTACAAAAATACAGCCCGACTCTTATAATTGACCAGTACATTCAAAAATACTAAGCTGCAGGAATCAAACTTAGTTTAGAAAATCTGGGAGAAAATTTGGTACAAAAAGGGGGAGGGAGGTGGGGGGATTGAAAATATTTATCATTGGCCCTTATGAATGAAAGGGGGGGTAAAATAGGATAGTGGGATCCCCTGAAACTTTCTCCATGGTGACTTGTAAGGCAATTCCTCCGTGGTTCAGAGTACAAGTACCTTTTGTAGACTAGGACTATTTCCACACGGTACTTTCACTCGGAGTTGTTTCCCAAGACCCGACCCAATTCCATGACTTAAACCGCACTCACACTGAAGAAAATGAGTAAATAAAGTAAGGGACTGAAGACAGGGGGAAAGGAAAGGCTGTGAAAGGAGAGACGGGAGAAAGCTCAAGAAGAGAGAGAGAGAGAGAGAAGTGAGATGAGAGAAAAGTTTGTCTATCCTTCTTTTATCCTTTATGAACTCTTTCTCATTCTGCATTAATGGTGATTATGATGATATACGAAGACTTGTCAGCTTCTCTGAATTGCCTTGTTTGCTCTTTTTTAACAACACTGACGCAAAGTTAAGTTTTCCGATTGGGGGATTTACCGCTCTTGTTCCTCTTTCCGGACTTGCATCCTTCAAAATGAGTATTCTCAAGCCCCCATGTTCTCAAGCGTGGAAATTACCAGCTTCCCTTGAGCTCCTTTCTCCTCCTTTTTGAGTACTTCCTCATTTCCCTAAATGCGAGACACTCCTTATTAATACTCTCACTCCGCTCTGCCAGAGTCCCATGGTTTTCTCTCCCAAAGGGAAACTACAAAACTCCTCAGGCTCTGTCATATGGGAAATGAAGTAAACAGCCAAATCCCATTCCAGCTCCTTTCACTCCATACATTTTCATATGGTCACTGGCCCAGAGCCCTAGAAATTGCCTCAGCTCTCTTGTCTCACGAATTTATCTAATGTCATATGTTCTTTTCCTCTTTCCCCCCTCCCTCTCGTCCTTCCATGTCCCTGGGTTAAGATCTATATAAACTTACATTATCATAATAATTATATTTAAGACAATCTAAAATAAAATCTTGGGAGTGAAAGTACGAGCTCAGAATTACATGTCCTGACTCCTCCGAGCTTACACTAAGAGTAATTGCACCACTCACAGGCACCCTCACGATAAGAGCACCCCCAAGGGAAGCTCCTCAAAGTGACTCTTAGTAAGGAGGGATGCTCTTTTTTCGTTCCGGTAAATAGGAACCTGTCAAATTATTTTCCCACAGTAAAGAAATTGCTCTTGTAAGGCTGCTGTCCTTTCAGAGTCTGTACGTAGCAGGAGGATCACTCCCCTAACCCTTTCACACCTGTGTATTGTATTTATTTACCTAAAACGAAAAAGGCTCGGAACTCTCAAAAATAACAGAATCATTCATGGTGCATTGTCATACGGGGAAATTAGCACTGGAGGAAATGGGATTGCTTTCACTTGTAGAAAAACGGTTTTAAAGGGGAAGTGACGGGGGAAGGGAAAGTTCAGTTTCCAATTATTGCTCAGAAGCAAAAATTAAAATTCTGCTAAACAGAAACTTGCCTAAATTTATTTGAACATATGGAGAAAGTACTTTTATGAAGGGAGTCTGTACAGGGAAAGTATAGGAAGATACGTTAAAATATTTTTTGCTCACAGAAAAAATTGGAGAGAGCGTTTAATAGTGAGAGTATACTGTAAGTACTCTAAACATATTGTTCATATTGAGTAAGGGATTTTAATCCTTAACAAAGCTATCCATCTTATCGCTGGAGGAAAGTCAGGATTAATTCTGAGGCGCTCTCTCTCTCTCTCTCTCTCTCTCTCGTTCGCTCGGAATATGGGCCCGACAACCATTCATCATCAGGCTCGGCTCTCATAGGGCACTACAACGTACCTAAGAGTACTGTGAGCTTATGTCATCATTACATTTATTAACTATCAATAAGGGCAGTATGCTTTAGCATAGTAAATATGGGGGACTGTGCTTAAAGGAACCCCATAGTCGTACGTCATTGGGACTGGGGGGGGGGTGGGGTGGGGGAAGGAAGGACAATCCTGAGAAAGTCAAGCGTATGAATTATATATGAGATATATATTTTGAGTGAGGACAGGAAGTGTTGGGACAAGAGACCGAGGCGTAGGGAAATAAATTGAAGTTATATAACTACAGATGGTTGGATTGTGAGGAGGAAATTGAACGTACACTCAACTTTCTCCCAGCGTCCGGACTTGTGTACAAGGTTCTTTTCCGCCATGAGCTTTCTCAAAAAACCGAAATTCAGGTCAAATTGAACCCAGTAAAAAGAGTAATTTTCCACGTATTGTTCCGCGATACAAAGAACCTCTTGAGAGAACAGGGAGGAGAGGGAAAAAGACAGCGAAAGTCGAAAGGAAAATAAGAGAAATCAACGGTGTTTCATTACGTACGGGGTGCAAAATAGTTTTTACCATTAGAAAAAAGTCCTAGGAACATGTCATCTTGGGAAACATTTCCTTTCCCCCATTTATAAACACATTGACTATATAATAATTTCAAAATTTCCCCGGGAGCCTCATTTTAAAAACAGGAGGTCAAGGATGGTGCCAAATGTCTTGAAATATGTGAATTTAATTTGGAGAAGTTTGTGGTAAGGAAAATATTTCAACTTTCTATAGTAGCTTTCACTGTATTGTGAAATATTGAAGGAGGTCAAAATTCTAAATTTAATAATATCCTCCAATAATATCTGATACAAAATTCAGGAATCAATTTTCGATTCAAGTAATTTTTCTAATAGATATCTAAAACTGTAGCATATTTTTCTATCATTCCTCAAGAAGACATTCTGAAGAAAAATTCGAAATTGCATGTTTTGCGGGCTCAACAGGAAAAAAATTGGTACCGATGAGTACAGACTGTCTTAAATGGTTTTCAAAATGAGCCAAAAATATTTTTGTTGAGAAAAATGAGGGAATAAAAATGTTGTCCTCGTTCCCTTTTCGGAAAGTGAAAGTCCTGTAAGAATATTAGGGAGACCTTGTACAAAAGAGTAAAAAGAACTTTGAAAGCGGGACAAACTCCTGGAAGAAGTTTCTCAAGTGAAATGGGATTTATGGGTATACGTATATAGTAGGATGGGAGAAGGGGAGACAGTAAGGGAAAGTATAGGAGAAAGTGTAGGAGAAAGTAAGCATTGAAAAATTAGGCATATTAGTTGGAAATCATTCCCAGTGCTTTCTCTCCCTTTCTTTTTAATTTGGTCATAGTTGTAAAAATCGATTTGAAACTGACGTCTACAGACCTACATATGTATATAGATACTCCCGCCCCACAATCCCACCATTGATCTTTCCTATTATGAGTATAAATTATATAGACTCAGCCCAACCTCTCGAAAAGACTCAGCTTCAATAGATCACTTACAATTAGTTTCCTTCGGAGAGTCTAGGCTCGGAACAAAGTACACTTTAATTAGCTAAATTTTAATATTCCGGCCCCGTCTCAAGTCCGACCAGTCGTGGGAATATTAGCTATAGGATTAATTAAGCATTGACGTAATGCAATGAATGCATAATGAGCTGATAGATACTAATGGACAGTCCTGTGGCAGACGACCTCCTAGAAGGTTCATCAAGTCGGGCCGAGCCCAGGAAGCTCCCCAAATTTTCAAAACATCTGTCCATACATTTAGCTCCTTGGAACAAATATAATTATCTCATTTGAAAAAATATGTCCCTACTCTTAGTACTAGGTGCATATTGGTCCGGACAAGAGTCAACATTGAAGTGTCATATCTGGCCATAAAACCCTACCAATAAAAACAAATTCGAACTCCTTTTTTTTGGAAATGTGGATATTTTATTCCAATGAATGAAAGCCCAGATTGAAATACAAATACCTTTGGAACGTAAGCATCCGCAGTTGAACTGTTGACTTTGACCAGAACATTTTTCTGAGCTTACACCGGCTGTATTTTGTCCCAGTTGGGACTTCTCAGTGCAGCGTAAAACCAAGAGAAAAATAACTCAGGACTGACAGCCTGAGTAGTCAGTGGCAAAATGAAGATTGATGTAGAACATCAAATTATTATTTTCTCTGCTTCATCTCTTGCTCGAAATAATTCGTTTGTCCTTGGGAATGAGATATTTCCCTACCTCAAAACTCAAAGCCCACAACGCCTACTGAATAAATAGAAAAATTTGCTTTACAAATATTAGTCCTATTTTCTAAAAAGGGGGACTATTGGGAATGTAAAGGATGTTCTGGTGGATTGAAATATTTCCAAATATGTAATTCCTTGGGTCTCGAACCATTACCAGTGTCTCGGATATTACATCGACTTCCATAAATTTTGAATTTCTTCAGCAAGAATAAAATTATGAGATTTTACATTTATTCAAATGTTTTTGAAAAAAATTAAAATGGATATTCATTAAAGTAAAGGTTCAAGAAATCTCAGTAGTTAACAATTAAGATTTTGTTATTAAGATTATTTATTTAATTAAGATTTTGTCGTATGAAGTTATTTGTAATTTTAAAATGTAGGGTGCTTTGTGGAATTTAAAAGGAAAAGGAATGATTAGGGATATATTTCTAAGGTTCATTCAAAACAAGGAGGCTGAAATGGTCTGTGCGCATTTAAGTATTAAGCCTGTGCTGAAATAATCCTTTTGGAAGAACTGGGAAGGTCCTGGGTTGGGGGAAGAAAGTTAGCGTGGGAATAAATGGCGGGGTAATTGTGTCTTCATCATATTACACTTAGACTCCGCTGTGAAATGAAGACGAGTTTTTGAGCAATGCAACACTTGGTCCTAACTCTGGGGACAGGAAGAAAGTGGGATTTGATGGGAATATATGTTACATGAATAAATGAAGCGGATATTCACGTCTATAATTTACAATCATCATTAATGCATTAGCAATTTCCAGCCGTACGGCTAAACGCTCTTTGCAATTCCTTGGCATACGTCCATATCTTGTCTTATTTCTTCCAACTCTAGTTTCAATTTTCAAGTCATAAAAAATCTATCTTGGATTGAAACTAGAATAATTTCAGTCACTTTTACTCAATCTGGAGTCCGAGGAATGGGAGATCTAATCCGGAATGTGATTTCTAAAAAAGGACAGTCTGGGGTAATGCTGGATTAATGATTATTATGGCTGTTTATATTATAATTTATTATTATTACCTTCGATTTCCCAAGCGTAACCTTAATTTGAATCTCTTGACCAATTATTGACCCTTACTTGAACAAGTCTTGACCCCGTATTGACTCCTACTTGAACAAATCTTGACCCCTTGTTGAACCATACGTACAGGCATTTTTCGCTCATGCTTATAAAAAAGTAGATCTCTAATTGACCCAACTTGACTTCCAATTCAAACTTGACCTTCAATTCAAACTTGACCTTCAATTCAAACTTGATTTTCAATTCAAACTTGATTTTCAATTCAAACTTGATTTTCAATTCAAACTTGATTTTCAATTCAAACTTGATTTTCAATTCAAACTTGACCTCCAATTCAAACTTGACCTTCAATTCAAACTTGACCTTCAATTCAAACTTGACCTTCAATTCAAACTTGACCTTCAATTCAAACTTAATATCCATAACATAGATGAGACTTACTAAAAATTTAAATATAAAAGCCTGTAGTCGTTACCTGAATCTTGACTTGTGAACTTTGAAAAATCAAGTAACTAAGACTTGACTGAGGCTGAACCCCCAAGTAGCTCGGACTCGACTTGGATGCATGGAAATCAAGGCCGGGGACACTCACTCGGCTAAGTACGACTTGAAGTTGGATACATCTTGTGGGTGCTGTTGCTTACGTGACGCTACTTGATATGCAGTTACAGAGAAGGAGATTCAAAAAGTTTTGCTAATCAGATTTGAGGTCTCCATAGTTTGGGAATGCAGAGCATCAACTCACCGGGAAATTTGAAATTGGGTATTTTTCACCGATTACCAAGCCAGGGTTTGCTGAGTGGAAGGGATGGATATTTGGAGAAAGTAAACTTTGGAAATTCCTAAGTTTCCATATTGACTTTCACTGTGGTGGCCAGCCATGCCGAAAATATTAGAATATGTGGAGGAAAGTTATAGAGTCTCCAATCCCGGGCTTTTTCTACACATTTCCAATCATGTCAAGGAAAGAAAGTATCTCGACGTTGAGTTGAAGACAAGGTCCAAATGAAACCTCATCCAACTTCTTTACCTCTCGGCAGTCTTGTATGGAATCTCAAAGTGAAGCAACTTCTCAGAATTTTTAGTCCTCTTCTTTTTCACCACCCTGTGAGGTAGTTAGGATGCGGGTCTTGATCTTCCTCATACATCAGCATCAGCAACGGAGCATTCAATCCTATGGCAGTCAAATAAATTCTATTCCCTCATTCTATAACACATATCGTATCCTGTCAAAGGATCCCTATCTCAATCCAAATGTCTTTGTCCTCATTTGACCAAACACCAGATACCCGTTTTGAAGCAGTCTCTCACTTTTCCTACCTGTTTTCAAAACATCCCACGAATCCAGCTCATTTTCTATTTACATTTCTCTCTTCACACATTTGTAAAGGCAGAGCGGGGTCTGAAACCTTTATTCCAATTTTATATCCAGTCATTTTTATTTATCGGTTGTCAGCTCCGTATTATTTTCATTTCAGCTTTCACGACACAGTAACATCAAGGTCAGGTAACTCAAGTCAAGTCGCTTAAATCAAGTAGCTCAGGTCAAGTTCCAGTGGAGTTGTAGTCAAGGTCAAGTAGCTCAGGTCAAGTTCCAGTAGAGTTGTATCCAAGGTCAAGTTCAAGTGGAGTTGTAGTTAAGGTCGAGTTCAAGTGGAGTTGTAGTTAAGGTCGAGTTCAAGTGGAGTTGTAGTTAAGGTCGAGTTCAAGTGGAGTTGTAGTTAAGGTCAAGTTCTAGTGGAGTTGTAGTTAAGGTCGAATTCAAGTGGAGTTGTAGTTAAGGTCAAGTTCTAGTAAAGTTGTAGCCAAGGTCAAGTTCCAGTCAAGTTGTATCCAAGGTCAAGTTCCTGTCGAGTTGTAGTCAAGGTCAAGTTCCAGTCGAGTTGTAGTCAAGGTCAAGTTCTAGTAAAGTTGTAGTCAAGGTCAAGTTCCTGTCGAGTTGTATCCAAGGTCAAGTGGATAGTGAAGCTCTGGTCGCAGTAACGTAAGAAGTTTTAATGTTCAAATCAAGTATGGATTGGATTTGGAGTTTATTTTCAAGTTTAGTTTGGGCCGAAGATCAAGTTTCAAGTGTAGTGTCAAAATTATTTCTCTCAAGTTTATGTTTAGTTCACGGTTATCTATAGTTTAAAATGTTTCTAATAATGTCAATTTCATCTCAAGTTTAAAATCAAGTTCGTAAAATTTCATTTGAGTTCAGGGAAAGTTAAAAACAAAATTGTTTTAAAGGATTTTGGGCACAATTGGATTTTGAAGGAAAGTTGATATATTTCGTATTAGGAGAATCAAGTACGGGTATTTGACATTGTTGTAACTGGGTGTGGATGAAGCTCTGGCGTGAATGTTTGTGCACATTGGGATTTCTTTGTGGAAGAATTGGAAGAAAGTAAAAGAGAGTTCTCTCCCTGGTGGGTCTTGATGCAGTTTTTTATGGGGACAATAGGAAACAATAATGTTGAATAAAGGTTGAGTGGCTGAGGGAAAGAAAACAAAAGGAGCAATTTGGATGATTGGACAGTGTGAGGAGATTTGTATAAGAAAATGCATCGTATGTAGCTGTGAGTTGCATTAGGGCTTAAATGTGCACTTGGAGATGTGTATTTGGAAAATGTGTATTTGCAAGATGACGCGTTACGAGACAGGAGTGACAGGAATGGGGAACATTAGCCAGAGTTGCTTTTACTCCGCTCCGAGCGAAGTGAATAGTCCCGCGTGGACTACTTTCCCTCGCAACTCCAGTCCCACATCTCTACATAAACACTGTGAATGAAAGACAGTTTAGATGGATAGGAGATGGGTCCAAATACACAAAATGTCTCTTTCTCCCTCCCACAATGGCCTCTTGGTAGCGAGTCTTCTCATTGTCCGACCTTTCTTTCCGCACCCAAATAACACACAACTGCACAGTCATCCCAAACTGGACCCAAGATTAGTTCAAGTCGCTCTTTTTAAGCTTCAGGTCAAGGTCAGGTCAGGTTCATTTAAGTCTTGTAAAGTTCTTGTTAAGTTCAAGTCAAGTTTCGAGTTCTCAAGTTTTTTCCCGGGAAAGTTAGTCAGTTGTGTTTATATAAAATAATAATTAATAGTTTAGGTATTGTTTATAATATGATCTGTCTATATTGAACTTCAAGCTACTTGTCAAGTTTCAGGTCAAGTTCGGATTTAAGGTCAGGTTCAGGTTGGAGTTAAAGATTCAAGCTAAGTTTCAAGTGAAATTCAGAGTTTTATTGTTCAAACTTAATCAAATGTCAAACTTAAGTCAAGTTCACATTCGAGTAAAATTTAGCATGATTTTAAGGATCTAGTTTGATCAAATGTGGAATTCAAGTCAAGTTCGCGGTCGAATACAATTTAGCATGATAAAGGGTCTATTTTGATCAAAACTCAAATTTCGAGTCAAATCCAATTGACTAACGCAAGTCTGTTAGACTAAGCACTTCAATCAAGTTCAAGTCAAACTTTTGTCACATCCAAGTCAAGGTCAAGTGAGAATCTAACTTGATTCAAGGTCAAGTGAGAATCTAACTTGTTTCAAGGTCAAGTACGAATATAACTTGTTTCAAGGTCAAGTATAAAATCCAACTTGTTTCAAGGTCAAGTACGAATATAACTTGTTTCAAGGTCAAGTACGAATATAACTTGTTTCAAGTCTGGTTAGATCAAGTAAAATTGTCTTAGGTCAAATTCGGGTCAAGTTGAAGTTGAAGTCGATGTGAAATTTATATTAGAAAGAAGGTCAAGAGTAAAGTCCAGTTGAATTGAAGTTGACTGGCTACTGAAGTAAGATTGAAGTTGGAGTTGGGGACTGAGGGTGATGGGAGCGTTGTGTGGTTGATTTGAGATGGGACTTGTGATGGTAAGATGTTGGGGTTGAGACTGTTGAGTGAGACTGATGTTTGTGCGTATTGTGTATAGTAAGAAGTTAATCATGTTGGGATGGAAGCAATTACTACAACTATTGATCGGCCGGCGTCGTCCCCACGGACTTGCTTTTTCATCTCCTTCCAAATCAGCTATAAAGCTTTGGCTCTCTTCACTTCCACGCTTTCTCCGTCCTTCCTTTCTCCAAACACGTTTTAACGACTCCAGATAAAGTCGAGGCTTTTTCCCCAACAAAGTAAATACACAATTATCACAATAAGTATTTTTCCCTACACACACACACAAAAATTCAATTCATCTTCAATGGGCTTGCATTGTCAAAGCAGAGGATGTTGCACTTTAGCATTTTAATTTCCATCCGATTTACCATTTTAATGAGATTTTCTCCCACCAAACTTTTCCCATGTAGCGACTCCGCTCTGGGCCAAAAATGCTAATCCCAATGTTGATTGAGAGAACCCGGAGGAGACTCTCCTTCAAAATAACTATTCCTTCCCCAAATCTAATTTTTACCCACAACTCTTTTTATTTTAATAACAAATATTGAATTCAATTGAATATTTTAACAACACATCCCAGTTTTCAACCATTCATATCCGACCCAATTTTAAATCCATAAATCCCTGGGCCAAATCTTCTTCTAGAGTTGTTACGTATAATTAACACGGCCACGTACGATTTCCCTTCGTCTCCCAATACTTAAACTTGTTAATGATAATTTAATTTTGTTATTGTTAAACGATATTTTTTTAATTATTCCTGAGCCGTCAAATTATTTTAAAAAATCGTTTGACCATCGGACTTGACCTGTACACAGGTCAAGTGCATCTCCCATGACCCATAGAATGGCCTTGAATATTTTATCGATTCCCGCACAAGCTTAATACAAAGCCCACGCTATACGGCCCAATAACAGATCTTTCCCTAGGGACAGAAATATTTGCACATTCTCTGCTTTAACACAATGTTTGTTGTTCCCTTCCAGAGCCGTGCCATTATAAAAGTGATCGTCCTTATTTTAGGATGAACTTCCAGGAACAATGCACTGGATTGAAAGGAACTTGCTCAACTGATGTGAAACAATTTTTTAGTATTACTGAATCCTCTACAAGCATTTACTGTTCACTCTCATCACAGCTCCGTGCAGTAATTGTGTTTTTTTTTCGTTATGTGAGAAAGTCTCGGATTCACATTAGCTGGGAGTAATTTCTTTCCTGAATCTTATCAGCAATGTCTAAAGGCTCTGAATCACCCTAGAACTTGTCGAGTTGAAGAAGGAGCCGTGAATTGAGTGGGAACGTCATTTGAGGGACGGATTTCCATACGTGAAAAATTCTCACATCTCTTATCATCTCCGCTCCGCTCATCTGCCTCGGAGCGTTCAATACAATCAAATCTAAAATGTGTTTCAGAATTTATTTACAGAGATTGAAAGCCCATAGTATCTACCCATTACAAGGACTGACTATTAAACATTCGAATTTCCCCGTAATTGGCCAGGGATTCAATCTCTTACATATGTAGTTTGAGGATGCAAACTCCTACAGAATATAATATGCATTCAATCAGCCCACTTCTGATCAGATATTTTTCCCTGAGATCTAAAACATAAGGTAATTATCTACACTGTATAGCATTCTCAGCCTTGGGATGGAGCAGAAGGTCAGGTCACTTGTGAGATGTGAATTCAAGCTCAGGTCGATCGAGAGATGTGATGAACTCTTTAATTTGTTACAGTCTCAGCCGAGTTCAAATTATTTACAGGAATTGAAGGCAGAGTTGATGTCAAGATCAAATCATGTGTCAGTCAATTTGAAGCTAAGATCATCGAATAAAAAACAGTTGGGGACAAGTTGGGATCATAAGCACAATTTAACTTTCAATTGTGGATCTACGTCAAGGGAAGAAGCCTGGCGGAATTTAAAGCAGGGCTTTAGCAATAGTGGAGGAGTTCAGAAGGGAAGATGAGTTCAGGTGTAAGTTGAGTTTGGAATTTACACTCCTTATCTTGAAAGTTAAAATCCGGTCTCAGGATCTCTCACTTGAGTATTCAAGTACATGGGCCAGAGATGAGCCGAGTCTTTTGTACTGACTTGGTTTTTGAATGCTAGCTTTGGAATTACATTTAAATTGGTTATGGTTGAAAGACTGATTGGGGAAGAGAACCTTTGAACCTCCGTGGGATGGGTGGAGGGAAAGTGAATAATGAATTGTGAGGGGCGGATTGGATACGAATGACTTTCCTGTCGCTCCCGGTTGTTTTCTAAGAATGTCAGAAAATAGAATTCGGAGAGCTTCAAATGAAATTCCATCGACTCGATTTTTCCTCAAATGCTTACTTTTCGGATGACCATCTCGTTCCTCGCGGTAGCCTCAGGCCTCAAATCTCCCCCATGTAACATTCCATCCCAACTCGCTATTTTCAATGTCCAAACTTTCTCACATGAGGAGGAGGAAGAGGGCCCCCAAAAACCCTTCCTCTCCCCTCAATTCTCAAAGTTACAAAAAAAAATCCATCATTTTAAAACCGCCTATTTTTCAAAGAATTACATTCTTATATTTTCCTTCATTAAGGTCAAAATTGCGAAAGAAGAACTGATAATAATTTCTCCTACAAAATAATAGTATGACATCACCGAAGCTATACATTTTCTTCAAAGCCCAATTTTGTAAAGTCAGCCCAAAAATTCTTTACTATGGGGAAAGTTAGTAACTCAGCGGCGGTGTTGTAATTTTTAATATTCTGCTTTTCTATTATTTGGATCCCCCAACGAGCTCTCTCAGTTTTAGGCCCTCTGGCTATATACACATGGTGAGTTGTGTCAATGAGCTAGGAAATTTAAAAAATTCGTTATAAAATTTTTTGAAAAGGAGGATGGAGGAAGATAAAATTATGCCTCGTAGGAGCATTTGTGGAGACATTATGGGAGGGGGGAGGAGAAAGATTTCTGGATACGTCCGCCCCACATAAGGATCGGAGTGCGTTAGTTTGGGAATAGGAAGAGCGTATAATTATTATAGGTTGGGAGAGAGAGGATATGGTGGCGGTGTTGTGGTAGCACAAAACTAATCATCATCCTTGTCATGAAGATGATGAGCGTGTGGAGCGGGGCTTGAGGAGATTTCCCTTTCCTTTTCTACTTGATCTCCCAGCAGTTGTGTAAAGCTATTGGTTCGTTGGTTTGCATTTCCCTTTGGTTCACTGGCTCTCTCCTACATACATACATATGTATGTATTATGTATATCTACATATACGTGTCATTCCAGTACCCCTTTCACATCTCCCGTCATCATTCCTACAACTCCTGAAGTTCATCTCCCTTCCTTGTACTTTACATACACTTAATTATATAGTATGCATTGTATTATTCCTTAATTGCAGACACACACACACTCACACACACACACACACACACACACACACACACATGTCAGAGTAAATAGATGTAATTAACATTGTGAAGAGCTCCTCTTCCTCGTTCTTGAACCACTGTCTCTCTCCCTAGTAGAATAACAATATTTTGTTATTGTTATTTGTATCATTTATTAGGAAATGAGGACGGCGTCCGGGGGGCTGTTCCATTATTTTTCCCGTCTCAATCGGAGACTTGATTTAGGTTACGGATAGGGGGAGCACAGGTTAGGGATTTTGGGGAACTTGATGAGTAAAAAGTTGTACTTTATTTGATTCAATTTTTTTTAGATTTTAAATTAATTAATTAATAATGTTTTTATTTTTATTACCTTGTATTTTTTTAAAATTTTCTTCCCAGTCCCGTCCGGACAGTCAGAACATGGTAATGATATTTGTTGTGCATAGAGTTGTAGTAACTGGAAGTCAATTATTGACTGATAATTTCATGGGATTTTGAATTAATGGGAATCGATGGGAAAACATCAATTGTTCCAACTTATTTTGAGTTGTCAAAAGAGATTGTATTGAATTAGGAAAAGTTGAGGATTTATAACCAACAGGGGAACATTCTGAGCTGTGAGCGTTCTAATTTAAAATCGGATTGTCCAATCCTACCTCCACATCGAAATAAAAGGCTTTTGTAGTGCTAACAATCAGTGAGATAAATTACCGTGGTCCCTTGAGTAGTCCCAGAGGTAGCTAGTACTGACAGGGGTTAGCATTAGTGACCTCAAAAAAAATAATTTTCAAGGATTTCTATGAATGAATGACCTACTAGTACACAGTGGGATTTTAATAGTGCTCGTCCCTTTTTGTTCATCTCCCTCCCCTGGGCCTCTGTGAGCTGAAGCTCTGTCCCAGGCTGGTTTTTAAAAACAAGTAATTACCACTGTAGGAGCTCGTAATGTATTTACATACATAGCTGTAGCATTCTAACAATACACTACATAGGATTTAATATAAACATTAATAGTAAATTTAAGTATTACAGATAAAATAAAAGGAGGGACCTGTTGGAAAACTCTCCAAAAACTCCCGTGTAATTTCCTGCATATAAGCGTCAAAAGACATTTCACACAAATTTTACCTATGAAAAAAATTATAATACATGATTCTCAAAAAATCTCGACTTGTCTTCCCGTTCTTGAGGACTGCATATGAAAAAGAATTTGTTTCAAATGTTGAATCACAGATTTTGTGCCGTTTTCCTTATAAGGTCAAAGGGAGGGAGGAAATTGGGACGGAATGAAAATGCTAATGTTTTGAATCTTGTAAAAAAAATTAGCATTAAATTATTTAAATGTTTATATCCCTAGTTGGCTAACTATATATGACAGTCATAAAATAACTGTTGCTGAAACTGGGAGGAGGATACTGATTATGAGCTAGGGGTTAAGATAATGAGTGTATTTTTAATTGTGACTTACGGAGGGAAAGGAAGCTTTATATAAAATACGAGTCCAATGTAAATGACTGCGGGAGTATGTTTGGAAGGAATGGGACCATCAAATTACTACAGAGGCTCTTTAATGTAGAAATGTGATGGGGGGTTAGGGCGTACCTGTGAATAGTTGTATCTATATGTTTCAACGTGAGTGTGTGGATGTTGTGTTGAGGGCTAAATAGTATTGGGCATGAGATTGTATGGAGGGCAGAAATAAAATGTGGGGCCCTGGGATTAGATTTAAAGTAGGAGGAGTGGAGAGCGTTTATGTTAACAAGAGTTGACACACATACTTATACGGGGAATGCCTTGTAAGAGGGAAAGTTTCTCATGAATTTCCTGATTTCCGAGTGGCAAGTCAGGAGTTAGACAAGAGAGATACTACTCAGAGGAATTCATTAATTAGGGATTTATGATGGGAAGAATGAGAGAGAGAGAGAGAGAGTTGGGCAAAAGTTTGAGGAATGCCGCGAGTGCGGAGTGGGAGAAAATCCTTTCTAAAAACGATCCCCTCTCCCTTCGTCCTTGTAGCGAGCGAGTCATCCTAACAAACCACAAGTCACATGTAATTTCTTAGGCATTACCTTTTACTCCGACACGTCTCTCTTCCTACTTCAAAATAGCCACTCTCTGTCCTCACCCTCTCACACAAGCTCCGGTCAAGTGGATCACAAGTCCATAAATGAACCTCACTCCAACTTTACCTTCACTCCAACCTGGACTTGAATTATCTCTACTTGAGTGGGAACTTAACATGAAAATTACCTTTGAACCGTTGATTACCATCGCAAAACTTGAACTTGACACGAATTTGTATTGAATCTGGGTCCGAATTTGCATGCATGACCTTGAACTTGGCCATGGATTGAACTTAAACTGAACGTGTCTCAAACTTGAACTTGACGGAAATTTACAATTATGCTGAGCTAAGAATAATTAATTATATATGATAGCCAGTTGATGTTGACCCATGAAAAATCCTGAATGAATTAACAAAACTGAACTTGAACGTGACCCATCAAAATTGACCCTGACCTACCTTAGCTTGACCTCCAACTTGACCTTACTCTTTTTAACTTGACCTTCAGGTCAGCTCAGTTTAACCTTTGAGAATACTTTTTTACGTGAATGCCAGGTCAACACAGGCTAGTCATAACTTGACTTTACTCTTTCTAACTTGACCTTCAGGTAAACTTAGATTGACCATTGACCTTACTCTTTTTAACATGACCTTCATAACAGTTCAGTATAACATTTGAGAGTACTCTTTTCTACGGGACTTCCAGGTCAACACAGCCTAGTCATAACTTGACCTTACTCTTTCTAACTTGACCTTTCAGGTCAACTTAGCTTGACCATTGACCTTACTCTTTTTAACGTGACTTTCAGATCCACTCCGCTTAGCCATACTTGACCTTACTCTTTTTAACGTGACTGTTAAGTCAACTCCCCTTAGCCATAACTTGACCTGTTTTTAACGTGACTGTTAGGTCAAGTCAGCTTGACCCGAACTTGACCGGACTGACTTGACAGGAAATATACAGCGTTAACCAGATGTGTGACTCGAGCCCATCTCTATGGGAAAGCGTAGGAATTATAGGTGTTGGGAAGTTTTCCTGCTGTGCTGTCTCCTCACTCTGACTCAGACTCACTCCTCACATGTCTAGTTACGTGAAGCGGAGAGAAAGTAAGGGAAATGAAGGGAAAGGAATGGGACTGAAAATGAAGCCATTCGCAACTTGTTGATTGTGCGGGTGCATGGCGATTGGCGATAGTTTTAAGGTATTTTTACACATTTATCCTCATCTGGTCCCTCTTCCATTTATTCACATCTCTCTCTCTCTCTCCCTCTCTCTCTCCCTCTCTCTCTCTCTTTTTCTCTCACTTATACGATTACTAAGTACTGCATTCGTTCCGAGCCTTTTAGTTGACTAAAAGGCCTTGTTCTTTGATTTGATTACGACAAGAGGGGAAAATTCTGGTGGGGTTCGGAATTTAATTTCGCTGGGGAAAAGAAGTGTGGGTGAAAGTCGACAAATAAAAAGCGACCACTTTTTCACACGAAAACTTTTCTCATTCATGGCTCATTATGTGTACGAGGGCTGGGGAAAGAATGGACTCACAGCCCGAAGGTGAAAGGGAGGGAGGAAATTAAAAACAAAATTAAATTACTACTTTGAAGGTTTTTTTGGGCGTTTGAGGCGGAAACATTCCCAATAATAGACTTACCCTTATTTCGATTTTTTTTTTCTAGGTGGAAATTGAAGGATTGACGGGAGACATTCGTTTCACTGAAGACGGCCGACGGAGGAATTATACTTTGGATGTCATGGAGATGACAATTCATAGTGCCAAGGCTAGGGTAAGGCTCATCTTTTTACCATTTACTTCCCCATTTCCCTCCTATTTATACAGTTTCAACTCTTTTTATTACTCCACTAAAACATATTTTATTCCTCCTTAATTCATAATAAAATCTCATTTTATAGCTTTCTAAATTTCACCTAATACTTTCCCCACAGAGTTCCCTCAACCCCTATTTATTTATCATTTTATTCCCCCAATTCTACAGCCCTCTCAAGTCAAGTCTCAACTGAACCTTAAATCTCATTTAAATCTCAGCTCTACTTTTAAGCCCCATTAAATTTTACATCGGGATAAATTTTTTTTTCAAATTCAAGGGATTTGTCCCATCTGAACTACAAATATTTAATTGTGATTTTGAGTCAGGCTTCATACCCAACAGGGATGCTTTCACTTCTCAATTTACATTTTTCTTTTACTTTTCTCTTACTTTTTAAGCATCAAGTAAATAAAGCCTGTAATTATTTGAGTTTATGAATCTCACTTCAAATTTGAAGTTAAGTTTGAACTGCTCAAACTTCCTAGTAGGGTTTCAGCTCTGAGTGAAATCTCCATAAAATAATCTCACAGGTTCTCTGACAGCATACACAATTCATCTGATTATGCTCCAGAATTTTGCTGCCATTATTAGTTTGCATTTGGAAGTCCAAGCTCATTTTAGCAAGTGACAAATACAAGGGAGGTTGGAGTCAAATTGATAGGAAGCACTGGATTTTGACAATTATCTCAAAGGAGGAGTTGTCAGGATCTAGAGATGCAAAATTGGACTTCTCGTTCAGACAGGAACTATTTTGTTTAAGCTATTTTACACAACCGGCAATGTACATAATTATGTGTATGTATATAATTATGAATACTTATTTTGCAACGAGGCTTGTTCTACTCTCGCATGTGGGATTAGACATTTGAATCCAGAGCTAACTCTTATGATTCCATCGGATCGGGTTCCCTCAAATTTCCAAATTTGACTCTACTGCCACGTCAGCCCAATATTATAGAGGTGACATCGAACCACCCAAATCCACTACCCCCTGTAAAGAGTCCCATAAAAATATTCAATTCCCCCATTGTTTTAGCATATCCTCCATCAAGTGATGATGCTCCTTGGAATTCCTTACATTTGCTGAAGAAACGAGCGTCGAAGTTAATTTGAAAAAAATGGGGGAAACTTATTACTGACAAAAACTCATTAGGGTGGTATTTTAAGAATTCATTTTCTCCTGGAATATGTCCTCAACTCTATTTCATCAGCATCCGAATGTATATAAAAAAAACTATTGACTATATTCAACAGATGTTACATAGATATAGATAATTACTTGAAACCTGGGGCTAACAACTCTCAATGATTGTAGGCAAATGTAGTTTTATTGTTTCTATGGAAAATGGTATATATTTGGTGGGAGTCATAATATGGGAGAGGAGCTGAAAAATCCCGGAACTTGTGGCACAAAACCGTATGAGGTCTGAAAAACATAGATACAAAGGGCTGTGCATAGAAGGAGCCCATTGTCGGGCCAAGGATGATAAATAATATTAGGAGGAAGGAAAGTTTGGAATCTCTGTCGACTTTATACTCCCTACTAATGGTTCTTGACGGGAGGGAATTTCCAGGCCTGGAAATGCTTCTCAAAGTTAAATGGAGGAAGCGTATGACCCAAATCTCCCATGCATTTACGTATAGAGACTTCATACATGACTTCATAATAGTATCTTCTCTGGGTTAGGGCAAGCTCTCACTGGATGAGGGACTTTCTCCGGGGCTAAGATGCAAAGGGAAGGTTTGGGAGTCTCTTTATCAAATAGAGTGGGAGGATTCTTCTTCAGAGGGAACATGAGGGTGCTTTCCCAGTAAATAAAAATCTTCCTAGTTTCATACAAGGAGAAAATTCAATATTGAAATAAATTAGCTCAATTTTGCTCCTTCTTTTTTTTTTTTTAAATTACATTTTAACTCACAAATTCTCAGGATCCTTACTGGAGGTTTCAACTCCTTTTTACAACATAATTTCCCAGGGATTTCTCTCCCCCCCTCCCCCAATTTATTCTTCTTAATTGATTTTTATTTTTTTTTCTCGTCATATTTTAACAGTTGCTGGTTCCCTCAGTTAAAATTGTTAATTTGACTCTGTTGGAATTCTTACAAAGAATTTTGCTTGCAAACTATTTCACTATTTTAAATAATTATTCTTTTTCACATTGAGGAGAAAATTTTTTAGTTCTCAGCAGATTTTAATTCTTACATCCTGTCACGAGGAGCACGTCACCGTATTTATTTTAGTGTGGGTATTTAATTTTTAGTATAATAATATAAAATTAAATTTATTGTCCTGGCTTGACCGTTTTTAGGAGATGGTCTATTTTTGCTCCTTAGCAATTTATTACTAGAGCTGAGCCTTGTGGCCCAACTAATTGATGTGGATGTTTCCTTTTCGCTTTTAAACATTTTAAGGGGATTAATTCCCCTCGTAATTAATTTTACAGGTGTTAATTCTTGAGTGGTGAGAATAAATTTCCGGGCTTGAGTACAGTAGTCTGAGAGAAGTTGAGATTTGCTTCTTAGCGGATATTCTATGAGGCTACAGTGGCGTTGGGGGATTTGTCAGTATAATATGCTTGTGTTGGGAAAGGCTATAGATATAGATAGATATACATAGTGAGAGAGAGAGAGTGAGAGAGAGAGAGAGAGAGAGAGAGAGAGAGAGAGAGGGAGAGAGGGAGAAAGCTATACTGAGCGCGAAGGTTCGTAAGCTAAAAGTTTTGTTTGTGAAGCAATTTATAGGTTGACTTTAATATGAATAGAGAATGACAGGATGTAGTATATTGAAAGATATGAATAGTCAGGAGAAAGAGAAAATGAAGTAAAAGCGTAATAAAGGAAAGAAAAGTGGATGAGGATTTATAGGGCAATTTGTCATGATGCTCCTTTCAATGGGGGTGATGACAACTTGAAACACCCGCAACCAACTAGGCTGGGATGTACATACATTCTTGTAATCATATGTACTTACGCTGGGGATGAGGGGGAATGAGAAGCCTATAGGGAAGTTGTTCCGTAGTCAGGGCCTGCCAGGGAGTGGAGTTATAGTCATATTTTGATGGAGCCTCCCGTACATGTCGGAGACGGAGAGGAGCATTAAGAAGGGAACGTGTGCTCTGTTGAGCGACCACGACAAGGGAGTCAGTTGACGACACCACAGCACAATCACATAAGACAAGACTCGCCGAATCTAGTCACTGTCACATCATCCCCTCACCACACGTACCACCGTACTCCTCACGACCCACAGTCCCGACACCCAGCTCCACAAACAACCTCCACTCCAAGGCTCCTCCATGCCCGGAGTCAGCCTCGTCATTAATAATTATTATTAAAGCTCAGCACGAGATCCCACTCACACTTCAGTTCCAACTTCAACTTTGGTAGAAAGGCACGTCTGGAACGGATCCACTACTACATTCCACCTTAAAATAGACCGCCATCTCCACTTGAGTGTATCCATAGAGGCACACTTGAATGTACCTTACAACTTCAAATTTCAAGTGTGAGTTAGACTCTGTAGGCTTCGAGTATCTCCCTTGAAATTGGAGTGCGTCAATTAGATGATCCTTGAAATGGAGATGCCCCTTGTGTTAGAATAATTCGAGTTCGCAGATTAAAAAGCGATTTCAAAGTTAATGAGATGATGCTACACTTGAATTTGGAGTTCGAGTGGGAATTGACACTTGAAGCTCAATAGCTCCCTGATTTCCAAGTTTTGATCCTATGCTGGAGTTCCTCTGAAGAATATTCAGGTTTGGAGATTCATTTGAGTGCATGATTGTATATCCAAGTTTAGACTTGAGTTTGGAGTTCGAGTGGGAATTGACACTTGAAACTCAATAGCACACTTGATTGTCAAGCTTTGATCCTACGCTGGAGTTCCTCTTTGAAGAATCTTCAGAGTAGGAGATTCATTTGAGTGTATAATTTTATTGTAGATTCAAGTTTAGACTTGAGTTTGGAGTTCGAGTGGGAATCGACACTTGAAGCTCAATAGCACACTTGATTACCAAGTTTTGATCCCACGCTGGAGTTCCTCTTTGAAGAATCTTCAGTATTGGCGGGAATCCATCTGAGTGCATGATTGCAGATCCAAGTGTACACTTGAATTTGGAGTTCGAGGGAGTATTTGACTTGTTTCGAGGGGGAATTCGAGTTTGAGAGCGGCACAGTCAAGTGAGGACTTACCCTTGAGGAGCTATATACTCCAGCCGGAGTGTCTGCCTATAGTGTCTGGAGATAAAATACCGTTGGGAAAGTCCCCTCACAATGAGTGTGAAGGTGTTCCATGGAATTGCTTATAGTGAGAGTAAATGGAGAAAGTGAAAGCTCCATGAGAGCGTATCGTTTCCATCTGGCCTAATCATCATCAATGGTATTATTGTCCTCATCATTTGGATGGAACGGGCTGCATCATCACTAATTCAAACTCGAGGATTTTTGTATGCGAGTCAGTCATCCCAAACTTTTAGCATCTGCTCCCTTCCCCAATGTCTTCCGTCATGTCCCTCAGTTTTAACGAATCCCATCCATTAACATAGCATACATGGATTTTCATTCCACTGTAGGTACACTCCATGAGGCCCGGAGTAATACATCCATCGAAAGGTTTTTCCATACTTTTTCAAAACATGGGATAAAGGAGGTCCATTAGAAAAATACTGACCTCAATACGTTTCTCACCTAATTTAGGCTCACCCAGTCGTATGAAGCATTGAGGGAGATAAACAATACTTGCCCCTCCAAAGTTTTTCCATGGGATTTGAGTCCAACCCACGAGGTGGAATAAGCCCATACAAAACACATTTCTAGAGAAATCGGCTCTCATCCTATTTGAGTCACAGAGACTTTCAAAATAGCATATGCAAAAAACTGTCACAGGCCTCAAAGGTTTTTACCAAATGAATTGGAAGAGGCCCATAAGGAACAAATTGCTCTCAAAAAGTATTTCAATGTTTTTATCCCAGAATGCATGGGAGGAGGCCAATGGCCAATCCATCGGCTTCAGGAGGATTTTTAAGCATTAGATGGAAGCTTGAGGGTTTGACTCAGGATTTTTCATATGGCTACAATACATTATCTCTGTAAGATTGATGGTCATACAGGGATTGGCTCACGTATAAATTGAGAATTACGCTACGTTAGAATTTTTCCAAGGAGCAGAAGCATCGAGTGCCCTAAAACCTTGCTCTGACCAACCCCCCCCTCCCCCTCCC
Organism: Allacma fusca; assembly: GCA_947179485.1. Taxonomy (NCBI): domain Eukaryota; kingdom Metazoa; phylum Arthropoda; class Collembola; order Symphypleona; family Sminthuridae; genus Allacma; species Allacma fusca. Next base: position 8,719,735 of record OX359250.1, read on the forward strand.
CCTCCCAAATTCATTTCTATGGACAATTGTAAGAAAATTTTAAGGTCTTGGTTTTAAATAACATTTTGTAGATTTTATAAAAATTACTTCATGGATTGTGTTCAAAATTTTTACAGCGGCCAGAAATTTGAAAACATCGGGGGGGGGAAACTTTTAAACAAATTCTGTATCTGTTAATAATACAATTTTTACACATTACAATTTACAAAAAATTTTACCTTTGTTGCGACAAAAATTGCATAAGTGAATGAAGGAAATTTTATAAATTCTGGGGATTTTTTGTAGTAAATTTGAAAAATAAGGAAATATTTTGGAGGATATTTTGTTGGTTGTGAGAGAGATTGAGGAGGAGCTGTTTGGAGGGACCCTGGAGATAGGACTGGGGGGTTTGAATTAGAATAAGCGATAAATAATGGGGAATGGGGAAATGGATGTGAGTAGTAAAGCTGGAGGTTTTGAGTGTGTGAGCGTGTTTGGAGACGAGCAATTCATTTGTCATGGGTGTTAATTCACTCGTTGGCCTGTGGAAGGACTACAGAAGGAAATACAAATCACATAAAGGCCAGACTGAGTTCTCTGTCATTCCCTGCATCCCTGACATGGATGCACGTCTTTAAAGCACATTTATCTGTCATCACCAATGACGGAGGAAGAGGCTTTGATTTATTTGCCAGAAATTCCTAGTGTATTTATACAGCTCCTCCAAAGGCTCTTTAAAAGCTTGCGAGAGTGAGAGTTTCTCATGTAAAGAGAGAGAGAGAGAGAGAGAGAGAGAGAGAGAGCAATCGGAAAAGTACCGTCTTTTTCAATTCTAGTGACACTTTAAGCTTTAGTGTGTGTCACATCAACTCTTGTATTTATTCAATAAAAACCCATGAATTGCCTCATTCAGGGAAGATATAGGGAAAAGAAAGCTTGAGTTTGATTTAAAGGGATAAGGAACGGAGGAGACATAAAAAACTCCCGACACAAATAATAAATTGCGCCTTTCTTTTATTACTTTAATATCAGACGGAGCTGTAGGCCTTATTTCCCTTTTACATTAAAGCTCCATTTCCCCCGCCATCCTCATTCCCAATACCTTCAACTCTAGCACGTTGTAGTTTCCACAAATATCAAAGGAATCATCAAGGGCGACAATTTCAAGACCAAGAGTTGGCGGAATTATTTTATAGCACTTTCGACACTTCAAGTCTAATCTCTCAAAATATTTTATGTTCAACAGTGTAGAGTTTCAAGGAGTTTCAAACTCGAACTTCAACTTGACTCGTACTTGAACCTATTTCAAACTCGAACTTCAACTTGACTCGTACTTGAACCTAGTTCAAACTCGAACTTCAACTTGACTTGTACTTGAACCTAGTTCAAACTCGAACTTCAACTTGACTTGTACTCGAACCTAGTTCAAACTCGAACTTCAACTTGACTTGTACTCGAACCTAGTTCAAACTCGAACTTCAACTTGACTCCTACTTGAGCCTAGTTTAAACTTAAACTTGAATAATAATAATTATTATTATTCAACATGAGTTTGAACTAAAACTTAACTTGAACCTGAGTTTTTACTTTGACTCAACTTGAAATTGGCTTGAACTTCAATTCCAGCTGAACTTGGACTTGAACTTTAGTTTCAGCTGAACTTGGACTTGAACTTTAGTTTCAGCTGAACTTGGACTTGAACTTCAATTTCAGCTGAAGTTGAACTTGAACTTCAGTTTCAGCTGAACTTGAACTTGACTTGAACTTCAGTTTCAACAGAATATTGGACTTGACTTGAACTTCAGTTTCAACAGAATATTGGACTTGACTTGAACTTCAGTTTCAACAGAATATTGGACTTGACTTGAACTTCAGTTTCAACAGAATATTGGACTTGACTTGAACTTCAGTTTCAACAGAATATTGGACTTGACTTGAACTTCAGTTTCAACAGAATATTGGACTTGACTTGAACTTCAGTTTCAACAGAATATTGGACTTGACTTGAACTTCAGTTTCAACAGAATATTGGACTTGACTTGAACTTCAGTTTCAACAGAATATTGGACTTGACTTGAACTTCAGTTTCAACAGAATATTGGACTTGACTTGAACTTCAGTTTCAACAGAATAGTGGACTTGACTTGAACTTCAGTTTCAACAGAATATTGGACTTGACTTGAACTTCAGTTTCAACAGAATATTGGACTTGACTTGAACTTCAGTTTCAACAGAATATTGGACTTGACTTGAACTTCAGTTTCAATAGAATATTGGACTTGACTTGAACTTCAGTTTCAACAGAATATTGGACTTGACTTGAACTTCAGTTTCAACAGAATATTGGACTTTTACTTGACTTGAACTTCAGTTTCAACAAAAAATTGGACTTGAACTTGAACAAAAAGATTACTTCAACTCAAACTTGAATAAATAGTATGTTTTTACTTAAACTCAACCAGAAACTTAAACTTAAATTTCAAGTCTGGGAAAATAAATTAGGATGAAAAGTTTGGCGGATGTTTTTAATTTCAAACTCAAGCTCAAACTTGTCTCGTCCTTGAATTTTGAAATGCGTCAAGTGACATACACGCGTGTCAGCAGAGATGAAACCGTAAGAAAGATTGGCTTGAAAATAATCAAGTATTTCTTGGGCATGTGTTGAGCGTTACTTTTATAAAAAAAATCCATGAAGATACTTAAAGTGAAAGAGAGGGGGAGAGAATTCACTCCGACATCCTTTCAACTGGAGAAAACAAACATTGGAGAAAGTATGTGTATGGGGATGTGTGTGCATAGCTATGCATATCTCCGGGCAATATTGGTTGTTACCTTAAGCCTGTACATAAATGTGATGCTTGAGTATACAGAAAGAGAGGAGTCTGCAGGACGGGTGCTAAGGAGTAATTTTCTTATCCGATTCTCACTCCACATAATGTATCTGTAGTGAGTGAGTGAGTGAATAAGTGTTAAGGGACTTGTCTCTTGTGCAAACACTCGTTCATGTACAAGAACAATTCCTATATATGTACATTCTCAAAATGACTTTCGGTTCGGCTTGTTCCAATTTCCAATCTATTAGGCTCCACAATGGGGTCTGTACACTTCATTTGCAATGGAAAGTTCACAAGTCATAGAACATTAATTTGATTTCCTATTAAAGACCCTTCCATTTATTTTCTCTCACACCACTCTCCCACTCTTTCCAATAATCTTGTAGTCCAATCAGAAAAACTTCCGCAGTTTACTCTAAGACCAGAATCCTTTCCCAAGTCGTACTTTCAGCTTCTACAGAAGTTCAAGCATAGGGGTATTTTGAAACGCATCAGAAATGGATCGATACCGCAACTGAAAACATAATTAAAGCACAGTGGCCTAATTACTATCCAGTGGCTTTGAGCTCAGGTTAGACTTATGTAAGGATCAAGTACAGATCGTATGTATGAAGCAGAGGTCAAATTCTATACAAATAATAAGTAGAGGTCAAACTGTTTACAAATATCAAGTAGAGTTCAATTGTTATACGTATGTAAAGTAGAGGATATATGTGTATGTCATTAGGAGGCCAAATATCTATAGATATACAACAAGTAGATTTCAAGTAGAGGTTAAATACTGTACACACAAATGTCAAGTAGATGTCAAGTAGAGGTTAAATACTGTACACACAAATGTCAAGTAGATGTCAAGTAGAGGTTAAATACTGTACACACAAATGTCAAGTAGATGTCAAGTAGAGGTTAAATACTGTACACACAAATGTCAAGTAGATGTCAAGTAGAGGTTAAATTATATACATACATATGTCAAATAGATGTCAAGTAGAGGTTAAATTATATACATACATATGTCAAGTAGATGTCAAGTAGTGGTTAAATTATATACGTACAAATGTCAAGTAGAGGTCAAATTCTGTACATACATATGTCAAGTACATGTCAAATTCTGTACATACATATGTCAAGTACAGGTCAAATTCTGTACATACATATGTCAAGTACAGATCAAAGTCTGTACTTACATATGTCAAGTACAGGTCAAATTCTGTACTTACATATGTCAAGTACAGGTCAAATTCTGTACGTACGTATGTCAAGTACAGGTCAAATTCTAACGTAAGTGTAAGTAAAAGGTCATATAATTACATATATGCATACGTCAGGTAGAATTAATATATAGAATCTATAACAGTATATCACCCAGAGGTCAAATACAGGAATGTATTTCAATGAAGTGTATACATAGTGCATGTCAAGTGTACTTGAATCAGAAGCGCGACAAGTGCAGATAAGTTTTCAAGTTCTACGCTAAGAAAGGTGAAGTTGAGGTCAACTGTGTGTGATGATTGGGATTTGCATTGTACGTCTGGTGGAGAAGTATCCGATGAAGTTTGATTGGTCGGATGTTTTTGCGTATTGCAGATTGGAGAGTGGAGTGACAGCAAAGGTTTCATGGCGGTTCCGGCCAAGTACGTGAGGCCGCCGGCGTTCTCCGTGATTCAGAGGAACCGAACGTACATAGTGACCACGATCATAGTAAGTTTAGCTTTGAGAAGGCCCAAAGGGACGTGATGAGACGGTCAGTTGATGAGTGTTATGGTGTGATACACAGGAAGAGCCTTTCATGATGCTCAAGACTGGAGAGAACGGGGAGGTACTGGAGGGGAATGACAAATACATCGGTTTCTGCAAGGACTTGGCTGACAAAATCTCCACCATGCTGGGGATTACTTGTGAGTTTACCTTGACTCTTATGCTCAGTCCTGTAATTACTTTGGGGAGGTTTATCTCCACAATTGCATGGGGAGGGAAGAGGAAGGAATAAAAAGGATTTACTTTCCCTATTTTCAACTCTCAATCCTCACCCACATTTTATACAAATAGATGAGATCCGAACAGTCAAGGATGGACATTACGGAGCGGATAACCACAACGGGGAATGGGATGGCATGGTTGGGGAGCTCATTCGTAGGGTAAGTTAATACATGTATTATCTGCTAAGAACCAGTTCCACTCCTCCCCTCTAAATCCTCTTGTCTTCTAAAATTTTTAACAGCCAAAATTAGATTCTAAAAATTACTAAAAGCGAAAATGAGTCTCTACTTTCATGTTTTTATTTTTCCATGAATTTTCTCCCCTAACAATTTTTCACAGGTGGCTTTGTCTGGCTCCGCTCAATTTTTGAGGATTGTCGAACATCGGAAGTTAATTTGGTTTATTTTAAAATTTTCTATCGAGGAAGATTCCCGCCTATCTGTTTCTTAACAGTTGGGCCCGGAACTTTTTTTAGCGTCTTACCCACTTACAGGGATTTATTCTGCTTAGCAATTTTTACAAATACTCCGTTTTTGTTATTTACATTTGCTATTAGTCAGAGTTACAAATGTTGCTATTTGGTTGTAATCCGTAGGAAATGTGGGTTAGGCGGCCAATTGAGAGAGAGATAGGAATTGAGGGGAGAAAAAGGCAGAGAATGGGGAAAAATGAGGGAAATCCATTTCTTTTTTTTTTGTGTGTGCTTTTTCCCTGCCTATGATTCCCATTACTCTATACACTGGCGCTAAACCCGTAATTTTTTCTTATCTCCCTGGAACGACTGCTCCCCAGGGCTGGTCTTCATATTATATGGGTTATGATTGACTATACACATGGTCTGGAGAGCATGTAGGTGCATATATGGAGGTTCTACTGGAAGGAATAGGGAGAGAGCGAGTGGGGAATGGAGAGATGGGAGTGAAACATCCGAGACATTCTATTGTTTGAAATCTCAAAAGTCATCTGGATGGCCTCGTATTTTTTGTCTCTCAAATAACACTTATATTTACAGATGATTGTTATTGTTCGGGAGGGATACGGTTTCAAATCGAAGCATGGTGTTACTTTATTATCTTCTTGTGGCTGGAGCTTTCTTCTCAAATGCTCATGCCATTTTTGTCAAACCCCTGTTGTACAGACCATGCTCTTTATTTGGGTAACTCTCAAGAGTAGGGATTTCAGAGGAAGTTCTTGTAATTGCTACCAAAAATATCTTCCAAATATTTAATTATTCAAGATAGCTGACAAATATTTGATTCCCCAGGGTTGAGGCGAATTTGGGAGGGAATTTTTGCAAAATTTATTTCATTCGCTTGGATCAAAATTGACGTCTAAATTTGAGGAGAAAGTTAAAGATTTTTAAAAACCATGTTGTTGTGAAAGGGAGCATCAAAAACATTTCCCTTCATTGGAGTATGTCGTAGGGGCAAAATAACTAGATGCATTTTTGCTTTAATAAAAAGCTTTTTTAAAAATAAAACACATCAACTGTCACTAAGCGCAAAACGGACTCGGACGACACGGAAATGGAGAAAAATTCCTTACAAGGGAAAGTTATGATCTTTGAAAGGGGATCCTTTATCCAGCGAACCCACCGTACTTTACCTCCGTACATCCGATGTACCTAAACCCAATAACAATTTTTCCTTTGGTGTTGTACAGGAAGCTGATATAGCCATTGCAGCTCTTACCATCAGCTCCGAGAGAGAGAGAGTCATCGAATTTTCAAAGCCCTTCATGTCCCTCGGAATCAGCATAATGGTTTACAAGCCTAAGAAACAAGATCCAGGTGTTTTTAGCTTCATGAGTCCACTGTCCTTGGAAATTTGGCTCTGTGTCTTCTTTGCTTACATCGGGGTAAGTCATTCGGAAGGATTTCCTCAGGTGTCCACAAATTAATACAATGTTGATAACGTCTAAAGTTAGTTCGTTAAAAAAGAATTCCTTCACATTTTTATTACTCACCTTATTTACCCCTTAGTTTTTTCCCAAGGTTGGTTTTTAGTCTAATGGCCGTATTTACCCCACGGGACGTCCTTACCCTAAAACGCCCAGTATCCTCCCAATGTTCTCTTTTATTCGACAAGCATTTTTTCCACCCTTCAATTTCTCAATAAACAAAACCACGTTCTTTTTATATCAATGGTCAGTTTTTACCCATACGCTGTTCAACTTTATATATTGAACTTCAACGGTCAATAATTATTATTATTGTAGTTTTTTTTACCCTAGCCTTTTTTCAGCCAGTTTATTGCTCTTGTAATAAACTTCAGCAATTTCTTATGTCCATGGTATATCCATAACTTACAATAATGGATAAGCAGGTTCATTCTCAATATTAAATTGAATTTAGCTGAAATCAGTTCATTTGTTTGATCTTAGAAAATTATTAAGTGACACTTGATGCATGAACTCATACGGCAACTTCCATGAAAGTGATTGACAAACGCCAGTACTTCATGCACAGTAGCAAATACCACAGGAAATAATTGTGACACAGAAGCACATATTAAGGGCGTGCAGAAATGACACTGAAAAAAAACAGGGTGTGTGTAAAAACTGTCATTATGAAAATAACATGAGGCGAAGTGTGCAAAAGGCATTGTCACTCTGGGATCCCGGACGTGTAGAAATGAAATTATGTCATTAAAATTTCCGGGCGCGTCTGCCTATTACATTATGTGTTGGTCGATATAAAAAATCCTAATAGTCCCCGTCCGTTGTTTTACCCGGATGAGTCAATTTTTGTCACCATTGTCATTTTTACCCATAATCGATTTAGACCACCGGCTGCATTTTCCCTTAACGGCCATAATTCCTGGCCAGGTTGACCCCAAGAGCTTTTTTAGCCCTGCTCCTTTCTTCCCTCTGCCTGACTAGAAAAATTAGACGCTGAGCTGTTAATACTAGTCCCGGAATTCATACTAGTTTTATGTAATTCCTCATTTTGAAAGTTGGATGGAGCTACTAAACAAGAATATAAATGGATTTAAATATTTCAAAATGTAATACTTGAGAGTGTATGAGACGGGACTTTTAATAGGCTCATTTTATGCTATAACCTAATGTTAGTATTTAATTGAGTAGGACTCCCACGTACAATATTTAATGAAAAGAGAGCATTAAGTTGATTGGTAAGTTGTTAAGTGGTTGTCGAGTGAGAGGTAATGTTGGCGGGGATGTTTGTGATTAGTTGTATAATTATTATGAATTTACTAAATGAGGATGTCGTCGGGACTGGGAGGGTGGGGTGGGGGGGGGACTGATGCTATGGTCCGTGTATTTATGCATGCCATTTAGAGAAGGACTTTGTTTTTGAGGAATGTTGTTGTTGGTGATATAATGATATGAAATGATACGTTTAGGTTAGCATTGTACTCTTCCTGGTCTCGCGTTTCAACCCCACGGAGTGGAAACTGGAAACAAATGGACTCATAAATCATGTGTCTGTTTCTAATGATCCCATGTGGTTCTCATTGGCTGCATTGTTTCAGCAAGGAAGTGATATTTCTCCAAGGTAATCATTTTCTTTGAGATGTTCCTCTCTCTCTCTCTCCCTCTTTTGAGACGACTAAATGTAGTAGTGGTGAAAGTCATACGAGGCTGGAGCACGCACTCATGCGGTAACACACTCATGAGCTTTACCAAGCTCCCCGACACACAACAGCCACTTTAACATGAGGAAAGGCCATGAAATAGAGATTTCACCTACAGTCTTCCTCTCAGTTGGGGTGTACAAGGAGCCAACGAAACATTTCCCTCCCCTTAGCTCATGCATCAATTTCTTAAGTCAGTCTCAAATGTTTAAGTTCCCATGTCAATTGGAGCCAATTTTTTTGTTTAGTAGATCTGGCCAAATTACTTCAGCGTAAATGTTTGACCTGGTCAAACATTTACGACTGACGTTAAGATGAACACATTTTGAGTGCAAGTTAATGATTTTGAAGGAAATTTAAAATACCATTTTTCTCTGACAAAACCCCGATTTTATAACCGAAAGGGGAGTACAATTTTCACACGGGACGGCTTTGTTATTAAAATCCCTGGGAATTAATATTTGACTTAGATTTTTAAACTTGTCCACACAAAATATTTGAAAGGTAGATACTGCAATTCCAATGCCTACAAATTTTTGGGAAATTCTGTAACATTTGGGTGAAGGAAATATTCCAACCTCACAATTGTGACTTTTGACGTCATAAATGTTGACCCAGGTCAATGTAATAAATTCTAAAAAATCCGCAAAGGAATTTTTTTTAAATTTAGGGTATTTGAATTTCTTTTAAAATCTCTCTACATTTATTTCCTCAAAGGCTCAGCTGTGGACGTAGTAAATAAAAAAATTGAGGGGTTTGAATGGATGAAATTTTAAAATTTAGGCAAGCGTTTGTGAGAGTCTGGGGAGGGGGGAGGGGCAGAAATTCTTGAAAGACATTGTACCATATATGGGAGATACTGGGGGAGGAAGGTTTCGTGGGAACGTGTAGAAAGACTTGGAAGAATTATGATTGTATTACGCACGAGGTGCTCAGTAGATGAGGAACGTGAGTCCAGTAACATGGCGTGGAGATGTTCGACTGGCTCAAGGAGTAAAAGCATGGGATAATGCCAACATGAAATGTCTGATTTGATTGACCGATCATGTTTGATGTTCTCGTTTGGGCTTCCATTGTAGATCGACAGCAGGTCGAATCGTGGGGAGTGTCTGGTGGTTTTTCACGCTCATTCTCATCTCCTCATACACAGCCAATTTTGCGGCGGTGAGAACCGTCAACCGAATGGTGACTCCTATTAACTCTGCTGAGGATCTCGCAGCCCAGACTGAAGTTGAGTATGGAACTTTGTCATCCGGATCAACATGGAACTTCTTCAGAGTACGTTGTCTCCCTCGCCTCCCAATTGTCATTCCTCTTTCTATGCATAATTTAAGCCCCTATACCTGTGCAGTCATCTCTCGCTCCGCACCTGCATCCTTCACAGTAATCAAAGGCTCCTCTCATACACGCTGGGAATCCCTTTTCCATTAAGTACGGTCGCAGTTGTAGACAAACACACTCGGGTAGAGGATCGTCCCTAAGATTGTCCCTGTCCCGACATACAGTCTATGTATGTATAAACAAAATATAGCATTTGATAAATTAGTAAGAAGCAAAATTAATTATTTGGAAAATTTTGTGCTATTTTGAGTAGTTCATAGACTTGCTGAGGCTATAAAAAAAAGAAGATATTCTTATATGCTGAAGTCTTGTTGTTAGTAGACGTAATTCTTCAAGTGAAAATACGGAGCAAGAATCTTTGGTTTCATTTGTTGATACTGTTCCCGTGCTCCTCTCCCTTTGAGCCTGATATCTCCATGCGAGTGTTGTTCCTCCCATTTTTTTTTCCCACAGACCTTCGATTAGTATTCAAACCATGATTTTTCATTCGTTCTTCGATCCTTAAGTATTGGCAGAGTATTAGTATATCTATAGATATACTTTGTGCTCAGTATGAAGGCACGGGGCTTCATCCGCTCCAAGGTATTACAGTGGCTCATTCCGAAAATTCTTGCACTACTTAGATTGATATGGAATGATGTGACAGTGTCCCAAGAGAGTGCGAGCACTCTTGGAGAGCTCGAGGTATTGGAAAGATGACAAAATACATTTTCTCTTTCCCAATCCCCTCAATTCTTATATGCTCCTGCCCTCCGAAGCTTATTGATAAACAAGAGAAAGTTAGTGGGAGAAAGCATAGCTGAGTGTTTACAAGGCACAGCCCGCCTCCTCCTTACTCTTACCAAAATCCGAGCCCAGGCCAAGTTACACTTAAGAATAATCCCGGACTTGATTCCCGGATTGAATTTACATATTCACACATTTTTCTATAATTTTATTTTATAGGTATTTAACTTAAATTTTTTATTTGACTGTTTTTGAAAAATTATAAGAGTCTATCTAATATTATAGAATAAAAGTTACGCATAACTCGTAGTGGATATTTCCTAGTAATAAAGGTCAAGTTCAAGATTGAGCCAAAGCTCAAATGAGTTGAATAATTAGTCCTTGCTTTAATTAAAGCTAAAGTATGAACTGGATTCTTACTTTCGAGTCTCGGATCGAGTCTCAATCCTGTCTGAAATCCTGCGAGGCTCAAGATGAGCTCTGTCGGAGCTCTGGTTACGTAAGATGTGAGAGTGAGTGAAAGACGACGGTCCTAGACGCTCTGCCGTGTATGTGCTAAAGGAGTGAGAGAAAGTAAACAAGAGGATATTCATACATTCCCCATGTTTTCTTTTAGCCGTATCTCTGGGATGGTAGATGAATAAATTGTAATGGTTCGACGCAGGATGGGAATGATAGTGAATATTATTATTTGAGATGATGTTCGCGAGACAAGATGACACAAATATGGGTATCGACTTTTGAGCACGAATTGATATTCCTTGTCACCGGAGAGGAAGTATGTCATTGTGTTAGTACACCAACGACTCAAGAGAGATAAAGCACACTTTTTTTTTCTTCTTCTTCTTCTTCTCAGGACGTTCTCAGACTCTTAAAAGAACCCTATCATTGAAATCTTTTTTTTTTTCGTATGTGTGTAGAAATCCCAAATCGGCGTCTACTCCAAGATGTGGGACTTCATGAAGAACCGGAAGCATGTGTTTGTGAAGACGTACACAGATGGAATTCGCCGTGTTCGTGAGAAGAAGGGTAATCATTAAGTTAATTTATAAGTGCCCTCGCACCCCCTCCCCTCTCTCTCTCTCTCTCTCTCTCTCTCTCTCTCTCTGACTCCCACCCAGCGGGCGGTGGAGATAAAAATTCCCAAATTTCGCTCAACTGAGCACACTTTATAATGGACTGACACAGCGAGGGACATATGTCCCTCCGTGCATACTTACCACATATTACTAAGCCAGCACCAATGTATGTATGCACATGTCCCCTTTTCTTGCACTTGCACTAAATACTTCTTTAAACAAATGTCTTTCCCCTGAGTCTCAACTTTACTTTTGTTTTTCGAGACTAAGTCCGTATTTATGTGTATACATACATACAGGGAACCTCCGATCATTTAGATCGTCTGTTATCCACTACAGTCCTAGCGGAAGAAAAATTAATACTGTGGGGTAAATGATCATGTGTCCAGTTATATTTGCCCCTATGAAAGCCTAATGACCTAAGCTATGTACTTTTTTTTGTTACTGATGAGGGCTATTGGGGAATTATTTTTATATGAACGAACAGGTTCTGTGTTGGAATTTGTAGACATGGGTCATGTACATACATATGCAGTGCAATAAAAATTGTTAATATGCTAGGTCAGCAAAAAAAAATGTAGATACGAAACGTGAGAATGTTCAAGCTGCTGACCAAAGTTGAGTAAATTATTTTACTTTTGACTTTTTGCTGGAGCAACTCTCACATTTAGTTTCGATTGAGATAGGTCAGGGAGGAGGATTTTTTGTGGATGAGCTTTTTTCTTAGTATGATAGCTGGGAAATTAATATTGAAAGAAAAAGGGAGAGAAGTCAAGTGGTAAGATACGAGATTTGTGGATATTACGGGAAGGTATGAAGTACTAGATTTGACTGGATTCCACGGGATCCCTGTACCAGTGTGGGCTGAAGTATCTGTACTGTGTGTGGAGGAATGTTCGGATGTTACAAAGGACTGTTTTATTTGTGCACGTAGGTAAATATGCCCTTCTCATTGAGTCACCGAAGAATGACTACACGAACGAGAGGAAGCCATGTGATACGATGAAAGTCGGGAGGAATTTGGATGCAAAGGGTTTCGGCGTGGCCACGCCACTTGGATCCCCACTGAAGTAAGTGGAAGGCCTGAGCCTATACAGAGACTCTCATGCGTCGTCATAGATGATAAAATTCTACATCAATTATTATTTCCTTGTAAATTCACGTGGATTCAGTGGCTAGTTAAATTTAATGGCTCTCTCCAGCAGATCCGTGAGCAATGACACTCATGTAATGTAATTTTCCCATACACGTCCTTTCCCTTTCCTCGACACCGTCTGCATCTCAAATGAACTCTCTCACAACGCTCACTCACGTAACCTCCCGTTCCGCCAGGGCCCTTCAACAAATGTAAATTGTCCTCTACTGTCAATGCGTAACTGAATTAAGACTTGTTCCAGTCAGATTACACCCGCTGTATTTTTAGGGACTGGATCCCACCCCACAAACTGTCACCTGGTCAACTGCCACAAGAATTACATCCCCATTAGGCATATGCATTTAGCATGACACTTAACTTACTACTTTAATCTGGGTCTTAAAATAACGCTTAACAGTCCTCGTAAGGTACAGTGGGATGTGTGTGTGTGATCTCTTTGGCGTATGGGTCTTAACACATCCCTTAGCTTTTGTCATCAACATGTCTGGATCTTTAGCGTGGGTCTTAATACAGCCTGGAGCATTGTTCTCAAAACAGACACCTCTAGGGTATGTGACATGACCTGAAATATTAGTATTGATCGTAATGTGAACTTCTAACATTATCAGCATGGACCTTTGACGTTGATCAGAACTAATGGAGACGTTTAACATTGTTATAGCAAAAGGTCTTTTACGTGGATAGGACGGATATTATTACACGATAATAAATCTGTCTCAAAGTAATTTTTGTGACTTTCCTGTATTTTGTTTACATATTGATTTCTGGAGAGTTGCTACAAAAGAGGCACTTGAATATTACGTCAGTCTTTTTTGGATGAATTTGAAAGGAAGTAAAAATCATTAGGGCCATCCAGAATAATCTCAATGAGGGACCGACACACGCATGTGTTAGATGTTGTGCTTTTAATGCAGTGTATGGTAAAATTAACATTTTTGTAAGAGTTGCTCGAAGGAAACATTGTTGAAAATAGTACGTACATATGTATGTATGAGGCTATGTCATGAGGTTCATGTTTACGATGTGGCAGTGTTGGATATTTACTGGAAGTAATTCCATAAAGGGATGACTGATTGTGAGAATTGGGTGAGCGTGAGAAAGGATGATGCTAAATCCGGTTATGGAGGGTGAAAGGATGGGTAAGAAATGTTGATGGGATATGTAATGTGACTAAGTCGTCACGACTCACGACCAGTAGTGTTGGGGAAAGTTGGGAAAGGATTGGACTTGACTGAAGAAAGCTGTTGGAGAAAATGATAAAACTTTGCTTTCTCTTACCCACTGACAAATAGACATCAAATCAACCTCGCTGTGCTAAGCATGAAGGAGAGTGGAACTTTGATGCAGCTTCAGAATAAATGGTGGATGGAGCGGAGTGAGTGTCCAAGAAATTCGGGAGATGCGAGTGAATCTGACGACGAGCTTTCATTGAGTAGTTTGGCGGGTATCTTTTATATATTAATTGCAGGACTTGTCCTCGCCCTCTTCGTAGCTTTTTGCGAGTTCTGCTACATTTCCAGAAAAGAAGCGAAAAAATGCCAGGTAAGGTTTTTCCCACCCCCCGCAAGTAATATTACTCATCAAGTTTTCAATGAGGAAGGCAAAAGAAAAGCCTAGTCTTTGTTAATTGTAAGTGGAATCAAAATGAAAGTCGTATCTACTCATGAGGAGTTTTCACTCTGCTTTTACAACAAAACTTATGTAATCATGTAGGGCACGATAGCATCCTTAACATTTTTACAGGGAAAGTTATTACGGAAAGTAATTGGCTTTTTTCCCTCTCTAGATATCGTTATTAGATGCCATGAGGGCGAAGTTAAGAGTAACTTCAGAAGTGCAACAAGAACCTTCCACTTCTAGACAATTTAGAGACAACGATTCTATGCCAAAACTTTGAATACACACAAACAATATAAAAATACATACGTAATTACTTATACATGTGCGTTCATACACCTCAATTATTATATACTGTTCAACTGTGCATATGTGAACTTGTTTCAAGAATCGATATATACATTCCTTAAAAAAATAATATAAACATTTCCTGTTATAAATTAAATCTCAGACTCATCAGTATTCCATAAACGTTTCAAGTACATCATTTCAGTTTATTCCGTTGGCACAGGTACTGTGCCGTACTAAACAACATTTCTGGATCGTCAAGCGGCTCCATTAATATGTGTAATTTAACAATACAGATTACGGAAAGCATTCATTGCATTGTGAACTACCGATGGTTATTAATACTTAAGAACAAGAATGCAATTTTAAAGAAAATGTTTTTAAAATTTTAAATGTAAACATTTCTCGAATGACAAACAAAAACTGTGAAAGTGTCCTACCTATAAAAGTGAAGTATTGTTACCTTTCGGTTTGGATTCCTACAACCAGTAAAGAGCAACTTTTAATACCAATAATAATAATACCGTTACTAATACCAATCAACGGTGTGCCATATACAGTGGCAGAAATTATCATATCGCCAGATTTCATTTTTCAAGGACGTGGAACTGAAGGAATTTTAAAATCCATCGATCGTAGCGTGGTTGTGAGAAGATGGAATGTTATTGGTTTCTTCGCACAATAATTATACCCGCCATCAGTGTACTGTAAACTTGGGTTCCATTTTTAAATGGTAATGCGGGGAAACTTATAAAACGTATTGATTAGTGTTAAGAATACTTTGATAACTTCTAACAACTGAGTGTGTTCATAAAATCAAATACTGTAAGCACTCATTGCACTCACTCGTAAGAATAAATCATTTTGGTAAAAACTGCGAACCGCATTTATTATTTTTTCGTACTACCAGACCAGCCAATATGGAAGGCTGCATTACACAAGTCATAACTTTATCAAAGGCTTTGAATACAATAGCGATTTATACTATCTACGATCTACGTACGTTATAAAATTCTGGCTAAAAAAATTCAGCTTTTTGTAAGCACACACTAGAATTGCATCACTAACATAATCGATTTCCTCAGAACGAAGTGCGCTGACAATTTACACTAAGTTTTGCCGACGTAAAGTGAGCATCGTAAATAGCACCGGCTATTAGTACTCAACAATATTTCTGCACATCTGAAATTGTTTTACGTAGATAATATAAAAGACTAGCTGAAAAAGTACTCGGAGTTCAAGACGTTTTGCAAATCAAAAGTTCCTTTGGGCGGAACAGAAGAAAGTACTTCCTGAAGTTGAACCCGCGACGAATCCGCAATATAATCGTTCGTAATAATATCACTGAAAGTAAAGCGAAACTCTTGAACCCAATAATTTCATAAAATCGGGGGCCAACTCCGAAATAATTACTAAAGTAAGGTAGAAATGTAAGAAAGCAAAATGACTAACCTTGTACAATACCTTTTTACAAGAAACTTGGATAAATCTTCTAATAACGGCTGTGAATGCAGGGCAACGAACTGCTCCCGGCAGACCTGTTTCAATACATGATACAAAGAGTGGTAATAAAACATAGGAAAACGTAACCTTCGGAAACTTTTGCATTAACTTTTTTTCTAAATTGTACCCATGACTTTTATAGCGAATCATAAATGGACAAAACTTACTTTATTCATAATGTTCACAGATTTAGGATGAGTCCAAAAACAATCATGAACAGACACAAATGTAATTCCAGATCTTTCGCAGTTGAGTGAAGTCAGCATCATATGACTGGAATCCAGAGAGTGGATGTAATTTGGTGGAAATGCATTTTTCTGCTTCATCACGTTGGGAGGCCTACAAAAAAATGGCACAAAAAATACAATACATCGGATACCAACTCTACATTTCTGTATGTACATAAATGACTTTTTTTTATTCAACCATTGGACAGCACTTACATAAATAAGTCGTATGTAGATTTATTCGACAGCTTCAAAGGGTTATACTCTAAACTTGTGGGTTTGTGATTTTTCAAATAAGGTTGCACAACTGGAAGTCCAAGTGGAGTTACCCATTCTACATTCGCTCTGCAAATTTTTGAAATCAAACGGGCACTGTCTGTGAACCAATCCTAGTAAACGACAAGAAACAGACTAGAGAACTTGTAAACGATTGAATGCAATTACTTTGAAAAATATTGCAGAGCATTAATAAAACTATGAAGCTATTACGCTCTTCAAACTCCGAACAACTTCAACTTTACCTGTATTTCTTTTGTTGATGTAAACATTTTCTGTAGACAAGAGAATGTTGTATGTGTTAAGTAAAATGACGCAGCCCAACACTTTGCCGCTGGAAAATTTGGGACATCTGCAAAAAGTCACTCATTAACTAACTTCATAATAATTTTAAAAATTACCGGAAGCGTAATAAGCACACTATATCCGGAAGTGCCAAAACTTTCATATCCTACCTCTTTTTTAATACTAACTTTTAGAGACACAGAGTAACAACTCGTTCAAGCTAATACTACTAATATATATCTTAGAATATGCCTAATAACCACAAGACAGGAGACAAACGTTAACTACATAATGAATTGCCGGTGAGAGATTAACAAGATACCTTTAAGCTGCTTTAAAATCTGAAACCTTGCACCATACGGAGTTACACCATATACGGTCGTCATCACTGTCTGCTTAATAACTTTCCTCTTGATAAATCCCTCCAAAATAATAGCAATTGCGTTCCCATCCTTGGCATCTCCAGCTCGTTGTTTATCCACTAGAGCAGCCACATCACTATAAACATCTTGCGGGGTGGAACACGTAGCCAAATTTACACTCCTAGCACCTTTTTCATCTCTGCCTAAAGCTGCATAGTGCTGGAGTCCATTACACGACCCGTCTTGATGAATGGGAAAATGAGAAACGAAGGACTCTGGATTTCCACTTTTGATTGCATTTCGTATTTCCATACAACACGCAAGAGTTTGCCATGGTTCTTCTGATGCTATCCACCATTTTTCACCCTTAATTATTCATTTAACATACCATAGAAAATTACCAACCAGCCTGGGGAGTATGAATACTAACACATTTGATAAACGTCGCATAATTATTTCAAATTCATGAAAGTACATTTATACATACCGTTAAAGGCTTCTCCGCTGAGTCCAAAACAAGATCTAGAACCTCGTTTGCATACTGTAGTCTATCCTTAATCGAATCTCTCTTCTTTAGTCCAGTCAAGTTTATTAAATGAATCTGTGAATCACATTTCGCATTATATGGCTTTTCAACGCTTAACCAATGCTCAAACTTTAACCCGACTATGTTTAATATTACAAATGAGATACCTTGAGCCAGTCCAAACCATTTTCTCCCAATGGTTCACCTCTTGCAAAGACTAATATGGACCGAGCCGTGTCAGCACCTAAATGGCTCAAATGAGGTGGACATGGATAAACCCTTCCGCGAAAATCCATATTGTGAGGCAACCAAAACACACGCTTTCGGAACTGCATGGAATAATTACATTGAATTAAACTCGAAGTTTGAAACCACCACTCATGGCTGATAATACTGCTCGGAGTAATTTACAACCTACATGATTAGCAAGGGACAATCTGTAAAGCATATCACACCATAAGCTATACATTTCAGCCTTTTGACGCTTATACAATGCACGCTGCTTAAATGCTACAGTAACTTCTTCTCTGGTCATCGTATCAACTATCGTCGGCGGTTGAGGGCATTCGGAAGGTGGGGGAGGAACATTAAGTATATCACTGCCTTTATTATTAAAGACATCGATGAGGATATCTAGCACCTGAAATGTAACACAATAACCATCAGATCAGAAGTATACAATATATATTTATATCATCGTATATACACCTGAAAATGAATACTTTGCTAATGCTATGAATAAAGGATACACAAACAACAAATTTATAGACGGGTTGGATCGTCATAACCTTAGACCAGCTTACCGGCTCGTTTATTTTCCAAGGGATACTACCAAGTTGATTTAACGAATCAAGAGCAGGGTAAAGCAGCTCAACTGGGCGCGTTTCTAGCTCACGCTGTTGTTGCAAGGCTTGAAATGGAAGTCTGATAATACAAAACAAGCACAATGCAATACTTTATTTGTATCCAATAATTTTTCTAACAACACAATTAATATGACTAGATAAACACTTACCTGACTAATTTTGTTGTAGACAGTAAATATCCCCCAGTGTGGACTGACGACCAAGGCAATGGAGGACACAACATCGGAAGTAAGTTAGTATCAAAATTTAGTTCATCACTAGACGCAGCTTGAAATAGTTTTACTAAAACCGGATGCGGCTTGATTTCTTGTTTAATATACGGTCCATGGCATCTGAATATGGAATAAAATGCTGGAACAAGTTGCCTGCAAAGATTTCAATTGCAAAATCTAGTTAAAACATAGACGGTCTTAATATTTAAGGTTCTTCAATTTAGTTTCCAAAACGTAAGTCATAGTATGTTAAAAACACGCGTCTCACTCAGTGTTGTTTCCCATTTTCATAATGTTTGCATCAATTTTGATATCATTTAAAATAATTTGATAAAGAAAACGTCCGATGTTGGAAATAATATAACTTGACCACTCCTTTTCTTGAAAGTCCTGAAACAAAAAAGTAACAAAGTAACTCCATTAAATACATATTTTTGCAAATTTATCGTATATTTGAAAAATAACCCACCACGTTTGGTCCCGAAGCACTGGATTCGTACACTAAATCTTGCCATTTTCGTCTTGAATTTGTGTTATCGTCCAGTTCCTCATTCAAATACCAACGGATGTAATGTTCATACAATGAGCTTACTTTTGCTAAAACACCAACTTCCTTCTTTTGATGAACTCTGAAACGCGAGACCACTTTTTCGCCTACTCCCCTGCACAATGAATTCAATGTGGGGCTGTACGTTTCCGATGCTTCGCCTAGTTTCCGTATTTCCTGTAGTAAGCCAACAAATCATCCAATTGACAATTACAATGTACTGCACGAACTAGTCAATAAGTGCTCTAACTGATAATTCGGTTTGTCAGTTACCATAATAACTATTTCCACGTACTCCTCCGGCTTTAAAGCTTGTAAAAATGGGAACAAGTTACTAGACCAAGGTTCTGCACGCGATTTCGTTTTGGACTGCAATACACTTAATCCCATCCGCAACAACGTTGCCACTGTCGACCTCCACTGATCCTCGCATTTTGACAAGATTTCTCGCTAATGGCATAAAAAAACCTTACTAATTATAGCAAAATTGCAACCAGCCATCGACAAAATGCACAAAGTATTTTCTTCATCAGTATTGTCTAAGTAGGTTATTATTATTAAGAGATATACATTATAGGAAATGCTTACGTAGTACTCGGTGTTTCCATCATCGTGCTTCTTTTCAATGGATTTAATGGTGAAAATGGTGTTTAGTTCGTTCTGTAATTGCTCCATGGCACTCTCTTTTAAATTTTTATACGACAGCAGGCCTTGAGCAGGAGAAATGAACTATAACAACATTAACGAGCTTCAACTACCAGAAATTACAATCATGAAAACATACTTTGGTCTTAGTTGTTACCTGATGGTCATACTCATTCAAATGAGTTAGTAAGTTACATGCATATCCTTTTGAAGGTGGATTCATTGTAGGAGTGTATTCGGGGTGAACTTTTCGTAACGTTTCTAAAACTACTTCTCTCTGATCATATTGAAAATTACTGCGATTGAATACGTCGTCCAATGTATAACCCTAAAATAGAAAACCCAAACAAAAAATGCAAAAGAATTCAACACATATGCTGTTTTCTTGTAAACATAAAAAACTGAAGAAAGAAAATCGTTAAATTACATGGCTCTTTAAGGATTCGATTGTTCGCCTCACATTTTTCAAGCAATTGGAACTCTTAGCACGTCCTAAACACTCAAAAATAGCAGCGAATGTCTGAGGACATCGTTTGAAACCGTCGAGCTTCATAATCTTACAGACTTCTTTAAGACGAACTAAGTTACCCTACAAACGAGCAAACATAATCCCATTACAAATAATTCTTTCATAATAAAACCATCCATCACTCCTGTTCATACTTCCTCCAAAGCACAATACTTTTACCTGGGAAGCTAATCCATGCAGCACACAATTGTAAATCGCAATATCCGTAATCTCATAATCTTTTGATTTGGATTTTTTCCTCGAATGATAAAACATCAACGTCTTGTATGCTCCTTGGTGGTCTCCTTGCATAATACATAAATCCAGGTACGACAAAAGACTCTTATTAAAGTTCATTTCCAATCCTGAGTGTTTCAGCTGCTCCCGCTTCAACTTCATTAGAGAATCTCGGGCTGATTTACTCAGCTTTGCCTTCTTATCCTCTTGTGGGGTTAGTTCCGTCTTTCCTGAAATTGAATATCAGTTACTACCTGGATTCATCCAAGTCAATAGTTACCTTCATGTTAAACCCATTTAAAAACCCATTTAGAAACAACAGAATATACAAAAGCATCAACCCTGGAATCCAGCAATTGGACAACCCCGCCGTCGTACATTTCTAAACTCCAGAACCCCAAAATAACTGACCTAGCACATCTTGATCCTGCTTTTTCAACAATTTTCGTTCTTTGCTCCTCTTACTACCAACGAAAGACAGTGGTTTAGGATTGGCTGCAGTGCTTAGAAATCTCTTGGGCAGATCTAAAAATTCATGAATAAAAATAAAAAGTACCTTACCAAATCTCAAGTACAGTACAAGTAATTACTAATAATAACACCTTTTCAAACCGTCCATTCCATTCACTCCTACACACAACAAAATAACAAAGAAATTCCCGCAATAATTTTCGGCTCTTACTCCATACAACATAAATTACATCATTCATCCAGCTACCATCAATATAACTGTCCATTGCCACATACATTCAACATTTCACTCCAGAAATATTCCTACCCCAGTGAGTCCCAGTACTTTAATCACCCTTACAAGCTAGCCCCTTTCCCCCCACATGACCACTTACCCAAATGGGGTACCCGACTATGCAGTTCTGCACAAGACGGACAGCACAAGCAACTCTGACGAATCTGAAGGGCATACTTGAAATAATCAATTTTCAAACGGTTCACATAATTCATCCTGACTCAATTCCTGCTTTCAAAGTCGTCAATTTTGACCCCGTCCCCTCAAAGCTCCCAGCACTACTGACGATCCATTGTCATGAGGAAGTTCCCAGTTACCCGGTTGTCAATTCCCAGCTCAAGCCTCAACTGAACCTAGTCACAAATTATCAGAACCCGTCAGACACTAATTATTGTCTTTTTAGTTGTAATCATTAAACTTCCAGGTTTTGAAGCACTTTCGATTCCCTTAAGCAGGTTGATGGACTAAAGTCGTTAGTGGACTGCGTCAACTTCTCATTAACTGTACAAATAATTTAATACTTAATTAAATACTGAATTTTTCTATGAATGTAATACAATAATTCCGGACACACTTTTAATTACAACAAAGTCCATGGATGGGATTTGGGTGTTTTTTAACTCCAGTTATATTTTGTGCATGCAAGCAAGTAAATAAAGGTAGCTATAAATAAATAGAAACAATAAATGTGTTCAGGGGTTCAGGCACTCACGTGTTTAGAAATTGCCGCATTAATATTTCTCTCCTAACCTTCCTTCCATTCCCATCCCAAGAAAAGAAACGATTACAACTGCTACAGACACAGACACAGACCAGACCACCAGACTACAGAGACTTCTATTTTTCCTTCCTCGCTACAATTTTGAATTCCAGCTTTCCCGCCAAAAAGGTTCTTTGGGCCCACGTGTATTTTTTGAGGCACTTCCGAAGCCTATGTGAACCCGCAGTCGTGTGTATTGTAATTACGTTGGAGAGGGATACACAAGTGCTTGTATTTCCTTAGACGTAAATGGAAGCTTGCAGGAGGGAGACTGCTGAATTGACTTTCAGAACATTGGACTAACGGTGCAGTATTTTTATTCTTTGAAGTGAGTGCATAAATTGGTGTATTTCAGAAATTGTGTCAACCATCTCCTGGGACGGCTGCCTTCTTATAAATAATCAGGTATTTTGAATTAAAGGATGAGTTTGTGTGTGGGACGGAGTATATTTGAAATTACCATACACCAATATTGGATTCTTATCACTTTGTCAATTGTTCTAATAGTTGTAGGGTTAAATCCTATTTGGGACTGGAGAGTCAAAATTGATGGGAAGGGGTCATTAAATGTTTTTGATTTAGTATATTTATTTTGAATATCCGACACCGGTGTTTTCGACGGTGGAGGTACTTGAATAGAATCCGTTGAAGAGTCGAGGATCTTAATTTTGAGCAGTTTGAATTTTACGCCAGAAATCCTCTAGCACCCGCCACCCATCATGCACTACCCAAAAATTCAGTGATGAGAGGCTTTTGTGGCTGTAGCTGTAGGTTGTAAATGAACCGTACAGCGCGAACATGGATCTGGATTGACAGTGTCATGCTGAATGACTGGTAGGGTCAGATTGTATTGCGACACTGAGAATGTTTAGTTCAGGCTAAAAATGATTGTCTGGATCACGGTAAACTCATTGGGATCCTACTGGAGGTTTGGGACGTCAGTCTGGATGACAGTATTGAAATTCAGACTTAATGTGCGGATTGCAGTGTCAAGTAAAAGGTGGTTGTTTGGATGATATGATCCAAAACAAGAGCCATTTCAAGGAAGTGTTTGTCAATGGATTTGCTCTTGGGCATTATTTTGGTAAAATCTGGATCGGTGCACGCGTTGTATGGGGATACGTAGATTATTTGTAAGCTATAGAGAACTTTGGCAGTGACATTATGTGGGGATTGGGTGGTGGATGATTTCTTAGAAAGTCAAACTCTCAGGATACACGGTTGAAAGTATTGTTGATTTTGTAACTTTTGCTATGTAGGAAATCGGCTCAATGGGCAAGCATAGGAAGCATAAGTCCCACAATCGGGATGAAAGCAAAGACAGGGATAGGAAGCGGAAGAAGTCGAACTCTCCGGGGGACAGTAGTGATGGAGAACTGGAGCCGAAGAAGCACCGGTCGAGTCATACAGAGAGCCACAAGCATGATGAGGAGAAGGAAAGGCGATCACGAAGAAGGGGAGAAGAGGTTGAGCATCACAGAATGACCTCGTATTATGGGGATTATATTGATGATGAGCCAGAGAAAAGAGCTAGTCGCCGAAGAGATCGCGATCGGGACAGGGACCGTGATGTGGACAAGGAGCGTGGAGGAGATAGCGGCAGAGATCGTGATCCGGAGGAAAGAGATCGTAGTGCAAGAAGAAGAGGAGATCGTGATCAAGAAAGAGACCGTGATGAGGATAAAGGTCTAAAAGGAGAAAAAGAAGTAGATCCGGATGATGACAAAAAAAGTACTGTAGATGAAGACTCGGAAAAACTTCGGGAAAGTCGCAAGGGCAGGGATCGTGATGAGCTCCCGGATAAAGTACGCGATAGTAGGAGGGAAAAGGATCTTGGCGACAATCCGGATAAAGTTCGCGATAGTCGGAGAGAAAAGGATCTTGGCGACGATCCGGAAAAAGTTCGTGAGAGTCGAAGGGAAAGGGATCGTGATGAAGACCTTGAAAAAGCTCGGGAGAGTCGAAGGGACAGGGATCGTGATGAAGACCTTGAAAAAGCTCGGGAGAGTCGAAGGGACCGGGAACGTGATGAAGATCTAGAAAAAGCTCGTGAGAGTCGAAGGGACCGGGAACGTAATGAAGACGTTGAAAAACCTCGGGAGAGTCGAAGGGACCGGGAACGAGATGAAGACGTTGAAAACCCTCGGGAGAGTCGAAGGGACCGGGAACGTGATGAAGACCTTGAAAAAGCTCGTGAGAGTCGAAGGGACCGGGAACGTGATGAAGACGTTGAAAAACCTCGGGAGAGTCGAAGGGACCGGGAACGTGATGAAGATCTAGAAAAAGCTCGGGAGAGTCGAAGGGACCGGGATCGTGATGAAGACCTTGAAAAACCTCGGGAGAGTCGAAGGGACCGGGAACGTGATGAAGATCTAGAAAAAGCTCGTGAGAGTCGAAGGGACCGGGAACGTGATGAAGACGTTGAAAAACCTCGGGAGAGTCGAAGAGACCGGGATCGTGATGAAGACCTTGAGAAAGCTCGTGAGAGTCGAAGGGACCGGGATCGTGATGAAGATCTAGAAAAAGCTCGGGAGAGTCGAAGGGACCGGGATCATGATGAAGACGTTGAAAAACCTCGGGAGAGTCGAAGGGAAAGGGATCGTGATGATGACAAGGATAACGTTCGAGAGAGTAGTCGAGAAAAGGATCCTGAAGAAGACCCAGAAAAAACGAGTCGTAAGGACGGGGATCGTGATGGAGATAGGGGAAGGGTTCACGAGGGTCGCAAGGATAAGGATCGTGATGGGGACGGGGAAAACGACCGAGATAAAGATAAGGAAAGAGATCCTGATGAAGACAAGGAAAAAGTTCGAGAGGGTCGTAGGGATAGAGGTCGTGATGGTGTCAAGGAAAGAGAACCTGATGAAGACAAGGAAAAGGTTCGAGAGGGTCGTAGGGAGAGAGTTCGTGATAGTGCCAAGGAAAGAGATCCTGATGAAGACAAGGAAAAAGTTCGAGAGGGTCGAAGGGATAGAGGACGTGATGGTGGTAACGAAAGAGATCGTGATGAGGACAAGACTAAGGTTTTGGAGGGCCGCAGGGAAAAGGACCGAGATGAAGACAAGGAAAAGGTTCGCCAGAGTCGTAGGGAAAAGGATCGTGATGGTGATAGGGATCATGACGAAGGCAAGGAACGAGTTCGGGAGAATCGTAGGGACAGGGATCGCGAGGGCCATAGGGAGAAAGGTCGTGATGGTGGAAGGGAAAGGGAAAGTGATCGTGTTAGAGACCGCGATGGAGACCGATATCGTGGTGAAGCTGAAAGAACCCGCGATCGGGATGGAGATAGGTACCGTGACCGAAATAGTGACCGTGGCCGAGGTAGGGATGAAGATCGAAGTCGTATTGGAGAGCGAAACCGGGATCGCAATGGAGAACGCTCTCGAGGTAGAGATGGAGACGGTTACCGCGGCAGGGACGACTACGACAGTCGTAGAAGAGAGGACCGGAGAAAAGATAGATCAAAGGCAGAAAATTCTGGATCCAAATCGGATCAAGCGAAGCAGCAATTTGAAAAGGATAATGAGGCAAATGAGGAGAAACCGAAAGCACCCGATCCTGTGCGTCAACCAACTTTAGGAGCTTATATCCCCCCAGCTAAACTCCGGATGATGCAAAATGCTATGGCGGATAAATCCGGCGCACCTTACCAACGGGTAGCTTGGGAAGCACTGAAGAAATCTCTGAACGGTCTAATTAATAAAGTTAACATCTCCAATATTTCGGTGAGTTGTTTTTAGACTTTGCAAGATCGCGTATATCGTTATCTGAAATTGATTTATTATATTATTGAATTTGTTTGTTGGATTTAGATAATAGTTCGAGAGTTGTTTAAAGAAAACTTAATTCGTGGACGTGGTATACTTTGTCGTTCAATTATGCAAGCGCAGACCGCCTCTCCAACATACACCAATGTTTTTGCCGCCCTTGTTGCTATAATCAACACTAAGTTCCCTAATATTGGAGAGCTGCTGTTGAAACGACTAATCATTCAGTTTCGACGGGGCTATAAGCGAAATGATAAGCAAGCATGTCTTTCTGCAGTTAAGTTCATCGCACATTTAGTCAATCAGCAAATTGCCCATGAAGTTTTGGCGTTGGAGTTACTTACTCTGTTGCTGGAGCACCCTACAGCTCATTCCATTGAAGTTGCAATTGCATTTCTGAAAGAAGTCGGGGCAAGACTGGATGAAGTATCTCCTAAAGGGGCTCATGCAATTTTCGAAAGTCTGAGAAAGCTTCTTCACGAAGGCTTGGTTGAAAAACGAGTTCAGTATATGATAGAAGTCATGTTTCAGGTTTGTTGATTTTTGTTCTCTTCTTCACATGTTCAAGGAGCTCTCATTTACAATTATTCATTCACTAATTAAATCAGCAAGAAGTATTTCCATGTAATGCAATGTCATTTTATTATGTTGGGCAGTTGAGGAAAGACAAGTACGAGAAATTTCCCTCCATTGTTGAGGAGCTTGATTTAGTGGAGGAGGAAGATCAGTTTACACACATGATTAACTTGGATGAAGAAATTGACGCCCAGGATATTTTAAGTGAGTATTTGAGTAGTTTTTGAACTTCTGATTATCTACAGCATTTCATGTTGTTAATCCTATGTTATTCATTTTAATAGATATCTTCAAGGTGGATGAGGAGTACATAGTAAATGAAGAAAAGTATGCTGCTTTAAGAAAGGAGATTCTGGATGAATCAGAAGAGGAAAGTGGTGACGAGGATGATGATGAAGATGAATCGGACGGGGAAAAGACCGAGGAAAAGGCAGCGGATGGAACTGTCGAAATTTTTGACAAAACCGAAACTAATTTGGTACAAAAAAAGTGTACATTTCCCTCGAAGTCAAATCTAGCTCTGTGATTTAATTTTTAATTTGTGTCTTTTTTTAACAGTTGGCATTACGCCGAACAATTTACCTAACTATCCAGTCCTCTTTGGATTATGAAGAGTGCTGTCACAAGCTGATGAAAGCAAATCTTCCTGAAGGTACTTCAATTATTTCGACTGATTGTTGTAGTGTTTATTAGCAAAATATAGAAGATACGCGATGGATTTAAAATTTTTGGTTATACTAAAACTAGAAAACTCACAAGAAGGATACGCTTTATATTTTTGCAGGTCAGGAAAGTGAACTTTGTCATATGATACTGGATTGTTGTGCTCAGCAGCGAACGTACGAAAAGTTTTTCGGCTTGCTAGCCCAAAGATTTTGTGCCATTAATGTGAAATATGTAGCCCCATTTGAAGAAATATTCAAAAATACCTACGACACAGGTTAGTTTCAAACTTTTGATGGAATGATGGCCCTTATTAATCGAAGTTAGGAATGGCATAATGTAACATTGATATTTTATATCTTATAGTTCACAGGTTGGATACCAACAAGTTAAGGAATGTCGCTAAATTTTTTGCCCATCTATTATTTACTGACGCTATATCTTGGACGATTCTGGAGCATATTAGACTTACTGAAGATGAAACAACGAGTTCCAGCCGTATATTTGTTAAAATCCTCTGCCAGGTAAGCTAAGAAACCCTCATCATTCATTTAGTTTTGATTATTGGATTTTTAGATAAAAATAAACATACTGTGAATTGGAAACTTTTAGGAATTATCAGAGTACATGGGACTTGTCAAATTAAATGAAAGGTTTAATGAGAAAACATTGAAGAATTATTTTGAAGGACTTTTTCCACGTGATAATCCCAAAAATACGAGATTTTCTATAAACTTCTTTACTTCCATTGGACTTGGAGGTTTAACGTGAGTCAACCATTATTTCCTGTTTGATATATCCTTAACGCTTGAAGTTGAAAATATTAATTAATTTACGTTTTATATATTCTAGGGATGAACTTCGGGAGCACCTGAAGCCTAAAGCGCGACCGGAACCCTAGGCTCTATATGCCTCGCGTTATTACAGAAGTACGACTTCCAAGCACATATCATCATGTTTTTGTTTTACAAAATGTCTAAAGATTAAATACACTATAATAATTTGACAAGGTTTATGCGGGAGTACCTTTCCCGGTCAAGGTGCTTGACTTTTGAGTTTTTTCTCAATCATGTAAACTTCAACACGTGAAAGCTCACTACATGTGAGTTCCTTCATTTAATGCAGTAGCTCTAAACATCGCTACGCTCTGATTGACATAATTTAATATCTTTTCGGCTGTCAGTATTAATGTATTTTAATTATTACCTGACGTCATCTTAGACTGAAATCTGCTTCCCTTATAATGTGTAATACATAGGTACAGCTTGCATTTGCTCATATTGGGTTTTTATTCTTGTTTACGTTTGAAAACTTCCTCCATAGTTTGTTAGGTTACCAACTAAATTTGTATACAGACAAGATTATTTTATTGTAATATTTATTAGTTATTGTATCATTTCATGCTATTTACCCAAGCTCTAAATATAAAATAAAATATCGAGGTCAAAGCTTTATGTTTTTGGTTGTTGCGGCAGTGTTTTTACACCTTGACAGTTATATATTACGCTTTGTTAGAGCCGGCAACAAAATATACTACCTGGTACATATTTTGCTACGGTTGGTGTTGTTACTCATTCACTCAAAAGAGTAATTTCATTGATGTAGTCCTCATCCTGATGTTCATCAAAATATTTTATTGCACCATGTTAAATATTCTGTACCAAAATCGTACACCGCATTCTATCTTGAACCTCAGGTCATGAACATATCTGCTCTTATTCGGGACCTGACTAAGTAAACACGAAATTCAGTGTGAGCATCGCATTTCTCTTTTTCCTCTAGCTTTTCCCTTTTCCACTTATCAGTCCACCATAAAATATGGCATTTTTCCTTTAACCCTCAAAGCCTTGATCTTGAAAAAGTGTTGGTTCGTAATACTCGTGTACCAAAACAGAGATGCCATCGTATAAATTACTGCATACTGTATCATGTGTGAGTAACTATTTATCATAGCAAAGCCCGCCGCAAGTCATGCCATACACTTGTGAAACGAATAGATTCCATAAAGTTAAACAATAAACACCTATTATGTATGTCCGTCATTGTCCATGCTTCCATTCGTATTTACAGCGTGTATTTTACAAGTTTCAAAAACTTCCGACATTTCTATCGCACCGACCAGACCATTCAAGTTCGGCCAGGGATTAAATGTAATCTTGGAAGTGCTTTCAAGATTTGCACAATGGCAAATGTGTATAATCATATACGAATTGCAAACATCAGCAGGTGCGTATTCAAAATGGGGTCTCATTCATTACATGGTTGGTGGAATTAAAAAGCTCTTGCCTGTATAAAAAATGTCAAGCGTGCAAATCTTTGGAACGGAGTTGCGGGCAATTACATAATTTCATGCTTAACACATGTTTCTAAATGTATAGCTACAGGGCGCCAAGAAGAGTTTGTACCCCTCCTAACCCCGTATAAGGATGACAATAAATTAAACAATACTTAATTCAGTAACTCATTTTCAAGATCTGTCAATAACTGATAGCTTCCCACCAAGCCCATAACATTTTCTATCATCCAGCGTCAAAAAAATTTGGAACAAACTGTCCCCCAAAAGTTTCCTAAAAGTAAATTTTAAAAATATTAATTTTTCCATACAAAAAACTTTCCTCACTCTATTTGTCGCTGTGCCCACAATTATTTCCGTAGAATTTTGACCCGATCCTTGAAAAATCTGGAAAAAGATCTGCTGTCAACCAGAACCCTTGAATTTTGTCATTCCTCAGGTGAGGGGGTACAAAAGTTGCTTCTCTCCCTACATTTACTTCTACACATGATTTGTACAATCTTTAAGCCTCAGGATTTTCAACAACTCTTCAATCCCATCAATAATATCTTATTACCCCTCCTGATTATGACCCACTAGTGCAACTAGCTACTCAAAACCCTTGCAAGTAAAAGCCCACGCCTTTCCAAAAAAATCAAAAAAATTCCCAATATTTGCCCTTTAATTACATTAAAAAAATACACTCAACAAATGGCAGCCAGCTAAATAGTAGCTCCAACGCTAATGGAGACTTCCTTGAAATATTTCTTTTTTTGTCTCCTCTTGCATCTTTACACAAAAATCCCTAAAAAAAACTGCGGTCCCTATGAATGGAATTTACTGTAATACGCTTACACAAAAATTTGCTCAGAAAAACTTCAAAATACTTTATTGCTAGCTTTGTCGGTCAATTCTTACCATACATGTCCACACCCCTTCATACTTGATGCGTTAAAAATGAGAATAATTTTTTCTGTTGTAAATTAATAGTTAGCATCGATTTAATTATATAGTATTCTTTTTTTTTTTTAAAAAATATGCTATAATTTTTTAATTACTGAATAATCTAGAAAGGTCATGCTTGACAAATTACAGCTTTTGCGAGTACCCCTGTTACAATGATGGTGTTCGTGGAGGTTGAGACCGTTAGTTGGACTTGGCTATCTACTACGGTACAGGGCTTTGATGCATATGGAGCTTTAACTGATGGAAATAAAATGCATTAATTAATTACAGAGAAACGTTCCTTCATACAACTTTCTAAGGCTGCTGACGAGCCCCTAAGTATTAATTTATTAATGGATCTCCCTCCACCTCAAACCACAGAGTGAGTCAGTCTGTAGTCTTTGGCGGAATATATAAGAAGCCCATTGGACTGTCAATAGTTTCAAATTCTTATTTTGTGCAGAGAGACCACAACACAAGCAAAATCTTTCTGTCCCTGTGCAAAAATATTTTTATTTGAGAAATACTTACTTACACTGCAAAGAAAAAAAACGTTGTCGGCTGTGCTAAATCCCAGTGTATTATTTTTGCTTTAATCATCTTTTTAAACTTTCATTTCAAATAGAATAATTTTTATTAAGTCCTCACTTGGAACATTCACAAGGGATTTTTTATTCTTGCTAATTATTATTGATTAATTATTAGCAATTTACAGGTAATTCTTGAATTTCTTGTGGACATATTTTGCATATGATAATTATATTTTGAATATTTTTAAAACAATTTAATGTAACTTAAAATATTTAATTTCGGTTCTAAATATTGAATATTTTATTTAATACAGTAGTAATAATATATATATTATGATAATTTATTCGAATTTATTATTTATGAATATAATGTTAATTTGTAATCTAATAATAATAATAATAATTGAAGGATATTTTTTGGTAAATAGTTGACCTGACCAGGAATTGCTTTCACGGCTGGACCCATAAGATTGAATTTTTGACCTGAGCTTTATTAGAAGATTTCGTGGGATTTGGAATTTAAAAAGTCTTGCGGCTTGTAACTTTTTGAATTATTACTTTTGTGCTGAACTCGGACCGGAACTTTCAAAAAGAAAATATGTGTTCTATTTTGAGCAATGTAAGTTGTAAGGAAATTGTTTATGGATTTGTATTTCGAAGGATGGATGTAGTTTAAGTTCGTGTGAGATATTGTGTTTTGAAGGGGGTGGTGGAAATGTGTTATTGAACTTATTGAGAATTTATTTGGTGGGTTTTAGATCCTTCAGCGATATGAGAAACCGGAAGCTGTGAAAATAAAGAATCCGGAGAGAGTGGAGGAGCTAATTAAAAATATGGCTGCGGACGGGCCTGGTGCCTTACAGGTGAGCTATTGGGAGTTGTAATGATGTGTGGGGTAAAGGTGTGTGTAGATTTTGTTTGGTGTGAATTACTAGTTAGTCAAATTGTAGGAACTGATTGGGCTAACCGAAAGGGGTTTTTTTATGTTAGATGATCACGGATTTTGATATGACTTTGACGCGATTTCATCAAGATGGAGAAAAGTGTGACACGTGTCATGGTACGAGAATTTTGTTTTTATTGAGGATTAATTTATTAGATGGTGTCGATCGAATCGGCCTGGGATGCAGATGTGTGGTTTGGTAATTGGGTATTATTATTGTCTTTAGGGATTTTGCATAGCAGTTCTCTGATGTCGGAGGAATTTAAGAAGAGGTCTCAGGATTTATTCAATAAGTATTACCCAATCGAAATTGACCATACGATGACTGTTGAGGAAAAAATTCCATACATGCTCAAGTGGTATGAAGAATCTCATGAAACTCTGACTACTTTCCCTTTCGAAAAGAAGCATCTTACAGAAATGGTGAAAACGTCACGGATTCTGTTCAGGTAGGATGATTCAATGAATATTTACGTTCTTAGGTTATTTTGTGGCAAATGTGTTACTCCTTTAATTATTTAACAATTACAGGGATGGTGCGGTGGAGATGTTGGAAGCATTAAATGAAAAGCAAGTGCCTGTGATGGTATTTTCCGCTGGTGTGGGTGATATACTAGAAGAGGTTCTACGCAAGTTCAATTCTTACCATTCTAACACTAAAGTTGTTTCGAATAGCATGGAGTTCAATGATGAGGGCAGATTGATTGGCTTCAAAGGACCTTTAATTCATATGTTCAACAAAAATGAGAAAGCCATTCGTCAATCACAACCGAAGTATTTCGAAAATCTGTCTCACAGAGGCAATGTACTCCTGCTGGGAGATTCTCTTGGTGATGTGGATATGGTCGAAGGTGTGATGGAGCCTGGAGCTGTCATCAAAATTGGGTTTCTTAATACGAAGGTAAGCTATTTATTCAATAAATTATTTTCAGGTAATTATGCGCACATTAAACATACCCAAAAATAGAAAATAATTCACTACTCGCAAACAATGTAGTGTAGAATTGCATGTAAAAACATGCATCATGGAATGTGAATTTTATTTATTTTTTTATTGCAGATTGAAGAACGGCTGGAGTCATTCATGAATTCCTTTGACATTGTTTTGATCGATGATCAAAGTATGGACTTCATTAATTTGATTCTTACGCACGTTCTCAAGTTGAAATAACGTTTGTATGCCTTAACTCCCAAAATTATTCTACCGGTGTGTATCCTTGACATTTTTTGCAATATTTATGAATTTTGTCAACCCTGCAAATTAATTCGGTTATAACCAAAGTCGTAGTCCTTGGCGTGATGTAGTGATACGTAGGTATATATTTACCTAGATTTCTCGGATGCGATCTGTCCGCGTTTGTGGGCTTCCTGTTATCGTTTTTGTTAACCTAGTGAACGCATGAAATTCTTGGTAGAAATAGACGTGATATCTGGCTGTATGCTTAAATATAAATTCTAATTTTGTCAGCCGAATTGCATAATTAATAAGCATTATTATTATTGTTCAGCTCCCTGCAAGCGAAAGCGGTTTAAACCCTGTAATAGAAACAAGCCACAGTTGGAATCATCTCTAGAAACCTCCAATTTTCACTGTCATTAAAGTTATTAGTCTTTGTTTTCAAAAATTACTGAAAGGTGCTATTTTCTGGAAGGTTCGTAGAAAGATCGCTGTGGGAGCTTCGCTTAGCTGATTACGAGTCTTTCATCAAGTTGATACACCGTATCTGCATGTATGTTTGTATCATTCCTGCAACTTTTCTAACGAAGATAATACTTTCCGTTAACTTGTGTAGTAATCACGTTTGGAGACGTTCCTCTTTAGCGCACTAAATTTGTGTAACACAAGTCAATAACTATCAATCAGGAAACACGGAGTTTATGTATCAGCACATTTTATAGCAAAATAAATTTACATCCTGTGTCTTCAGAATAAGTTGATGGTACGCAAGGAGTTAACGTTTAATAGACAATTAAATCTGAGGTTTTGAAAAATCAATTTTATTTTCTGTAATTTTCATTAACATTTGTAGTCTACTGAAGTGCTTGGTTCTCGTCATCCCCTTTGTTTGCTAAGTCATCACTGCTTACTTGAGCAGAACTTGTGGTTTCTTTAATAGATGATAGGGAATGCACGTATTCGAACTTTTCTTCATCAAAAGGTAACTTTTCCAACTGCTCTCTGCACATTTTGTCAACAATCCCACAACCAAAACTGTCGCCCAGCACATTTACGGTAGTACGGAACCGATCCCTGTGTCATGGTATGTGGGTATAAAAGTTACGTAATATTTTCTGACTCTTAGTTATGAGTAGACAATCAAAGTTTGAGTGTAAAATATGACTTACAACAACCAATCAACGGGAACAATGTAGGAAATGTACTCGCCAGGTAGACCCACGGTATTCAATACCATGACCATTGTTACCAATCCAGCTTGAGGAATTCCAGCTGCCCCGATACTTGCTGCAGTAGCTGTTATCCTGTAACATTTGCATGTGATTCTCTTTACATTCTGATTTTTAATCGAACATAAACATACTTCTAAATAGTTGTAGTCCTTGAATTAAAATTCCGTCAAATTTGATTGACTTGGGAATCGAAATTAAAAATGGGCAATTACGCGACAGCGATGATTTCATCAATGGATAAAGAAGCCCCTACCAATTGTGCAATGAAGAGGGCAGCAGCAGCTTCGTACAGAGCAGTCCCGTCCATGTTGATGGTTGCGCCAATTGGAAGCAAAAACCGTGACACACGAGGATCTATGTAGTTAGATTCTTCCAGACATTTCATGGTTACCGGCAGTGTTGCAACACTAGTTGGTTTTATATTGTCAAGAAAAATAAATTTTGTTTCAAGACAAGAGCAGATATACTCCATTTTCAGGTTTTTTCAAATGGAAAGTTACAACCCAAAACTTTCTAGCAAAATTCCGGGTTGGATTTAATCTGACATGAGCGCCCGGAGGGAGATCCCAAAAATAAGATACGAATTTGAAACTATATCCATCGTAAACCTCAAAAACAATGACATATCTCACCTCGAACTCGATCCGAAGGCCATGGCAAGGGCGGGCAACATATTTCCGATGAACTTAAAAGGCGATCTCCTAGTCAGGATGAAGTATAGTAACGGGAGGAGGACAAAACCATGAATCATCAGTCCACCCAAAACTGTTGAAAAGTAAAGGCCCAGGGACGTGATAACCGACATAAAATCCCTTTGAAGTACTTCTGAGGCCACTAAAAACACCACACCAATGGGAGACATCCTGCAAAGAAGTCAATAGGCATCAAATGCAAATTACCTAAATTGATACTCAAATTATTACAGGAGCGAATGCGATCAGACAATGAAACAATGACAATAAGAATATATACAAACAGAGACTACAGCTTCGGCTAAAAAAATTTTTTTAAAGAAGGTAAAAATTCAGAATCATAAAACCAATACGGAAACAAAACAAGAACCAAGCATAATTGAAAGTAGATACTTAAGTCTAATAATTTAGTCTTTTAAACCAACCAAATAGCCCAAGTTGTAAGGACTGTAGTAGCATCCGCTAAGCTTTTGAAAACATCCAGGACAGGTTTGCCTCGTGGACCAATTGTAGACAGTGCAATTCCAAGGGCTATCGAGAACACAACCAAGCCCATCATATTTGTCCCAGATTCCCACTTACCTACCATTTTGTATCTGTCGAGTGGAATACTGGGATCTGCGGAATAACCACACGGTTCGTAAATAATTATGTTTCCAAGGGAGAATACGTGTCTAAAGTTTGCATTCTACCAATTGACAGTCTTACCTGGTGGGGTTGCAGGGTTGACCAATGTGGTTCTATACTGTAGAAAAGGAATCAATATTAAATAATGTCCGAGGGACTGAATATCTTCCTTTCCTTATTGTTAGCATTTGAAATTATTTCCCAGTGTCATATTTAATGTACATAGAATTTAATATCATTATTACCCGGGATAGTGCTGCTTGTACTAAGTTGGGCGGAAACATAGTTCTAGGAGTAATAAACAGGATGGTAAGTAATTGATTAGGTTCATTCATTATTATTGGGACTTGGGGCACTCGCATATGTATGTACATGTGCTTGAACGGGAAATCGCTATAGTATTGTACTTTATGGACAAAGTGGCAAGTGTGGAAATTTACCTAATTAAATCCAGAAGAGTGTCTTCCACAAGAGTGGGATCGGGTGACTGCATTTTGACATTTCCCTTGTCGCTAAAACGCCCGGGCTGAATGCTGACCGTGAGGATGATCCCTAAAGCAATGGCAATGAAAGTTGTAAACATGTAGTAAGTAAGTCCCCTCCACCCAATCATTCTAGAGAGGGTTATGTCAAGGGATCCAATGGCAGATATCATAGTGGACATGATTAAGGGTATGATGAGGCCCTTGAGCATGTTTAAAAACAGTTCTCCACCGAACTTCACATAGGAGGTGTCTCTTTCGCTCCAAGTATTCTTTACAGCCTTGAGACTGAACCCCAAACCCACTCCTATCACCACTGCTCCAACCTGTAGGAGGGTGAGGAGATTCTGGCTCATGCATCCCATGTCTCTCCAGGGGTTAACTCAACGTAATTATTTTAAATTAAATTGGCTCCTTAACTGATTACATTTTCCTTTCTATTAAGTATACGTTACAATTTGTTTGTACTGTTCATAACATTTTTTAAAAGATGCTTTGGTCCACGGACGAGCAGGTAATAGTATTTTCTTTCTTGAGCGTTGCTTTCGAATTATATATAGCCCTATAGTCTCAGCTGCTTGAAGGCTATATAAAAACAAATCTGTTTTCAGAATAATTTATTATTCTTGGGAGTTTTTTTTTACGAAGATACTTTTTTACTGATTCGCAAAAATTAGAATTTTCAACTTTTAAATAAAAAATGAGGTTCTAAAAAAACTTACACGAAGATGCTTTTACGGCTCTAAACAGGGAAAAACTAGCATTTGATATGGGAGGAATTCGATAAT
Source organism: Allacma fusca (assembly GCA_947179485.1). Taxonomy (NCBI): domain Eukaryota; kingdom Metazoa; phylum Arthropoda; class Collembola; order Symphypleona; family Sminthuridae; genus Allacma; species Allacma fusca. The sequence continues at coordinate 8,756,724 of OX359250.1, forward strand.
AATGAACGAAACAAAGCATCTCAGGTGCTACCGAATAATATATTACGTAATAGCAATCATTACTGCAAATTATTGCATAAAATACCAAACGGCTAAATAATCTTAACATGAAAGGGGTTTAATTATATGATTTGCCTCGTCTCTAGCCTATTTAATAAATGACCTAATATTCGATAATACTATTTGCCACATTCTGTATATAGCTATTTTTAGTAACTTGATTGCTGCAGTGGCTTCATCTGTTGTTACAATAAACAAAAACCGCATGAAAACTGGCATGGAGGTTTATAATCTATCATCAACAAAAATAAACTCATCTGTTTCATATCGGCATCATTAGCACGAATTTATGCCAATCAGTTATTTTTTAAATTACATCAGGATGCATGTAAGACGGTTGACAAAAAATAAATTTCAGAATAGATTTTAAATTAATCCGATGCTGTGGGGCATAATTGTTTTTTAAAATAATTAAATGTTGTTATGATAAATAAATACTACGGGGTGCGTTTAAAACGGTAATAATTAAACTGTTAAAGCTGATCAAATGTTTGTCAGCCAGCCTTGCTTTGAAATTGTTCTCGTTAATATGCATTATGCCGGACATCGTTACTAAAATTATTATACTTGGTCACAAAATATTTGAAAGGACGCTTTGATTGTAGGAAAAGACGCGTTGTAACATTATGACGCTAGTATTTTTTGCAAGAAAGGCTGTAACTATTTGATCTTCCCGTGTAATTTCATTATATTCATAACAGCGACACTTTCTCGCTATATCAAACACCAAAGACGAATTATTTTTATATCAGTAATTGCGTGGGCTAATTATTAATATGGCTAAATAATTTTAAGTGCATGCAAGTACGTGTAGACCAACGTTTTGGAGATTTTGTTCACGTGGACGTGAAACATTAGTACAACGAGTATGAGCATCAGAGTGACGGTTGACAGATTTGATATACGGAAAAATACCCCTATTGAATTTGAGATTTGCATAAAAACGAATTGAATTTTACGATACCTGGAAATTTACGAGACCAATACAAGACCTCGCTCATAATTAGTATCCAGACTAAATTATTAACGCCAGTTTAATTTGTTTCCAGGGAAACAATGGATTTTTCATTGAATGCGGAGCCAATGATGGGAAATGATACTCTAACACAATGTAGGTAGAGAGGACTTTGGGTTGGAAGGGATTGTTGATTGAGGCCGATCCTGTGGCTTTCCGGAAATTAAAAACTAGAAACCGCAACGCTTGTGCTTTAAACTAATGCTTGGCTAGTACAACCGTTCCAAAGCAGGTATGTTAATTCCGGTCTCTCACATACAAATATTTTTGAAACGAATTATGTTTTAATTGAATATATTTCTGTATGGTTTTCAGTTGCATTTTTTTCAAAATGTGGTCGTCATGGGCAGCTTGCACCCAAAGAAGAAACATCCTGATCGAATTCCCGTACTAGTTCAATGCGTCCCCTTGTACACAATATTATTAGCCATGAACAGAATTGTGGTTGATTTTTCCAGCCTGGATATCGAAGGAACTGAGCTGGATGTTTTGAGAACTATACCGTTCGAAAAAGTATTTATGAAGGTTATAGCTACAGAGAGAGCAGGATTTCAAAATACATCATCTGCATTGTCGATTAAATTCACACCAGGGGGTGCTGCACTGTATACCCAAGCAATTGAGTAAGATTGTCTCTGATTGGCCTGAAAAATATTTGCAGGTCTTGACGGTTGAACACATATTAATTAAAGAAGGGAAAGGAGCGTTGAGGAATTTTTTGTAAAGTCAGGGATATACATTCTTTGCAGAGTTTCTACATCCACGCAGACTGGTCGGGGACTCAATTTTTATTCATTCATCTATTCAATATAGGGAAAACTCAAGCAATATTTCGACGGAGATACTTAAGTAGTATTGATTTTATGAATCCTATACACTATACCCGTGTATTTCACGTTGTTTCTCGAATATAGTTCTGAGACAATTCTACATCTTAATAAAATACGAAAAATCAAGTCATCCACCAAGTGGATGGGAAAGGACGAGCGTCATTGAATTTTCAATGATAACTAACCCGACGTTATTGATTGTGTGGCTTATCTCAAAATTCGATTTAGTTGGGCCCTTTTCACGTGTAGGCTGTGAAGCACATCGTTATAAATACGTGTGTGTGTGTGTGTGTAGGCCACTTTATTTTTTTCTGCTAAAAATCACAGGACCGAGTTTTAAGCAAAATTAATCTCATCGTTTGATTATGCTGATAATTCTAAATTGACAATATTAATGAAGATTGTTTTGGATTGATCAGCGACTTTTTTTATTTAAAAAAAACCTGGTCGAAAATTAAGAAATAGGGAACTGATTATTTAGTATTATTCTATGGGTTCACTCATAAGCGGCTATGTCGTTTGCCACTCTGTAAATAATGTTTCATGTCTTTAGTATTTAATTTTATGAGATTATATTCTCATAAAATATGCTGTACATTGCTGTATTTTAAAATACGTATTTTCAGATCCCGAGGTATTTTGTACTGTTTAACCACTGAGCATGTATTTTGTACTTACTATATTTGATCCCCCCACGGAATAACTAACCAAAAATAAATTACCTTACTAAACTACCTTCACATCATACAAATTGGTCTCCAATGAGTAATGTAGTTGCCCCAATGTGGACATTGAATTAGAAGTTTAACATTTGTCCCGAAATATTTCAGTGACTAGCTCGTGCTGTTGTTCCATCACATTGTGGAGCTTTGCCCCTTAGTGGCTTAGCACGTATTGCTCTTCATAGATGATTTTTTATGTAATTTTTGGCCTACATTGTAAATGTCCAGGAAGCCAGCTTTCACGATCCGGCAACTCTGTATACCTCCGTTCGTTCCCCAAACCCCACATTCAGCTTGGTTCCTGGCCCAACAAGCTCAGCATAGACCGTAACCCCAGCCCTAGCCTGGCATTGTCAATTTTTATAACTATAGTTAAAGATACGTCGAAGCTCATATATACATCAAAACGTTCACAGCAACAGGAAATTGCAAAAACCATTCTTGAACAAATTTGCTATATAAGGTGCATGCATTCTTTCTGGAGATACAATCTGTAGACATCCGTCCTTCCGTCCCTCGTCCTCGTCCAGAGATACAGATATTTTATTACCAGAGACTATAGAGAGTCCTACATTCATATTCACACTGAGCGACTCCACGACTGAAACTGAACTTACAATTAATACTGAAGCCCCAATACTCGAAACCGAAACCCGAAACCAGCTTTAGCTCCAGCTCCGTATAGATACACGTAAAAAGGAGTCCTTTCCATATATACAATAATGGCGTATGGGATATAAGCTCATGGCAGTCGCAGTTGGCAAAAGCTGCACGTGCTCACATAGAGTTTTGCAAACCCGCTTGAGCATTTTCGCATCTGTGCTGGCTCTTTACTTTACTTATACAGTACAGGAGCATCAAGAGCATATTCCTATATGCCCTCAATGTTCTTTGGCACGGAGTCTTTCGCGAATCGCGACTGAACGGAACGGGTGGACGTGAATTTGCGTCAGCTCAACTGCTAGCTCTTTCATAAAGAGCTACAGTATTTTATTTATTATTATTATTATTTGTAATAATTAAACCCTGAATCAGACCTCAGATTGATTTTGAGTACCTACATTTTTTTTACAATCCTACAAGTAAAAGTGTGCCGACGAATTAAGCTGTCAAGAGCATGTTTATTGATTTCACTATCATTATTCATGGAATACCTACAAGCTTCAATTTTAAGTAACAAGTTGACGTGACAAGTGTGTTACAACATCGGAATAAATTTTATCTCATTTATTTGGGGCAGGAGCATGTAAGTTAATATTGTGAATTATATTTTTGTGCGATTATTTACAAAGGGTGTTTTTTTATTGTGGATTGTTGTGCGGTATCATTCAAATTCGGGTTGACTGGAGGAAGCCAAGGGAAAGGGATAGGCAGCATGATTGGACCATTGAATATAAAATAAAATGCGAAATGGACTGGAAGCGTAAACTAGTTGCCTCAAGGCGGTTCAGTAAAATACAGAATGGGTTGATTGGACGGGATGGTGAGTATTTTAGCTCAAGGAAATGAATACATACGTACATTTATGACCACCTTTGTGCACTCAATTGCCGTAATAATGAAGGTGAGGTAGTGAAAGGTTCCTACCTGGTACTTTTTACTGGGTAGGAAGGTACTTAGGGTTTTAACATGGAGATTATATCTGGTGAAGTAATCCAGTATGTAGCATTTTCTCCTGAGCTTACCGTATCAGGAAAAATCCCTGTGGTACAATTGATGGAAATTTTAACAGATTCTGCCTAGGGCATTTATGTACCGAACCAGGAATATAGACGATGTTAAAAGGAAAGGTAGGAAGATTGGTTCTTTGGTTTGGGGCGGGGTTTTGGGCTAAAGGAAGAAACATCAGGTATATAACTCACTTGGTATCAATTGACGACGAACCTATGCTTCCAATGAGCAGTTCTGGTAGTTGTACCACGTATAATTTTTGACAACACCAGGAACATATTTGGTATCAAATCAATTGAAGACGAACTGATACTGTCAAGGAGCATTTCTGGCAATTGGACCAAGTATATTTTGAAAATACCAGGAATTAGCTTGGTATTAATCTCTGTGTGTCCAGCCACGCGATAGCTGCCAAACAAATGTCACCGGACAATTCAAATTTTATACAGTGACATGTTAAATAATTAGTCAGAACCGTATTGAGTTTGGAGAAGATCGGGTCATCCGTTTGACCCGCTGTCACTGATACAAAGGTCTCCGTACAAAATTTGTATGGACGTTATCACAGTATCGAGCGATAGGAGCTGTGCAAATATTACTTTGCCCCTTGGTGACTTTGCACTTTAGTGCTAGTCACAGATGATGTTTTTAGTGTCAACTCCCTTCTATTTAATTACATTGCTATTCTAAATTCTCATGCACGTTTGGGTTTGTCGAATTTAAAGGGAGTCGATCCTCGATCAGGGTTTTCAACGTGAACCCCTTACTCTATTCCATGATTCAGACACGAAAATATTCCATGCACCTCACCTTATTGTTAGCCCTAGCCATTGTTGACATTGTGTGCATAAAGTTTGGTCATAAGAAATAATGTGTTCATACTTGTCTTGGAGGTACTTACGAGATTTGTGGGCGTGGGATAAAATTCTTACCCCAACCAGTCAACCCATTTAGACGTCCAGAGAATTGTTTTACCCGTCCGGTCATCATTATTGAGACTACTACTGTATGTGAATTTGTGTAGGAAATTCTTGAATAATTATTCATTGTTTGCATTCATTCCGTGTCGGCTCAGTTATCATTATTGATCTAACATTGTCCAAGTCCATTTGTTTCAATTTATAATAAACTACTCCGTTTTGGTCCAACGCGTGTTTGGACCAAAACGGGATAACAATAATCAATACTCGCACTAGCAAATCCGTAAATTATATCTATAGTATTTATTTAAGTTATTACAATAATTTAATATAATATTAAACTATTATAATACGGTGGATTCGGTGCATTACTTATGATGACAACGTTAGTGTTTTATACAGTCAAAATGGGTTTACAACACTGGTAACTTACTCGTATAGGCTAAAGAATACAATTTTGTCGGCCATGTGTTGGAATTGGAAATAATTGTACAATTCCCCATACAGTTTGTCCTCGTAACGTTATTAAAGCACAAACCCTATTAGAATATTGCAATAACATTATTGCTGCACCTTACCTGCAGTTGGTTTCGGGTGTTTATTTTGAACTGCTGGAGTTGTTGAAATGAAAACGTTTTCAAATCTTGGAAGTTGGAAGGCAATCTTTTTGGAATATTCCTTCCTTCTACATAAGCCTTTAAAATTATGTGCCTTTGCAGGACTTACTTGAAATTACTTGCTTTGCTACTCGCAAACCAATAGAAGCGCGTTTAGGAGAAAAGAATTTAAAAAGCGAAGATTTCAAAATTTCCTCTCATCGTATTGTTATCAAATTATGTATGTATTGAGATTGCACACACCTGTACTGTTCCACCTATTGTCAGTCCCCCCCATTTCAATTCAGTTCAATCTGTAAAATTCCCTCTCACATTGTGTGTCCCCTGACGAAAGGTAGATAATTGTGTCCATTTTATTTGTCACGCTGTTTTTTTAAAATCAAAAGGATTTACATGAAGTTTCACCAAAATAAGAATGGTCTACATGTTATATCTGTACAAAAACATTTTAATCCCAAATGCGTCTGCACCTTATTAATATGAATATTCAACCAATAAAAATACCGTATATGTAATTACGTCTCATGCAGCGGAAATAAACCCGAATCCCCTCAGATTCATTCTGAGGGCCTGAGTAGCTCGACGCTAGAGTTGAATCGCGAGCATTGAAATTCTCTGAGCTCGGTTTTTTGCTTATGAAGTCCAATTAATCATTTACTTCCTTATAGGTTCTATCGGCATTGCGGTACACTCTGCCATTACTATTTGTTGTTATTGCTAACTTCTTAGCTTAATATTGTGCTAAGCTTTGTAATTGGGGAAAATACTTATTGTAACATTTGCTTGTCTAGTTGTTTTTGAGATATTTGTGGTGTGGTTTTTAAAGCTATGTACATATTTTTAAAGGTCTTCTTGAACCCTTAAAAAGTTCTTCATTCATGGTATATACGTATGTATGTAGAAAGTAAGTTTATTGTAGCAATGGTACATCATGTAACAATTTTTGTAAGTTAATTTCTTTTGCGATTCTGGATCTGGGTGTGAAGAACCAAGGAAGAAAAATAGTTTCGTTACTGCGGAAAGTCTACTATGTACAAACCAATAATTTATTCCTGTTTCAATCAATCAAGACCAAGGCTATTATAACAATTTTGATTAATATCAGTGTTCGGAGTGGGTACATAAACCGAACAAATATTGGGTACGACGAAATGCTGTACCTATACCCGTACCCGGGTAATTCTTTCAGTACCCTTACCAATACTTGAAATTAAAATGTAGAACCTGTACCCACAATTTACACGTACACAAAAACCTGTACCCGTACCCTAGTACCTATTGTTTGTACCCTGGTATAACTCGGGTACTGAAGGGTTGGTCGACTGAAAACGCCCTACGATATTTGCCTGCCCGGTTGAAATTGCAATTTGTCCAGTTTTTGCCCACCAATGAAAATGTCCCCGATTTTGGGCATTTTCCCTCGGCATTAAGCGCATCCATCCTATTTCGAATGGCTTAAAAAATTGTTTAAGATCGTTTATAGTTTATTTTTTATAAAGAGAAGAAATTCAAAGCTACTACATCAAAACAATAACCAGTACCAGATGTATGAAATGAAATATGATCTCTCAAATTGGCTATTGAAAAATAATTCTTGTATAATAACCAGTTGGAACGAATTCTTTAATACCAAACTCTTCATAACCGAAAACTTGCTTTTGAGCTTCGAGAAATCTTTTATCGCAAGTGCGTTGAAAAGTTTAAGAGACTATTCAGGGAGCTTTTTTTTAGGTCTCGACGTCGAGAATTGTGGGCAATTCCGAGAAAACAGGAAGCAAGGTTAGTGAAGTAGAAGGAAAGTAGGATTTTCCGATCTTACCATTTTTCACAACGTATTTACTATTTACAAAACAATACATTCGAATACTGTTTAGAAAATATTGTACGGATTAATTTGAGTTGAGTATCATTTTTCAAAGTCAAACATTGCGGTTTCAGGGCGTAAATATAGGAGGCAAGATTGAATATTTATTAGGTGACTGAGACGGCAATTTTTGACCAAGGCAGGCGAAATTAGACCTAAATGTGACCTTGAGAGCTTTGAAATCACAGCTGCCTCCGCTATTAACATCAAAATTGTCAACAATAATCAAAGGGACTGAAATTCAAATATTGCCTGCAAGGAATGATATTGTTCGAAATTTCATATATATATATAATTATATATATATATATATATAGATAGATATAGATAATAGATTATAGATAATAGATATATATACATTTCATATATGTTCAAAATGTCTTAAATATTCATTGCAATACATGCTCAAAATTTCATAGATTCCTAAAATGTTTTAAATATTCATTGCAATACATGCTCAACATTTCATAGATTCCTAAAATGTCTTAAATATTCATTGCAATACATGCTCAAAATGTCAAAATTCCTTGAATGCCCAAAGTGACAACCCTGGGTTATTGTAGCAATAAGAAACGGATCTGGCTCGAAGCTAACAAATGTATATATATTTATTCGAAACTTATCTCATAATACGTCTTAAAATAATTTTAATGTTAGGCTCCCAATGAAACTAATTAAATTTAAACTCAAGAACCTGCCCTTTGAAATCCTGCTGTAATGAGCTCCATTGTATACGTCGATAAATAGGCGATCTGACTGATTATGTACGTTCTATATTTCTTTATTAAATTCCTGAGAGGAATAATTAGAAACGTTAGAATGCAACAACCACGCTATCAGAAATGAAACGAAGCCCCATGGCTCTATCACTGACACGAGTATCCGTTTACACAAGGAGCAAAGAAGATTTACACCCAACTCCACAGCTGGCAGGTCTTTTAGCCATAGTAATCCATCCCAATAGTAATCATTGAAGTGCCCAAAAATATTCGGGTACAGCTTGCACGAGTACAGTTATTGTACATAGTGGTACCCGTATCCATTGGGTACTACCCGATTCCCTCTGAGTGAGTACTCGTACCCGTACCCACTTTACTGTCTAAAATCCACAGTAACTGGGTAATACCCTCATACTTACAAATACGGAACTTATGTACCCGGGTAGTACCCGTACCCAGTCCTAGCACTGCTTACTATTACAACGTGGTTTATAGTTCATGTTTAGATTTTGGACAGAAAGTAAACTTCGTAGTGACAAAATGGAGAACCCGTCGTAGGTTCCTTAAAATCTAATCATACTAGACGGCATTCTTTATCCAGAATTGTATTAACGGATCTACAGGTTTCAAAGCAATCAATTCATAAGCGCGGAAGTAATGAGTGATTTTCTAAAATAACAATAAGAGCAACGGCAGAGGACTATAAGAAGAGGATATGGTTTGTGAATTTACGATTGTGGAGGGAAGAAGACCTTTACATCTGTTCTGCGGAATTCGGAATGTCATCCCACTGGGCACCTGTCTCCATTCCTCCATGGCCATGACCCTTGCATGAACGTTATAGCGATCTAAAAACTTCTGCCAGGCAACGGAATTAATTTTTTAGAGAATTCGGAATGACCTGGAAGCTGGCCTGATTAAAGTTCATGTTTTCGCTTTGGGAGCAAATTTGAAAAGCAATTTGGAGGAGCTTCGAATTCAGATATTTCCCCACAAGGACACCAAAATAATTGACTTATATCAAAAAAGAATTCCGGTGCTGGAAGCTATGACACAGATGGATTCGAGAATCGAGAAGCATTTACGGTCATACGCACGGCGACTGGAATGCTAAAGTGGCCGAACGTGTTGATATGTACTAAATTGATTTTTAAGAGGTGCTCTTGATATTGTTAACAGTCGGCACGACAGGCTGTAAAAAGGAATTTGTCAACACTTTTCCCAATTTAGAATAAACAAATTGACCAGTCTTAGTGTTCAAAGGCTTAAAATCAATGCCTATTATTTATTCCCTAACATCATGAATTTTAACCTGATGGAGTGCGTTCAGCTAGTCAGAGGTTCAGAGACAAAAAATACCTTTTAAAATTACTAGATATTTTTATGTGCAGAATTTTATTGTGGACAGGAAATAAATAATTTGAAGCAATCGGTCAACATTAATAATGAACTTGTTGACATATTGTAATAATTTTACACATAATTATTCCAAAATGTCCAGGATTCAAAAAAAAAACTTTTAAAACTTGATAAGGTTAAAAATAAAATTAAAGCAAAATCATTTAGTCATAGTTGTCTTTACATTCATACAAATCAGCGTTTCGTACAAGTCTTACTGATCACCCTGAACATACTTATATATTTGATTGTATGAAGTCTTTTTTCCAGAAGTTAGATCTATGTACTCTCTCCTGTGTATTATTTATTCGTGCCTATATTTAGATATTGACACTAGCCCTACTCCACGTTCACTTTACACGTGTTCCTTAAATTACTAGTGGCAATACTTCCAGCAGACTCTAGGTTTTCGGTCGTCGTTATTTTAATGCATGACAGATTTAAAAAATATTTGGAACATAGAAGCATTCTTCACCACCCACTGAACTAACAGCATGTCCCCTATAATAGTCCCCTATCTCCACATACTTTTGTACTCGAGCCTTTTACATACTCCGAAAGGATTTATTATCTCTTAAAGTATTAAAATATGCGGAGGGAGTAAATATTGTTTAAGTAAATTCCTACGTTCGGGGTGAATGTTGCCTACTATTTCTGCATTATCTCTCTATGCTACGATTTTGTAAATTATGTGGTTGTTTATAGTTTTAATTTATTGCGATGGTTCGTGTAGACTACCTTGTAACATGTTATGCTTTGTAGTACAGCTCTTTGGTCTTGCTTAAAAAAAATGACACTGCTATATATTTCAAAACCATTCCACCAATTTCAGCGTTTCTAGATGACTCCTACAAAAAAAAAATTACAAAAATCGTACATTCAAATCCAAAGTCCCAACAGGCGGTGTCAAGTACAGGACTAGTCGTATCTTTCCTTCCCTGTACCTTGTACCCCCCTATACTTATAAATTCTACTTTAAGCATACGTTTTTGCTTTTAAACCGGCTACTGAGAGCTACTACTTACAGACAAACTGGAAGAATGAAATTGAATACCCAGATATTTGAATATTTGTTGAATAGACTCGAATTAATATTTGCAACCTAATATATTCACAAATGGATACGTAAAATATATTTTTATGAGTTTATTTATGTCCGCAATGAGGATTTCCACTGGTATTGACTCTGTATTAAAAATGACACTGAGAAGTAATCCCAGCGTAATTTACGTGTAGTAATCTGTAATGCAGGCACGTTTATGCCGAAGGGGCTTATAAACCATACCTTAACCATTGACAGCATACTGAGTCCAGACATTGTTTGTTGTAAAATTATCGCTATATTGTCGATAAGCCAAGTTGAATAAAAACCTGAAGTAGGTGCTACTGTCAGGGAGCCATGCAGAAAAATATAACATGGATTATGGTTACTTGATTGCGGTAATTATCGTGCCTGCATTGCCGAGCTCGGTTTACAAATTCTATGTAATTACACAGCTCTTGGGGCTTCCGAGTGTTTTCCTATAATATTATTATTTTTTTTACTTACATACTCGCTGAGGCAGCATATAATAATTGAATATTTCATCAATTGTGTCCGGATTCATTCCGGGGACACCACACCCGTAGATTATGGCCTTGGAATTTAAAACATGAGACATAGAGACACTACTAGGACCGTACTTACTCCTAGGAAGGGAAACAAGAATTTATTTTAAACGAGGAACTTTCGCTTATCAATTGTAAGAAAATCCTACCTTTGAAAGTGATATTTTTTTTTACTCACAGGCACATAATTACCTATAAGTACTCTCAGGATTTTGAACTTGTAAATTGGTGAATTTGAATATCATCCACGCCAGCAGAGTTGTGAGACGCATTAAATGCAGCTCCACAGTTTATTGTTATTCAGGGATACTAATTATTTTATGGATTCTAGTTGTCATGTTTTATAAGCATGTGCAAATAAGTGAGTATTCCTTTACTACAGCATTTACTCAAATTGTTATTTCCCAGTTGTGCAAGTCCACTCGAGCGTTCCTGTGCAACACTGACAACTAGTGTCGTGTGTACAGCTGAGGTCGAAAGTCCTATAGGGATTTTTTTTCCTGGAAGGGGCAAGTTTCTCATTAACTGGAATCTATTGTGTTGCCTTTTCAAGGTTTTTAGTTTATTATGGTGTTGACATGAATGATGAAGCCCCTTGTATGTCCGACATCCTACAGACTCACAATCAGTCTGTATATAGTACAGGCTAGATAGAGCCAACAAGTGTGACTCGTGAGCATCTGCATATAAAGTGTTTACCTCATTCTCTATTATGGGCCATGTGATAAAGCCGGGTAATGGTGACTCATTCCAGTTTCTGCAGACATATCATTTCTGTTACCGGGAAATCCCGTCCCCCCAAGATCATGGAAAGAACGTTTTCGCGCTTTTCATTCCACAGACAAATGTAGCCTAAATCTAGACACACGCCAAGATCCTGGCAATCCACAATCCTTCCCCACAATCCAGACACATGAAGTATACAAGTGGAGTGAACATTTCTAATATATAGTTTCTTTACTTACTATATAATTTCAATAGTATCTACAAAAATTTATTTCATCTATCTTTACCCTTGACATTTTCAAATCGCATTATTGTGGAAACAAGTTCGTGACTGTAACATTTATTTATTCCAATAAAATCCCCTCCTGACAGTGTTTAGTGAGTTATACAACCAAATAATATTTACTCATTAGTTTCATTTGTGACTCCGCTCAGGTACCTGACAGCCCTGAGGAAGCTTGTCATCACGCTCAGAGTTTGACTTCGACACCTGAACTCCTCTCGGAGCACATTCGCAGAACGTAATAATTTCTGATCAGAGGAATGGATTCTGTTGCCACGACTGACGAAGGGACTCCTTCCGCGGAAGAAATTGACCCTCTTGGGAGCTTTTTGGTACGTTTTTGTCATCCTCATCTTACAATTTAGACATTTTATTGGAGTCAACTTTTGACACGAGGGGATTTTCTTTTATAACCCGCCTTCACTAATTCTAAGCCTAGCTTATCTTAGATGTAATTTAATGTCCCTCTGCTCACATTGCCCTTGTAAGAAATTCTCGGCAAAATATACTATTCTGATGCTCCAGCATAATTTAAGCTCAGCCTGTTTTACTGGTATCATCAATTTAGCAGGGGAATTCACTAATACAATAATTTGTTTTAAAATGTACCGGCAGTCTACTAGAGCCAAAGTGGTGCCCACAAAATTTTTACCATTACATTGATTGAAATGGCAGAAAGCAGAAAATTTCTTACACTAGATCACTTATGGACTGGATGCAGATCTGAACTCAGATGTTCATATAGACTCAGGCAGTACAAGCGAAACTTACCCATGATTTTCTTATTTGATTATTAATTATTATTAATGCTGAAATTGTTATTTACCGGACTGGATCAAAAATAGCACCATAAGAATAGTATGTGGATGTGGTTCCTATTTGTTACGGAGATTTGAATTGGAAAATATACAAGTTATTATAAAGTATTATATTGCGTAATAATGTAATAATTAGAATTATGCTCATGTCATTGGGGAAGTGCGAAGTGTAAGTAATTATAGATTAACATTGCGAATGACGTCAAGCAGTACGCTCTGAACTTTCAGATAAATAATTTTACTGTGAAAAATAATGTCAAAAAAGCAGTTATAGCTAAAAAGAAGTGGTATTATTCGGAAGAGTGACGAGCACAATAGTTATTAATGGCACGAACTTCAGTTCCATTACTGCACTCATCACAAGTCAGAGTAATGTATTTTATTCAATGAGAGCAATGTGTCTGTCATAAATGACCTGAGAAATGAGGTTATTTACAGCCAATCTCAATTCCTCCAGTTTGTATGGACGTACTTACTAGAAATATTTTTAATCATTGACGGTGCAATTAGTTTTCCATAAATAGATCACGGCTACAGATTTGCTCAAATTTAATTATTCTAATTACTACGATGCTCAGTGAGAGATATCTATAATCATCCTATTTTACTAGAAACTCTGACTGTGAGAATTAATGAACTTATTACATGAGAGTGAAATCCCTGACCCTGTCAATTCTACTTCCATGACTTCTTACTCTAGATTGTTTACCACTGAATCATAATCGACATGTGATGACTGATGACGTGCAAGTCATTTTTTTTTTCTTGTGCAATACTTGTCTAAAATGTAAAAATAAATTTGATTGGCACTAAGCTCCCATTTTCAATGGCTAAAAATAGATATTACATTTCCTTACATCCTTATCCTTACCCTGTTTCGCTGTAGGTTAAGACTGCAGTCATCCTGTCTTGTATCATGTTGTTATATTTATAATGCTTACTTAAGAGCAAGGCAAATGGACTGATATATGTAGGTCTGGTACTCAAACATGAAAGTGCTAACCTTTCTTTTTATTCCCTACGACCACACGCATATTTGTAGACGTAAATGCTGGAGTATCCCTTGCCCAGGGAAGGTAGGGTCAAGGGTATGTGTGTGTGTGTGTGTGTGTGTGACAAACTTAATTATACGGAGTAATAAACAACACCAGGGATTCTGATTCCTTATCTGAAAAAATATCGACCAGCAAACAAAAGTGAGTACGTGGGACTGTTGTTAGTACAGGCAAAAAAATATTTTTTCAAAATGTTGAGGCAAAAATTATTATTTGCAACAACACAAGAACGTAGTTTCTAGAGACCTGGACACTCATTCATTTGAATGAAACCTATGTAGATATTCTATTTTATTACTCATCGAGCCCATATGAACTGCATGTTTTTACGCTTTATTTCCAGAACCATGAAGAGCCTGGAGTACTTTTATTAGTGGAAGACTACGAGGGGCATGACACGTCGGTCAATATAGGCATTGAAGAAGCTGGTGCTGACGTAACGGGAAGGTATATTATTTTTATACTATTATATAACAATAATAAACGTGTTGCTTGAAATTAATGAACATCATGTAGGATATTTTATGTTATTTTATACTTGTATGTACATATTAAGTTGTAATTTACCATGGATGTTATTTCCGCTCATATAAGAACTGTGACACTCACATCATTTTTAAGTCATTGGATGGGTGTAATAGATTTCCAGGAGAAACAATATCCTTCGTAAAGTATGACAGGATTGAAAATCCCTTTGAACTGTAGGATTTCCATTCATACGTCTGACAATGGCAGTTATACAATTAAAGTTTTATTTGCAGTTGTAAGTTCAATTATTTGCTTGGTCACTCCTTCACCCATTAGGATGTTGTTATTATATTTTTTAAACTGTCGGAATCTCATGACAAAATACACGGTTATGTAAAATGAATTTACCCCTTTTAGCATATAGAAGCAGGCGGGTACAAAATTTGTTCAAATATCCCATTTTATGGAGAAAGAGAATTTCCTTGCAGATTTAAAAAAAAACATACACTCATTGACCTGGGTCTATATATAAGGTCACAGAGGTCAATGGAGTAAGCACTCGGGATTTTGCTGGTATTTACCGATTTTAATCACTGCACAAATTTACCGAAATTCAATTTTGACATTTAATTGTGGGGAACTTGACAGACTTCAAAACGTTACCTAACAAGTCCCTACAACTCTGCGAAGAATGAGTAATTTTTAAGTTAAGCTCGATTTTTATAAAAATTGGTGAAAACAGTCGGTCTGCAGGGAATTCATTCCCATCTTGTATCATCAGCCAAGTTAACAATTGCGGCACTAGGAATAAAAAATGTGACGCAAGGTTATTAATTCCTTCAAAAGTTGTCCGGGAAAAATAAATATATTTATAACTTGAACCACCACGCCTCCAGCGGAAACATATCTGATAGCGTTCTGAAAAGCTGACAAAATTCCTTATGCAAAGGACTTTTAAGTACAATTTTTACAGGCAGTAAAAATTACGAAATCTATATAATCAGAGCCCATGTTATACTCATACCTGGGCATTTATTGTACACTCACACTCAATGACATCGGCGCATGTTTGTGTGTGAACTTCCGCGAACTCCCCTCGCGCTTGCAGGTGTGTACTTTGCCGCGCTGCAGTCGAACTTGTACCTCAAAACACTCCCACGAAAAATTATTGTACTCGTACATAAAGTTTGAGTACTCTCAGAGTTTCAACAGTGATTTAGTGCTGTGATTAATTGTTGGTTTGAGGCAGCTCTGATTTCCTTTACCATTCCCAGGAAACGAAATTTTTCATTAAATGTCTACGTTGTGTTACCGTATGTTACTAGTGTCCTCTCTCATTGTGCGTATGAAATTACCAAAAGTTACCCCATCTTACTGTCCCCACCCGACTCAGTTTCGTTGAAGGCTGTCATGGGTTGTTTTACGTAGATGTTGTTTTGTACTTTTTGTAGAGCTTGCTGAATCGGTAAGAAGTAAATTAGGTTCAGATAGGAACGAAGTTTATTGTTATCGTTTTGATGTCCAGTGGACTGCTTGTCCGTCCTCATTATAACTACCGAACCAATGTCACCACACAATTCAAACTTTTGGCAGTGGCACAAATCCCCAAATGTGCCAGAACTCTATTAATTTAGGAGAAGATTGGGTCATCCCTTTGACCCCAGGAAATTAAAATAGTCACATTTAAATTCATGATAATACGTACGGCTCCAAGACACAGGCGCTTATAATAGGCAATTTGCGAAATGCACTTATAACTTATAACTTATAGCGTAACTTAAAATTTTACGTAAGCTCCGCCCACTTTACGTTAATTTTAGGTTTACGTTGAAAAAAGTTAAAATCTCGACGTAAAATTATAATTATAAGATACTACAGACTATTTACGCAAACTTATCATTACACTCGCGCTCTTTGATTTAAATATGCATCATTCATAATCGCATCCAATCGGATTGATGGCCATTGAAATAGCACTGCCATTGAAAACCACAAGCACACTACTGTAAACACAGTTGTGACTTGTGGCAGATACAAAATATCTAGCGCTGTCAATTTTCTCACATATTTCTCCAGTTTTCCTGCTTCCAAAATGCCTGCAAGAAAATCTCCAGGATCCAGTCATAAAGTTTGCAAAACTCCAAAGGAGAAAAAGCCCAAAAAGGTTAGTAAATAATCTTAATATGTACATTTCTTGGTTAAATCTTAGGTTCATTGCTACAAAATTATAAACTCAAGATTGAAATAAATGTAATAGGAAAGGTTCGGGTTTAACATTGAGAAAGACATAAGACTTCTGAGGACGGCAATAGCACTTAATCCTTGGCAGTTGGGTGATGATAAATGGACACAAGTTGCTAAAGAACTCAATGAAATGTTCAAGTACAATGTTACTCCAAGAACTACAAAAGACCGAGTGGATCGACTGGTGATACAGCTGAAGCAGCAAGAGCTCAAATCCAAGTGAGCAAAAACTATTTTCAAAGGGTTTCTTTTTACTAAAGTGTACTAGGAATTTATTCAGGAGTCAGTTATTATTTAGGAGTCAGGAGGATGTATATGTATGTACGTAGTAGCCCCAATACTTTGTCAATTATTTTGACTTCAAAGATATTAAATGTGTACTTTGGCTAGTAACTAAACCAGCGCAAAATTCCACTGTTGAATTTTCTGAAACTAGCTCAGCAATGGTAATCTCCTAATGTATCAATTTAAATTGAATGCATTAAATTTCAATATTAGGACTGGAACTGAAGAACAGCAAACAGAAAGAGGCGAACTCATTCAACAAATAATTGCTATTGTTGAGGAATGCAAAGCAGGAATAAATGAACAATTCGGAGCTGACGATAGTGACCTTCAAGAATCGGAAAATGAAGTTGTAGAAGTGGACCAAGTACCAGATAAAGATGACCCGCAAGTGTCCAGATCACAACAAATTCGTAAGGAAAGGCAAGAAGCAGACAAGTCGCGGAACGACACATTTTTGGAATACCAAAAAGGTGATAAGATCTATAACTTAGCGTGTGGATTTGTATTTTATATCTATAAAAGAGGAATCTCATTTTACTGGTTAGTGTGAATATTGTTTCGCATACAGATCAAGCTATGAGCCCAGTTAGGAAGAGGCGAAGCCGATCAAAATTCTCGGAAGACGAAATGATCTGGAACAAGCATGAACATGACATGAGGATGGAAGAAATGAAGCAACTTCTCGATGAAAAGAAGCATGAAGCAACTTTTGCTTTGGAAAACGAGAGAATTCGTATAGAAAAGGCAAGGTTAGAAATTGAGCAACAAAAGGAAGCCCGAATGGCTGATGAGAATAGACGGTCATACGAATTGTCTATGGCACAGGTAGGGATCCAGAAAACAATGTGCGATTTAGTTAATGCTGTGTCTAAGGCATTAAATAAGGAATAAACGAAAGCAATTAGTTGTATCAGTGAATGTACATTTATTTAAATATGGTTGTTAATGAATTGTATGTAATAAATGTAGTGTATATGTATATTAATTAATATCATTGTAAATATTCCTCAAGTGTTGGAGGGTTACAAGAGAAGTATCTAGATACCTGGCTCCCATTCAGACAAGTATGACAGTTTGCAAGAATGCCTCCAACTATGTACTGCTTCTTGATATCTTGCATGAGGAGCTTTTGATTTTTTTTGAAGTCCAGGAAAGCAAACAGTTGAATAATTTTACCAAATCCATACTCTACACTCACACGTAATGCTGACATATCAGTATTAAACTTCTTCTGTGCATCCGACAACTTTGCGCGATTTTTGAAGCCCACTTTTACAAATTTCTGGTTTGCATAGCCAGAATCTCCGTAAAGTGAAAACCAAGTTCCATCCGCATTGACGAAAATCTCCTCCATTTCTGAGATTATTTTGCTGCTATGTATAATTGCCGAATCGTGCCTCTTTCCAATGTAAGGTCCGTCGACTCTGGCAAGTAGTCCATTGGGCAGCATAAGTCCTTGGTATTTGACAAGGTGTTCTTTATAATAGCCACTATAATATAACTCCTGCTGTTTCTTTGGTCGACAAATAGGCCGACAAGTTCCATCAATGAATCCAACAATGTTAGGATAGAGTGAACCACTGTAGGAACAAGCCTGAAAACGTTTTGAGCACTAATTGCAGAACGAGTTTTAATTCTGGATAATAATAATATGCATGTTTTTGACAAAATAACTTGTAACCTCGTACCTCCGCATATTGGGCTAACTTTTCCTTTGTGAGCCATGGCTGATTTAGTGACCTGATTCGGTTACTAAAATTATTGAAGATCCAATCCAGCATCCAATTACAAATTCGAGACAACGAAGAGATATCACGGCCAAAAAGTTTCACCAAGTCAAACAAGCGATTGGGATAGCAAAGTCGCCTCAAAAGTATTGTCAACCCTTCTAACCCTGTTGGTGTACATTAAACTGCCAATCAGCCTTCTTAGTTTTAAAACTAGTAATTACGGATGGAGAGTCAACAGCAACTCACCATTCACCTTCATGCCATTTTTTAATCGGATATTTTCTGGGATTTGTAAAGCCTCGCCAATTCGAACTATTTGGGCTGGAGTAAAACGAAATAACAACTTGCTTTCACGATCACTGTAGCTGTTTAAATCAAACAGTTTTCTTTTGTGGAGAGATGTGAAATCTAATCGCCGGAGTCGTTTAATAGAATAGTATAATGATGATGAAATCACTTTTTTTAAGCACATCATCCTTAGCTGACGAGTCGAAACAGGCATTTTTCCTGGAAGAACTCTACTCTCTCCTGAAAGAGTAGTACTTACTTCATGGAATTCAGTAGGTGACTGCAGTTGCAGTGTGGTACGCAATCTTTATATTTTGTAATTAATTTTCGTTCCGTGTTGCTAAGGATACTACCGAATTGTTGATTCTAGTTGTCAACAACAGTTCCGCTGCGTGCAGAGTGTCGCAAATTGTTCAACGCATACCGTATACTTAAATTACTGATAACGTAAAATTGCATTATAAGTTATAGGTTATACGGTTCATGATTTACGGAATCTGATCGCAAATTGCCTAATACCCCAATAATAATAAAAATGTTAACAAATCTTAAAAATGATTTTTTTATTACACCTACCTGCTTAAAAGTAATAATCCCGTCACAATCTCTAATCATTATTAGTCCTTTAATTAAAACTGCTGCGCGCGCAAAGCGGTACCTTTATTAGACTTGCCTTTTTTTACTGTAAACGGACAATATGAAATCAAACTCCCGCGCACACTGTGTTCTGCAGCTCTGAGAAACTTCTGTCTGCATGTGAGGGATAAATGCCCTACTAAATCGCATGAATACTCGCATTTAGTATTCTCCCAAAAAAATCCAGATATGTTCACATACAAATCGATTGGCCTGATCTAATACAACTATTGACACTGTTGACGTAGGTCAGTCTCTGTAATTTATATTACAATCTCCAAGAAAACATAATGGGCAGGTCGAAAGAATTGAAACCCCCTGCTTCTGTAAACAAGGGGGAATATGTTTTTTCAGCACCCTGTAAATTTAGTAGTGTTTGGATTCTGCAGTAATCTCTGTAACAATTTTAAAGGTGGACAGAAGTTGTTATCTGCTGTCTGGGCGAGAAAGCTTTTAGAACTTCCTACGGTGTCTTTTTATAAGTACTTGCACGTTCTCTAGCTGTATAGAGTTCCCCCAGAGCTCCAAATTATTTAGGGTTGGCGTATGTATTAACAAGAGTTTTTATTTTTAAACAGAATCGGTATTTCGGCTGAGGCGAGTAGACCTACAACTCCAATTTCAATAGCTTGTTCAGCTCCACCGGATTTATCTGGAAGTCCTATTAAAAAAGTGCAATTTGAAGTTGGTGAGTGAGCAGTACTTTATACTTACATTATGTTATTTTTTGTCTTGTTGTTCATGTCAGTGCTCTATACCGTAATTTAGTACTAACCAGTGTATTCCAAGTGTCTGTTCCGGCCTGTCAGAGTATGCGGTTCCCAACTTTGCTATAAGAGCTTGTATGTTTATTTGAATATTATTATGTATATAGTATAATAATTGTAGTATGCTTGCTGTACAAAACAAAAACGGCACGTTCAAGTGATTAAATTAATCTACATAGATTCAATTAGTGAAGGTGATTATGCATGGTGTTGACATGGGGTATTTTGAGTATGAAGCCAAATGAATATACGAAAATATATGCTATCAATGTTATCATCATACTACACATTTAATCTTATTTTTCTTACGAACATAGTGTAAATTCGAGTTGCTTATCTGTAATCAATTGGCATGTACATGTGAAACGAAATTGACGGATTCATTACAGCAGGCATGCCGGATCCTTATAAACAAATGTGAGATTGGGAAATGCTCAATCAGTGTACTGTGACCCACGACTACTTACGCTATTATTGTAAAAATTCCATTTAAAAACAACATTGTTGTTTTGTTGGCTGAGGGAAATTTCGCATCTGTAGTGTATTCTTGAACTATATACGGTAGGAGTAAATTCATATACTTGTCTAACTTAATTATAGAATGTATATTTCCAAGTTAATGATAATGACTCCCTACTCAAGTCATTCATAGTATCCTATCAAATTGTCCATATCTGTTATTTTTGCTAGTGATTAGGAGTAAATATCGTCACTCAGTTATCGTCACATCCGAACCCTTCTGCCTTCTGAATGTAATGTATTGATGACCCGTGACCTCCAAATTTTAAAGAAAATAGTAGGCCTTCCCTAATCTTCCTTACTATTTCTGTAGTAGCCGGGACACTGTGAGCACGTTGACCAAAAAGGGAAATGATTTAGACCTTTAAGAACCTTTAGAATTTACAGAGTGTGTGAAGGATCAAGTGTATCTGAGTAATATGTGCGGTGTACAGTGTACATTTAAAAGCTGGAAGTAATGAATAACACCTACACCACGGTGAATAATAATTACCAGTTAATTGCTGAAAGTAATTTACCCTTTGTTCGTCTTCCAGGTGGTGGAGACGACGATAGTCTTACTGGTAGAGGTTTAGACAGGTAAGGAGTTCTTCCCCTGTTTATTTATATTCAGGGTCCCTCAAAGTATTTTTCTCATACCCTTCTAGCCTATTGCAGGGGCAACGGGAACAAATGTTGGAGTCCCTCAAATTTGCATTTCCAGCAAATTCTCTTCCAGTTTTTTTCAAAATTTGTTCCATCCTCCCAGCTCAAAAACTCTGGAGACAGCGTTCCGGGAAGTGGAGCAGAGTCTGGAAATTGTTGAAAAAACTGAAATTTTGAAAGGTTGTAATTTTTTCCCTCAAATTTTTCAATTTTTTGCTCAAAATAAAATTTTGCTGCTTAGTTGGAACAAATTAAAGGGCTTGAAACAAGCGCAACATGAGATCCGTATGTTGAGTATTTCAGAGAGGAGGAAAAAGTGAGAAGTGGGATTTAGGCACACAATTGTAAATCAGCTTCATAAATGAGAAATAAAAAAATAATTTAAATCGTGCTGGGGGTGCTTCAAATTTTCCAAAGATATTTGGTCACATTTTGACCTCATTATTAAAAGCCATGACAAGGCCTCACCGATCCGATAGCTGGAACAGTACCCTCTTATCATTATCATGAAGAAGACTTTGTTCCTACATTTTGTTAAATTGGGATTTTTCTTAGGATGGTCCATGCAGTAATTGGGAGTCTGTTCAAATCATTCATCTAATTGAACAAAGTCTTGTTCAGGATAATTTTGTCACCATTCCAATTCACCAGTGTTAGCGTTTTGACCATTTCCTAGTCCACACTTGTTATTTTGAGGTTAACAAGCATAGGGAAAATAACTAGGAAAGAAGCTCCATTCATACTGCGTTAGAGAAAGTAGGAATGGAATGTTTGGGCTCGGGAGACGTGAGGAGAGAAGGCTACTGTTCCCTAACGGATCGTTGAGATCATATCTACATTGACTTTTAACGAGGTCAAGATGTGACCCAATATCTTAAATTGAAACAAAATTTGAAGCACTACCAGCACCATTTAAATTAATTACATTTTGCGTTTCTCCATTTATGAAATGATTTACGATTCTGTGGCTAAATTTTCTTTTTCCGTCCGTCTGAAATAGTCTGTGTAGGGTTCTTATGCTGAAAGCTACATTAAAAGCCCTGTAATTTTGATACACATGAGCAACATCAAATTTAATTTTTTTTTGCAAAAGTTTAAAATTTGAACAAAACTAAAAACCTTTCAAAATTTGAGTTTTTCCAATAAAATCCTGATTTGACTCCACTTCCTTGAACGCTGTATACAAAGATTTTGCGACAGGGGGATGGAACAAATTTAGAAAAATCTATTCTACAAATTCCATGGGTTTATGAGGAGGGTGGGGGGGGGAGAAAAATGTTTTGAGATACTTTCTACATTTGTCTGAATAAAGTACAGGGACATTCGGATAATAGCTTGATTTTTTTTACCATGATGCATTTTGATATTGGACAGAATGCCAATGCAGCCTCAATTAGCGGTAGGGAATTCAACTGGTGATGGCTTTACAATTACCACACCAACAAAAACCAGAGCTGACACAAGAGATTACTTACTTCAACCCAGTGCTACTGTGACATTGCTCCCCTCCATTGCTGAAGAGAAAAATGGTCGAGGTTCATTTTTGCCTACTTTCGGGAGAAGCGTTAGTGTGGATCCATCGGGGAAAACTCAAGGAACTTATCCCGGACCTGATATGACTCGTCCTCAAGAGGTACGAAAATTTCCATACAATTTCCTATTAATTTTTTTAATGAATATTCCGAGTCATATTACTGATTCTCTAAAAGGGTAGTTGATACTTGAGAGTGTCTGCAATCATTAGACCTATTTGAAGATCCTATAGTCAAGAATTGAGTACCTATTCTACGTAGCTTATTATTCTTTACGGGTTCTTATCTAGTGACAGTACATAAAAGTGTTAAGAAGTATTTATACTTTCGGAAAATTATCAAGTATGAGAGGTCTGTCTAAAATCTGGAGTTTTATCTATTTGGACGGACTGAGTTTACAAGTTTTACCGTGACGTTGTTGTTGTGATCATTAGCATGAGGAAGGAGGGTTGAGGGCCATAAATTGCTTTTAATAGCTACCATGTTTATTACTTTCGTTATATATCTCTATCGTTTCTTCCTTTCGTGTGTTGTCGACATTTGGGACGGATATGGGTCGGTGGAGGCATTTGGCTAATCGGAGGCAAAAATAGATATGGGTCGTAAGTCGTCAGTCGTAATAATAAAATCCATGTATTTTTATATTTTAGGTTTTTGGTTTTGTTCAGCTGGATGCGTTGATGGGGGAGGGTGATGTGAGTCAGAGGGAATGGAAGGAAATTGCAAGATGGATAAAGTATGAGGAAGACCTTGAGGAAGGAGCGGATCGATGGGGTCGACCTCACATAGCTTCATTGAGTTTCCATTCTTTAATTAAATTGAGGCAGCTGATTGAGAAAGATGGTACGGAAAAACTTTTATGTGCGTATGTATATCCTACCTTATGCACAACTTGTCTCCTTCTCGGGTCTTCTAATTCGGAGATGTTTTTGTGTCAGGAATCATAATGTTAGATTTAGAAGAAAAGGATATGCCGGGTGTAGCTTATAGGATTGTGGAAGATTTGTCTTCCAAAGGCCTCATTAGATCTGATGAAAGCCCTTTACTTATGCGAGCATTACTTCTCAAACATAAACACGTTCAAGAAATGGAAAGGAGCTGGTTTGGACTCCGGAGAACCAATACGAGTGCTGTGAGCCTCCAGGTATTCCCATTTACAGTTCCCTTTGAAATGAAATAAAATCAACAAAAATAGGATCTCTTCATTATTGGGTTCTTTTCCACTAGAGCCTTTTTGACGATAAATCACGGGTTCGGAGTTCGGGGTATCCAGCAGATTCCTCCGCATTAGTGAGACGAAATAGTGCAATGCAGAAGCACGTGATGGAGATGACGAATTCAACTAGATCTTTGCAAAGAACTGCATCCGGTAATGTCCTGAAGCCCATGGGGGAATTAGCTACGGTAAATTGAGCAATTATATGGGATTTCCTTATTTTTGTGTAGTGACGATTTCAGATTTTAAGTAAATGTGATCATTATCAAAGGTACAAGGGAAACCCTTCAGTGACCAATACTTCCCATCCGAAGAGGATTTGAAGTGGATTCAAAGGAAAGAAAATATTAAAAGACTGCTGCCTCATGGAGCTGAAGCCACGCTTGTTATGGTGGGCGACTTTGACACCGTGAAGAAACCTATTTTTGTATTTATTCGTTTGGCGGAGCCATCGCTAATGTTTAATGTGACGGAGGTAGATGTTCCTTTAATTACAAAATAAATGTTTGAAGTAATTATGTGCAGGCATGAAGACGTTTGTTTCAAGTGGTTTTGATAATAGTTGACACACCAATTGGCTTTGTGTAATTATCTTGGATTATCTTAATTTACCTTTATTTTCTGGACAGGTACCGGTTCCCGTGAGATTTTTTGCAATTTTACTTGTTCCTCCGACAATGGAAATTGATTTAATTGAAATCGGGCGGTCCATCGGAGCACTAATGTCCAATAAGGTAGATCCATAATGTTATGAAACCCTTTTACATATTTCTTATTAGCAAATGGCCTCAGACACATAAAAATGCTAAATATTTTATTGCAGCACTTCTATGAAATTGCACTTCTGGCAAATGGCAGGAAAAACCTTATGATTGGAATCAATGAATTTTTAGATGATAGTATCGTTCTTCCACCCGGGGATTGGGATAATCATGATTTACTGCCTTTACACGTGTTGCAGTCCAAAAGCAAAGCAATTAAATTACGGAGATTGAAGAAACAGCAGTCTTTTGTTGCTTCCAATGAATCCTTCTGTGATGGTGTGGGACTTGTGATGAATAATCTGGACAACCAAATTAGTAAAGGTATAGAGATAGAGAGAGCACTGTATTAATTCGGGAATTATGTCATCAGAATGAAATTCTTAGCGTGCTAATAATTGTAAAAAAAATAATCATTGACATGCATTATTTCAGAATCGAAAGATATTCAGAGTCCATTTCAAAGAACGGGACGCTTATTCGGTGGTCTCATTAATGATGTAAAGAGAAGATATCGACATTATAAGTCAGACTTTGTGGATTGTTTGAACTTCCAGTGCTTTGCTACCACAGCATTCATGTACTTCGCTTCCATTGCACAAGTTATCACTTTTGCTGGTTTAATGGGTATGTTTGGCGGAGCTCAATTATAGTTTACATTTTGCTTCTCTTTTTGTAGACTGTACAAATACTAGCCGCCAGATTTTTCCGGGCTAAGTTTTTTAAGGCAGGTTGAATAATTTATAACGTTGGATTTGTAGGGGAAAAAACGAAAAATCTAATCGGGATGTCGGAAACTCTGATAGCAACAGCCTCCGCCGGAGTAATATTTGCTCTTGTGTCGGGACAGCCCCTAATACCCGTCGGGCCAACTGGTCCTCTACTGGTATTTGATGAAATTTTGTACGCCGTAAGTGTAACTTTGAAAACAAATATTTACAGTATTAAGGGAATCATGGAATCAAATGAAACATGTAGGGTCAATATTTTGACATCCTATTTATTTTACAGCTTTGTAATAGACATGATATTGAATTCCTGCCTGCTCGAACCTGGATTAGTATTTGGCTTTTCATCATCGTTCTTCTGGTGGTGTGCTTTGAGGGAAGTGTTTTAGTGAAATGGTTCACTCGTTTCACACAAGATATTTTCGCAGTATTAACGTCAGTGCTCCTGATATTTGAAAGTATTGACAATTTAGTAGAAATATATGAAAATCATCCACTCACGTCGGATGTGACGCCACCTGCTTCTTTGAACTTATCTTCTTCCACGTTGTAAGTCCAGGCAGTCATTGAAAAATTTATTTGTCAATAGGTACATTTGATGTACCAAGGAATTAATAATTGTAAGTTAACTCGATTTTGTAAAACTTATTGTAGGGATGGCGGCATGATACCAGACGAAACCGAAAATTTGACACGCCAGCCAAATACTGCCCTCTTGTGTACGATTCTTATGCTGGGAACGTTTTTTGTAGCATACTTTTTGCGAGAGTTTCGTAACAGTATCTTTCTTGGAGAGAAGGTTAGTTATTTCTTTCCTTCGAGTTGAAATTCGAGTGCAATATTCAAGGGACAAAAACCTCCTCGTGGAAATATTACATTGCATTTTGTGTGCATTATTTGTTCCTATTTTAATTTGAAGGCTCGGCGAGCACTTGGAGATTTTGGCGTCCCCATTGCGATCTTGACCATGGTATTTTTAGACTACTGCGCCACGGACACCTACACCGAAAAAATGAAGGTTCCTGAAGGACTTCAACCCTCCAATCCTGATGCAAGGGATTGGGTAATTTCTCCAATGGGCACTGAAGACAAACCATTCAGTATGTATATTGCCGTGGGCTGCGTCCTTCCCGCAATGTTGATTTTCATCCTCATATTCATGACAACAGAGATTTGCGAGTAAGACGGATAAATTAACTAATCATAGTTGGAACACTATGCACACCTACTGTGAAATCATCCCATCCTTTGACTTAATCTATTCCAGACTGATCGTTAATACCAAGGAGCGAAAACTAGTGAAAGGATCTGGTTTCCATTTGGATATTTTATTGATGTCTATGATTAACCTTGGGTGTGGATTCCTGGGGGCTCCATGGCTTTGCTGTGCAACATTGAGAGCATTGGCACATGTCACAGCTCTAACTGTGTACTCTCAAAACAATCCTCCGGGAGAGAAACCTTCAATTGTGGAAGTCAAAGGTCTGTAGTGGCTTCTATTTTGTATACTATATATTTGCTTGATGGCTATATTTAAACCCTGTGTAAATATTCTTTTGTGTACACATTTGGATTTTTATATTTTTTTCAGAACAACGTGTTACGGCTCTGTCAGTGAGTCTTTTGATCGGATGCAGTGTTTTAATGGCTCCGTTACTCGTATTCATTCCATTGGCCGTACTTTTTGGTGTTTTTATGTACATGGGCGTTTCATCACTCAGCACGACACAACTCTTTGACCGGGTTAGCTTGCTGTTTGTTCCTGTCAAAAGTCATCCACAGGTTCCATTTGTTCGACGGGTAATTTTTTTCATTTCTTATAATAATTATTGTTTTAATTGCATGCTAATAAAAAAAATTAAGTTTGATCCGAACGTTAAAATAAAGTTAGCTAATGAAACATTTCACCCTATCATTTTTAGGTTAAAACTTGGAAGATGCACATGTACACTATGATTCAACTTGGGTGTCTGGGAATCCTTTGGGCTGTGAAATCCATTAGAGTGGCAGCTTTAGCATTCCCATTTATTCTAATGTTACTCGTCCCGATCCGAATTCAGCTGAAACATCTCTTTACCTCAAATGAGCTCGAGGCTCTTGATGGAGATCCTTCAAAATTAAAAAACTAATTGAGAGCAATTGAAACCCTACTTTGAGACCTAGAATAATGAAGTAAATTATCCGTGGTGGATTAGGAGCTTGAAGATTTGCTACTCTCCAGCAGGGCTACATTTTTAAAGTGTTGACAAACTTCAATCTGCAATAATTGTTACAGCTACTCCTTGTATCCTTCCATAACTTCAAAGGCCTATCTTTGTTGGTTGTAAAATTAATGTGAGTTACTGTGTAGGTAGGTATAAGTAATGGCTTGGATTGATTCCACCTGCTTCTGCTCCATCCACTAGACTGTACGCCAACAGCCCCAGAATTAGTACACATATACTCCAAAACTATGAGGCAAAATGACAATACTTTGTAAAAATATGTAAATTCTAATGGAGATTTCAGGTAGGGACGTTTTGTATGTAATATTTATTCTGAAATGATTCCGCATTTCTGTATTGTTTTCATTTTCACTACTTAATTAGCTCAAGTTATATACCCATAGTTCAGTTTCTTAAAGACTAGGCGGCTGGAAAGTCGAAATCGTTTTTTATATGAGTTACTTAATTACATATATAGACGTTCGTATATGAACGGATTTAAGTTAGTTCCCCTTCTAACATCCAATCATTTCCGTGTGCAATGAATAAATTATTGTCCACTACACAACATGAGCTATATTCTTGAATTATTTGCAATCATTTTCAATTTTGTATTGAATTAATTATTGTAAGTTCCTTGTGTTTAATACCGTTTGGTAGCGGGAGGATTTCTACCTATATTTTTCTGAGAGTGCTACTCAATCTATAGTAGGGAGTACAAAGTATCTATTCTACATAGGAAAGTGTATTTTTGTTTGCGTTACTACTCGGGATGGCCGTCACATACAGTGCTGTATTGCAATACACGTAAAATTATATTGTTATTTGTATGCACACATTCAATAAAATAAACGGTATGAGCTTGATTAGGCTCCGTATTTATTTATTATGTTCGCGAAATTAATGACTGCACTAACGGATCCCCTCAACCTGTTTTATGACGGCGGATTTGATTTATTTCGACCTGCATTTTACCAATTTGGAGCTGCCCATTTGGGGTAATTGGTATTGGTCATTGATGTCGAGTCAGTCTATCTATACGTGACCAATGTAGAAATCCCATGAATCTTCATATAACCTTGTCGATGATGGCAACAACCGCAACCCTGCAAGTCGTTAAGACAATGCATTAAAAATCCATAATAATTACCATACTTCCAAAATAGTTACAAAGATCAGACTGAACTGGATTCCCACAGTAGACAAACATTGAGTGGGACTGTGGAAGGCATTGTGTAGAAGTCACCTATGTACCTACAAAAGTCTTCATGACAACGAAAAACTTCTAGAAAGCAAATATCCTATCGGTTCATAGCCGTGTCATGCAATCTTGTCGTCACCATCTTTTTTTATCCTCGAAGATGGTCATTAAAACACTAATGTTATCACACCCTCTGCACCATTCCTTCAGTAAAATAGAATTCATTACATGTCTCGACATACATATGTAGGTATTATGCGTCATAGTGCATAACCCCCCCAACATAAGTTCGAGGTTTGGAGTTTGCATACTCCATTCTTGAAAAATCCCAGCCTTCATCTTAACTCTGGGCATGATAATCGAGTCAGATTAACAAATAAAATAGAATGACCTCTGATTCTGTACCCACTCGTACAGTCCTACTTTGTTATCCCTAATGTTATCTCACCTGCCAGTAGGGAAACAATAGGGAAAAAAACCCTCAGTACTTACAATTTTAATTATTTACAATTTATGAGCCCAGTAGTCATAAGGACGAATAGATGACAGACATACAGCTGATACACTAAGTTAGGAAAATACTTTTTAATTTTAGCTTCAAAAAACATAACTCATCACTTTTGGCTCACATTCCGTTCAAGATAATTTTATCGAACTTTAAGTAGATACAAGAATCTCAGTAAGAACTATCATTTTTCAACTCATTTCATGCCTTTTTCTAATAATTATTATTATTATCCATGCTGCTACCTACACGTCTATTATTGGAGGTAATGTAAATAGGAGTAGTGACACTATACATCTGCCTTGACATTTCCTTGATTCTCTCCGCTGCCATGGAACGTCTTCTACCTTGACCCACATAAATGCTTTAATGCTAAATTATTCTTCCTGAACTCATTTATTTGTACTTTTCCTCAAAAGTTACTCCTTCCGAAAATAAAAAATAAATGTCTACTGGAATTTATTTCTGTAATAATAATTATTATGTAGATAATAATAATTACATAATCATACTAGGTACATAATGTTAGACAAATTTATTAGTAAATGTTTGCCCAAGCCCTGTCTGTCGGTTACGCGGGGTGATAAGCTCTCAGAGGCAAGTGACAACATTGGCATGGTTGTGTATAATTATTACTAATAGCTTTGCGACATCAAAAATAGTGGTGGGAGTGGGAGTAAGTTACACTGACTACTCAGTTTGAGACAGATATAACAATGCGCTAGCAATGAACTTGGAGATTACAACGCGGATGTTGGTTACACAAACTCCAAACGTTGGGGTATAGCTACAAAAACGCTCCGTACAGTCGCAATCAATCAGTTAACGTAACGTGCTGCTCTTGAAGTTCTTTGCCAGCCAGGCAGGACAGGAACTGACGTGAAGGAACAACTAACAAACTCTGTCCCCGAAACTATGGCACTGACGACTCTCAACGAACAGGATTTTAAGGCAAGACCTTTTTGGAACTAACCTTTTCCCAGCATATCCCTCTCCAATGTATATAACTATCTGTAGGTATATACTAAAATGCTACAATCCTTGGATTTTTTCTAAAATTCAGGATCCCTCCGACTTGTGACATTTTCCATAGGAAAATAATTTCTCAGTCTATTCTCATATATATTTAAGTAGCTACTAACATTTGTAAGACTATACAGAGGCCGTGTCTAAAGCTATAGCAATTGCATAAATTTATCCCTTTATTAAAAACATAGCGAATTTTTACTTTCCGTTTCAATCCCTACTTTTCAAACAAACCTGCTACTGGAATTTTTATGACTCATGTATAAATCGACAATTTCCTTTAAAAAGAGGAATCCAGTTTTTAATAGGGAAGCATTGAAATAGGGATATCAATATGTGCTAATAATGCTAATAGCAAGGAAGGTACAAAATAAAATATAGGTAATAATTATTATACCTTTCAATGAACGGAGTCTCAAGGAAGAGGTAAAAAAAAAGGTGAAAGTGAAAAAAGGACATCAGTCATCTTTCAAAGGAGAGAGACGAGTCCTGTGAAAGAACCAATTAAAAAAAATATATTCAAAGTATAGATATACATATACGACTGTAGTTTCGTGTCTCCTGACAGTTTTAATCTCGTCAGTATAAAGTGCTACAATGTAATTTAAACCAATAATAATTGTAAAAAGGTGTAAGACTCTCTCTCTCTCTCTCTCTCCTTGCATAAGTTTGCAATATACATTCAATTATGGAAGAACTCTGTGTTAATTTTTTTAGCACCTCCAAGAATGTTCCTCCAGTAGCTAACTCAACCCAGTGATTAATATTTGTTCTTGTCCACGCTCAAGTATGAATTTTTACTTGGGAGATTATTGGAGTTGTAGGGGAAGTTTCTGAGTAAATTGCAATAAAAACACAGCATAGAAAAAGTTGGTCGGAACCAATTATGGGTATGTATGCCATCAGCCTGTCTTCCACCAGTATATTTTATTAAAGTGTCTTTCCACATAACACAAGAGATTTTAGACATACCCCAACTTTTTCCAAAGCTTTTAATCCCCAAAACTTTGGAATGCTCCTAAATAAGTTAATTTCCTTCGGGAAACAAGTTAGTAGCGGAATGTGTGTTCTTGAAAGTGTCAAAGTTTCTAAATTGAGCAGCGAGAAAGATTTCCTAGGAAATTCCGAGTTGTTTAGGAGTCCAAATAAAAGTTGCAACATTCTCAAAAATGATTCGAGTGACTATTTCTCGAGTCCCTGAGTATCATCTGCTGACTAGTTTAAAAAAAACGGGTTCAGTCTTGATATTTTTTTTATTAATAATGTAATTATGCCTCATGTCCAAGTTTAAAATGAATATTAATATCAGGCACAATAATGCTAATTATCTATGACGTACAATTAATGACCCTAGTTAGCATTCCCTCCAAAGCTCTATAATACATTCAAGTAAAGACGAGACCAGTATTATAATATATTTTGGAAAGCGCTGAAGGAGCCATTTAGTAACGAGATTGAGACCATCAAGCTAATTTATCGTTGGGTAGAATATAAGTATATTCACGTAGGGGAAAAATAATAATAAAAAATGTGCTGCTGAAAAATTAATTTCTATGTAACACATATTTAAGGATTTCTCATGCACGTGAAATGACTTGACTAGTTGACTAATTTTTTTTTCCCTGTTGTGGAGTCTCCTTCGGTAAAACCTTGCTTCATGGTCAGGCAGTTCCAGTATTTATATGTATGATATATAGGATATGATGAGGAGTGGGGACGATGTTCGAATGGAGAAGCCGCCAGCAAAAGATATTTTTTCTATCCTTAGATATTACCAATGATTATTACCACCACGCTCAGACCATGTACAAGAAAAATGCTCAAGTGTCCGTGTCAGGCAGGAGTCACAATAGAATACCTAAAGGGATTGGATTGTTTAACAAGCCTCCTGCAAAAAAAAAAATTTTTTTTCTCCCAATGCAGACTTTGAGTGTGTACACTATAAAACCCCAGCACGTTACGTTTACAGTGTAATGTATGGATCTAATCTACATATTTTTACATGTGCATCTAATCACAACCAGTCAGGTCAGGTACGGCCGGAGATAGCAGAGTTAAAAATCCTCTACAAGTCCCGCTTGAATGTTGAACGATATTGCTGGGATATATAATTGCTGGGATTATTCGTAAAAAAAAATAGAGTTACAAATATAATTATTTACCTTGAGAAATTAATTATTTAATACTGAGGTAATAATAATAAATTACACTTTGAATTAAATTATGGGAGGGAAAAGGTTCAGTTCCAAGAATTATTGTTCCTTTTCAGGATACAGCTTTCATTGAGAGTAATTAATCCAATAATGATTGGAAATACATATGTAATTTGAGAGGCTGATGAATAAGCAGGGATTCTATGATTCAAGTAGACAACGAACTATAATGTACACATCATCCTTTTAATATAATTACCAGAGGGTTGAGAGCTCATAAAGATCTGAATCACGTCAGAGGAATTGCTTAATATGTCTCTCTATTTTTAATATCTACATAATGGTAGTAGTCATTCATTTTATTCCTATTTTAATTTGTTTTCAAATTCCTAGGAAGACTTGAATGTCTCAGGCAAAGTTCGGGTAAAAGTGTATTGTTTTTGCCAAACGGATGATGATATTTAAGTGTCATTATTATGACGCATATCTTGTCTTATGATCAGAGATATTTTAATTTTCAAGGGAAGGACTCACAAAGGAAAACATTCCCGTGTGTTCTGATTGGGCTAATTGTGACTAATAATTTAATGCATGAGGATTATTTAACAACTGCTATTTTAGGATTATCGGCGGCATAAATATGAGGAATGTTGTTTAGGAAAATATTGTGGTTTTTTTTTAATAAAAACAAGTTTTTTCCTTTCATGGAAATCCTCGTTTAAATGACTTTGTCATTTTGTGCTTCTATTTTTGTTGAGGGATTATTAAATTGTGAAGAAGGGGATTTTTTTGCTGAAAAATAATTATTACAGGGTAAACTCATTGGATACATATGGTGGATAATGTGAGATAAAAATAATATTTTAAGCTGGAAGCTGATCCATCAATAATCCTTTATCCTTTCGAGAGAAGTGACAGGAACTGTTAATTGCCCACAAATACATAAAAACTCTTCCCTTATCTCTCGGAATGTTTGAGTAATAGCTCCAACAATATGTTTTTATCAGGAGCTGGTCCTATTTAATGTAATACTTACAACAAGCACTACTTAAAAAATTGATTGCCACTTAGTACTTATCTCAATTCATGATGTGCAATCAAATCACCAACGATGGGCTGTTTAGAGGTTACGGAGCTGTCCATATGCAAGGACTATTGTTTTCCCAATTGTAAGACTGTTCTTGAATTTTTTTTATAACAAAATTGTCTGAGCCTGTCCCCCAATTTTGATGAATTTATGACGTGACAATCCGTCTTCCATAGATGGCGTGGAGACTCATAAAATTTGCAAATGGCAGGTAACCATGTTTGTAATTATTTCAGGGCTCCCTTACAACTCACAAGTCAATAGTCAATTATTAAGTTTGTCAAGCATTACTCACGTTTTCCCATTACTTTCAAAAAATTCAACATTGTTCCCTACCTTGATAATAATAATACTAATAAAGCTTTCAGTAAGGAGTCTACTGGGTGCTCGGAATATTTCCCTGTGCTTGAAGCTCATTGAAGAGGGCACGCTAGAAAATATGGAATTCCCCTATTTTGTAGCAGATTCTCTTCCAGATTTTTTAAAATTTATTCCATCCCTCTAGCTCAAAAACTCTGGAGACAGCTTTCAAGGAAGTGGAGCAAAGTCAGGATTTTGTTTAAAAAATTGACATTTTGAACGCTTTGAGTTTTTACTCCAATTTTGAACACACCGGCACGATTTCATTTAATTAGCTCAATTTTTTACTTCTCGATTTATGAAGCTGATTTACTATTCTTTACTAAATCTGACTTAACCATTTTTCCGCCTGCTTCAAATATTTAACGTGGGGATCTCTTCTGAGGTCTATTTGAAAACCCTTTAATTTTGCTACAACTGATTAAGACCCTCACGTTTTGTTTTTATGAAATTTTAAAATTTGAATTAAAATCAAAAACTTTCAAAATGTCAATTTTTTAAAGAAAATCCGGACTTGGCTCCACTCCCTTGAACCCTGTATCCAGAGTTTTTGAGCCAGGGGGATGGAATAAATTGTGAAAAATCTGGAAGAGAATTTACTACAATATGGGGGAATCCAATATTTTTGACCTTGCCCCCTTCAATGGGTTTGGGAGCGGAAAAGAATATTATGGGACATCCTGTACCTTATAAACTTGAGTGCTCGTCCAAGTGAATAAATGCTTACCAAGCAGAGAGGATTTTTGGTAGGAGATATTGAAGGTAGTAATTATTACAGGTTGCATGTCTGAATACATTTCATGTAGTTTAGACTACAACGTATTTTATTATGATTGATTCCAATGATTCTGTTTGTTTCCTATCCTCATTAATCCTCAAGCACTGCCAGGAGTCAGCACTTATTATGGTAACTTTGACCAAGACTTGACAGGGCTGAATAATTTTTTAATCTCAATTAAACTTGTATCCCTACTTTGCTAATCCAACCTTTCCTATCATTAACAACTCTTGTTATCTCGACACTCAGGATGTCAATTAATCTACCCCGTCATCCTTTGATTTGGAGTCATGAAACAATTATAGACCCTTGTGGAATCCTACCTAAACTTTCCCATTATAGTTCCCATCTCAGATGCCTCCCTTACTTCCATGAGACAAATAGCGTGTTGATAGACTATCACGAAGCTCGAGTCTCTCTCTCTCTCTCTCTCTCTCCCCTGACAGTACCTACAAGTATTGACCATGCACCTCCACAATATGACGTCCCTCCATACTATACTGACCATATGGGCTGCTACAACAGTGTACCTGAAGATGACCAGAAATTTAAACAAATTAATAGCTGATTAGAGGAGAAGAGAAAGAAGTTTTTTTTTATGACACTGTCCATCATGAGATTTTAAATCAAGGTCTTGTACAAACTGCCCAATTACATCAGATCTGCCCATTGTAAAAATCCCATGCCTCTCTGAACCATTACTGTATTTACCTACACACCTCAATGGGGCAGGTAACGTGTGGCACTATGGTAGGAGCAGGAATGGTAACAAAACAACTCAAATGCTGGTACACGTACGAAAGAGAATTGAAGCACTTAGAGCGTGCAACCTCACAATCTCCAATTACGTATATTTTTATTTCTTCCTACAAAATCACTCCGTCCGCACTCGATATCCACACTCACAAGTCAGTCCAATCCCAAATTCAGTAATTATTTGGGTCACTCAGTATTTTAAAAGTAGTTATTTAAAAAACACTTGGGGATCAATTCATTAGGGGAATTTGAGGATCTCTGCCTTGTACAATTTCCCCATGGCGTGATTATTATTTTTAAATTATCCTTATAATCAGATAATGATACCTTGACAAGAAGGAGTCTGCTCTGTATGTGACGAGCCTCCGTCCACCCCAAGTCATTCTCCAGGTGAAAGGGAAAATCATTGATCACGAAGCATATATAGATATTCCTTATCCTCAATTATTATACTTCTATCCCATCCCCCCGTCGTCCTACAACATCATGGACAATAAGTCGCCGTACAATTAGCCACTCTTAGAGCCTCTCATGTAATTATTATTATGCCTTCATAATTGATGTAATTATCCATAGATAGTTAATCTACAGGTACATTGTTGCGTAAAAGTTGCGTGCACGATGGGTAACTGCCATAATTATATGTATGTCCAATATTGGTTCTTGAATCGGAGGGTATGACTAAGATTGGAAAGAAGTGTCTCTACATCTATTTTTATACGGACCAGTAGTAGCAGGACAGGTATGTACATACATCCTTGGGAAGGAATGGAGATCTATTAAAAAAAAGATGTTATTGGAATTTAGAAAAATGCATTATTTTCTCCCTGCTAAAAACTGTTCCTTGCACGACCGGAGCTGCTCATGTCCACTCAACCTCATCAACCTTTATACACTGGAAAAAATTTGTACATACCAGTCATCAGTCAGGAGTCATTGATAGAGACAACTCCAACTTGTTGAGTACTCAGATTCTGGAAATATAAAATATTCAAGTTGAGTGCTAATATATAACTAGAGAAGAAAATAATTGCATTGGGCTCTCTTACCAAGGGAATTTTTTTTAAGGGAATTTTGTGCTTGGAATATTAATCATGGCCGGGGATACTGATACTCATACACACAGGACAATGTGTATAGGTTTTTAACAAAGGTTTAATGATCTTTCCCAAGCCAGATGTTCTAGACTTAACATTTTCACTTAAGGAGGAACTTTTTTTTTCTTTCTCCTCTCCCAGTCCCAGTATATGCAGAGCTCATCCTACAGTAGTGTATCTACCTGTACTTGCGAATTTCCGAAGGAGTGTTTAGCAATGTTGTAGTGGATGGTCAGATTCCCACACAGTAGTGGAGACATCCATGGCTATGGTCAGAGGATAGTGGAGTGATAAGATCCCCTCAGTATTGGACCTGGTCAATCCATTTAATATAAGCTGGAGATAAAAATAAATGGAGCGTGACTCTGCATTGCTGACAATTATCGTTCATTCTCGAGCTCGCAACCTTGTTATGAACTATTCTGCATGGGATCATTTCAAAGCCCCTTTTTACCTGACACCCCGGTTGATAAAGCCTGTAATAAAGCTGGGAATCTCAAGCTTGCAAAAGGGTTTGCA
This sequence comes from Allacma fusca, assembly GCA_947179485.1. Lineage (NCBI taxonomy): Eukaryota > Metazoa > Arthropoda > Collembola > Symphypleona > Sminthuridae > Allacma > Allacma fusca. Next base: position 8,794,538 of record OX359250.1, read on the forward strand.
AGGGAAGACTTTTTGTTATGTACTTATATAGACCTACTGTGTTTTTTTTTTAAATTAAGGGAAGACTGGATTTGATGAAATAATTGAGAAAAACTTAAGGAATTCAAATTTATAATCTGCTGTTGTAACAAGTTTATTGTGAGGAGCATTATAGGAGCACTCACAAGTCAGCAAAAGGATGTTTTCACGGTGGGAGTTGATGTCGAAGAGGATTTTATGACATGATAGGGCAGTGTTGTGAATGATAAGAGTCTTCCTGTCTCATGTTGAGAGCGGCTCACCTTATTTTTGCGAAATGTGTGGAAGAGTTGGGGAGGTGGAAAGTTTACAGGTAACAAGGGTAGTGTACCTTGTCGTTTTAAAAATTCTTATGAGATGAGTGTCCTGTCCAAGTATAATAGTGCCAAGAGCAAGGAATCTGAACGGAAAAAATCAAGATTTGCTCAGATTACTGCTGGAGGGAAAAAATCAATGCTCTCTCCCCATAGTCATTTTGAATAGTAGTGTGAGTGTGTACATGTGGCGTGCAAAAGGCAATAGGGGTTATATTGTCTAACAGGTAAATACCATTGGATGCTGGTACCTTCAAATGGGAGCACTTAAAGTAGTACGACTCACATTCCCGTCAATCAAGAGTTGTACGTACATCAGACTGCACGAGAACTTGACTATATAGTAGGTACCTACTCGTAATTATAATATATATTCCTGTGTGCTAAGGATATGTAGAGATTGTGTCGGCCATGACGCCAAGATTATTATTGTTTTTATTGGAGTTAACTTCAAAATATGTTGTTCACGAAATTTGTTATTTAAATCAGCCGGAGCAACATTGAATTCGAGGGGAAACGTGATTTTAATTAATTTCTCCTCTCGTCATTTACATTTGCTAGCACGTCCAGGAGTCGAGATTTTTTTTCCCCCCGCAGAGAAGTTCCCTCTGGCAGGATCCTATCGTCATGGATCCTAATAGTAGTATGAATTGATGTATGTTGGCATGTCATGGGTGTCTTAATAATTATATGGACCCAGCTACCACACACGAGTCCTGTCAACGCCAGATGCGTACCCTATAAGTCAAACAAATTTGAGTAAAGTATGAAAATTAGCCAAATTAGAGGATGACACTATCCCTTGTGTGGGTTGTCAAACATTTTTTATGTATGTTTACGTGTCACTTAAAACTTCCGAGAATGTTGACGTATGACGAAGAAATACAATCAATTTATCCCCCATAAAATTTTAATAGCTGAGTGTAACCCCAAGTTTTGTTTGCTCTCCTGCTCAACAAACCTGGATAATATTCAGAATTTTCCTTCAAGAAAATCCAAGGTTACTCAAAATTACTCCCAGCTCTTCACGCATGCACTGCCATTGAGGTGAAATTGTTATAGTTATTGTAACACATAATATATAGTATGTATTGTATCTACTCAAATCTAAATATCCCTTTCCCAGAAATCCTCTATACTCTCCGTACTCCAGTCAGTCATTGGAGCTGCTTTAGGGGATGCGAGAGACTCCACAGACGACTCCTCAAGTAGCATATGCATTTTAAACAATGACATAATTATTCATAATAGCTGAGCAAATTTTAGTTGAGAGAATACTATTCTTGGGAAAAATTATGTAAACAATGAATTTCCTTTCGATATGGTTCCAGAGGCAGTCTATTATTTTTTTAATGATTATTTTATCACCTCACTCACTCCTATCCTTATATATATTTTACAGTCTAGTAGGGGAGACCAAATCGAGGAAGTAAGTAGGGAGTGTGACTTCACAGGTATTTTTATTATGTCCTTTGAAAATTTCCAGGAAATATCCGTGCTAAATTGTATGTTCAACCGTAACCTCCTGTAACAACAATTTACCGTTGAGTTTCCCAAGGAAATTATTAGACACATATTCCCAGCAAAAAATATCATGTACATATCCCTCATGCCATGGGATTGTTTTGCATACAGTGGCAATTATTAATATATTTTAGATACTATAACAACAGCTAGTATTTTATAAATAAGGCGAATTCTAGCTTAATCTGTCTGTGTGTAATAATTATTAATTTTTATTATTATTAATCTACACTCCATAGGACTCTAACTCTATAGTATCTGGTCCGTGGGAGACTCTTTCTTGCTTATTTAAAAATTTGGAATTTTCCCCCTATATTGTACTGAGGTAAAGGTAGAATTTGTCAGTTCAGAGCGTCCTTGGAATTCTGGTGGAGTGGAGTACAATTGAGGAATTCATTTCGCGAATTCCGCCCGGAATTCGTTCTTTAAAGTGTAACTTGAAGCGTGAGATAGGTCTGGTTTTAGAAAATCAATCCTTGTGTGTAAAGGGTAAGAGACAGAGACAGCGAGGGTAGAGAGAGAGAGAGAGAAGGAAGGTGGATTTTTTTGTCCTTATATACATATATGTATAATCCTATTAAAAAGCACATGGGTTCATGTGGTATCGTTTCTATTTTCCTTGACCGTGGCGGTACACTCAGAGTTGTAAAAACCCGTCCGTGGAAGTGCTCTTTGTTGTGGATGAGGCTGAGGGAAAGAAGAAAAAAAAATATAGAACGTGGGGTTCTGGAAATTACCCATGTAATACTTCGGATACTATGAGATGCTTATTTGCTGCAGGCTTCTGCATCAACGTGAGCTAGGTATAGTGTAGATACAACAAAAGGGAACCAGATATAAATATGTTATGAGTTTCGCTTGGGAGTGCAAGTGCATGGATGTAATAAACGTAACGTAAAAGTACCTCGACTCTGGCCCCGTTCTTTCAGTGTAACTCTACCGAGAGGGGTACAAGTTGTACACTAGTACTGCATTTGAAGATTGCCCACCTTTTCAAGACACACTCATTACACTCACATATGCCTTACTTTGGTTCGGTTCATGACTGACTGGCAAAAAAAAAAAAAAATCTCATATGAGAATTCGTTAGTTCCTTTGACTCGGCTCTCTTGTTATTTCGTAAGAGGACATTCAGGAGGGAAGAGGGAAGCGAATCTGTGGAGAAAAAAAAGACACTTTTGTAAAGGTAACTATTACCTACTCTGTGGTGTAAGTAACTCTCATCTGACAGTCAGTCTTGAGCGGCTCATTCCACACATATTCAGCCAAAGTATTATAGTGTGTTATGTAACGTGGAGTTAATTTATTAGCGGGCCTATGGACAAAAGTTACAAAAGGGGGGAAAAAAGGAGTATTTTTTTTATCTCGTTTAAAGAATTCCTCGTGTCCGTGTAAACATGAAGACTACAAATGACGGTCTTGTACTATTTATCTGTACTTGCCAAGAGATATTATCTTGATCGCAACTCACTATTTCTCAGCTTTAGTTCGCCTTACCTTACCCCTCAATTCCTCCAACAACTTTTCTCTTGGCCTTCTCTCCTCTTCTGTTCCGTCACAACCTCAATATAATTCGTGCGAGAACCGTTTCAGCAACCTTGCGGTGTAAGTTTCTTTTGTCAGTGTAAGCCTACTACTCTTTTGTTCATGTGGACTCACTCCATTCTCATTCAGCATCACTTTCAGATGCAATCCAAACCCCACGGAAAGTGCTGATACTAGGGGTATTATATCTCATTAAAAAAAAAAACTTTGTTTACATTCTGCCGCCGCTCCTGATAATAGCAACTTAGACTCAAATTGGTTAAAACTCTAGTAAGTAACCATTGACAAATATACGCGTATCCCCAGTCCACAACAGAGTTTCAACTCCCCACATCCCTGGGAAATTCCAAGTGACTCAGTTCCGACTCCTCTAAAATCCCAGCAAAATATTATCATCAGCCAATAAAAGGATTAGAAATTACTCAGTCCAGGATTTTGTAGAATAATTATTACTCCAAGAATAATAATTAAAGGCAGGAAAGTGTGGAATTAAAACCGGGAAATTGAGCAGAGTGAGCCCTCCTCAGAGCGAGCAGAGGTTTGGAAGGAATTATGGGAATCATTCCCACCGTACAATAATATAGGATTTTGAGACAAATTGTACAGCGGAATCCTGTCATTCCAGGGAGTGAGTGTGATTCGAGACAAATTCAATCAATTACATTGGGCCAACGGGCAGAAATCAATAATCAGGAATACCTGTAAATTTAAGTGTCCCTTCGCACGGAAGCCCCAATAATTACCCCAACTCTCTGATCACACACGATCCATCCGGTAAAAGAAATAAGGAGAAAATAAGGTAAGCCATTCGTGCTCTCTCTCTCTGTCATAGGGAATAAATAATAGACCTCTGCACGTACATACCATAAAACATTTCTGAGTAGTATTTAAATTGCTTTCTTTTAAATACACATCGGGTAGGGAGGGGGGGGGGTTTAGGGTCCTCATGATTTCCAAATAGACTCGACACGTCTAAACTTTAACAACATGAAAGAAGTGACCTTTATTGTGAGTTTAATTGCTCCTAGTATCATGCACCCATTGGGGTTTACATTAAACAAGGAATATCTATTTTTTTACTTTAAAAAATTGAGCACGACTCCCAAATAATTCCACTACTTTTGACTCTCCGGAAGAAGCCATAAATAACCAATTAATTTCATACAATGTCCTTGTTAATGGTAGTCAGTGTGTCTTGGGCTGTCCTATAATTTGATAAATAGTTCAAATGACATTTTAGGATTTTGGAGAGAGAGAGAGAGAGAGAGAGAGAGAGAGGGGAGGGGGAGTAATAGCGACATTGGATTCGAGTCTGGATAAAATAACGTTTTAGGTCGATTTGGGGCGAATGTAAAATGTAAAAGTGGTAATGTAAAAGTGGTAATGTAAAAGTTAGGGAAATTTTTAATTTCCCTAGAACGGCACAACTTGTGAGTGTGGATGGAAAGTATGGAGGATTTTTTTGGCATGGCATGAACTCCAAACGTGTGACTGACTGTAATGATCAACCTTGTGTCTTCATTCCCCAAATCTCTGTACGGGGAAGGAAGCCTCTGAATGTTGCTAGTGCTGCAGTGGGGATGCGTGCAAAGGCCGCATGGAAGTTGCTTATATTTACTCTACAGACACTATCTACACCATACATGCTCGAGCTGTAGACGTATCTACATATATAAATAAATTTCACAGAGCACATATAGAGCCCCACATGTATCCCTTCCGATTCCATAGGGAGATACGCCAAAACTTACATATAATATAAAATCCAACTGTGGTTTAGTTATAAAGTTTTATGAGCACACATTTCCGTCTACTTATAACGGGGGCACATTTTGTTTTATTCCAGAAATTCTGCACTGTGAGATAATTCGTTCACTCCAATTTCATTGCCAAAGACCTAAAGAGAGGAAACTATGGATCCATCGAAAAATCCCAACGACCCTAATCGGAGCACTGCAGCCACTCCAACCAAGGAACCCTCCACGCCTCATAGGAAACCTTCAGTTCCTGGATTGACTTCACTCCCAAGTGTAAGGAAAAAATAAATTAGTCCATAATTTCCTCCAATGAGCCCTTTCATACTCATATTTTTTTAACATTAGTATATGAATGTGTACATAGCTATTCCCTACATATGTATGTATCTATGCATAAATACGAGACCTGAATGCTCTTGAGCTGGTTCGAGTCCTACTACTACAATGATCTGAGCATTACTACACATCTGGGGAAATATCCCAATGTAATTTCCCTCCTTCATAGTTTTATTACAAATGCAGGCTTTGGCTCTCAAATCCCACTACAGACAGGTTCCCTTTTCATAACTTGGGGCACACTAACTTTTAGTATGATTTTTAATTGGAAGTTCTCAGCTTTGAATTAATTTCTGACTCGGTCCATCAAATAAACATGAGTACTTATTGTTGGATTTATTTTTTGCTATGTTGTGAATTGTGATATTTGCTCAACCATTCGTATGTACTTGGTCCTCCTGGATTTGAGCTATTTTCTCTTTGAAGTGGGATGTATGAAACTGAGGGGTATTATCCCCACTGGGTTTGAGAGTTGTGTCCGGGATGACAGGAAAAACTGGATTAAAAAAAAACTCTTGGGGAGGAATTATTTTTGAGGTTAATGATTAGAGCAGTACAGGCTTATTGTGTACTTCTGGGATTCGTAACCTTGACTTTTGCCATTAAATATAAATAATTCTGGGTAATGATATGTCAAATGGCGATTTCCTTCCTTTTGAGTAATTTGTGTAAGTACGGAGGTGAGACATGTAAAATTTGGAGCAAGGGATGGGAGCATTCCTCATGTTATCTTCCAAAGCACTAAGGTGGTTAAATATGTTGAGGGATGTTACGGCTGTAATGGGGCATTGCAGTCGTCAAAACATAGCATAAAACATTGTTTACATGATATATAGGGGTTAATTTGTTCATTAAAAATGCAATTGTTCCCTCTTGGGAAATTTATTTGGAGAAGCTTTCTCCCTGGCTTCGAGTTAAAGACGTAAATGTGTACGGATAGGCTTGGAGGGGCTCCCACAAAACAATTCGCGATCCTGTCAGGGGAAATAATCTCAAACTCTGGATTATAAACGATTTTCAAGCTAGTTATTTTCTAAAATTGGGTCCATTGACCTAGGTCAATATTTACGGTCGTCATAAGGGTCATACAAAAACATGAAGGAAATTTTAGGATTCAGGAATAGTTTATTGAATTCCTGCCCAATATTGCTTCGAAAAATGTTTTACTAATACAATGAGAATTATTTTGACGCTCTTTTGTAACACATTTAATTAGCTATTTGCATCTGACAGGTCCTCGCATTGAGAATTATGCACAGGATCAATACAAATAGGGAGCAAGGTTGGGGGAATTCAATCTCAGAAGCGAAAGCGACAATTCGTAATTCAAGCTAGGATTTCTCATAATCCTGACGTTGTCCTTTTAGCACAAACGATTTGGTCGTCTTAAAAAAAAAATTTTAAATTCCTAACCTCGAACAAATTTCATGGGGACTTATTTTTACCTTGTCTCATCACCCGAATAAAACTCTGGTCACAAGAGCCAAAATTGTGAGACAATTTCAGGAATTGTTTCAAAATTAATTTTAAAACGAGGAAAAATGTATTACATTTATATTACTCTCTGCTAATGTTGCTCTCAGTTAATGTTGACAAAATGTTCTGTGACACCCTGTAAATACATTCCACAGGGTAATTGGAATTCCAGAAACCCAAATGCTGTAGTAGGTAGATACTCAAGAGCATGGGCTATGGGAATTGTATATCTAGATATTTATCTAGACGTAAATAAAAATATATTCATGTATGTATAAGTACGTACAGTAAACACCATACATAGGTGTATTGGTTGACTCAATATTTCACCACAGCCCAAGAGGAAATTCTGAGCTGAATTGTTTATTTCCAGGTGGAAGAATCCAATTCGTTTTTGGATCATGATGTATTTTCGTCACCGGAGGATCGGAGCGACCGCTTTAACATGGCACTGGTCCATGGACAAGAGGAGCTCCCGGGCACAAAATCACGGTTTGATGAGCGAGACTATCAATGTAAGCACTTTTAAAATACCCTGTAAATATTCACAATGAGATGGAATTCACATTTCTGCTTCCATCAGCACATTTTGTCCCTACTGTAAATATAGAGACATCAGTTGCGTGTATGACCATTGCTGAGTGAGCATGCCTTATGCAGAACTTAATTATTTGATTTATTATTGCATTCCTCCCTTTGACATGAGACACTTCAAGATAAAAATATAATTGTATCCTTTTTACAAGCTCTCTCCAAGTACACTTTTTGTACTGGAGGGGAAAAAAAAGCCCTACATGAAATGCAATACCCAATGCTATTTTTGCTTGATTTATAAGCAACTCCTGTACTTTGGAAATTCTATACACGCTGTATTGTTTAGCTCACCGTCGTGAGAGCTTCCCACACACTCATCAACCCCTCAAACCAATACGATCCATGAGGAAAAAATCATCCGTGACCGCGAAGCCCTCCGATGTTGAAAAATCAGAGCCCATTCCAATCCCGTCGGGAAAAGCCAGTGTGTCACTCACTCCCGTCAAATCTTACACATCCCCTTCCTTCATTTCCACACCAAATGAAATCGTAGATGAGGAACTATGTTGCGATCCTTTGACTGCGTATGCAGATTTTTTTTTTTTTAATTTTTTTTAAATTTTTTTAATATATTTTTGCTTGGTGTCAAAATCACTGGTTGTAGGGATTTGACATTTTTGCTACAAATTAATAACTACTGTGCTTACTCGCAAATTTTGGTTTTCTATGACAAAGCGTTGTTTCCACTTTGCCATTTTCCGCCCATTCATCCCATGAGGACCCTGCATCCTACGCCTCTCGAATCTTTGATGATATGATGATGGAGAGCTATGCAAAGAAAGTTCAATTTGAAGTTGGTAAGATTTCCGCATGATTTTCGCCAGATTTTTGCAACATCCTCTCAGATGTTACGTTAGTAACATTTTATCTATATCCAGATCATATGCCTATATGCACATTTAAAATATAAAAATGATTTACCTCTTGAATCACACGTGGAGAGATACTCATGGGTAAAGTTGACATGGGTAAAGTTGACATGGGAAGTTGACATAGGAAATTGACCTGGTGACAATTTAATGGACAGCATCCTAGGAAGTCAGCTTAGTTGGAGTTGTTTTTTTGTACTCTGAAAAGGGAATTGACTCAGATGTTGTTTGTTTTAGGTGGCACCCCATTCCATGGAGTCCCGGAGGAGGAGAGCTTTGAAAAAAAGAAACACAAGTAATTGCATGTTTTCTAAATATAATAATTGTGGAACTTCAAATACCCCTTGCATGACGGTCCCTAAGTGCTAATAATTATTGAAGGAACAAGAGCAGGCTCGTTAATCACTCATGTTTGGGATGGTTCTTGGCCCGTCTTGTTATTTCCCTATACATTGAGATAACGAATGCGACACGCCGTGCTCACTCCTCCAAGAGCACGTCTCTCCCAGTTCGGAATATTAATCCTATAGGGCTAGGGAAGCTTTATAATCAAGGATATGGAAGACTAATTACCCTTTAGTATCAATAGTGTGTATAATGCTAATTCATATTACCACAGTCATCTTGTGCAACCACGCTCCAATTGAGAAAAGTGATCTCCATGAATTTCCGAGCATGTTAGGTCAGTTGCTGCCAAGTTGTTGGTCAGAGTATTTTGAAGAGTTGGTCTCTCTCCCCCAAGCAGTATTATTTTTACCCTTACAGAATCATGGCAGATTTTTTTTTATTGCAGGAACCTCATTAATCATTATTCATAGCCCATTAAGTGATTGATAGTACGTCGTTCACAAAACAAAATATCAAGTTACACATTTCCTTTATCAAAGATCTCATCGCTCACAAAAGTATGAGGATCCTCAATGGCGGCTGAGACTTGGGTCAGAAATGAAGGAGGATTCCGCTGACATCCCACTTCTCCTCCGAGATCCTGAGACATCAGAGATGGCAGACTTGGACAAAGACGATTTGACAAGTACGTCCAATTTATAGCATTCCAGGGCTCCCTCAGACCTTCGGAATTAATTTCAGGAGTTTCCCCACAATTCTATAGACCTTGTTTTTTTCTCAGTTACTTTATACCCTCTAGAATATCTCTGAGATTTATTTTGCTAAAGGTACTTCCTCTCCATGCCGATCATTCTGCAAGGTTACGCTAATCTATTATACGGGAAAACGTTTTTCCATGTACTAAATAGCTCATCGTTTCGGAGATGCGAAAGGATTCCGTCGTCATAAATTCTACCTACGGGAGCCAGATGTGCCAGTAGCAACTACAAGGAATGCTAACAAATATGACCATAAGCCTCATGAGGTTATTTTGCAATTTTGATTTGACATCGATACTATCACTAATTTTTGTCAGAATAATTTTCAGTGGAGATAGATGGAAGTCCCTGAATTTTTACATGTAGAAATCTAAATATATTGAGAAATACATACTGTTTATGATGACTCTGGCTCCAATGCTCATACTTTACATTACAAAAAAAAATACAGATTTTCGTCGAATTGGATATCTTGACTGGGATGGGGGATGATCGGGAATGGAAAGAAACTGCTCGTTGGATTAAGTACGAGGAAGATGTGGAGGAAGGAGCTGATCGATGGGGACGGCCTCATGTAGCTTCATTAAGTTTCCACTCTTTAATTAATTTACGCCGACTGATAGAAGCAGGTACAGAAAATAATAAACAGATAGATACTCATTTTGTTCCTGTAACAAAATCAATACTAATTATTGTGAAGCTATAAAAAAGATAAATTATCTTGGGAGAAAGCCTTCGCTAGAATTAATCCCTTCCAGGAAGATTGGACATTAATAATGACAGGGGGGAAAAATTATAGGTGTTATTCTCCTGGATCTGGAAGAGCGAGACCTGCCCGGGGTGGCTTATCGTGTAGTGGATCAAATGGTTGTAAAGGAACTTGTAGATATGGAGAGCAAGGGATTAGTCATGAGATCTCTTCTCCTCAAACATAAGCACGTGAATGATAGTGAGAAAAATTGGAAATTTAATTTGAAGAGAAATGCTGGGAGTCTCACTAGCCTTCAAGTAAGTAGTGGAAGGGAATTATACAGTAAGCTGTATTGTCATTAGTTGAAAGAGTGCAGCGCTAATTATACATTTTGACTTACTACAGCAAAATTCTTTTGAAGAAAAAAAGGGCAGATTTTTTCCTTCCTCTAATGCTTTAGAAAGCGGGATTTTGCAAAGGAGAAATAGTGCAACGGTGAGTGGGTCCAGAGGGCTCTACGATAGTAGTAAACGCAATGGAAGTACTGCGGGACCGTTCCTACCCCCGGAGAACCAGCTTCAACATAGCCAGCAAACTGTGGTACTGCTTTAAGTTAGAATCCATATCCTTTGATGACAGCTAGCACTCCCCAAAATATGTCATTCACCCAACATTTTGTTTTAAGAGTAACGTAGGTTCTGGGAAATAATTGTATCGAGCAAAAGCAGTTCGGATTTCATTTCAGATTGATTTCAGCAAATTATCATTGGCTCATCTGTCAGAAGAGGACGTGAGGTGGATGTCTAAGGATAAGGAGAATATTTTAAGAAGGATTCCAGCAGGAGCTGAGGCCTCGGTTGTTCTTGTAGGGAAAGAAGAAAGCTTGGAGGGACCAGCCTTTGCTTTCGTCCGATTGGCTGAAAGTGTTTACATGCCAAATATAACTGAAGTAAGTGCCCCCAAGAGGTTATTTCCCATAACGTCTGGTCTTGTTAGCTAAAGAACGTTCACGAACTATTTCTGTTCACAATCCAGACTATTTATGTTCATTAGCCCTGAGAAAAAATGCTTTTCAATTCGAAAAGGGTTTCTCTAAAGTTCACTGTAACGTTCTAACGTTCTCTGTAACGTTCTGGTAGTAATTTAAGTGTTACTCGACCAGATAAGCCATTAACATTTACAAATGTTACCATGTCTGTCCTGCAGGTTCCAATCCCAGTGAGGTTCATCTTCATTTTGATGGGTCCTAGCTCATATGACTTAGACTACAAGGAAATCGGTCGCTCCATTGCTACTTTGATGTCCAATAGGGTATGAATAATTCTGTAAAATATTATAAAAAACTGGTTTTGTGTCCATCGGGACCACGATATATTTGAAGACAAAAAGTCATTGATGAATCAAAACGATGGGGTCAAAAACAATATTCTATTTTCGTAGGAATTCCATGACATTGCGTATAAAGCTGATGACCGGAAAGACTTGTTGAAAGGAATCCACGAGTACTTAGATGAGAGCGTGGTGCTGCCACCTGGTGAATATGAAAAAGAATTGTTCCCTTTTGAAGACTTGAAGGCCAAGAACGATGCCCTGAGGCTACGGAAACAACGAATGTCTGTGAGCACCAAGGCGGGTGGTGATGGAGGTGGGGACGGTGATGACGGAGATGATATGGATAACTTGAAAAAACTACAAGGTACGAGTTCCAAGGAATGTTACGAAGCTGCAATGTTAAAAGATAGCTCCCTCTATGAGCTCTCTGTAACGAAATAAAAGTTTTAAATTAATTTAAGTTAAAATAATAATTTTAATTCCAGACTCGAAATTCAGCCAAACTGATCCTTTGCGACGAACTCGTCGTTGCTTCGGAGGACTATTTAATGACATTCGACGACGGTACCCTCTCTATTGGTCAGACATCAAAGACGGCTTTCAAGTACAATGCGTGGCCGCCATAGTATTCATAGCTTTTGCACAAATTTGCGGTTCTATTGCATTTGGTGGACTCATTGGTAAGGATGGGAATGGAGCCCCCATAAATTATTTTTATTTAAAATAATGACAACTACAGTGACCATCCACTTGAACCAATTTGATGGGGATGAGAGATGTTTCAATTCCTTGGATTTTTTAGGAAATTATTTTCTGGTTTCCAGGTCAAAAAACAAATAGAAAAATAGATATAGTCGAAACATTATTTACCTCCGCTTGTGGAGGAATATTGTTTTCTCTATTTTCGGGACAACCTTTACTAATAGTGGGGACCAGTGGACCTCTCTTACTCTTTGATGAGAGTCTCTTCTCGGTCAGTACTTTTGAGAATATTTGAGCAGATTTTAATGGTTTATAGGTCCTTCAAAACCCTGGGATTTGCTCTATTTCATGAGAGTGTTTTGCAAATATTTGAACAGTTTTGCAACGCAAACGGCATTGATTTCCTGTCAATGAGGACTTGGATAGGACTGTGGATATCTGCAATTGCAATAGTATTTGCAGGATTTGAAGGAAGCGCATTAGTTCGTTTTTTCACCCGCTTCACTCAAGAAATTTTCGCATCTCTCGTCTGTTTACTCTTTATTGCAGAAAGTATTCAAAATCTTATTCAGGTAATTATGAGTATAAATTATTATTATTTAAATGAAATAGATTATAGTAAAAGGGACTGGTGACCCAATTTCGTTTCCATCTTCTTTAGATCTATTTGTCTCATCCGTTAATCAAGACCTACGGGAAATGTGTTCTAGATCCAAGTAACTCGAGGTAATCTCATAAAATACATTTAGAGGGTATTCATGAGGATAAGGCTTCCTCAAAAATGTCCCTTCTTTTGGATTTTTTGGAAATTTGCTTGGTTAATTCTAGTGTGTCCACTCTGGAGTCTGGTGATCCAACCAGAAATCAACCGAACACCGCTTTGCTGTGCACAATCCTCATGTTTGGGACATTCTACGTTGCCTGGTCCTTGAGGACATTCCGAAACAGTCGATTTTTAACGAAAGGGGTAAGCTGAGAAATAATCCCATATTTTTGAACCCCTGAGTACATAAGTACTATTTCCACTTAATTACATCTTGGAACCTTTCCCCCTAGTTTCGAGATACTTTGGGGAACTTCGGGGTGCCCATTGCTATTGCTTCCATGGTATTGGTGGATTACTTAATTCAAGAGACTGTTACAAGAAAGTTGGACGCTCCAAAGGGATTCCATCCCACCAGTCGAGCCTTTTGGATTGTGGATCCTGGCAATGTTAAGAATTGGGTTCCTGTTGTAGCACTACTCCCGGCAATGTTGCTCTACATTTTGGTATTTATGGAGACTTCCATAGGAGAGTAGGTTTACAAATTATCCCTAAATATTTACAGCACAGACTGAGTAAGTGCGAACTAATAGAGTAGAGTATTCTTGAGTACAGCAGTGTAATATCTTTCCAGGTTGATTGTTTCAAAGAGTGATCACAAATTAAAGAAAGGTTCTGGATTCCATTTGGATGTGTTGCTGATTTGCGTCTGTAATACTGCCATCAGCTTGTTTGGACTTCCTTGGGTTTCCGTGGCTTTGGTAAGAGCCGTTGCTCATACAACTGCCCTCACTGTCTGGTCCACAAATAATCCACCTGGGGAAAAACCAAAGATTGTGGGAGTTATCGGTAAGTAGTATTAGAGTATTACCTTGATATTTACGTGCCTTGACATTTTATTTGCAAAAATGAATTCAGAGGAATTTCAATCGTAATAATTTAATATTTATCAGAGCAACGTCTGACATCGTTTATCGTCTCTCTCCTCACTGGGGCTTCGGTGGCAATGGCAAGTGTGTTGGAAATGATCCCTCTTGCAGTTTTATTCGGTGTTTTTCTCTACATGGGAGTCTCATCTATGGTGGGGATTCAGTTCTTTGAGAGAGTAGCTTTGTTCTTCAAGCAAGTTGAAAATCATCCTCAAGTACCTTACGTGCGGAGGGTATGTAGAAATTATTTTGGTTATTACTGATATTATTAGACACTAAATCCGGACAGAATCATGCCTCATAAAATTGAGAATAAGTACTTAATATAACGTAAACATTGAATGATTGGAAATGATCGCTAATGTAAACATGGTCCTTCCAGGTTCGGACGCTCAAGATGCATTTATTTACGCTAATTCAAATATTTTGGTTAGCAATACTATGGGGAGTCAAGTATACGAGTGCAGCATTATCCTTCCCTTTTATATTACTTATCCTGATACCCTTCAGACTGTTTGTTTTAAAATTTATATTCAATCCTGATGAGCTTTCTGCGGTAAGTTGTTATTATATTGTCATGATTGGGAGAAGTCTCTCCCTCACCATCAATTTATTATTTTCTCCACCTGGGACTCATACAATTTTTGAAATTACACACAGCTGGACTCATCTGGGGACGAGAAAAAGGAGCCCGTCATAGTACTCGTGGATCCACCAATGCCTAATGAGAAACAGACGGACACGAATAGAAATCAATTCTCGACGTTGTTAGAAGAAAGTGGTCCAGTGGACCCATCTTCCAAGACGGAGTTCAACGGAGATCATACTTTGGTAGTAGCAGAGAACCATGATAAATTTAAACCTCCTTTCGCAAATGGGAAGTCCTTTAAAGCCCGCTTTAATGTACTTTCCAAAGGGAAAAAGAATAATCACAAGTAAATGTTTTCAATTTGAGGAGTTTAAAAAATCATGTACTTATATATGATCCACAGCCGAGTGATTCTAGCTGAAAGGTAACCAGGGTTCTACTTACTACTGTATGAGTTCAATAGGGAGGGGAGAAATGTGTGGCACGGCTCTAAGGATCTCCGGAAATAGTTCTTTATGACTCTTGTATAACGTCATTCCTTAGACTCTTGGAATTTTACAGCCTGATGGTTTACAACGGAGTTTATTATAAATTTTGTATACATTCCTCACAAGTTTTACAATATTACAGTAAATATTCTGATTTCCGATACGTCTAGCATTATTGTAATGTGTAATACCTGGCTACAGTACAATATTTTTAACCAAGACATTTAAGATTGACCTTGATTAAATAATTATACTTACACATGTGTCCCCAAATCCCTTCGAGCAGATTACATCCCATACATTGTACAGAGTTCATGTAGTTTGTACGTAAGTACATCCCTTGTTTTCCGACCAAAAAGTAATTACCTACGAAAAGTATTTTTAATACTGTATTGCTATATAGACAGACTAACCCTAGTTTGTAGGAATTAATTCATTATGACCTCAATAGAACCACTAATAAACTGTGAATTATTATTATTATGTATTACTAATATCCAGTAGAGTGTTATAGTTTTAATTAAGTACTTATCGCTATATCGTGATAGCCCATGATAGGACCAAACGCGCCCTGGAGGTCCGTCCCATTGTATATATACAACATGTCAGTCTAACAATATGTACAGTGACATAGAGTACAGTTGGAACGTTACCTTTTACCTTTAAAGTAATTAATTATAAGTACTTGTATGGAAAGCAGAGCTGACAGAGCAACGATATTCTTAGTATCTTATATATACATATATATATATATATATATATATATATATATATATATATATATATATATATATAAGGACATGCAAAGTATTACGATTTGCCAAAAATTATCTTGATAAATGGAACCCTAGGTATGTACCAAAACACCTAAAATTATACTATCGCTTTAATCTTACCCAGCACAAGGGATTATTCTCCCATTTAAAAAAAAATATATAGTAACTATTATATAAAGACAAACTTTTACTTGTCATATATTGTCAACGGATGGAAGTTAAAACCTAGTTGGCCCTAGCCTGATTAATTATTCAAGATGTGACCTGAACTGAAGATTGATAGGAAATTAGGAAAAAAAATGTAGTATTTTGTGAATGCTGAGGACCAGTGAGCAATTAATAAATGTGTAAATTTCGTGCGTAATGTAGCCGGTTAAAAAATACCCATTCCATGCTAGTGAGCAAAAAAAAATAATCAAAATGTCTCATTCCATGGTAATTCATTCTCTGGTGATAAGTAATCTAATCTCTTGAAAATTATATTGCAATATTTTATGACTTCCGTTGCTGTTCGAAGCATTTAAAAAAATATATATACTGACTTGTTAAATAAATATATACATGTGTACCTAAAGTGTCCATGACTCGAAATTGCAAAACTTTTATTATGCATATAAAATAAGGAGTCAAGTATCATGAAATGGGTCTTATAAATCCTACCGTGAGTGTTACTTACAAACGATTAAATCTTTAAAAGTTATGAATAAACTTTCGTCTCTTGCATTGGTTTTTGCTTTAACGACCACTGAGGGGTGAGGTTTTCTCTTTTCCAGGATTTTAATTTAATTACGTATAATCTTGATTGACTTGAAGGCACGTTGCCAGCCACTAACTTTATAAGGATGATTGGAAAAGGTCACTGGATAAATCCAATTACATTATTGCACGAAGCCTGGAAAAACAGGGTATTCCAGATATAAGAGAGTCCCTAATAAAATCATTTTTTCATTTTGTATGGGGGCGAGGGGCGACAATTACAAAGGTGACTCTTTTGCAATTACCATAATGTTATATAATCTTTTACTTCCTTAAGGAAGAACACGGAGTGATTGTTTTTTTATCTAGAGAATACTGTACCCAAAATCAACCCCAAGTAGTTGTATCAAAAAGCAAGGATGCATGCAGACAATCAGTATCGTTTTGGTATGCAGACTGAACATTCTGTAATGCAAAAGCTTGAATGTCTTTAAAATTATTTCGTACAAAATAGCAGCTACATATGTAGATTGCAGATTATATTGATATTTATAATAACTTGCTATTATTCTTTGCCTGGAAGTGGTAGACAGTTTTGCTACAGAGAGCTCACATACTGTCCAAAACTTGCGTCATGAATAAAATCCCACGTAAACCAAAGATATGACAGATCATATTATTAATAATAATTAAAATGAGTAATTCATGTTTTAGGGTTCTCAAGCCCCAACTCTCCGTCCAACTCCACCCAATTAATAGGAATTTTCGGAGCAGTTATAAAGGCGGCGTCGTTATAGGGAAGTCATTTATCTGTAGAATGTCATATACAATCTAGCGTCCGAGACCCCCAGGTCCTAACTCTTACGACAGTCGTTAGCGTTATACGTAATAGTGACTGTAGAGCGCTGTGATGTTGTAACTAATCCGCTAGCTATTGCTTTAATTTAATGACTTATTGCTAGAATTAGGAATTACTAATGTAATAACTGCCACGTCGGTTCGTCCAATTATGGCAATGTGTCGTCATAATCGGAATCCGATTTTGCAATATAATGTCCTGGAACTGAAAGGTGTACTAAGTTAACGTCCGACAAGATGCTTTTACATAACTGAATCAACTGAATGCTCAGTCTGCAAAGTGCATGCCATATAAAAGTAATTTAAATAACTAGCAAAAAAAAACTTATAGAAAGAGTTGCTTTTGAATACATTATGCGTACGTAACAGCAGCGCCCCTAAAATTAATGAACAAGATAATTACAGTGCAATAGCATCAAATTTCAATCATTTAATAAATTACAATAATTTTGCATTGTTATAAATATCTGGACCAAAATCAACGCGAACATTAACTGCACCGAATTGTAAATGTAAATGTTTCTTACGTGTAATTACTGTAATTTGTTGTTAGTTTTGTTGTTGTTGTGAGTGGACTTTTCACAAAACGAGTTTAGTTTGTTCTTATTTTGTTGCATGTAATATTGCTGTGGTTTAATCTAAATTAATAATATTACGTTATCTCATGAGAAAAGCAAGCTTATATATCGTTATTGTTATAGAAAAATATTCGTTTTAGGATCATGGTGATCAACAGTAAGCTATACAGAGCCTTACTACCAGGCTACGTACTACCAATACTAATAGCTGGTTTTCTTAATTACTTTTACGTGCGTTGTTATAAAAGCAACAATTTTCATAAGATTTTTTGACTGTATTTTATTTTATGCTTTTTAATGTTAAAACAACATGGTATGTTATATTGAATATAAGAAGATGCATGTAAGAACACAAAGTTACACGTACGCCGGACTAACTCCTAGCCCCGATCTATGGATCAAACATTGTACATGGGTAAAAAAATTGCATAGCTTGCCACACTACTTACTATTATGCAGTCCACTCTCCCTATACCGGATGTTCCCTTATAACGACACCCTGAAGATCTCCCTACCGTCTTTATTTCTATGTTACGGTATACCCTTACAACGATACCTCACTTATAGGGAGAGTCGACTGTACTGGTTCAAAACTGTCACATAATGTTTACCAAATGTACCATAAAATATTTGATTCGTCCAGGTTGTACCAGTAGTACCTGGTCATGGGTGCAAAAAACTTACTCCCGGTCCCGAACTCAGAATATTTTACAGTATGATTCGCTCCATTATGTGGGCTAGGGAGATAGTCATTGGGAATCACTCTGTACACCTGGACTATTATTGCATATGATATTCAAATAACCGCCAGGCTGGCATATCTGCATTCGGTTAGAAGTTACAAAAGTGACTAATTAAGAGGATTAGTTCTTCTGGTTGCTGCAACTGCTACAGTCTGAACTCGGTGTTTACCAGCTTTCAACTGGAAAAGTTTTGATTCCAGTCTTGAAGAATCCCGATGACGTCACTGCACCTGATGAACTCACCTTTATCTCATTCCTCTTTGAAAAATTGGGTGGTATCAATAATTTTTGGTTTCTAATGCCGCAAGTTTTTCAATCCAAACTTCAGCGAGCAGGAAGCACATAATTATTAGAAATGGGTATAGGTAGATATTTTTCGAAAATAGGATCAACATTCTAAAACGTACGTTCCCATATACTCTTGGATTCCGATAAAATTGGTTATTTGCACCATCTGTTGGCATTTGAATTGCTTGCATGCTAAAAGTCAAGGAATGCTTACTAGTACATGAATACCGTTGTCGTCTAATCGTATTTTTTTATCAACGTAACTTTGATTATAGTTGTACCCAGGGTCAGCCTCGTGCTCGCGTAAATATTTATTGTGTGTGTGGAGAGTCCAGTAGTCAAATATACAAAACGTATGAGAAAACAAAAGGGGTGAGAGAAACGATGAATCATGAGGCCTGTTTTTATCTGAGAAACCGTATCGCAGGGTTTGTGTGCCTTTTACAATGATAAAATGGCACTGCGTGTGTACAGAAAATTGTATGAGCTCTAATTGCTGGAAAAAAGGATACAAAATGTATGTACTGTCAGTTTATTATCCCCATGAAATTAATTTGTATGTCATTTAGTATGTTTGCGCTGCAGGACTCATGTTGGATACAAAAAACAAAAAAGTGTGGGAACAAGTACTTAATACGGCTATGGATGCACAATTCAAATGAATGTCATTGCATTTTAGTCATTTTTATTTTATGGCTTCTATAAGGGACTCCTTAATTAGAGGAAGGTAGAGTCGGAAACTCTGTATGTAACGGGAAATCAACAGGTCAGTCAGAAGAACTCACTCACTACTTTGTGGGAGGGCAGGAGCTGTAGGTCGGGAACTCACTTTTTAGTGGGAGGGCAGAAAATTGGGAGACATCAGAATTACCTGGATATCAGGAACATAATATTTGGCGACAGTCCGGGTAAATTCACAATTTAGAGGAAGGTCTAAATTTATTTAAAAATGAATTTAATGGCTGTATTCGTGTCAAATACAATAATAATTGTATTAACTATTTCAGGTATAATTATATGAAAAAAGTACCTGTATATGCATTTACCGTTAAATTAAAAACTGGAATTTTTGAACATTTCCCTAACCTTAGATCCTATTTCAATGCCCAAGGAATTCAAGTTAATACGAGATAAAATTAGGCACTCAGAAATTTTCTTAAGCTACCTTTTTACCGGACAGGTATCCTCCTAAGGGATGTGGTCAGGTTTGTGAGAAATTGTTAATTCTGCCCAAGAACCAAAGCTACACAAACAAGATTGGAAAACCTTCAAATATGGGTTACCCGTGGTAAAATGTAGGCTGCTATTCATTGTATCCATATACTAGAAGTTGGGAATGTTTCAAGTAAGACTTAGTGATAACTTGTTGTGCTGCAAAATATGCTGACATATTTAGGCTCCGAGCTACTCCTGCTACAAGTACCATTTGGAAGGTTTTTTTAAATAGGGAATTCCGAAAACTCTCAACAACTGACAATAGTAGTAATCACGTAGAAAAACGTTCCTCTCGTGGTGTGGTGTGTGAGTCTATGGGAGTAAAACCTTGGAGGATTCCAAATTATCATCCAAATTAAATAAGCAACCCTTGTGAACGCACTAATAAAATAGTAAATGATGGCATTGTTACTCAGAGTGACTTGCTCCGACTGGGTTAATAAGTTAGATGAAACTACTTTGCAATTCACATTTAGGTTAATGCTACCACTTGTTTATCTCCCGTTTATTTACATTTTGGTTATGAGTTGTGCACACCGATGGATAATGCAGTGCAGCTCGGTAGTTCTGGAATTGATCCTGAACATGATTTGGGGCGACTTCAATTAATCCATAGTTTTGGAAAACAATGGAATTCCAAGTCAGCTTAATTATATGACAAGGGTACAATCAGGGGTTAAACAACAGACCATTTGAATGGGACATTATTCCTCCAACTTTTTCCCCAGGGGGGGCATCCTAAGTATTTGTCCCTCCCCACGCTTGTTCCCGATCTTGTATTCAAAGGCAATGGATAAATCATTTTTTGCCTGACGAAATTTAATTTTACATGAGTATTCTGGTAAAAATATGTCACATGTTGTTTGATGCAATTATATTTTCTGTAGTACATTGTAAGTCCGCTAGAGTAGTAGCGTCTGAACTCTATGCTGCTTCGACTGTGCCGCGTGGTTTGAATATGTGCGCAGACGAAAAGATGCTATTAGGTTATGGCCTGGATTTGTTAAAATAAGATTCTCGTGTAAAATTCGTAAGAAATTTTCAAAAATCGGTGAAATATAAAACAAATGGGAAAAAATCTTAATACAGCCAATTTTCCGCTAAAACCAGCGCGAGGTAGCCCGGAACTTTTGCACGTGTTGTAGCATTGGGCCAGATACCTACACTACTGTCATAAAATCGCATTCCGATTCACAGATGGCGGAGTTTTCATGTAATTGTAATTAGGGATTAATCTTTACTAGAAAGGGTGGCTTGTTTTACTTGCTTCCACTTTAATATAAATACAGGAGAATTAAATACTCAAGTACTAAGTTTTCACGGTTCCGATTGGTAGCAAATTTTGTTGCAGATTTTTAAAATTATCTCACTGACCCAAGTATTTGTTGTCACTACACTGGTCCGGAAAATGATGTAAACTTAGAACATTTGAGGATATATTAATTTGATGTTTTTTAACCTTGAATTACAATTTTTGACTTTTAAAAGAAAATATTATGCAGGAAGGAACCCCCAATAAAATTATTAAAAATAAAATCGCCGCGAAATGATTTTTGAAACTAACATCTTTTATCAAAAAATTGCAAGGTAAGAAATTCCTCCTGTTCCCAAACTTTCTTACTTTTGCTTTGAAAGAAAATTTCCTCTTCCTTCCTGTCTATTTTCACGAGTCATAACCCAAGTGTTAAGGCAGGGACAAGTTATATAGCTCCCTGGAAAACCCTTAAATTACCCAAATACTCAGGTACTACCCGTACCCATGCGATGCACTGGTGCATATCTGTAAATCATTTTTGGAACTTTGCCCCCCCCCCACTTTAGCAAACGTTGTTACTCGTGGGGACAATAAAGACAGTCGACTCTCTCTATAACGACTCTCCCTGCAGCGAATGTTCCCATATAACGACACGTCGCTTATGGCGTCACAGAAATTCATACCGATGAGGTAACCTTATTGAGGTATCGACTGCATATCTAAAGCAGAGAAAGGAATAGATAGTTTCTTATGTAAAAAATATAATGGCCCGTTTTCCCAAAATATATGTGAGCTGAAATAATATTGGGCAGAGTTCGGGTGTAAAAACTTGCACATAAAGCGCTAACTTAGCCTGGGGGAAAATAGTGCGCTTGTTTGCGTAGGAACAGGCTATAATAGCTTACTGTATACAATTTTACTAAAAGCTTACTATTACTTTAAATAGAAGTCCAGTGATGTTTATTTTCTTTTTGGGCAGAATGACATCATTAAAAAATCCAAAACTGCAATCGATTCATCGATTGCAACAAAAGCGAAGCCGGATTTCAAGGCAGGGAAGGTATTTTTTACGACCTTAGTGATCAACGAGTTAAAATCTAGTTCCTGTGGTTAACCCAGGTTTTCACGTCAATTCGAAGTTTTTTCGAAATTTCATAAAATTTTGAATATTGTGGCGAGGAAGGTATTTTCGACGATTTTATTGATCAAGGAATTCTTTCGAGCGGTTAAATCAGAATTTTACGTAAATTCAGAATATTTTCGAAATTTCAGGAAATTTGGGCGGGAAAGGTATTTTCCACGACTTTTGTGATCAACGAATTCGTTTGTATGGTTAAATTAGATTTTTAAGTGAATTCGGGGATGAAATTTCATGAAATTTTGAAAATTGAAAAAGTAAAAGCGTTATTCCCAAGTCCAGGACCCAACAGATCGTTTGCCGCTGGTCCGGCGGTTGTATCTTGTCCCGTGCGGGAGCCTTTAGAAGGACAAAATCAAAAACGAGCAATTTTACAAAAGTGCTTCGCTTTAAAAATGCATCTTTGTTGATGTTCTAATTTTCTAATACTTGTGCTGACAGTCAAAATCAAAAGTAAGCGCTTGTCCCACCGAGTTAACTCCACCAAACACTTCATACCTACGGAGTTGAGTGCAACACCAATGACGCTCACCGTTGGCACACAAATATAAGCATCTTTAATAATTTTAATAATCTGGTTACGTGATAAAATCACAAACAAACTTACCATAAACCTAATCTTTACTTTGGTTCCAGAATTTGTAAAATGAAGTTAACGTCCACATTAAAGAGCGAACAAGCCACGTGACCCAGCTTGCATTCATGTAGTTATTTTTAGATCTCTTGTGGCAGATGCAGTATAACGAGTATAAAATAAATGATAATGATGGGTACGGTTTTTAGCGAAATTTGAAGAATTTGAATCGACAAGAACTCGATGACAGTCTCGTTGCGCAAGTACGTTCTGGCGGAGTGTGTAGAGAATACGATGGGCGCGAAGGATACTCGGAAAAATCAGAGACGAATCGAAACGTAAGGGAACGAATCGAAAACGCCAAGAGTTTTACACGCGACCTGGCGGTGGAAAGTTCGGTACAAAGCGGGAAGGCGGCACCAAGCACTCCCTGATCGGTTATGTGTGGCCCCAGAACGGAAATATGAGCCTTCAGGTTGTGTAGTGGAAGGGAATTGTGTATGACGGTTGTACATAAGTGTACAACCGCCGTACATATATGTCAAGTTTTTTTTATTCTAATTGCAGATTAGCGGTGACAACTGTTTCTCCCGTAAAGAAACAGTGGTCACTGCTACTGCAATCAGTTTTGCCTATCAAGGGAGACCCAACTGAAGTCCAGTGACTTCAGGTGGGCCTCCCAAAGGTAGGCAAAGTTGTTAATAATGCGACTGCTTGTCCTTTTTCTTTAAAGAACAAGCAGTCTTTATTTAAATTTATTTTTGGGTAAAAAGGGAGACCCAACTGGAGAAATGTTAATCTCCAGTTGAGCCTCCTGGAACAATGTAAATTTGGTCCGGACATTCTCCTAATTTTTTTCATAGAAACTTTATCGTTTCTATTACACTGGATATTTGGAAATTTTTTCTCTGAACTTTAAATAAAGTCCTACGCTCCTTATAATAATCACTGAAGAGCTGCATTTATTTT
Source organism: Allacma fusca (assembly GCA_947179485.1). Lineage (NCBI taxonomy): Eukaryota > Metazoa > Arthropoda > Collembola > Symphypleona > Sminthuridae > Allacma > Allacma fusca. The sequence goes on from OX359250.1 coordinate 8,818,661, forward strand.
ACTGGCGTACATACACCGCTTCAGCTGTTGCTTGCTCTTAAGCCTGTCCTTTGCTTCTGCTATACCTTGCTGCTTGCCGTACTCTTTCTCCCGAGGATCATTTGGCCGTCAGTTGACACTATTCAACGCGCTAGTATGACTGTAGCGCTGTATGGTAGAGCCAACTGGGGAATGCATCAATCGGAAAAGGTGGAGCCTTGATACCTTTTTTATCAAGAGCCTATCACGATGCACACTACGGTACATCCTAAGGATGTTGACTGAAAGGATCCTTGCCAGATATAACATGTGCAAACAGGTAATGCAGCTGTGGGTAAAAACATTAAAAATGGGCATGAACCGCCTTGTGAGATGTTGCTACGAAGCTCGTAAGGTCAATCATGGTACCGAATGCCTAAAGGATCTGCAAAAAAGCTCAGAGGAGAGGATGTATTGGAGGCGCAACAACCACTAAGCAGTGATCGGATTTTTGCAAATCTCCCTGGAAGATTTTTTTCATTTTCCCTGCTGGTCATGATGTCCCTGTTCGAAGCAAATTTAAAACTCCCTGTGGACAAACTAATTTTCGTAATACACCCCAACAAATTCGAAAATCCCTGCTGAAAAAAAGGTCAACAAATTTGATGAAAACCCCTGCTGACAAAAAATCCTTTTCGTAAATCTCCTCAACAATTTCAAAAATCCCTGTTGACAAAAATCATTTTCAGTAAAACATCTCAACAATTTCAAAAATCCCGGCTGACAAATTTTTTTTCCATAAAACACCTCAACAATTTCGAAAATCCCTGCCAAAAAAAAGGTCAGCAGATTTGAAAATCCCTGTTTGCAATCCTGTTTGAAAATTTCACTGCTGAAAAAATTTTTTCCCTGGGAAGATTCTTTCCGTCTTCCCACATAAATCCGATCCCTGCACCTAAGGTCAAACTAACCCGACACACTGGAGGAATTATTCCTGAAGCTCAGACCTCCCTCCAACTAGAAGCAGCGATCATGGATGAATCCTCACATAGCAAATTGCAGAGAACCTATCGCGATAGGGCATGAACCGTACTTTATGCACGATATCCGTATCAGGATATATTTCATTTTCTAATCAGATGTGCTATCACCCGAATTGAGGTAGCAATCAAAATTGAGTTAGTAGCGTAAACCGCACCAGCTCAATTTTCTGAAATGTAATAACTCCCACTAATAATGTCAACTCTCGTATAACTGACTACATACGCTAAAAAATCTTCCAAGAGAAACTATCGCCAAATTTTTATGTAAATAAAAGGTGCCCTTCAAATTAGAGCCTTGATATATTCACATGCCAAATCCACTGTAAATATAGGCTAATATTTCACCCACATATAAATGTAATCTCCACTGTACACAATTCCTTACCAAACAATCAATCATAACTACAAATGCTCTCTCAGCAGTAAGTAACACTGTCTAAATTGAAATAAAAAACCTTCAGGGGTACATTTACCCCTTCGCCAGGTCCCTTGGCCTGGTCCGGTCAAAACTTTAACGGTCAGGGTAAACAAATTAACGAAGGTCTTCAAATTGCATGGAAAAAGTCACGCATATCTACATTAAGGCTAATAAGGCCATGGTAAAAATTATTAATTAACCCCTGGCTTCATACATTTTATTTCATTATTTAATTTATGTTTTGATAAACTTTGTTACATGTTCTAAGATTTCTGTCTGTTTTTTTACGCTCCAATAAGTATTATCTAGTTTATACTTTCACAGTTGTCAGTGAAATCTTAACAGAGTTATGTTTTCTTTTTTAAAAAAAATCCGATGCTCCTAAAGCCATGTGGGGACCGAGGGATTATGACGAAAAATGTTAATAGTCAGAGTCAGAGGTCGAGACTACTTTGACACGGACCACTGAATGTGACCGCATGAGGTCCCTGCTTCCGAAGGTAGGACTAATTGTCAGACGGATTAAATCAAAGACAGTGAAACACTGCTGCAGGCTGCGTACAGTCAGGAGACGTTCCTCTTCCTGCAGATCACCAATTCCTTCTCATTGACGTTCCTTCCCATCCCCAGTCTCTCACATCAACTTTAAAAGTCCTGCTGAGGTTCGTCTGCCCTATTTGTTTGTTGGGATATGTTGTCGTCCCTGAGGACAGTTATTATTATTAGTGCAGCACAATACTTACTTCACGGTACTTTATTACTTCATTATTATTTTTTAGAACATCAACTTAATTATAGGTGTACATAAAGTCTATCCAACATAGGCGTTAATTTTCAAAATAATTTGTGGGAATTAATTCTGGCATATAGTACAGTGTGAGGTGAAGGAGGAATTATTAGCCAATGTTATTAAAATAATAATAGCAATCCTGTGAGTACTTCAGGAAATATTGGTTTGTTTGATCCGCTGAGGAAAGTGGGTGAACATTTGTGTGAGAGCTTTATAAATGTAAACAAGTCGTTGTATTAGTGAGTTTCACATATAAACCTTGATGGTAAGATTCCGGACATGTGTGGAATATTTGAAGTTTAAAGGAATGTGGTTTAAATTATTAATAACGTTACAGGGTCAGGATCAACTTGGTTTAAAAAATTTGGAGTAGTTAACCTTCTGTGAACACATTGCACTGGATGCCACTACAGTTAAATAGTATTTCAGCGTTGAGTAAACTAAACACATGATTGTCATTGCACGTGGTTGAGCTTTTAAAATTTAAACTCCCAAAGGAAAGAAGTAACTATAGTAGGAAATGTTTTGAAGTCGGTTAGGCCAGTGGTAATTGGAAGGAGCTGTGAATATTGGAATATGTAAGCGTATTTATGCGCCAGTGAGGATGACAATGTTTGTATAAATAAAATAGACCTTTTTGAGGAAATAATAATGGGATTTTTAGATCTGTTCACAGATAGAATGTAGTTTCGTTATGGATGTGGAGCTGGAACGTGTGTCCTGCGGAAAGTAACTACTTCAAGTACTTCCGCACTCTTGAGATTTTGGTGAGTTAAACGGTGTTTTTATAATTTTGAATAGAATGGATTTAATGTATGTGGGGAGAGTGTTTATGATTACTTGCTGGGGGTGTGAGGGTGTTGTGAGTGGATTCTATTTTGAGATTTGTAAAGATTTATTGTGATATTACTTACATATAGTCCTGCTGGGATACGTCGAAGCGTGATACCGAGATCATGCCAAGGAAAAAAATTAGTCGGGCTGTCAAGCAGCCCGGCAGCAACCAGGATTCAAGGCTGAAGGAAAAATTACCGTCCCCCAGTCTAAGACATCCAAGTGGTCGATCACGTCGAAAAACCCGATCCCAAGTTACGTACACCGAAGATGATGACATGCTAGGTACTGACTAATGGTAGTTACTGTTATAGATCATTTGATTTCAATTAAGTATGAGATTGAGTTGCATTGTGTATGTTAGAAAATATATACTGAAGGAAATATTTTATTTGTTTTAGATTTGCAATTTACGGATCCAGAAATTGAAGTCATTGAAAGGAGCTCCCTGGTTAACATTGTTTCACCGCCTGTGAGCAGGCCGTCAGACGACCGCCAGGTCAGACAGAGCAGGAAAATTCCTCGTGTACAAAAAAAAACTAATTCTAGACCGGTTGTTGGGGAAAAATTGACAAATTCAGACGAAGATATTGAAGAATTACCAATTGTGTGCTGTGATCCAGTGGTAGAACAAACTCCTGTGACTCCTGAGAGAGGCTCTTCGCGGAAGGGCTGCAAAATCAAGGATGAGATGTTAATCCATCTGATACCTACGGATGAAACTGTACGTGTTGAAGTTGTTGAAGAAATGGATCCGAGTGACCAAAGTGAACCATCTTACGTCGATTGTAGTGTCCAGTGCGGTGACTGTCCCAGCGAATATGACAATCTGGAACATCTTCCAACCATCTACAATTCCGATTCTTCTCCAAATGAAAGTCATCTAGACTCAAGCAGTGACATTCCTGCAAGAAAGAGAATTAAGCGAAAGACATCGACTGCTACGAATAAGAGCCTGAAAAAGGAAAAAGATGTACAAGTTAAAACGGATGATGAAACCGACAAGAAAAGTTCGTCGTGGAATGTGGAGGAAGACTTAGACATGAGTGTGTTAATACACGATACCAGTATGGTGTTTCAGCCGGAAAGCCAATCCTCTAATGACAACGATGATATTCCTTTCTGTGATCAGGTAAAAAGTGATGAAGTAGAAAGTACCCAAATATCTTTAACTGACTGTTCCACTGATGTCACTTTTACTATCGAAAAAAAATTGCTGACAACTTCTGACATGATAAAATCAGATACTAAAGAATCGCCAGAAGACCAAAGTGATGAATCTGATGCAACATGTCCTAGCCACAATGTTGATGTAAATGGAGTTACATCTGAAGAAAGCTGTATTGTTTTAAATGAATCCGCAATAGGTAATTACGGTACTCATCTGAACGGCGTAAATGAAGAGCGACAAGCATGTGACGAAAACATAAGCGAGTTGGGCAATACTAGCGGCACAAAGCTTAAGTCTGCGCCCAACTCAGACACAGAGACATTCGCCGCAACCGAATTAGAAGAGAACAGCCTTGTAATAGGAGCACTTAAAAATCAAGCTACCGTTGATTCTAATTATGCTGTCTCTGAAAAGGAGGAAATCAAATCAGGAAACTCCTCAGAATCTTGTAAATCCCCGACAGGGATTACTAGAAGGACATCCAGAAATTCTTCGATAGAAACTCAGCTCACTTCGTCATCACTAACCAAATCTGTAGAAAATAAGCATAGTCAAAAAAAAAATACTGTAAAAAAAACCATCGAAACCAATATGAAATTAAAGATTCAAAAAGCTCGTAGTAAACGATCTGGAGCAGACGAAATCAAGTTACAGGTAGAAGTTTCTAATGAAGATACTACAAAGTCAGAGGCTAGCCCGATAGAAAGTATCAAAGTTTCAAGAAACGCCAAAATTAACGCTAAATCTTCCATTAAAAAAGACTTCGATGAAGAGAATGAGGAATTAAGCTCCGAACCGGAGCAGGATATAATTCCTAGACGACGTTCTAGCTCCAGCAGTGTCAGTCCAGCCAAAGCAAACTTAAGCATTGTCAATACACAAGTGCGCAAGAAAGGAACAATTCACAAACCAACCAGAAAAGTCAATGGAAATAAATACGAAGAAGTGGTTCCTGAAAGTGCGGAAATAATGAAATTATCCTTAAAAAAGAAAAAGGTCGGCGTTGCAATGAATTCGCAAGAAGAGAAAAACGGGGGTATTCCAGACAAACCTTCATCTCTCCCGATGTATACTAACAAGAAATGGATCTACAACAGCGAACATAGAAACTATTTATATGGGGTAATTTTCTGACTGTGAATAATTATATACAGTTTTACGTGTTTACCGTGAAAATTCGTTTCCAAATTAATTCTAGAAATAACAATTTGGAACTCATTTTACTTCAGGACAAGAGGTTCCTAGCAGATAGACATGATTTAACCTTAGTTGGTTACATTCACCTTTGGCGAATCAGGAGTAAGCAGAAGCTACTACAAAAATTTGTCCCAGTGGAAATTGACGGGAGGGATTGTCATTGCGGCGTTGACACAGTACATTAATTTTAGCTTGAAATGTATGGTTTGGTACATCATAGGTCTTCGTCCAAATGTTTTCTAACATTTATTTTTCTTCTTGATTTATTTGGATAGTACAAAAGTTATTCTCTCTTGAATGATGACATCTACGTTAAATATCAGCCCGTCATAGTAGACATGCTTATTGATACAAATGAACGTCAAGTTGGAATGTATTACAGCATGGACAAAAGTTTCCCGTATGTATTTACCCATTCTTACTGAATACTTATGTGATTAACATTGTGATGAAAACAGACTAAATTTTTATTGGATTATAGGGTGTTGGGCTATTTTCCATTAACTGAACATTTGTTTGCCCAGTTCAAAGAGTTCTTGAAACACATGACAATCCGTGCAATGACAGACTCTGGTCAGCTGAAACCAGCAAAAACCATCAAAAGTGGTGAGGATTAGTACCTAGTACCTACCTTTTTCATTTAATGAGAGCGAAGAATCCTACTATAGCAATCAGTGAACACATCTGTTTTTACGTGGTAGTTAAAAAAATTAATAAAACTATGAACTTTTTATAAACGATTGTGTAGAAGATAGTGGAAGCGTTTCTGCTGCCGTGGATCACATTGAAGGTTACATAACATCAGTCTTGGAGGGGATTATGATTCGTCCACACTGGCCCCAAACAACAATGGTATGTACTCTAACATTGTATAATTTATTAAAGTCACAGGTAAACTGATTCCTTGAGGTAGATTTTTCAGGGGAAAAAATAACATTTATTTTCTTTGTCCTCTAAACAGATTTGCTTGCTAGAGTACCCGAATTTTAGTTTAACAAGAGCTGGTGTTAAAAAAGATGGGAATTGTGCAGCTTGCGTACAAAAGGGAAAATCCGGTGTTGGAGCTTACAAGATTTATTTTTATGGCAGTTGCTATGATGCGGAGACATTAGCACTAACGAATAAAGATGGACCTCAAGTTCCGGTGAGATACTACGTTTATTACGCTCTGTTTACAATTCTAGCAAGTTGATTCGATTGTAAATGATTTTTATATGTTCGGCAGGATAACCAATTCTGTTATGCCTGCCCTATCACATTAAAGGCTGTTCATCGACTTGTTCACTACAAGTACTGGGTGTTTATGTCCATACGAATGCAACTCCAACAGCTGTACAGTCGTTTAAAACCGGGCTCAAAATACAATGCCCGCGACGTGTTTGACTTTATTTTAGGAGACTTTCAGTGGATAAAACATGTAAGATTGTTATCGTTCACATATGAAAGAAATATCTGAATCTAGACTGATGATTATTTTTCTGAATCACGTCAGATGTTTTACGAGTTTCAAACAATAACTGGAGAAGGTATTCAGGCAAGAGAAAAGGCCGATCGCCAGGACAAGGCCTTGGAAAAGAAGGAAAAAGCTGCTGTTGTAATGACTGTCAAAAAAGTAGGAAAAAGTAAGGGAAACAGTTCACCTCGTAAGACTGCTGGGATTAAAAATACAAAAGACTCGAAAACAATCAATTCTCAACCCATCGCAAGAAAATTATCGGTAGACTCAAAATGTGCATCCAAAGAGCTCTCAATGTCAGATCAACGTCAAGTCAAGAAGAACCTTAAAATTGTAAATCACATTGATGGAAATCCAAGTCAGTCAACATTAAAAAACGGCAATGAAGTTTCGACTGACCATTTACATGTAGATACTTCAGTACCAACCAATTTGTAATGTGACATTTTTCGCATGTACTTAAGCTAACTTGTTTAAATTATTTGAATGCAATTTTGTTTTTATGTATCGCAAATTCTGTAGACGTGGCAAGTGCAAGGTGAAAGTGTGCTTACTAGAACTAGAATAAGATATGAATGTGAATCAGTTTTTTATTTTACGTGTTTCCCAACGATGTATGAAGAAATGGGTGATTGCGTCTTATATGGTTTATCAGGCAGCGAGTTTAAAACAGAAGTAGATCAAATCATACGATATTCTCACAGTGACAATATTTGATCATTTTTCCTTCCAAAGTGATTAAACAACCTCTTTGAAGTGAAAGACTGGAACAAATGCAATAATTCCAGGAAAGGTTAAGGAACCTACTTACCCCTCTTACTTCCTGATTTTCTGATGTATGTAATTAGTAAATGAACTACAAATATTATTTTTAAATAAGTATGTAGAGTACTGTTTACTTCAGTGCTAATAGCTTGTAGGTGTAATTCATCTAGCGAATGAAATGAGATTATCTTGATACTTAGATATTTTGAATTGCCTGTATTCCAAAATCCCGTTTCAGATGTTTTAGCTGTGCTGCCGCGTAATCCCGTAAGAAGCATAAACGAGGCTTAATAACAATACTTTTAATTAATTTTTATACTATTTATCTCCTCTAGGTATTTATATGTGCATTTGGAAATACTGTTGATTAATTTATAATAATAACGTAAGAGTTTACTCACTGTTGAGTCTCCAGCTTTTAGTGGAAAAACCCACTTGTCAGTTTTCAATTTATTTATGTTTCATCTTGAAAAAGCACTAACAAACTGCACATTAACAACTACGGTGTTTTTATGTTGTTGATGATGTAATATTTTTATTTTCATGCAAGTAATAATTACTTCCCACTTACGGAGAGAGAAAAAGTTAGCGAATCCGCGAACCTGGTTCGTGCCCATAATGACCCTAAGAATATGCCCACTTTGAAATCTGCAAGCTGCACTTGCAAAAGCCTCTGCCTATATGTGTGGCCAAATTTAAGGCACATGCCCGATTTATACTGTATAATTGTTCTTGCCAATTTGACCAAAGGCCACTGCCCATACATGTGCCCGACTTGCAGGTACATGCCCAATATCGGAAATTTTTCAATTTGGTTAAAGGCCTCCGCTTACACACTTGACCACATTTTAAAAAATATTGCTCCCCATATAACTGCCCAACGTCGAGGTATGCACTAGACATGTTCATACCGTTCTTGTTTAAAATACCGTAATTACCGTTACCGTAAATTGAAAAAACTCCGGTAATATTTTTAAGGTACGGTATCGTAAATTAATGAGAATTTGGGGGAAATGCGAATAAAAGACGAATTTTATGGCATGCATGTAAATATATGAAGTACAAATTTAACAGAATTATTCAATAATCAGTTTAGCTTCAGGCGTCAGGTCATCATCGTAGCGTGGCAGGGCTTGTACGTACGTTCGTACACTTAATAAAGTGTAGTACGTGTTCATTCAGCACGCACCGTACGCATATTTTCATCAACAAATATATCCAGAGACTTGACATAGGATTTAATATTGCTGCTTTAGCTCTGGACATGGCTTGTAGAGGGAAAAACCACAATTTTATGAGCCTCCCGCCAGATTGACGATATCGTATGGAAGTACGATATCGCTTCAAAAAAGCGAGAATTATCGTAGCTAAACCGTACCTCAATTTTGTACGGTAATTACGGTATTACCGTATTTTGGGTATTCACAAGGGAACATGTCGGGGTGGTTAGCGCAGATCCAAATGAAACTTTGTGTGAGCATAGAACCTTGGCCCAATACCCAATCCCTCAAAAACGTCTGGATCACTTCGAACTAGTTTCGGCCCCACGCTGTGCGACGCTTCAATGACCTATGATTGGTCAAGATATTTGTCACAAAGGTTTCAATGACCTCTACTTGATCATAATGAGTCAAAATGGTTTCAATGACCTATATTTGGTCATACTGGATCACTATGCCTTCAATGGCATGCGAATTGTCAAAATGTGACCCAAAGGCATGCATTGACCTACGAATTGTCAAAATGTTCCACAAAAGAATCCAATGCGAGAGCCCATGTCAAAAAATTGACGTACGTTACTGAACAATTAGGTGAACATTTTAAGAAAATATGGAAAAGAATTTGTTACAAACTTTGGCATTCAAATTGTGGTTAAATTAAAATGTAACAGTGTAAGTCATATTATGTAGGAACATATTTACGACCCATACATGACTTAAGTCCATACATAGCTTATGTAAACGAGTTGAATTTTACTTTAAACACATCATCCGTGGAGAGGCAAAATGGTCTACATGCATTTTTGATTATAAGCAAGTAAAATGGTCTGCATGAAGTTTTCATTAAAATCAAAATGAACAACATCGCATACTAAAACATACGGTGCAGGTACCATTTTTGTTTGAGTGAAAACGGATTGTAGATCATTTTGCTTTTAATTTTTCTTGCATAGAAGTCCTAATTTGCCTTACGTGAAACTGCACGTAGGCTATTTTGTTTCTAATTGAGAATGTGCCTAGACCATTTTGCATTTAATGCTTTTAGCCGACGATGTGCATTGCGATACCATGCATCTTCCAAAGTGAAAGGTAAGTAGGCGACAGTGGCGACAGTCAGTGTAAAAATATTGCTACTTCTAGACTTCAGCGTTTTTCTAAAACGATTGACCAAGCTCTGCTCCTACTTTTTACCGCATCGCCTTTCCACTTCTACCAGGCGCGTATTTTTACATCGAATCGCTCTACTTTCAGCCGATTTGAGCACCTCTACCCTATTTTCTTTCCCTATGTTTCTACTACCAGTCGAGTTTAAGTTTCTTCATTGATTGTTTTCGTTGATTCACCGATATATTCATATCAAGAACCTAGTTCTAGAGCATTTTAATGATAAAATCATAAACTTACCGGCCGAGATCTAGTAACTGGCCGAAGTTCAGTAGTCTAAATAAATAAACAACTTGTGGGTTGTCCGTGTTGGGATTCTGAGTCTGAGGTTATGACTAGAGTCAATAATAGAAAGGAGTCAGATAAAGAGAAAACACTTAATTTTAAAGAGCAGCTGTCTTTACTTGGTTTTACGTCTAGTCTCTAATTTATAATATGTATATCTGAGTTGATGCTCGTATGCCTTGGAGCTTAAATCATTATCGGGATTTTTGTACACACAGGCTCCGACAGTCGGTTAAACTGTTTTTGCATCGTTCGTTGAGTTGAACTCTGGAAAATTTGATGCAGGAGCGGGATCATTACCAGTGATTACTCCGACTTCCAAATTATCCATAACGAAATAACGAAAATGTCGGGAGCCAGCATGGGGTTGTTAAAATTTGCGGCTGGTTTCAATAAAAATGCCCTGCTTCGTCCCCAAATCAATGCGATGCTGACCAAGTGAGTCCCTTCTAGCATATAACTCATGCTTCAATATTTTTGATCTCTCCGGAAACGACGAAATACATTTATACGAGCAATTTAAATCCTGGGAAGTGTTAGTAGGTTGTGCATTGTACTCCTCGAAAATCATTTCTCAATCTAATTTTTGTAGGTTTCAACAACCTCGAAGAAATGGGTCACGGTGGTATCCCGATGTGAAATGGTTAAAACAGTATGACACACCTGTTCTATACAACGAACATCATATAGCAGATGGGGTGGAAAAGTTTGATGAGAGGCAACAGCTCTTGGAAAAAACTGTAAAGAACATGTACCTCAATTTCGGACCCGCACATCCAGCAGCTCATGGGGTTCTACGACTGGTTCTGGAATTAGATGGCGAAGTTGTCTTAAAAGCGGACCCCCACGTCGGACTGCTTCACCGAGGAACGGAGAAATTGATAGAGTACAAGACATATCTCCAAGCCCTACCGTACTTCGATCGGTTGGACTACGTGTCAATGATGACCAATGAGCAGTGTTATTCCTTAGCAGTAGAGAAGCTCCTCAACATTGAAATTCCTTTAAGAGCTAAGTACATTCGGAGTAAGTTGATCTAATAGATTCTCTATGGGGTCGCTTCTTTTTTTTTGTAGTATTCTATATTTGATTCATGTCTTTTGATTTTTTTAAAGCTATGTTCGCTGAAATAACCCGACTTTTAAACCACTGTATGGCAGTCTCGTCTCACGCCCTTGACATTGGGGCTATAACCCCATTTTTCTGGTTATTTGAAGAGAGGGAAAAAATGATGGAGTTTTACGAGCGAGCATCCGGGGCCAGGATGCACGCCGCGTACATAAGACCTGGAGGTGTGGCATTGGTAAGTGATTATAGATGATCTCCGGAAACAGGACCTCTAGGCTTCGAGGTGCATGTGTGTGTTCGATTAAGTACTGTCAATAATAAATAATAACTATGACCTCTTGTGTTCTATTGCTCCTGTCATGTAATAGGATATACCTGCGGGATTGATGGATGACATTTACGAATTTATAAATAAATATACGGAGAGACTTGATGAGTTGGACGATTTCCTCACAAATAATCGAATTTGGAAGGCTCGCACAATCAATGTTGGAACTGTTGGAGCTCTGGAGGCTTTGAATTTAGGATTTAGGTTAGGGACTGTATTTTGTATAAGACTCCGAGAGATTTCTGATTAACGTGATTTTAATTATTGTACTCCGGCATTATTATGTTTTTGCATGTACCTAAATACAGGATTATATTTACATGATATAATTCAAATTTTTAGTGGGGTGATGTTGAGAGGATCGGGGATTAAATGGGACTTGCGTGTCACACAACCATACGATGCCTATGATTTAGTTAATTTCGAAATTCCTGTTGGAGTCAATGGGGATTGTTTTGACAGGTTTCCCAAAATTAAATGATTTAACCTTAAATAACTAACTTACTGCTTATTTCCAAGGAATTTTCTTTTAACAGATATATATGCCGTATGGAAGAAATGCGCCAGTCCTGTAATATTATTTATCAGTGCTTGAATCAAATGCCACCAGGAGATGTGAAAGTAGATGACCATAAGATTTCACCTCCATCACGATCTGAAATGAAGGTAACAGGATATCTCCGACTGCTACAAACGCTTCTCTTCGAATGTGAAGGATCAAATTTTTTTACGGATGTTTCGTACATTAATAATCAATAATTTATTTTCTTGAAGCTTTCGATGGAAGCAGTCATTCATCATTTCAAGCTGTACTCGCAAGGTTATACTGTTCCCGCAGGTGCAACCTATACGGCCATTGAAGCTCCCAAAGGTTATTTTGTCACTTCATCGATGGATTTTTATCTTGTAAAATCGACAATGTTCTTGTAAATTTTTTAAAGGGATTTGTATTTATTCCAGGTGAGTTTGGAGTTTACCTCATTTCGGACGGGTCATCAAAGCCGTACAGGTGTAAGATAAAAGCCCCGGGATTCGCTCACTTGGCCGCCATGGATCAGTTGTCAAAAGGTGTTTTTATTGCAGACGTTGTCGCCATCATTGGCACATTAGATATTGTCTTCGGTGAAGTTGACCGGTAGAGTATGAACCGTAGAAGGGGGTAGTTCTGAGTTTCTGGGACGATGTCATGTCCCAGCTCCATCAATTTTAGTCCAGCCAAAACAAGCAAGAATTGCTTAATACTCAAATACGGGAAGGAAGGGACAAATACAAACGGACCTTACAATTGAAGAGAAATAAATTTAAAGTGATAGAATATGAGGAAACATTACATTTAGATCCTTCGAAAAGACAGTCAGTTTCCAAGCTGTTGTAGATTATAAATCATGTTTGACCTAATTATTGACCCATTTTGTTTACAACCCAATAATGTCATGTTATGGTAATGATATTATAGTAAGGTATTAAAATCTCAATATTTTATGATTATACCGCTTAGCCCATAAAAGTCAAATCCATAATCACGGAAGGTACTTAAATAGTGTAAATACATCTGCATACATAATAATCAATGGCACAGAAGTTCATAGTATAAAAAGGTAGTTAGAGGCATATTATTCAGTATTATTTTATTACAAAACATTTTGTAATAAATCTCCAGTGGCTGCAAGAACCGAATGTGCTGGACACCCATCTTTGATTACAAACTCACATTTATTTTACTGTAACATTTTTATCAACCATGGCTGACAAACTTAATCAAATCCAGGAGTCCAGCCCCAGGGAAGTTACCAGTTGGATTGGGACTACAAAAATGATTAACATTCCGTTTTTCTTTTCATTTTTTTCGGAAATCTGATCAACTAGGGAAATAATTAAGGAGCTCCCTCATATATGGGCCAAAAGGTCCGGAATTGTGGTCACCCTGTAACGCCATAGCTGAATTTTTACACGAAGGAAAAGTCGTCAAGGAAATCAAGGGTTAAGCCCGAACTCTCCAATCAAAACAACTGCAGCAATTTCGAACTTTAGTTCAAGACTGGAAACTGAATATTTCTTATTTTATTGACGAGCTCAAAAATCTTAGGTATAGTTCTTCATAGGATTTACGATAGTAAGGAAAGAAACAGGAAACCAACATAGGTTATATATTGTGGTATGTTATTATTGCAATACACAAATACAAGGCAGAACAACAAGTGGTAGTGGTATCATATTATCATATTATTGTATGTAGTCAAGAGGTTTTGGTGTAAGTGTTTTGAGTCCGTCAGTTATGTAGAAGTTGGTTAAGAATTAAGAAGAGTATAGTTATTATATATAGTATATTAAATAGCTATGTTATGATATGTACCTGCCAAACAATCACTACTGGGTTAGGAGTTAATAATTATTGTGAATTACTTCAATTGAAAAATATATATTACAGAATTTGAAGGCATACACGGCTTTATATAAGTACATCTGTAATCTAAATTGTTCAAGATGGCAAGCCCAAATACGGATCTGGTCTTGTATTATTTCCCCCATTCCTTCTACTCACAAAAGGTAAGGAGTTGGGAATTAATTTGGAGACATTTTCTGATATTGTTGGTTAATTTTGAAAAAATCCAGGACTTAGTGCTTGAAGGAAGTGAATATTTATTAGTGTTTAGTTATCCTGGGACCTGTTTCAGAGATGATCAAGTAGATGATGATAATTGATAATGATAATTAATTTGAGTGCTAATTGATGTTGTAAAAATTCCGTGTATTGACTTTTTCAGGTGGTGATGTATTTGCATGAAAAAAAAATCCCTTTCCGGACCAAGGTAAATTGTTTAATAGTCGGAAATGTCATGTCAGAATGTTGAAGAGAGTGAATTTCAGTATGAGGGATTGTATTTTGCGTTGTATTTTGCGAGAGGCATCCCTTGTATAGGGTTTATTCAATGGGAATTTAAACTTGTGTTTAAAGTGAACATATGAGGGTAAACTATGGTTTCTTTACAGTTGGTGAATATTAACACGGGGAAGCAGTTCAGTCCGGAATTCCTGGCGATGAGTCCCAGAGGAGAAGTGCCGGTTTTGGTGGATCAGAATACGAGAACAATTCCTGACTCGCAGAAGATTATAGATTACTTGGAAGACAATTTTTCAAATGGTAGGGATTAAAAGGAAAAGGATTTTGACATGTTTGTTAATTTCGATTATGGGAGATATTACAACTTAGAGCAACACTAGTGTAATAATTGGATAAGATTATTAGGTTATTTCATACGGAATAATTCGGGATCAGTAGTAATTTATTATTATAAAACATTTTACAGGGAATCAGAAATTAGTCCCGAATGATCCGGAATCGAAGACTCGGTGCGAGCAGTTGAATCATCAAATTCACGCTTTGAAGGTTGAATCTCTGACTTATGGTTCAAGTTAGTTGCTGTCATGTTATATATAATTATATATATATATATATACCTATACTGATCGGTATTTATGAAGTCTTGCTGAGGTGTGAAGTAATGAGGTGTGTAAATGTCCAAAACTAGGTATGTTCAATCGTATGGACTTAGGCCTCAACCCCAAGTTTCCGTTTAATACTCCTAAGGCACGTCAGCAGATGCAAGGTGGCCAACATTTTTAATGTTAAATCATTAATTGGTATTTTCTTGAGTGATTTTGGGATTCAATGGATCATGGAAGACACAAGAGAGTTGAAATAACAAAACCACTGAATGAACTCCATTTCACATTTCAGATATTGTAACTCATCGTGTTGCTGTTTTGCGCAGTCAAATTAAACTTTATCCACAGTACGCGGGCGTACTTAATCAGAAAATTGCAGAAATAGAGGAAAATATGGCTTTGATAAGGAATCGAGATAAGTATGAGAGCTTGTTGCTGCAATTCGAGAAGGTTTTGGATGAGTGTGAAGCCGAATTGTCAACTCATGGTACTAAAATCTTATTCTGTTTAGCATGCGGTTCTCAGTTTTATTTCTTATGAATCAATTCAGAAAAATATTATAGTAATCCAACTTTAATAAAACTTCTATAATAATTAATAAATTCGTAGAGGATCAAAACTGGTGGCTAGTTTCATGCAAGATTACAATCGCTGACATAAGTTTGGCTATTTTGCTACATCGGCTGTGGCAGTTGGGTAAGAATAAAAGGGTTCGTCATTTGATGGGGTAATAAGTGTATTTCTCAATTAAAATATCTGGATAATGTATTTTTAGGTTTTGAGTTTCGAATGTGGGAACGGTCCCGTCCAACTCTGGCATTCTATTACAAGCGAATACAGAGAAATTCCAGTTTCCAGAAAGCTATTTCTATGTCAACGGAATTCAATCTCTCGGAATTCCTTAGGTCTCCCATGGGTGTGGGGGCAGTCGGATTTATTGCCATCACTGCAATTGCTCTAGGCGGGTATTACATTTGGAAAAATGTGGACAGCAGTCGTTTTGGTTTTCTCAACTTGTTTGGTGTAGGAAAGAAACGTGTTCCACCTCATCTGAAAGACATAAGATTCACGGAAGCCCGTCAACGCTACATTCCATGAATAAAATCTGGTAACTTTGATACAACTGGCGGAGAAGAGCAAAATTTCTTAAGTTTATAGTCACGTAATACAAACTAGTTAGATAAATTACGGTGCTAGCGCAAACAAAATCTGTGATTTGAGTTAATGAGTACTATAGTCGGAATGAGGCACACACTGACCTCAGTGTGTCGTTTCTGGTGAACTGTATGTTGTAGAGACTTAATCCCGTAAACACTTCTGTAAAAAAAACAACACATTTGCGAATACCTAAAAGTCTGCCAGTTTCTTTAGAACATAAACTGTTTTCTGAAATCACAGCGCCAATTGAAATAAATGAGTTGTACAAAATACAACAGTGATTATCGCAGTGAGATAAGTATGCTGAAATCAAGTAATTGCAACAAACATTATTAGGTTAATTCGGAACCTATTTTATTGTATGTTTCCAAAACATAACATTATATATGTGTGTTAAACTTGACAGTTTAAGCATATTTCATATTTAAAGATAACGAAGTCCCCATTACCTCAACAACATCATTCATTTTTCGAAAAAAATGTAATTATATATCTATAGATACTATATTTACTTATATATAATTAATCTTAACCTAATACTTCCTAGGTTTAGCATATTTCTTACGTCTGTAAAGATAACAAAGAAGTCATTAATTTGAAACTTGAGAGCAACCGTGTTTGTTCTCCCCTTCTTAAGTACGGAACACTTGCTCGCATATATACTTTGATACTTTTCGGTAGTTTCATTTTACAAATATCTATTAGTCAGTGAACCTATCTTCACAGCACTCAGGCTTACTACCCTGGAAGGCAAATCTGCATACTAATGATTGTGGATGGATCAGGTAATTGTTTAATTTTAGAAGGGAATGAGCCATAAATTAAAAGTAATGAGCCTTGAAGACAAATTATTTATATGAATACACACTAATTTGTAACTAATAATAATTGTATAATATTACATTTGTTTCAGAGCTGTTGTGCTTCTTTAGACTAGGCTGATACATCTAAAGACGAAGAAATGCCATCACCCTTTGCCTTATTTTTCAAGGCATTCAATGGCATGCCCATAAACTGGGGTACATCTTGATCCCTGGGTCGGAGTTTGCCCGGTGTTTGAAAATGAAGGGCAGATGCACTGGTTGTGCTGGCTTTATTGCTGCCAAGATTACTAGAAGTTTTAAAAGATTTCTCAGGCGAGTACTTAAACAATCCAAAGCCTGGTAACCCTGGAGAAATTAGAATATCCCATGTGTAGAAGCATTGATACACAGTGTACCACATGAGGCCAGCAATCAGTCCCGCGAGAACCTTCTCAATCATGCTATGAAAGTAGATCGCGGTAGCAATTAACATGCCATCCCAAAGAAGTGCAAGTGCAGTCAGGGATACTACAGAGATGTTCGCAAAAATCGTGAACCGATTGTAGGCCTTCTTGACTTTATCAAACTCCTCCGAAGACAAGCGGCTTAAGGGAGTCTCGGAAAACAAATCTGTAGGAAGACCAGAAGTACCAGCTAATGACGTCCGGCGTCGATTGTGATCTTCGTGGCGAATATAATCTTTGATTGAATCCCATCCCAAAATAGCTTTAGCTTCCTCTGTTATGACCATAACGCACCATATGAGTAGAAAGGCATGCCCGGATACGTCAAAGCCTACCCAAGTCCCATTTTTTGTATAACAAGCTCGTTTTCCGTTGATAGAAGCCATAACTTCTTGTTTATCTCCTGATTTTGCTGGTTTTGTTTTGCAACTTCCAAAAGCATCTTCCAGAACAACAAATAATTTGGTCCAGGTCCACCACACCAAAGTTGCTATAAGTAGCCGACTAAAATGTCGAAGTATTTTCTTAGTGTCCCCTGCACAGTATACTGAAGTAGTCAAAAACACAAATATCCCTACCAAACTCAATGTCCATGCCCAACTATATTTCACAAATAGCTGATTAAGTATGTTGCTACTGTTCGAAAAATAAGTTTTCGGAAAAGGCAGAAAATCGGCCACTAGTGCGACGAAAAACAGCAGCACAGCATATCCCATGAGTCGATATTTTGATTCAAGGAACAGATACTTCTTACAGCCATAAACTAGTACTTTAGTGAGTATTTCTGAAATGGTTGTGGGTTCAGGCAGTGGTTTAGTTCCCTTCGCTGTTCCTCTTGTCACTTCTTGGGTAGATCTAAATTTTAATTGAGCAGAAGGATTAGCCATCCCTGTTGGTCGCTTTTTGGTTCCCATTTTGTAAACTCTTTGGCTTCCTTTTAAATGAGTAAATACTTCGCAGAATACAACAATCAATGTGTTTGTGGAACTTCACAAAACCCAAGCTCCTTAGCAGACAAAACAACGTTTTAAAGCACTAACATCATATAAAACTGCTTCGGCACAATGTAACACGTCTCTGGCAATACAGCATTGTTTTGATTGTTCCTACCTAATTAAAGGCATATTTGCGCGTTAGTTACGACAACGCTCAACATCGCAGTTAAAATCAACATATGTGCTCTTTAGGGTCAAACTGATGTCGTAGGTCGATTCCGAATCAGAAATTTCTGCAAAAAAATAACAATTTAATCCGCATTTTAGAATTCTCTCGTTTCCAACTTGTAACTTGTCATTTCAAATCAAACTTAAAACTATGAACGGCACTAACACTTAAAGCTGCCAGATATTTTCAAGTGCTCTCAGCCCTTTTCTATCCATACGCACATGTATTTCCAAACGTGATTTGCTACACACTACACACTTGTCACAAAATACGCTTAAAAATATAACCTATTCCAATTCAACCTCACATTGTTATAACAAAATTTCGCCATATTTTCCCCTGAAAAATTTACTACAATTTTCATATCCAAAATATAATTTGAAAAAAAACTAATTAATTTAGACTTAAGAACTGATCAATCTGGACACGGGAGATCAAAACGTCCGACAAGGTTGTCGAAAAAATGTATAAAAATGGCAATTCCAAGAACGAACAGTCTGGAATAGTGGCGAGCAAAATTTATCTTGTCTGAAAGTTTCTTACAGTATAACCCAGTGAGTGAGTCATGTAGCCCGAGTTTGGCCATATTTCTCCGGGAAGATTATAACGACGGGGAAGAAATAAAATGATCTAGATGCATTATCACTTAAAATCAAATTGGTCAAGTTTCACTAAAAGCAAAATCGTATTCTCGCAGACAGAAATACATAGAAGTAGTCCATTTTGCATGTAGTAAAGCTGCATGTAAAGCATTTTTCTTTAAACCATAATGCATCCAGATCATTTAATTCTTCAAAAACTACAATTAGCTATAGCGTTCAAGTCTCACCCCATCTTTCAGAACTGCATTTTCAAAAGCAAGTATCCTGCACCTCATCTCATTACAACTAGCATGAAAATGTATCCTCTTTCAATTTCATTTCGTAAATAACAAAACCCGTAAACTTTTCTAGGAAAAAGGGGATATGTTTCATTAAGGCTGGTATTTTTGAAAGAAACACAAGAACTTCTTTTTACTCAAAAACTGCTAAAGAAAGCGAAAATGTTTCAACCTACCTGCATATTTTGCTAAAATGGGGGAAGGTTTTTTATATCTGTACATACGCAGTTGTGGGCTAGCAAGCAAGAACTAGGGTTTTATTTTAAGTAAATTAACATACAGCTCCACCAATTGGGCTTTTTTAAAAAAATTGCAACAACTACATTTCCTTAAAAAATCCGAGAATTCTACAAAACTTCACAGACTTGTTTAGTTTAGCTCAGAATGATCAAACAACTGAAGTCAAAAAGGGCATTTTCTGCAAAAATTGCACCCCGATTCATTTTATTTCCGCAATAAAATTCAAAGATAATAAAATTTGGCCTTGTACCCTTGGAGTAAGCATGGGTTGATACTGCGTGCAGTGCAGATATTATGCAAAATGCAAATGCCATTGCACTCATAATCTTAACAGGGGATATAAAAATCTGGAAATGACCACTTGGACGAACTTAATCTTGAGGATACCTCATTTTAAATCATCCCATTTGTTGTGCCTCTAAATTACAGATCTGTCCAATATCAATCTGGAGAACTATACTTTACAACGATGCCAATGCTATACTTCCCTCATTTAATCTATCACCTGACGGGCGGACGTGGTGAATGTGCGTATAATTTTTATGGCCCGAAAAAAAGGTACGCTACAATTACGCAGGTTGTGTTTCACAGGTACTTACTTTTCTGTCTGATACGTTTTACCACCTGTAGACATATACACACACTTCCACCACCATTGTCATAATTACTTGATGTTAATAATAATGCCAGGGAACCATATTTACGTACGTATATAACCCTGACTAAATTTTAAAAAGTACGATTCGAATTTTGTAACTACATTTTTTAAAACAGGATCTCCTGTGACAATCCTTCCGTTTAAAATTTAGCCAACAATTTACGTGCTCAACATTCTCAATAATTTAATAATATTCAAACAATTATTATTGTTAAAGGAAACACAGCAAACCCTTGCCGGTCTAACTACCTCACACTACTCACGGTCATCCTACCACATGACTCGGACTCATTAATCAAGGGATTTTGTTAAATAATTTCCGATATGTAATTTTGAATTTGTTTTCAAGGATCGTCGGAGGAGGAGGAGTCCTTCAAGTCAAGGGATATCTGACAGATTTACTACAAATATAATTACACAAATATTTTAGCTCATATCATTGGAATTAAAAGCAATTATTACTGAGTCCTGCCTCACATATTATCACATACTTGACACAAACTCCTGAAATAACTGGATCCTCATAAAAATGTCTAATCATGTAAATATAACCGGGGTTAGGCGAGAAGTCGGTACTTGGTTGAAGGTTGCCCAAAAATAGCGGCTCTTGGGATTAGTGCTACTAAATCCGACAGGGCCCATTCAAAATGAGATATCCTCAAGAGGTTAAGTAGACTTACAACAACAAGAAAAAAAAAGAGCTAATTAAATTACCTGTGCCAAAGATTTGCACTTGTATTAACTCCCCGGCTTTTCCGTATTTTAATTTCCTGGGTTCATAGAAAGTGAGAGGGGTTAAGTCTATAATTGAGGTATTTGAAGAGATTTGTTGGAACAACGTGTAATATTTTTAGCACAACGTGCACTTCCAGACTTGCACTTTGCACCATTCAATTCACATTCACAGAATGACTATGCACTATAGTAGTTGTTTATCTCAGTAGTGAAACTAGTGCTAAAAGTCACTGGAATCTGTATTGACTTTCACATACTACACTGTAAGTAGCTGTGGGGTCGTGTTGGGAAACATGCGAAATGAGAATCTTCCCACAAGATTGCGTAAGTACGTATATACTTCAAATGGCTGGCTTTGAATTCGAAGGACGAGAGCGGATGAGGACGTATTGAACGCCTAACGTTGTACCCTTAGCTTTCCTTTACGATGTGAAGATTGTGAAGCACTAAATGCAGGCACAGTTCACACGGCCCGTATACCTGCCTTTGCCTATGTGCCAAATTTAAATGCTCGTGTTCAAAGCGAGCATTCGTGAGCACAAAGGTGAGCATGGAGAGTGCTCCTACGTACACTCTAAAGATGCAAAAGTCAGTTTAAGGTAAATACGTAAAAAAAAGAAAGCAAAATACGATTATAAAATTTGGGTAATATGAGATAAAAATCAAGAGAGAGAGAGATTTAATACCTGTTGTTAGGTGATATTAGACAAATGAATCCCTATGAAATTTACTACAAATAATGGTTTCGGAAAATATGAATGAACGCCAGAGTGTCCATGATAAAAACGGGGAAGGTCAGACCCACAACTTTTTTACTTTTGCTCTGGAAACTGAACTTTTTCAACCTTGCTCCGGGTCTTATCCGGTCATGTCCACAATTCTCAACTCGCTGGAAAAAGGCATGCAAATTTCCTACCAAGTAGTTTCTAAATATCCTCTGAAATAAAATTCTGTGAGAATCAGAAAATGAAAAAATTGACATTCTGGGAAAAAACAACTTTGTTGGATGTTTCTTGACCCTGTGACCTTAAATATTGACCCAGGTCAATGAAGTAAATTACCTTTTCTAAGAGGAAATCTGGAGCTGAATTGGCTACAAACTGGGGCAATCAAATATTTTATGTCACTGCCTAATGTGGGCCAGAGACAACTATTATGACAACCCTAAACATACATACACGTTTGCTATTGAGCTTTAAAACGTGTATACATATTGATGAACATTTGGGTTGTACGGGAGAAGCAAAGCTGAAAGTCCCTATTACGCTTGTCTGTTGTGTCCACAATGACTGACAAAAACAGCTGCATCAGTCAATTCAAATGTTTTGTACGAGTAGATTAAGTTAAAAAGAAGCCTTTTGTTTTTGAAGAAGTTCGAGTCATCCGTTTCACCTCAGAAAATTAAATGAGGACACGTATAAGCACATGCAAATACACATGTGCACAAACTACGATGATAAGCTTGCGCCATCTAGATTCCGATTTGTCTTCTCCATTAACCAGTAGATGTCGCACTGACTTGAACATCTGGGATTTAAATTTGACTGCAAAACGTTTTTCCAAGCTTGTGTAGCTGTCTATACACACTGAATACAATACTAAATTAAAATCATGCAAGCAGTCCCCACGACACCTATACCTAAGCTTTATGGGGCAAAGCGAAACTCAAAGTCCCACTGTGATTATGGCTGTCTGCTCGTCGTCATCCCAATATCCCCGAAAAAAATCAGCCCGTTCAAAAATTTCCCAGATGTCCTCACGTACAGAGTTTGTGACGCTACTATTAAGATATCTCTAAAGGTAAAATCCTTTCCTGTTTTACCCCCACTTAATTTACTTCCCCATACGGTTTATGAGCCTCGGGGATAAGTTTCAGGGACGCATTCGGGGTGAACTAGCTTTTCGTAGGAAGGCGCGTCCAACATGGCATATATATTTCCGATAAAAACTGTGTATGTGTACTATAATGTCTCATCGTGTACTAGTGAGTGTAGACTACATATACATATCAGTTGGAGAAACACTACTAATATTCCCAGCTATATAGAAATAATATCGTAAAAGTATAGCCTTTGGCGGCCCAAAAACCTGCCGCCAGCCAAACCTGTGTCTCTCAAGGAAATGGTATTTGCGTCCGATCATCCGATGTAAAAACCTGGAAGTATATAATGCTTGCGCTTTGATCTTCTAGTGTATATGTATAGACTCAAGGATATACATATTCATGATTTCCCCCATATGTAAAAAAAAAGTTTTTGTTGGAAGTAGAGAGGACTGTCATTTCCCTGCAGACCATCCCGAGCCCCATCTAAGTTCAGAATGAGGGACTAAAGCAGAAATTCGTTTGAGTTGAGGCAGTGAGAAACTTGTTTTGGGTGTGGATTCAGTTGATGTTTCTCATAGTATGAGAGTTCAGTTGGAGTTGGGACTTGGCGAGTGAATGAGTCCATTAGACAGTAGACGTCAAGGGGGATAAAAAAGTTCATCTCCTACTTTTGAAGCTAAGAGTTCTATTAACTTACACAGACATTACCTCATTCAAATGATAGTGGGATACATTGAGTTGGATTCAATATTTACACGTTTGGTTAGTCCAATTTTAGCTGTTCTATGTCTCAAAAGTTGTACCTTCAAGTGTGTCTTTATCTCAAGTTCAAATTGTTCCGTCATGTCCCTTTAGTCCTCAGGACACATGACATCACTTCTTATTGTTAGCTCAACACTTGGCATTTGTCATTTCCTCCTGAATTATACTCTTCAAAAAAAAAATAATAAAATGTAATCATTTACATCTTCCCTGAAAAACCTCAGAGTCTCACATCTTCACTATTGACAGCTATAAGTGCATTCTATTCTACGGATGAGTCTCTAGTCTCTGGAGCCTTACTATATGAATTTACCAGCGGCGGGTTTTTGTTCGTATTAAAAAAAATAATGCATACTTGTATATAGTACTTGACTACAGTGAATTATCCTGTTATCGTAGGATTGTATCTAGTTAGGGACTCTCTCTAAAACAAGGGTTTAAATGTGTTTCACAAGGAAATATCCCATGTGCTATTTAATATACTAATTATTGTTGTTGATGTTCTGATAAAGGATCCCAATGTCGGTTCGGGTGAAAAATTGGACCTGTTAATTTATTATGGACAAGTTGACATTCGGAGTTGGGATTAATTCCAGGATGACTTACATATGGGATTGAATTATAAATATTTTTACTTCAGACCATGTGTTCGTAAGTGACATGTTTAGTGGAGGTGGACTAATTTATTGAAACGTATGCAGTTGAATAATTCAAAACAAGAGATAAGACTATCATTTATCACGGAGGGATTAGCTCTTAGAGGAGTTTTGTTGGGGGCATGGAAATATCTTGTTTTTAGATGAGACTCACTTACTTTTGATTTCATCTCTGTATATTTTATCTGGGCTGACTTGAGTGTGTCATTGTCAGGAAAATACGAGATAATTTGTTTATTTAGTTAGCTTTAAATGTATGTCCACACACAATAAACACATGTCTGGAGTTGTAGTGTACTGAAAGCTGAGGGAGTTGTTGAGACCAATTGGATTTGTGGGGGTATTCGGCCACCTTTTTTCTTTTTTTTTTCTCTGATTGCTAGAAATACTGCAAGTTTATTTGCTTGATTAGCATTAAATAGGTTTAATGTGAGGGAATGGGGTTGTTATCCTGACTGTGGGTCCAATGATAACTGGGAAGTGCATCTTTGTTGCAATGAGGTACTATATAGGAAACATTAGCTCAAAACTGAAGGGTTTATATATACATAGGGTGTAATGGACTTACTCTATGTTGTTTTGAAACTTGAAGCTTGGGTTGTTCCAAGATTTAAATGGGGAATTGAATTAAGTGAGGTCTGAATTTAATGAATATAAATGGTTTGATTTCCCCGTGTTGTTGTGATGTCTTGTGTCCTGAGGGGGGATTCCGAGGTTGGAAATATAATATGGTT
Organism: Allacma fusca; assembly: GCA_947179485.1. NCBI lineage: Eukaryota > Metazoa > Arthropoda > Collembola > Symphypleona > Sminthuridae > Allacma > Allacma fusca. Next base: position 8,843,884 of record OX359250.1, read on the forward strand.
TTAATTGTAAGATTACAATTTTTTAAAAGGAAACAAATTTAATTGTTAGATTTCTATGAAGTACGTCGGGGGATAGGATTGAGTGCTAAAAGTAACCTGAGAATCCTCAGAGAGAGAGAGAGAGAGCGAATCCGCAAACAAAATAGTGCTGCAGTATGCCCGAAGCCAAAGGGAAGGAAAATGTGGTTCCGTTGTCACCCAAAGGACTCAGTGCCCCACCAGAAAATGGTAGTGTAGGTGATGCTTCCCCAAACTACCCAGGATCACCGGCCACAACTAATGGGACCGGCAAGCACGCTAAGCGTCTCAAGGGGAAATTGGTCCTTGCCAGAGTTCATCTACTTGACGGAACTCCTGTGGATGAGTCTATTGATGTAAGTGTATTAATTTAGCCAAATTTGTTTCTATAGTCTCATTTTCTAAAGATGGTCCAATCTCCTAACATCTTCCTTCAATGGGTGAAAGATATGAAGGATCACTTCAACATACTTCAAGACTCCATGGCAACTTCGGTAGATATACTCTTTGTATGTGGGTAAGGTAGCCGACATGAGCTTGAGATGAAAGTACAATAAACCCTTTAGTTCATATGGATTGATATGCATGTATATTAAGGAGTGTAGAAAGAAGTAAGTATCTATTATTATTATATAGGGACTTGAAATTATACCATAGTGTGCTCATCTTGCCAACTCCCGTCGAGAGATCTGACATCCGACTCCCGTCGACTTCTCTGACTTTACCCAGTCATAATTGACATAAAAAGAACAAATCAGGATTATGACAGGGAAGTATTAACTGTGAAAATGATGAGTTTCCCAGTTAACTTGAGACTTTCGGAGTTGGAGTCCTTGGAGTGACTGTCGTAGTATTTCGGATCATTCATATTAATTTACCTTCCAAGAGTTTACTTTACCCGTTAGTACCGGACAGGGATGTTAACTAACAATATTGTCGGGGCCTGCTGACTTACATTGAGAAATGAACTTCACGTATGTAATCATCATTGATTTGTCGAGTGCTTTTTGTTTTTTTTTCTCACTTATATATCTCTTTCTCTTGCAAGTCAGAATTGTCAGAATTACCAATGAATAATGACTGATTAACTTGGCAACATTTCTCAGAGAGTTCAAGAGCTCCCAAATGCGTTTTGTTATGTGTTGTTTCGGTCTCCGTGTATTTAGAATATTAGAACGTGTTTCTGTATGGGAATATAGGCAGTGGGCCGGTCTCTGTTTAGGAATCCATACAAATGACTGACAACTGTCAAGCAAAGCTTTAAGAACTAAATATTGACGATGAGGTGTCATATCTATTCTGGAATATGCCGTAATACATTACAATATTGCATTACCATCACTGTTGTAGTGTAGGCGCAAAAATTACTCATACTGACTTGAGCATAAACGTCCACATTGTTCTGGCGATATAGTCAATGCAGTTGTATGCGTGTGCCCCTTGATGTGATGTGTGTGCAAAATGTGGTACTGGAATACTGGATATTATTTTACAAATATACCACAAGGAATCTTGTTTGTGAATGCAGATTCATTCCTATACCTGCACACATCATACCCACCCTAGAAGCTTTCTTTATTTCCTTTGCCGGCACATTATAATAATTGCAACTCTCGTAGAAGGTACAGAGTAACTCTTGTTGATTGTTCTATTGATGACAAATGAAAACTTCATATCACAAGTGATCCTTGTGATTTCCTCGGTCTGGTCTCGCCTATGTACGTGGTGACTATAATTGTTTCCCACCCCTAGCCCACATAAGGGAGTGACTCAAAAAATATTTGATTCCCCTAGTACGTAGCAGATTTTCTAAAATTTACTTCACCTATCAATAGATATGAACAAAACGTGCAGCAATGTATGTTTTTGTAGGTTCATTTTTTTTTTATTCTTACAGAATTTTTTCCCCTGAAAAAATTTTGAAGCTCGTTTGTAAGAAGTTTTAAGACTTTTGATAGAGCTATTGGATAGGTTTCTACTTGGAGAATTATTGTAGACATGATTGAAATAGACAGAGAGCAAGGTTAGAGAAATTATGCTTGATAAGCGTAATTGAAGAAGATGCGGAGGAGGAGGAATTTCTGCAGTTGTTATTTTATCATGAAAGACTTGGTCGTTAAAAAAAATTCAAACTATAGGACTTATAGCAAATTTCATTGGGATTCATTTTATCAAATATCAACAGCAATCATATCTCAGAAATTGGATCCGAGAATGTGAGGAAGATTATGAATTATTTCAAAAGGTTGTCATCAGGATGAAAAGATTTTTCTTAATTTAAAGCTTGCCTCACAATTGAAAGTGCTTGTGCTTTGAAATATTTTTATAACGGTCAGGTCTTCCATGATAAAATAACAACTTCAGAAATTACTCCTCCTCCACATCTTCTTCCATTTCGTGCTCCTCAAACATAATTTCTCCAACCTCGCTCTCTTCGGTCATGTCCACAATTCTCAACTTAGAGTCCTATGAATTAACTACCTGGAAAGCCTTAAAAATTTCCTGGAAATGAGCGTGATAATATTTTCAAAGAGGGTAGGGGGGATGGCAAACGATTGTAGTCACCCTGCATATATATAGAATATATGTATATACCTATAGATATAATTACTCATAGATATATTTACTCATAATTGTTTTCGGGATCCCTGTGTAACTCCAGATGTATCTACTTGTGAGGAAAGTATCCGTAGGCATTGTGTCTCTCACTTTTCTTCACCTTGACTGAGCTCGTTGTCTTTTTATATTTTTTGCTCGTGCCATTTTTTACTAAAGGTGACTTCAGAAAATAAACTCGACTTGCTCATTTGTTCTACGTTGTTCAGACTGAATTTCACGTACTGAAGTTACGACTGGCAGAGGCTCATTTCTGGGTTATGCTCATTTAGATTTTGTCAGGGTGAACAAGACAAGGGATGATTACATGTTGGTTGAAATCATTTGACTATAAAATGTTTTGTTTTCAATGTAATTCACTCATCCACAGCGAATACCAGATAAGCTAACAAATATCATATGAGAATATTGTTACTCATCACGGTTTTTTTCCCCTTCCCATTCAAGTAATGAAGTGTGGATTGGAGTACGTATTAATTTTATGCATGGGTAAGATTAATGCTGGATGGGATACTGAGTCCCGGTCAATTACTGATTAACATGTAGGGGTGTTGCATGGTATACGCTCCCTCAGGTACAGGTGCTTTACTTCTAGCATACATAAATAATATTCTAATCCTGGCATCCTGTGTTTATACTGAAAATATTTTACAGTCCAAATCATGTTGTGAAATACCTTAGTAAGACTTGGCCTCTTTGGCATTCCACAATGCTATTCACATGTATGTTAGTTCTTATCAGATCCATAAACTATCGAGGAAGCTCTTCATGAGAACTCATACATGTAAGTCACTCTAACTGTTGTATTTCCACCATAGACCTACTACTACTACTACTACTACTCCTAGCACTAGCTCGTGGCAAACCTCGGATTACACAGTTTAACGGAGAGAGGAAAATAAATGCTTAAGCCATCTTCATTGAACGAGTGGGATACAAGCGAAGTGAGTACACATGAAGCATGTACACAGACATTTTTGAAGAGCTAACAGAGCTGTGAGAGTCATTCACTCAGGAAGTTGAGGGGTTTTATTGTCTGACGGATACATTGATGTCATTTTTCCAGGTGTATTAACATAACTTGGTGGTATTTTTAGTCCTGATGCAAGCGCAAAGAACACTCAAATTCATTTTATATGCTCACTTGGACTTCATCGTCTCTTCCCTAAAACGGGTTTGACATACATTCCTCCTCATCCCCTGTTATTTTATTTTTTTTAATCAATCTTGTTGCTTTTGTGCAGATTATAATTTCCCCTTGGCTTACGACCCATCAGTTTAAGCAAGTTAAGTACTCGACCGGTTTTATTATATGGCAGTGCGGATGGCTAACACTTAATTAAAGAAGTCAAGTAGTAAAAATGTACATTCGTAAATGCAGAAATGTTGACCAAGTGCGGACTTGGCACTTTGATAGTATTCCGGTCATTAGTTGAAACGGTTCATTTTAAACTAGTGTGAATAGCCAAGACCCACACACAAACACACACACACTTTATCCACTGATAGCATGGATGGAATGAGTCGAATGAGCTTATAAAAAACGATAGAGGGATTTGGAATTGCTTTGAATGAATTTTCTCCCCATGGTGTTTGTCAACTACCCTTTTAATGAATATTTATTTATAATGTGTATTTGCTCTTTGCTCTGATTGTGAGAGCTGTGGGATTCTCTCAGCACTTAAAAGCGGTTTAAATTTTCATTAAACTGACTATACACTCATAAATGTAGTGTAGTCAATATACATATGTAATGTTCGGTAAAGTTTCAAATTGAACAACTTGAAGCATGAAATGTAAATAGAAATAGAGTGGATCACTAGCTATTTTAATCTAATGTAAAGTAAACAACCCAGCATTAACTCATTCCCAATTTTATATTTAAATATATGTAATTATTTATACTATGAAACAGCACTAAGTAAGTCCCTACACTTCAGTCTATCCATATGCTCTTTATGCATCCGAAGCATCCACACATGCATAAAAAGCATCTGATGAGTTTACCATTGGGTGAGGTTTTTGAATAGAAATTATCCCCATGAAAAATTAATATTGACTCTTAGTCTCTTCGTAAATAATTAGCAATAGATATGTGTAGATACTCGAAAATTACTGGTGCGGAGGATATTACAATTTTATACATATTATTAATTATTAATTCTGCATTCATCTCTATTTATTCGTACTCCATTAGAAACTGGCAGAACAAGCATGTACGAAAAAAAATGTTGTGCATTAGGAAAAAAGTAGCATTTTTTTTTTAGCATTGAACCAGAAGAGCGGAAATTGGACAAAGTGGGTGTTGAAGGATAGACACATGACTGGGTAGTGGTTCAATTATATGATAATTCGATATATCGTATACTTATATATATAATTATTATAGCCTAGCCCAGCCTAGCGTGCGTCAATAACATGACATAAAAGTTGTGCTCATATTTACTCCGTTTTTATTGCGGTGAAAACATAATATCCCCATCTATTAACTTCACATTATATGATGATTCTATCCTGTTTAAATAACAATGATCGTGACCTGATTCACTCTCTCTTTCGCTCATCCCTATCTCTCGACTCGACACTCTCTATCTCTCTCTCTCTCTCTCTCTGCGCTTCGCCAGCTTTAAGTATACAGAGATGATTGAATATGTTTACACTCTCGGGGAAGAGAGGAGCGCTATAATATACAAAATATAGCGTCGATATTTAACGTAGAATTATTGTAATTTTTTTTTATGATTAGGTTATAAAATCAAGCTGGCATGGCTGGGTCTAATTCTCTGGCTTGTTTATCTCTTCAACTCTTTGATGATTTTGGTGTGTCTAATTTTTGCATCTTCTCCCCATCCACGGGAACATACACCATGTATAAAAATGTCAACTCCATTACTCCTCTCTCATGGCTCTGTGTGTGTATAATTTCAGCATTTAGCCCCAAAGTTTATTACATTATTGGCTGAGCTTCTTCCTCCGTCAAGTGTTTACGTTACACCCGGTTTTTCGGAGTAAAAGAAATAACGTTCTCCCTTTCCTTCTATATATGCTCCAGCCCTGAGCCTCTGCCTGTGTTGTGTCTACATGTCGTTCCTCTCAAGAAGGAATATAATGAAATTCGAATATTGCAGTTTGGAATCCGTTGGGGTAATACATGCATGGAGCATGATGAAAAAATATTAAGGAATGTCAACATGTGTACTTTCGTATGCAATTACATATGAGACGCTGCCAACATTTAATTATTGCTTTGTGGCACGTACTAAAAGAAAGGAAAGGAGTAGGACTGCTGGAGTTTCAAATTACTTTCTGATAACTTGAACGTTTTCAATTGTCTCCACAGAGTAAAAAAAAAAACCTAATACTAACAATTTGTTACAAATAACAAGATTATGAGTTTTTTTACCACTCCCTTTAAACTAAGCACGCTTACATAAACGTAGTTAAGTGTCAGATCACGGTCTATACTGTGATCTGTATCTTCAAGGAAATTTACACAGTATGGGAATATATAGAGAAATTTTAGCAAATAAGTTGATCGGAATCAGACAGCTCCTTCAGCCAAATATAATGTTACGGTTGTTTGGCCATACTCCTTCTGGTAATGTGACAATGTGTGTATCATTGTGTGCTCCTTCCTTTTTTTTTAATGTTGCCGCAAAGGACTTAAAGATTTTATTACAGTCTCCTGACTGACTTTCTTGTTTCATCCTCTTTTCAACTGACTTGCTGGTGTCTTTGTCCTGAGATACTATTCCTTTAGATTGTGAAAATAAACAAGCGGAATTTCAGCCAAGAGCCGGGCAACCGGTAAAAAAAAAATATTTACTCCGGTAACGTTCCCATATTAGTTTGTGGATGGTTGAACTAATATTTTAGGAAGTGGGGGAAATCGAGCGTGATTGTCTGTCTTTAGCTGTATCCTGCCTCTATAGATAGTAGATAGTCGTAGTAATCACATTTGATAGCAAGGTTGATTCACTTCTTTCAAATAATAGACGCTTACTTACTAACTTACTCCTTTTTCTCTTTGGGTGGCTATAAAAATATCCGAGCATCAGTCTGTTAATTATTGTAATGATGATGATGATGCTTATACTGAAGACTTACTTGTGTGTGGTTTTCTGTATGGAGTTGTGTGTGTACGATGAGAGGACCTAATAATTTCAAAGAGAAACAACCACACGTATTTTTATTGTAGGAAATATTTTATTTTAGAACCAGGAACTAAAAATGTTATTTTAAATGTTCGGTTGTAGTGGTAGAGTGTCTCTTAGTCACTCTACCCGTGATAATTTTAGTAATAGCAAAACCGGGTCTGCTTGACACATTCTCTTCACGCAAAAATTCTGAATGGATCAGAATTGGAGTAGAACATTCTTGACAGAGACATGTCGTGGTTTGAGACTAGACTCGAAATACAATCCTCTCACATCATTCCTTTGACATGGTAATCGGCACATGAGACAGAATGGGATACAAACGAGGATCCGAGGTATAAACTCTTCTGTGTACTGAACAAAAAGAGAGTTCCATCCATGTGTGAATGACTGCCATTATGTTGTTATGCAAGGAATCTATTCAACCTTTATTTTGGAATGCACCAATACTCTTGAACGAGGACTGGGTATGACCCTCCAAAAAGTATTTCCCTTGTAGATCCCCGGTCCGAGTATGTCTCTCCCTCAGTTTTTGTCTCTCTAATTTTGTGTAAATAAGCACATTTAAATGAGGTTCTTCAAAAAACAGTGTCCTATGACTATAAAAACTTCTGAAGTGTTTTGGATTTAATATCCCTTCCTCTAATACTCATCTTTACGACTGCCGTTCAACCACTGTGCTACTATTATGGAATCTGACGGATCCGTACCTTCGGACTGCAGATGAAATAGTTGGTCTATTGATTTTTCTAGAGATGTGTAAATTTCGTTTTTACTAGGGCGGGGGATGTGTGGATAGAGATATGTATGTATAATTGTTATATATTGATACATACACACATGTCTCTACCTCCACAGCAGGGAGTATTTCTTCCAAAAGTTATTTTCTCTGGAAAAATGGATGAAATCCAGTGAAGAACCGCAGCTATTTTTGGTCAATTTGAGGCAAATTGGTTTTACCATTAAGTGACGAAGGGCGTGAGGGCATTAGTAATAAGCAGGGAAATAAAATCGGAAGAAACTCTTAGAGTTTTTACCCACTGCTGGGGAAGCCATGTGCGTTCCCCACCATCCTAAGTTTCTCTCTCTCTCTCTCTGTCTCTGCTTGGGTTAAAATTATGTTTCCTTCCGAAATCCTTTCCAGCCTTGTTAGTTGGAGTCTCGAAGGACCGGAGGAAACCTGATGTTCCTAATATGTACCTTATGCGTACTGGGCCTCCATGTCTGAGGAAAGGAAGGAAGGAAGGAAGGAAGGAAGGATGTATATTTATAAGTATGTTCTCTGTAATAACCGTGTGTACAAACTTGCATACCAATATTTGACGGATATCTCCACAGATGTGTAGTAACATATTTCTTTCACAGCTACATATGATTATACTGCAGTCAAGTGTGAGCCACTGGAAAAAGTTCCCAAAGCCCAGAGAGAGAGAGAGAGAGAGAGAGAGAGAGAGAGAGAGAGAGATACAGAGAGACAGAGAGACAGAGAGAGTCATGGAGAAGAAGCACTACAAAAATGTATCTAGACATGAGTGTATGAGTTTGAAAAAAGAAAAAAAAATGACAAAAGTATAATTATGTTGTGCGTAGGTATAGTACTTAGAGAAACGTATATATTTTTGGTCTGTACTCTGCTCCGTCTCATCAAAAACATATAAGTTACATCATTCATACTTTTAGTTTTGAATCCAGCACACATACAGTTACACAGACGCTCACTGGTTATATTTGAATTTTATGAGCTGCATTTCCTCAGTGTCCTCAGTACTATATTACGTGGGTTTGTCCCTTTATTTCTCTCCATACTTATAGTTATATTAGTTAGACTCTGTATACATAGTTAGTTGGGTTTGTTGCAGTGAGTTGAGTGAGTGAGTGGAATACAACAAGGCACACTTTGTGTGATCCTTGTATCTCCTATATAACTTGGATGCATTGCAACTTGCAACTATCGTAAAGGACTAGTCCGTGTACTTGCACGTACGTGCCTTGATGATGACATCATGCAAGAGACCCATGCAGGCATGTATGTATGTACTAGGACATTGTTTCTGAAGTACATACGTGGACATGGGATGAGCCTGCAAAAAAATGTAAACGTCCTCGTTTTGATTATTTCACTGGGAGAATAGAAAATATTAAACAAATTATTAGCCACTAATGACAGTAGTTACTCATGTAATTGTGTATGTATACAAGAGTCGAGAGCCTGTATTTATTCAACTTTGGCGTTTTAAATTAGTTTCAAAGAGATTCACAGCTCAGCAGTTCTAGTTACTCCATGTATTCATTCCTCAGTGACAAGACCACATTGCTAACTGACGTACTATCGTTTGGAGAATGGCTTGTGTTAACATAGTGCTAATAATGTTGCTTACACTATAAAAACCCTGCCTTGGAGTCTGATCGAGGGGTACATGTATGTATGTATGTATGTATGTATGTACATGTGTGTGTACAGGACAGTTGATGCGTGCTTGTAGTAACTGTGATTGTAAATGTCTGAGCATACATGGAGGAAAAAAAAACAAGAGCTGGTAATAACAGTTCCAAAGAAAGACAGCAAACATGTAATAGAAAATTAGGAAGTCTGCTGAAGCTTTACCACTTGAATTGAATGGGCGTCAATAGTGCAAGTCCTTACTTCAAAAGTATACTGATGAATGATCGTTCTTTTTATAGAGACTGATGCACTTACGACATCAAATTCTTTGCGTGCTTTACTTCTCCTCTGACTATTGATACACTCGGCTCTGAAGCGCACATATAGATGTAATTACTGGGGTACTTAAGAAGATCCTTTGGCATGTGTGTGTGTGTGTGTGTGACTTCTGGAATTAGTTGTATTTAATAGAGAAAATGTTATACAATTTTGTTTTCGTATGGCATCGTTTGCCTTTGCGAACTGTCTCTCTCTCTCTCACTCACTCTCTTACTCACTCTTGTGACTCCCTGTCACAGACGCTCCTTTTCCAATAATTCTCCAAGGAATACGTAACTTTGGAGGACATCATCTTTTGATCAGGCTAAATCCCTGAGTGTACCGCTGCTGCTATTGGATTGTTTTTTTTTCTTTGTGGGAATCTTAGCCTTGCATCGTGTCTTCTGTAGCTATTGTCACAAGTAATGGATCGAAGGAGGGATTGTTTAAGCGATAGCGAAAGTAACTGTGTAGGGATAATATATGAAGAAGGAAACTGGGTCCAGAGTCCAGACATCGTCTCATTTTTCTTTATTGAAGGTTCAGGGAAGTTTTAAATGCTGACTCTTGTTTATGCAATTTCCAGCGGTTTTAAAAGAACCCAAGTTTTGTTTGGTGGGAGAGACTGTTGGTGGTGGGTTTTGAATATTTATTGCATATAGTTTGAGAGAGAGAGAGAGAGAGAGAGTGAGTCAAGGCATTATGAGATTTCTTTGTATGCTCCTACTGACTACATAAAATTGATTGCTCTGTTCAGAAACTGCCTAATGGGTTTCCTTCTCCTTCCCACTGATCTTATTTACCATAGTTTGTAGTTGTGTAGAGAGACAAATATTTAGTTCTCGGATTTCTCGGCTTCAGATTGCTCACATTACATACGTGCCTATGTACACGTGCATGGAGGAATGTACCAAAACGGACTGTTTGCTGAAAAATTTCCCGAACAAATTTATTCCTGTATTTCCCTATGATGGGACTAGGGGTAGTAGTTGTAGTACACGCTATAATAGTACAGTACAGATATGTACCATTGACTCAAATATTTGTTTTTACTACGGAGGATATCCATACGTTCTATGAGCATTTAAAGACGAGCATATTTAAGGGAGGGAATGCATACATATACTTATACATATAGAGAGGAAGTCGAAAACGAGGTTGCGTATAACTTTTTTACGCCATCATCATGACGTTTTGTACAAAATGCCCGGCCTGTCTGTACTTACTTAAATGAGCCCTCATGCAAGTATGCTCAATATTTGTATGCATATCTAACCCGGGTAAGCCTCTGGTACTGTACGTAATTGAGTCTCAGTCGGTTGTTTGGAAGCAGGTTTGTTTTAATAACACTCCCGTTGACGTGTACGGAGATACTTATGTACGAGCTCTAACGATTTTCGGGCTTTTGAATAATTAAGGAAATAGCGGAGCAGTTTTTCTTTTTCTTTTTTTTTTTGCTTTTTTTTTGCGATGCATTGCTAGTAATTTTATATGATTTCCTCTTTGTGGAACGTCCCACTTGTAAACATAAATATATTTTTATATGTGTATGAAATCGTAGGAGAGGAGAATTTGAAAATAAATTCATATTACATTCACGCTATTAGTTACGGATTTCCCAAATTTCCCTCTGATTAACAAAAGTGGGAACCCGGCAAGTCTATTAATGTTTATAGAGGGAACAAGGAACAAGACAAGAATTTATTGATGCTGCTAATAGTTTCAGGATTCTTCAGAGGGAACGACATGGAAGCGTTTAGAAAGAATTGTGAGGGATGCAGAGAATTAAAATAAACCAATAGATATTTGTTTTTTTTTTATGAGATGAAGGAGAAATTTGGCCATGGCCCTGATCATGATCAGCATGTCTTTACGTACTTGACTGCTCCGCTCATGTTGGAGGAAGGGTTAGAGGCAATACTACTCTCTGGGATACATTTATTAATTACCTGAAAAACATTGAATGGGGAAAGGAAACGGAACGGAATTTCTATTCGAGGAGATGATGACAATCGTTATAATAGAATGAAGGGAGTAAATGGTAACGTGTATGAGAAAGCTTGGAAATATTGTCTGTACTAGACTTGTTGGTTCCACTGGGAAAAATTCTGATGAATCTACATCCTCAAGTTTTAGGATGTTTCCCTCCCTGTCCGTATAGATAACGTTGTCAACTTTCTGACTTTTTGTATGCCTGTAATAATAATTATTGTATAATTACGTGTACACACCAGCCTTGTGGCATTGTCTTTGGTTAATCCTCTGTCTCCGTACATTCATTCATAGTATCATATGAAATGGGACTTTAGAAAAAGTACTATTAGACATACATATATGTATGTAATGTACACTGGAGGGCAGACTGTGCTTTTTATACAAGGCTGACATTAGCGTTTAATTGAGGGAAGGAAGAGTCAAGCTCTATGTAGTCGTGTATTTTACCTCTGAATTTTTCTTTACTCTTTCATTACTCCTAGTTCATCATTTTGTGGTTGGATGAGTTGAGAGCATAAAACAAAAATGGAATTTCCACTCTGCTCTCGGCTAGTCGGTATCGATTTGTTGTTATGTACTAAGTACGTATGTATGTATGTATGTATACCCTTCCACTCGTATGTACATGCTCAGTTGGCCACTACCCGCCCACGGAGTTCCAGTAAATATATACCTGATCTAAATAGGGAAGTCGTTCTGGGTAAGGTTGATGGTAGGAGTCCCGCTAACGTCTGCTTCCTCATGCCGTGTGCATATAATAACCAAACTGAGAAATTTGGTTTTTCCCATGACCGAACTGGGAAATTAGTAAAAGAGACGATGACCTAAAGTCACAATGATGGTTTTCACTTCCCTTTCCCTGCTGTAGGTAGGGGGAAGGAGGGGGGGGGGAGGGTTTCCGTGCCCAGGATATAATGAAATATAGATTTTCATGGGACGGACACACAACTGGACAAAATGCTCTTCTAGAGAAACTGCTCTGCAAGTAGATATACCTACATGTACATACAATAATAATAATTATTTTTATTACTACCGTAAGAATATTCCCAGTCTTAGTCAGGACTAATCATGCAGAACAATTCTTAAGTACTATAATAATATCCATGCTTAGGCTTTCACTAGTGGCAAACTAGTAACTACTAGTACTCTATAACCATACCATAAGAAGGTTGTCTTGTCTGCTTCTCTCTGGAAAATGTGAACGTGAATAGGATCTCTGAGCCATGAACCATTAGCTATCATCTTTCGTCTTTAACATTTCAACAGTACTTTTTATGAGACTCTTGGGAAAAGTGTAATGATTTTTCCGGTGGCGAGAAAGTGACATTGAAATAAAATGAGTCATCCTTTATGAATGAAGCACGTTGTTATACTTAAAATGGTGACAAATCCCTATAAATATCCAGCGCATGGTTTTAATACTCTAAGTCTGCCCGGCTAGTAAAAGAAGCACATGGGATCTCCGGTGTTTGATTTTTCTTTTTTCCGAATATACTAGTCTCTCTCTCTATATATATATATTATATATATAATTATTTATGCATCTATATATCTTCCTCTTGCCACACATACATATCTTGTCTTCACGAATAAGAAATTTTTAGAAGTTACGAGATAAGGAAAACATTTCGAAATAATTTATTCCCCGTCGTCGAGATGTCGAGAAAATATTTTACCGTATAAAACAAGAAACTGCTTCTCCTACCCCTCCTGGTGTCCTGGTACATGTGTGAGTCCTAGAATTTCATATACTGCCTCCTTGACTTCCCTGGGTCGTAACTTCAGATTACGGAGATAGTGGTGGAAGCAGGGAGTATAAATGAGTCTATATCTATCTACTGATGGGGTATTTTGAAAATCTGTGCCATCCACCTAATCCAGAGCGTCGTCGGTAAAATGGAAAAAGACATGGATGTGGGTAGAATTTTAAAGGTTATTTTTTTTTCCAGGCGCATGATGAGTAGCAGCGTATGTTGAATTTTAACATTGTTTGGTTGTTGACAGGATTAACATCGTGTAGAATGTTATATGGATTTATAGATTCTTATTTATTTTTGAAAGTTTGTCCGTGGTTATGTGTTTGCGTGTGAATGTGAGTGTATGCATTTCCAGTAATAACTAATCCCTATCATCATTTGAGACAGCTCAGTATCTTTCGTACTGTCACTATTATTATATATTTTGTATTCTGTACACCGACACTCAACGAGGAGATGTAGATAGATGTATGTGACCTTTTTTTCCTCCCCTTGTACATACAATTATCATGTTAAGCATTGTAAACATTTCTTCCGAAAAATAGATCAAGTTATCAACGCTGAGTTTTATTAAGTGGATTGTCGGCAGACTTTCAAGGGTAGGACCTGCAGATTTTAATTACAGCATGACAAACTAATGCTGTCTATAGATATATGTAGATACTTATATATAAAAAATATAGTATATATACTAGGTGTATACATATGTACATAATGGAAGGCATTTCTGCAGAACCTTTCTTGAAGTAACTTTCAGCATTCCTACACTCTCACAAGTGTAAGAAATTATTAACCTTTCAATAGTTTCGTATAGGGTCTACCGCTGTCACTTTACCTCTTCTAGACGGCTTCATCGGTACAAAAATTTTAATTAGGTTGTCACGTCCAGGCTGTCTACATATCTACGCTCTACTGTTAGTATGTGCAGGGTGCCATGAAATATTATAACAGCCCCCACCTCTTAGCTTTTTATATAAGGAGGATAGTAAAAAAAATATTAAATTCTCCCATGTTATTATTTATTATCTGTTTGCGGATTACAAAGAATTTATGGTCTTTCAACTAGCCCAAAAACTCTCCATACAAAGGCCAAGGAAGTGGAGCAAAGTCCATGTCGAAACATTGTGTGTATATTACATTTTTCCAAAATATTTTGAATAATTTTAATTATGTACATATTTGGGTCCTTGAACGCAGCCCTGAACTTGAACGATGTATTGATTGTCAGGAAGACAAATATTAGGGGAGGGATGTATTCATCCGTATTCGTGTTCAACGTTGGGATAGATAGGAACTAACCATTTTGACTCGTTATGGAAAGTTACGGGAGATTACGATTGCTACTAATCTAGTCAGTTAGGTCATGCCACTGACTGTCAATCGGGTCAAAAGTTGACCAGTGATATAATACTAAAGCAAACAATAAAGAATTTACACTGTTCTTCTTATGATTAAATTATTTAACTTTTGAATTTATGAAACTGATTTACAATTTTCAGAGTAACAAAATTTTAGCTTTTCCAAAAAATACTTTGGGCCTTTGATCCACTTTTTGGCCTCCCTATAGAGGTTTTGGGCTAGTGGATGAGAAATATTTTTTTAAATCCTTAAAAAGAGGTAAAATAATATAGAGAAATTGAATATATTTTTTTACCATCTCTTCTTATATGTATGTAGATGGTGAGAAATAACCTTTTGTAGATAGGTTCTTTAAGTTCAAATCATGTTGCACAATTGTGGAAGATATTTTTTGTGTACAGAATTGTATTACGGATCTACGGGTATTTTTTTGAGGAGATTTTTCTATGACTTTTGGTAATTGGAATCATTCAGTCGGTTCTAGTAGAAGCTCTGAGCGATTTTCTAATCTAAGTCAGAAATAAGAGGAGTAACGAAAGAGGAGCCACTTATCCGTCCGCAGCGGAGTGTGGATGAAGAAGCCCCTTGAACTTCAGCAAAAGCTTCTATTGAACAACAGAATTGACTTGTTTGGGAATTCAGAATGACCCGGAAAGTCCCATGTTTTAAATTCATGTGTTACCCTGGGAGCCAACTTGAATTATTGCAACGTGGAGGATCTTTTCCTGATTCAAAAGATTCTAACGAGGATCCCAAAATAAGTGACTTGCACGAAGCAATATCTAATTCAGGTTCTGGAAGGGATGACAAATTTCACGGATGTATTCGAGAAGCTCCTGCGGTTATATCCGCGGAGTGCTGAAGGAGACCTACCTACCGACTTAATGAATTTTTTAAAATTATAATTACTTATATATATTTTTCCGTTGTTTCCTGGTCATAATTTCCGTAGTAGTTGACCCATGACTGTGAACCATTTTTTCCCACCCGCAATATAATAATTCTGTACACAAAAAACTTTTACAATTATTGTATGAAGTAGCAGCATTTGGAGCACCTATAGGGCCGCAAATGCTATTAACCATCCTGCACATTCTAGGGCATAGGAGGTGACTAGAAGGTTTTCCCCTGTGAATTATAGAGGATAGTCTCTTCTATTGCTAAAACTTTTCTTGGAGGTAGAATAAGTTCCAGAAGCAGCAGCAGCAAGGAGGAAGCGTATGGCGTTGTTATAATTTAGGGAAAGAAAATTATGCAGAAATCGTTGTGTTGGTAGTCACTATGGAATGTACATATATGTTTATGTATGTATACGTGCATATATATTTGTATGTATGCTTCTGGTTTTGCTGGAGACAAATTAGGTTGTGCGAAGGGAACACCACCTCTCTCAGCCAGACTTTGATAACAAGCTGTGTATACTTATTTACGTGGAGGCACTTTGTAAACAAGTGCAAAAGCTTTCATGCTGTAATTATTGACAATGAGCGTACTTTTGTGATTATGTATATGACGGAGTCTAAAGGGAAACACCGCTTCTTTGCAGATGTATCTTCCTGAGAACCCTTCTACCCCTCTTGTGTCGTAGATTGAGTGGTTTCAGGAGATACTGGATATTTTTATGAATGGAAGTTATAGAAGAAAGGGAGTATAAGGGAAATGGAATGTGTTTGACTCGAAATTGACTAAGGGCGAAGGGAATAAATAATGTTGAATTTATGAGGAAATTCTATATGACCTTTGCTGGATTTCGTGAACTTGAATAACTACACACTTGTGATTTCGTTTGTGAGAAACTTGGTTTATTATAAGTTTTATCCTGAAACATGTCCACTTGTCTCCACCCGTCATGCTTCAATGTGCATCTTGTCGAGTGATAAGAAAGTTAACATGGTTCATGAAATAAAATGGTAGTAAATAAAAATGCAAATGAGATGATTAGCTAAGTGTTGATTTTTTTTGGGCTTCTTTCTATTCGTAGAGAAAGGCAAAGGGGCAGGAGCTACTGGATAAGGTATGCGACCGCATAAATCTATTGGAAAAAGATTACTTTGGGCTGAACTTCAAAGATCGGCATGGATATATTGTTTGGTTGGAGAATGATAAGAGGATATCAAAGCAGCTCAAAAGTAGGTTGTTACTGTCCTTTCTTTTTCTTCTGTATGATAAGATGTGCGTATGTATACTGGATAAGATTCATGCTTGCAAGTATGTATTTCCATACTTTGTTGGGCCAATCCTCTGGGTTGATGTAGATTAGCTCCCCTGTACTTTTACTTATTGAAGGAAATGCTTACAATGTGCAGTCATTTTTCTAGATGATCCTTGGGAACTTAATTTTCAAGTTAAATTCTACCCTCCGGAACCAACGCAACTGCAAGAAGATATTACTCGCTACCACCTTTGCCTCCAAGTTCGAAATGATATCTTACGAGAAGAGTATGTCAAATAATTTAATGTAAATCTATCCGGGTTCTGTTGTACATTTTTGAACTAATATGACTCCTCCATTATCATTCTAGGCTGCCCTGTTCATTCGTCACCCATGCTTTGTTGGGCTCCTACCTCGTTCAGTCCGAATTGGGGGATTATGATCCAGCAGAACATCGGCAGGACTACCTTCGAGAATTCCGATTTGCTCCGCAGCAAACACCGGAACTCGAAGCCAAAGTAATGGAGCTTCATAAGACCCACAAGTACGTGTGGAAGAAAAGTTGAACGAAATATGAAGTATTGATATTTTGATGGGCTTTTCACATGTTTGCAAACCTAGTGAATGCTTTTATGAAATCTATTTTCAGAGGTCAAACTCCAGCAGAGGCTGAACTAAACTATTTGGAGAACGCCAAAAAGTTGGCAATGTATGGTGTTGACTTGCATGCAGCCAAAGATTCCGAAGGACTTGATATTAAGCTCGGAGTATGCTCGCAGGGCCTTCTTGTATATAGAGATAGGTAAAGGAATTAACTTAACTTACCAGTCATGTAATGTATTACATTTACAGATTAAAAATGCTCACTTAAGTGAGTCTAATCTGCTTTAATTGATATACTAAAGTACCTGTGCTATTTTTTTTTAGTTTACGAATTAATCGATTTTCGTGGCCGAAAATCCTCAAAATATCCTACAAACGCCAGCATTTCTACATCAAAGTACGTCCAGGTGAATTTGAACAATTTGAACCCACGGTTGTGTTTAAATTAGCCAACAGACGAGCAGCGAAACTTCTATGGAAAACATGTGTGGAACATCATACGTTTTTCAGGTAACTATTTCGTTTTATTTTATTTTAGCGAGTGAATATTAGGATACGAAATATTTCTGGGTTTACTCACCAAAGATTGCATAACTGCACGAATTAAGTATTCTCTATAGACTTATGGGATTCATTTTCTAGGGTTGGGTAGAGTTGAGTTAAGTTGAGTAGAGAGAACTAACCAAATATAACGCGTGTCGTGTTGACTGTTGTAGACTTATGGCTCCGGAAGTTCCGACCAAATCACGTTTCCCGCGCTTTGGATCGAAATTCCGGTACTCGGGAAGAACATTCTACGAAACTAAAAACGCAACCATTGATCGGACTGCTCCTAAGTTTGAAAGAAGTCTTAGTGGCAGGAATATTACTTCTCGAAGCATGGATGGTACGAGTAGTTATATATTTTCATTTTGCTTGCTATTCATCTTCATCTATTTGAATTTGTGGCTCGTCGTGCCTGATTTGGGAGAACAATCCTGTCAGCCCGTCACCTAACCGATGTTTTGTGCAAGTTTCAAGGGATTTACATATCCAAAAGGGAAGATGCTGACTTTTTTTAATTTTAATGTCTGCAGCTTTAGGAATGCGCCCCAGTTCGATGGAAGATATTGAAGCTAACAAGCGTCATACTATGTCTCATCCTCCAGAGAAAATTTCATCGGGATCTCCTAGTCCTATAAAGGAAGAAGTAAAGCAAGAGAAGAAAAAAGATAAGGTACTTTTTATGAAAATGTTTCGAGATATATTTGCTCGGATATTATTTTTCCTGGGTTGCCATGAGGTATGCTACTGGTGCACAAAATCTATAGTGTGTAGTCATTTAGCACCTGCCGAGTAGTACATAGAAAATAAATTTCCAATACATTCAATGCTCGTGTTTAAATAGGTCACCGTTCATACGGTATGTTGTATGTGTTCATCTTACAGACTATGACTAGCACTTTCCACCCTGAGCTATTTTAGAGTCTAGCCAATTGAGGCAACAGCATGTCTAAATTGCAACTAAGTTTTGGGGGTTTGGGAGTATGTGACGAAGGAGCTAAGCAGCAGAAATAATTTGGAAATATATTGGTAGTCCGTGTTATGTTTATGTGATGTAATGGAAATTTATATTATACCCCCTAGGAAGAATTCACTGAATGTGGAGTTGCCTGATCTCACGAAATAGAGTAGTTCCTTCTAATTTGTATTAATTTTCAATTACTTACCCTTCCATAACATATATGGTTACTCGTTGTTTTCAGTGTTTAGATGTAAAGGACTTGGAAGTGCCAGTACCTATTACTACCTATATGCCAATTATATAATTAAATAATAATTGAAATTAACCATAATTGTGTAGATTGCGGCTGTTTGGAACAAATTGTGATTGTGAGGCTAAGATTAATTTCCCAATTCCCGTAGAATTAGGATCCGCGAAGAACCTTGAATCAGCAATACATAACTGAGGGCTGGAGCTGTCGTTTTTTTATTTTAAATTTGTTATTGAAGTTGTGCTTGGTTGATGTTTCTTCATTATGATATGTCTAGTCTAGAAGCTACAATACAATAGTACTGAATTGTTAATCATTTGTCATTATAATATGAGGAGGAAAGTTGTGTGAAACTGAACTGTCTGAACTGGGCTTTGTGGGCTACTTTCTCTATATAGTTGGAACCATATGGCTCCATGGATGGAGAAACGAGCAGCAGTTCGGATGAAGGCGAGTACGAGACGAAAACAGAGTCACCCGATATGTCATTAAAGGTCAAAGATGAAGGGAAGCAAGTGAGGGCGAAGGTACGCTCTTTGCCTGACCTCGCTTCCTCCCCTGCTTTTCTCAGTAGCTATTGTCTAGAAAACCCTGACGATCCTCAGTGGAGTCACAAGTACGCACTTCAACTAGCTTATCGCTCTCGCAAATCAGTTTGTGTCGAAACCACCGAATGTTTTAAGAAGGTATTTCCAAAGTCCTCACTTCCTTTATCGTCGACAAGCACAGTGATCTCGTCCCCGTTGTCTCGTGACGCCATAAATACGTCTAGTGAAAAATCTTGGTCATCGGCTCTCGTCATATTCCTTTAATTTTATAGTAGTTTAAGTTGCCCACAATTTACATAGCTTTAGCGTCAAACCTTAAGTTGCTTCGAACTTGTGTCGTCACTGTTATGTATTTTTGCCAAACTCCCTCTGCAGTTTTATGTCAAGTCATGTAATTGTGTACACTCACACAAATAAAAATGCATGCTCCTTTCGTGAAAGTAGTCAAATGCAAGTGAATTTACAGCTTGAACGGTCGTCTCAGTCAATAATCTTTTAATTAATAACGATGGTTGTTGGGTATTATAATGGGGTATTTTGATAATTGTAAAATATTGACTCAGGCATCCACAAATGAACGTTCATTGAAGCATATTTTATTTCTAGTCTGAGAATATTATTAAATGTATTCGGATTATTGTTTACTAGAAACCTATTGGGGGAGTTGCCGTGTTGCCACCGCTTAACTTTGCCAAGGAAAAAGAAAAGAAGAAGAAAGACAAGGAGAAGGATGTGAACAAAGATGCTAACAAAGAGAAAGAACAACAACTAGAGTCTGTTGAATTGAATGGGTCCGGTGACCAGACAGCTGCTTCAAAGAAAAAGGTAATGTTCAGGCACGCAACTTGTTTTGTTAGTACAACTTTGTAGTTTGTCCAGAAAGAATCCAGGAACACAGTGATAGCTTTGCAAAAACATTTTCGCGTGATTTCTTTGCAACTAAGTTCCTCCGAGTTTTTAATAGTTGGGCATGTCTGGACATAATTATACATAGGTCCGGTTATTCAGTTATGCTATAACTAGTTTATCAGATTTTACCCGCCCAAAGTTTTGTGGCATTTTTATCCCTTTACTCAAAATTGATGTGCACAACTAAAAGTGGCATGGTACAGTAATATTGTGTAATTGTGTAGTGTTCGATATGCTCAATAGCAGTTTTAAATTTTGCTCTCCTGATCATGTATTACAAATTAAGCTTTTTAAAACAATCTTTATTTTTATTTTGATATAACAGTTATTGCTTAAGTTTGTTATATGTATGTAATATTATTTTGCACGTTTGTTTTTTTCGTTACGTTGTTGTAATTTTGGCGACAACTAGGGATTTGGTCTTAAACTTGATACGGAAGGATTCTTCTCCAGCAGTTTCTTTCGTGGTAAGTCTAACAGTCAAAATAATCGCACGGGTAATAGCCAACTTGAGAAGTCTCCATCATCACTGGGAAGATCACCTAGCCCCTTATCATCATCACCTGATCCATCATCCACGCCAAAGAACTTTGCTTACACAAAAGAGTATGAATATGAAGAGCGTTCAGTGGATGATCCTCGACGCATTAAAAAGCCAGAAATAGTAGGTGGATTTTCTTACGAACCAAAAGATACTTCTGGGACCGGAAGTGAATCGGTGTCTGGTTCTGGCATGTCGAGTCCTGAAGCTTATGACAAATCACCTGGACAACGGAAATCAGTGAAGGCTCGAGGAGTGGCATTTAATTATGCTCCTGGTGATGCTGATAAATTGGCAGAGAACGCAGGAAAGAGGAAACAGATTGTACAAGAGAGAGGTTTATCATATGGAGGTGCAGGGGATATGTCAACAAATGCTTTCAGGTCACCTACAGGCACTGGAACTCCCATCACAACCCCTGAAAAAAATAAAGAGTTTGATGTAGAACCTTTCAGCAACGAGAACAGATTTGTTAATAGTCCTTACTCACAGCAGCAAGTAAGAACGCCCTCACCTAATCCATACGCACCACGCCCTTGGAGCTCATCCAGTACTGGTTCAACACCAGGTACAAGACCTGTGGAAGCCGTCCGAGCTCCTGAGAAAAAAGGTTCACCTTCTATATTTTCTCAGCCAGGCTATACCACGAGCTTCTTGAACAAACCTGTACAAGTAGCTAGTACAACAGGACCAACTACAAAGGAACCGGAAGGTTTAGGCTTCCAAAACCGTCACATGCTCTCGACATCCCCTCAACCGCTCTCTACTTCAACACCCAAAAACAAAGGACATGATCTCGGCAACAAAGGTTCCACATTTAATTACAACACGCCCGCCCGCACTTATGCGCAGTCAGAGTCTATGATAACCCATGCAGGGACACTGAACTCCCAAGCCATGTCCCCAGAATTTGAACTATCATCAGGCACTAAAAGACCCCATGAGGATTCGGAAAGTAGTTCATCTGAAGACTCGGATGAAAGTTTTCATAGCTCATCTACGGAAGAGTACAGTGAGAATAAAGTTCCCACAACAGCAGATTTGGAAGACCGAGGTCGGGGTCGAATAAAAAATACCGGTATTGACGAGAGTCCTACTGGACCCAAAATTATATTTAAACTGACAGAGCAGACAGTTATCAAAGATGCTGATGGTATTCGGCAAGATGTGCATGAAAAAATTGAAGATTTAACCCCAGGAGGAAGTGGTATGGTCACTTTGACAAGTACGACAAACCAGGTAGGTTTTTGATGTCCAGCTTGTTTGATCGGTTTTATGCTTTTTGCATCTTTCTTGTAATATTTTCTTATTCAGTATTTTTCATTGTCTATGTAGTAGTTTTTTGGTCTGACTAAATATAGCTTTTTGTTAGTTGTTTTATACTACCGGCTATACCATTTTGCGTGGCACTATTGCATGATAAGGTATTAGTTCGCATTATACTGACAATGTAGCTTGTTTAAAATAAACTCAACTTTCGTCGACGGGATGAGGGTATATATTGGTTTACGGTGATTATTTAACTATATTATAACTTCCCGCATTATAATAATGTGGGGTAGATTAAGATAAATAATGAAATGTGAGTCACATTTTGTTTTTAGGCTGAAGCTCAAGAAGGTGATGGCAGTGGTACCCCTCATATAAAGGCGACGCAGGTCACAACACGAATGGCAACATCGGTCGAAGACAAAGAAAAGAATGCAACTACAAGCCAGGTCAGTTTTATATTGCGTGCCTGTCGGAATTCCATACCTAGTTTATGTATTGCAGCTGTCTGTGTTGATTGTCAAATAAGATTACAAATAATTCTTTATGTTGTGACAGAATCGAAAAATCGATCCAGAGATCGATTTTTGCGAGAGTTCCAAATAAAAGTAAAAATATTACATTTTTGTCACTATTTACAGCAGTGCTGTTCTGGTGCTGGAAAGTTAATATCAGTATTGTATCTCTGTAGCTTGAAAGGAATAATGTTGTTTACATATGCTTGTTCACGCATTAGTGTAATCAGAAACTTGAGTTGTTACTTGTTACTCAATTTCGAGTAATGAATTTCTTTTTTTAGATTGAAGAGAAAACGTTTACTCACACAACATCAACTTCAGCTCATAGGACAGAGCAGACGGTTGTGACACAAGAAATGAGAGCAACAGCAACGGTTCTCACAACAGACCAAACAGTTAGTTTTTTCATAAAATACTATGCATATGTTGAATACTAAAGTACCGTAAATCATTGAACTGTTTCCAAACGTGTTCTCAGTTGAATGTGGAACCATGTAAAATGTTTTAGATGTGCTGCAGTTCTAAAATTTCATTATGCTAAAACCTTTAGCATTACAGATTTATTTGCCTATATGTACAAGGCAAAGTTACACTACTTATATGGCATAATCAACATTGCACTACTGATTACAGCTTGTTGTTGATTACGCACTAATTTTTTTAGTTATTTATATTTATTTTCAAGCCTTTTTATTATTTCTTTTGAAGTTTAATAATTATTTACAGATAGTATTCCACACAAATGATTTAAACTAGTATGTGAATGAATATATTATTAGTACTATTTTTTGGTGGTGGATCATCTTGGCTTTTGTGCGAAGGAACATATTTTATTATTATTTACTATATAGTTGTTATTAGTTGCACGATCACTGACACTATAACACATGCTTTTATCTTGACTGTTGGCATGCAGAAATCTGTTGCTGGAATTAACCGTTCTCGTAAAGGGAGCGATGATTCCACTGGCACATCGGTTGACCCGGTACCATTTGGTGACTTGTCTTCGGTAAAATTGCTTTTTTTCTTTAATGCAACTTTTTTATGCTTGTTCCCAGATTATACTCCCTGCCTTGTGATTATCTATGTATGAGTTTCACAATATAAAATGAAACTAGGAGTCATTACTGTATAACTAGGAGATATGACTTGAACACGAATTGTCATGTAATTATTTTTGCAATTTTCCGTACAGGCAAATTTTTCAGACATCTCCCTGTACGAGTAATGAGTAATAGTTAAGTTGTTGTAGTGTGTTTTGGGTGTGAGCAGTTTCGCTTCTTAATGGTTGCAGTAACAAAATATTTAATATTACTAGGGTGTGACCTCTTCCATTAGCAACGAACCACCTATTGTGAAAACAGAAAGTGTCAAGTATGACCCATCCACTTTGATTCCCAGTGCTCAGACTCTACCCACTACCACTACTCACGT
Source organism: Allacma fusca (assembly GCA_947179485.1). Classification (NCBI taxonomy): domain Eukaryota; kingdom Metazoa; phylum Arthropoda; class Collembola; order Symphypleona; family Sminthuridae; genus Allacma; species Allacma fusca. Next base: position 8,868,218 of record OX359250.1, read on the forward strand.
ACCTGTTGTACAAACCGAAACTCGAAAGGTATAACGTCCTAATAATTATTAATGTTATGATATATTTCAAGCCGTATTATTGTGTGTTTTGAGGTTAACATTGAATTCAAAGTTTTTTGTTACCTATATATGTATGCATATATGCAATACTTGAGGGTGTGCTCTTGTAAATTAAATTAATACTGTTTAAAATATAATTAGGTCGCTATGCAGTCAGACGATGGATCGTATTTGGCTTCCGGTGAAATTGTTAGTTCGCAGACCATCAGCTCGAAAGTCCGGACAGTGGAAACCGTGACAGTAAGTTTTAATTATTTTATTTATTATTGGTAAAAAATAATCAAATCTTGAGTGTACAAGGTTCTTACTTTGTTAGAAAAGAATAAGTGGTGACGCCACAATTCATACTAATATTTTATTCTTACAATTTGTTATTTTGCTAGCCTGTTATTATATTCAAGTTGAGGTGAAATTAAAAGTTACTTTTAGTTTAAATAATTTTTTAAATCTTCCTTATGATACTGATGGATTCTTGTGTTTGTCAGTACAAGACAGAAAGAGATGGTGTGGTGGAAACAAGAGTGGAGCAGAAAATAACCATTCAGTCTGATGGGGACCCAATTGACCATGACAAAGCACTTGCTGAAGCAATCCAGGAAGCTGCAGCTATGAATCCAGAAATGACCGTAGAAAAAATAGAAATTCAGCAACAAACAACCCAATAACATGATAATATTCAGTTTCCTTGTTACACGTTTGGAACAAATCTTTTCGGCTGCTAAAAAAGAATCTATAACAAATAATTGTATCTCTCTTGTCTCTAGCTTTATGAATACACAACATCCGTTTAAGTATTGTATAAACAAAGTAATTACCCGTTCTGACTGCTTTTTCCTACAGTTAAGCTCTATCGCAAAAGGTATTCAGCTTTATTTTACAAGATACGGCTCTTGTAACAGTGAAGAAATAAAATGCTTGTTTACCCTTAGCTTCGAATTGACTGTCATTACATTTTCGTCTCTAGGTAAAACCTATGCGTGAGAAAAAAAGGTTGCAATACGGTCAAATAATACTGTACAGCTTTTCACAAATACTATATAATTATAATATAATAAATTATTTAATGTGTAGTTGGGATTGTGAAGAATCTAAAAAATTGTTAAGCTAGTACTAATGAGTTGTGTACTAGAGTTTATCGTGAAAATGTATGACAGCTTCTGTACTTGATTTAGTTTAAGGAAGCATGCCTCTGGTTTGAGACATGTGAATGTGGATAACTATTCAAACATGTAAATGAATTATAATGTATGGTAGCTGAACATAAACTTACACTTAGATTGTTTAATACCCTGTCTCTGCTAAACTGTTCGTATGGGGTGCAACCAGCAAGGCGCAAAGTGTTACAGTGCAGAAGCTATGCACTGTCGCAGCTAATTCAGTAATTTAAGCAAGAAATCAAAAGGAATTGAAAAAATGTCTACTCTTACTCTCATACTCGTAAATACCATCAAGCTTTGTTTCTTCATGGGCTTATAGATCGAAAAATCACAAGCTAAACTAATATTTCTAATGATTTATAGTTTTTGCTGGGAAGAGTATCCATAATTCTTCTCTTTAAAATTAAATTTTGAGAATTTTCGTAATTATTAAAACAATTTTGCTCAAAAGGCTAACCAAAATTCTCACTTTAAATTTTCTATTGTCTGTTGTGAGTATGTCAGGCTTGATATATTACAAATTGTTGTTTGCATAGGAAAACAAAATGGTAAGCAAGTTTAAAAATTGATTAAAGATTTACGGAAAGACTACTCCGGTATTTAATTATGGTTGTGCAAATTCAAAGCATCTTAATCCTTTGCCAATCGATATATTGTAAATACACTCTGCGTTCACCGGTTTCTATTTCCAGAATTTGTAAGTATTAGCCAGTGTATTTACGAATTCCTCTAGTTTATGTAAATCTTAATATCAGCTGAATATGATGTAAGGTGTTAATACTACTACCAAGTAAACAATCAGAGTAGGAATACTAAAATCGAAAATTTTCTAGTAGCAACAATGTGAGGTTGTCATTCTTGAAAATTATTCAAATTTGTTAACTCCAGGAACAAAATATAAATCTGAATATGTGCGAAAGGTAGCCAAAAGATACTGTGTAAACTGTAACATTAAACAGTGATTATTGCCTTATGTGAAACACATTGCTGCGGGAAATGCATTGCAAGATAGAAACTTTGTTTCTGATTAACTGTAAGCAAATGTAAATTCAAAACAACTTAAAGAGTAATCAATGTTTGCAAGTATTGTAAAGTAAGATATGGAATAGTTATTGTAATCGAAATGGGCAGCCTCTTATTAGTTTGTATTGGTGGAATTGTACAACCAGCCGGTTAGTATTGGATGTAGTTTTTTCAATTTTCATGGGTGATGTTTCATGTTTTTAGCTCGTATCTTCACTGTTATTTTAAGCTATTTTGTCTACATTCCAGCATCTAGGTTGACTAGTGGGCGCATTGTTTTATGTTATATAGTGTATTAGTTGGGTATATTTTCAAACTGTACATCATAAATTTGTCACATTTCTCTGTAGTGTCTGTGTATCAATTTTGATAATTAATTTTTGTAGCACAAAGTACAACTACAAATGACTCATTTAGATCAAATAACAATAGCAAGTTCATATTTCTGTTTTTCGGTCACAGTTGTGTAGTTTAATCATACCAATATATTAAAATTAAAAAATCATTCATTGTTAGCATGGCAAACCTGCCTAATGCTAAAATCAGCTCGAAATTCTAATTTAATGAATGCTGTCGGGAATTGCGCTATAAGAATAATTCGTAGTCTTAAGTGGAATTTAAAAGTTTTTAGAAAGTAGTGAGGAAAATATCGTAGGAAATTACTGTAATGTAACCGGAAGCCATCATAGAGTTCCTTGTACAGCTGGGTAGCTCATTACAATTGGGGGTTAACACTTTTCAGTTAACCCAGTAATAATTAGTTTTGTGTATGTTTTTGTATGCTCATTTTTTGCAACGTTGACTACATAAGTATTACACATTTTAATGCGCCAGTGCCAGCGATATACAATACACATAAATACGGAATGATTGTCGTGTTAAATTTACAATTTATTCCACATTTACGCTTGCAATAACTTTCCCTCGCGGCTCCATTAGATTTCTTTTCCCTTCAAGTAACACCTGCATTCATAATGTATGTTGTTGCAGACACCTTGTGTCGTTTTGTACTAATGTTTATTGCAAAGAATGATTAGCTGTACACAAGCAAACACCAGTTGGAAGGCTATTTTTTCGTTTACTGTCGATTCTTTACATAGTCTGCATTTAATAATTACCCAGTCAGTTATGTAATTTTAGCAACATTTTGTACCCTTTTTTACACCAAGAAAATTTATATCAGTCGTGTGCAAGTACAGCTTACCAGGTTAATATTCTATGATTACAAGTCAGTGCAGACATACGTGCTAGTATTTTATGGAAAACCACTGATTTAGCAGAATCATTTGTTTTATATACCACTTTCTTTTCCATGGCCTGTTACTTTCGATTGCTTCTACTTATATAGTTTTTAAACCATACCAATCCGGTGAATCCAAATTTATCCTCTAAAGAAATAGTTGCTTTAACACACGAGCTCTTGTCAACCATAAAAAAAACTCGCTAATTAATCGTAAAATGTAGTATGACACTGATTGTAATTTGTAATTTATTACTATTGCTAACACTCCTGGTTAGACAAATACATTATGGGAATATGGGAAACACGAATGACTATCGCTGCGTAAGTACATGTAATTAGTTATTGAGAAATTTGTAAAGCCATAAAGCTGCGCAAGCTGAATGGATTAAATGCAAGTGAATCTGTAAGCAAAATTTAAATGAAATTAAATAATATGCTGTTGAGAGTCGGCACAGAATTGTTTGAAACCAAATCACATATTTCTTTATTTAATTATTTTTCTCAATGTTTATCCTTCCCTGGTACAATAATATATCTTAGAATTAGTACCAGCAGCAACTTTCAAATGTACTTACACTATTTTATGTCATACTTGCTGTGTATACATTACCAAGGCAAAGTATTTTCATCTGAAGCCTGATAAATCGTATGGGTTCATCTAGGTAATGTACTTTTTAGCTGCGTGTAGACAAAGTGCAAATCCATGAATTTATTAAAATGTGATTTATTGTTTACAAGAGTTGCTCCTTGCTTAGATTGAGCTTAAATGAGTAGCAGGCAGGAATCTGTGGATTGGAGTGACCTAGATTTACGCTGTGCTGTTGCTGTTGTTCAACCTAGAATCACTTTCTACACTCTCCTATGCCTCTCCACAGTGAGATACTCCTTCAGCTATAGTGAGTAATACACTGTGTACGCTAAAAGGAAAGAACCCCATGTGAGAAAGTATTGACACCAAGCAGTGCCTATGAATATATTGTCTGTCTGTAGCTTCGGTTTCCCGTATATTGTCTGGAACGTGTCAATTGACAGTCACTAGACAGTGCTTGTATTTGGATCTTCACATTGCAAATGGAAAATTCTTGTTTTACTTAGAACTTCCCTGGAAAATTGAAATGCTTTTTTCTAAGGACTTTTCACACCAGGATTTCTCCTATAGCATTTTAACTTCTTGTCTCATATTTACACAGGAAATATTTCCACGACTTTTTCATCCTCACCATTCAAATTTATCATAATCCTTGATCTCGCAAATGGATTCAAAAGCGCAATGATGAGTTATGAATGCTACAGTTTTTGAAGTATTGCAAACTTTCCGATGGTCTGGTGTATTCGAGGATGCACACTGTCTGGTAATTTATCTATGTATATGACTACCGCTGTTCTGTTTGGAACCATAGCAGAGATATCATTGTAGAGTATTCTGGGGGATCCCAACTTTTAAAGATCATCATTAAATTTCCATTTCCAGCATCTCTTATGTTCCGAGGATATCTTGATACATGAATCGATGGTTAGGTGGAAAAAGAATAACATTTGGGTTACTGGCGGCAGTCTTACACGCTTTTAGATACGTAGGTACACTTGTCTTGTGCATAGGAGTACTTATGGATGGGAATGTGATCACTGAGGATGTGAGTCAGGACCGTTGAGCATCCCTACAGAGCTCAAGTAGCCACTTGAGATATTTTCTAAGCCAAACTAAAATACAAGTTATACACGTCTTCAAACTTTATGTTTCCCCAGCGTAATTTATTTTTCCATTATTAACCTTGCACAAACAATTGCGCCGTATACCTAGAATTATCTGTACTCCAAGTTTCCCCCTGTAATGCAATTTCCGAAGCCAAGGGAAATTCATTTGTTGACTCTAAAATGCATGAAGGCCAGGACTCTCTACATACACCAAGCAGCACTGCACTTTTGTGGATGCGTTTAATTTTCATTAGGCTCGCACTGCATGCAAACAATAAAACTAGCGGTAACTTCATGGACCATATAAGTTTGTATCATTGTCAGTTTTTTTTTCTTCTGTAGCCTCACATGCAAAGCATAACTTCAGAGCACCCCTCCATTCCAATGCCACCCAACATTCTCCAAGTTTAACCAAGAGTATTTGTTCAAATTAGTTAAACCGTGTTCGCCAGTCGTAAAATTTATGGTGCTTTTACCCATTTTAAAAATATAGGTAGTGCTTTTCCCCGAGTGCAGAAAATATTTTGCGAGAGTAGGAAGAGAGATTCCGAGAATCCTCATAAAAACTAAAGCTTTCGCTCCCACGTCTCTGGCATTTGTGAGCTCACTCCTATAGTAAACTAAAACAAAGCTAATGGAGAGAGTGAGAGAGATGTGGAGAGGAAAGTTAAGCTGCAGATTGTGCGTTCTCAGTTTTGGTAATCATGAGAGCATTTTATCACATGTATACACGCCTGTGCGCGTGTATGATGAAGTGGGCCTGCGGCAGTGCTGTCATATTAAGTAGAAAATTATTTAATGAAAGGAACACAAGATTTCTGGCGAATAAAGTTCTCGTCCGCCACGCTCAACCAATTCTTTTGTGATCTCTTCTGCATTTACTCACATTATTACCTAATCTCCACGCCTCGTGAGAAAGGACCCTACTGAACACCAAAATTTCCCTAGTATCTCCACCATCAACATTTTTCCTCACATCTACAAGTTTTCTTTTTCACTTTAATTAAATTTATGACTCCTTACAAATATGCACATGGTAGAGCTAAAGGGGAAGACAGCGGAGCATAATGTAACCCTAAAACTCCCAGACGACAGGACCTTGTTCAACATCTCATGTTTAAATATCTGTGGGCAAATCAACATTTTATTACCTTCTATTACCCCCCCCCCCTTCCATAGTTTCCCCTATACTCAACTGTCGCCTTGCCCCCGTCATCCATATGTATTTCCCGGTCATCAATGTAAACAATTACATTGACGATTTAATTAAGGCTTAGTAATGCCGGGAGATTACTTGTTTATGCCTAATTCCTATTGTCTCAAGATCCTGATGTTAGGAACGGTTTCCCCTGCCCTTTCATCTCTGACACAATCATGCCGGTGGCAAGTACGCTGAGCAAAAAGGTGCAGAATACAAAAAGATGCCAACAAAGTTGACTTATTGTTTGCAATTTAAGTCACATAAATCACCCACCGTATCCCTGGTCATGTCTCCCTGCTGTGTAATAATGTTTACTTCAATCTAATACCAAACCGGAACCTCTGATCTATGACATCAGCATTACAGGGAAAAATTCCAAGCCATCATTGAAATCTTATTTTAGCCGCTGGCTCATATGTACATGTCTTCACCACAAAAATTTTATTTCATTCTTCAACCTTCGGAGGTTATGTAGAAAAGAAACATACTAACTCATATCATGTAGTTCACTGCCGAAATGAGATCTCAAATTCTTTGTAAAATAGCCTTCAGCCAGTTATTTTAACTCCTCAAATCGTATCATCCAATTCTCAAATCGAGCCTCAGAACGTTACCGTCGGTGGCTTTAAAAAGAAGCTTAAACTTTAAAAACAGGTGTTTTATTTCAAATACCACTCTTTATACATGCGTTTGGAGCCTACTACAATGGAATCCAAATTAGACAGGTTTCTGTGTCAGACATTAATTCTGGAAGATAAAAATACGTTGAGATTACCCAAGACAGGGTTACTGTACCTTCTAACATTCTGAAATTATAAAATTTTAATCAAGCTCCATACATATGGATTTTAGAAGCTTTCGCTGTTGATTTGTAAAGTGAATCAACTTCCTAATTCTAAGTATTTGAGTTTTACTTTGAATTGTGTACAATTGATTTTACTTTACAACGCTCGTAAATAATGTTTTAAAAAGCGCAGCCCACAGCCTCCTTTTAGACGTGCACACTTTGAAATGAGAACGCACATGTGCGTCTATCTCCTAAAATGTTGTAGAAGTTAAAGGGAAGTAAAAAAAAGGAGGAATCCGTCCGTGTTTACTTAAATCAGTGCAGGTAAACTAGAAATTCCTGTAATCACAGGAAGAGATGCATGGATTGGATCGACTGTAAAGATTTAATTAATTAATTAAAATGCAGAGTAACTTCCATAAATAAGGGAGAAAAAACTCGCGATGCAGAAATAATTACTCTCGAGCTACTCCGCCCTGGACTGCTTGCATTCCAGCGATTTCAATTCCCGGAAACGATTATCATTTCCAGTGTATATAGCTACAGACTATACACTGGCATTCATACGGAAGCCCATCGTAAGCCCTGGCTATCCCCGATAAGCCCAGATGAGTTCCATTCAATTGAACAGCAAGTTCTATGAAGTAGGTAAAAACCCAGCAGATCCAAAACGAGCTTTTTAGCTCCTTATCCTCCTCCCAATCCACACACGAACGTAATTACTAATCAAGCATACCTGCAGACTGACTTTAGCCCCACAAAAAAAAAAAAAGAATAACAACACTGGTAAATAACTCCAGTCCAGCAGCTTAAATAACTCAGCCACAAAGTTTAAACACAGAATCAGCTAGGGGATTCAATTCGTAAGTAAATAATTAGGATTAATAGGCTCGCATGATTGTATCCATTAGTAGAGTCTAGCATTCATCTCAAATGGAGGATTCCACGGACAAATTGAGTATGAAAGGATACTCATTCATGGAAATACCAGGAGCTCCATAAGACTCGTTTACATGTATCTATCTATATCTATACTTTGATTATTTCTGATATTTGGTAAGGTCCCCTCTCTCTCCCCATATAAGGAATATAAGGAAAACAAAAGCTCCGTGTAACTTTTCCGGAAGGAAAGGATCACACTGTGTATAAACTTCCATGAAGGCACTGTTCATTATTATCACATGAGCATGTGTGGGTTTGTAAAGTTTCCCTCAATTCATGGGATCATTAATCTTGAGCAGTGCGATTACGATTCCATTAGCTTGAACAATACTGCTCTGTTACCATCAACGAAATCAATTGCAGTTTTAATATTGACTTTCACCCTGGAAAAACCGCATAGAAAATTAAGCAAACGAAATCGAGTGTACGGTTACTTTGACACAGACTTACGCAGTATGTACAAAACAATGAGGGGGTAGAGATATATAATGGATCTATATCTATACATATATGCACATGGCATATATAGACACACATACGCTGGGGCTGGGTTAGGAAAGCCGAGAAAATCCTAAGGAAAGTAAGGGGACTGGTAGAAAAACAACTCCCGTGTTCGGGATATACCCAATCCTCATTGATTTTCCCTATGAACGTGTATTTTTACGATTATATTCATGCAAATGAAAAAGTCTCGCATCGTCAACACAATCAAATCAGAGTATCTCATGGGAGACGGTCGTGAGGATGCATGCTAAATAATTTTCTAGAATGAACCACTGAGAAGTATAAGGCTCTCCTAACGCGAGGCTACTAAGTAAGAGTAAAGCACGCACTTAGACAGCGGAGTCTGGGTGTGTATGAAGTGCTGGTTGTAGTATGTAGATATGTATGTACATAGATATTTAGGATAGGGAAACTCCATAAATGACTGCAGCACAGAATCCAAAGAATAGCTCCCCACTTCTTACCATTGGGTTCCAAGAGTAAAGTAATCCTTAAAAACTCTTAAGATAAATAAATAAATGCCGACTTCTTTTACTAGTCCCGATCAGTGCCTTCGGAAAGCCGGAATCCCAGCTGTCCCTTATCATAGCAGGGCTTTGAATAGCACAGAATAAAGAGCGTGACTTAATGATTCAATTTTAAATGGGATGTTGATGCTAATTTTTCTCAAGGAACTGGATAAGAAAAAATCTGGAAACTCTCTCTCTCTCTCTCTCTCTCTCTCTCCCCCTCTGCGCAAATCCATTCCGCAATTATTTTAGCCAATTTCCCTCACCAATTCCGGCTTTAGTTTCCAATAATTCATTGAAATCAATATCATCTCATCACGTTTTGCAATAAAGTGTCTCGCAAAATGTTTTTTAAGTCAATTGAAAAAGTAGGGCCTTTTGCAATCCTTCCACAAACCAGTAAAGGCAAGCCTTAAAAAACTGATTGCGTACTTCCACACAGGACAAGATGAGGAATGAGTTATTAGCATTGGAGGAATGTGCCTTTTGCTACATGCTGGAGAATGATAATAATCTCATTGCAAAATTCATACACGGACTGTACCTCTTACAAGGTTCTCTCCTTCACTCTCTGCTTGCTGTTTTTTCACAAACAAAAAAAATAATAAATGGTACTTACCCAAAGCCTGTAAATGTTGGACTTGACAGCTTTAATAAATTTCGGTTAACATCTTATCTGGTGGAGAATGAAGCTAATACTTTTATAAGATCGTCATTACTCATAACAATGAATAAATAATTTTGGGGAGAGGTTTATTCGTGTCTGTGTAAGGATAGATTTGCATGGAAATCACTTGCTTTTAAAAATGCCAGATTCATCTCACAAAAATTCTTTCTTCCATCAACATTTTATACACTCGTGATTTTGTAATGTCAGGGCCTAAGCCCCACTTAATCTTCCAGCTTCTCCGATTTTCTTTGTACTACCATGTTTATTACCCAACCCTCATCTCCCCATGCCTGTGGAAGACTTTAATATCAACGGAGGAGTAGGAACAAAAAAAAATGATCCGCACAAGTTTTTCTCACCATATTTTTAACGTATGCATAGATAGATACTTATTTGTATAATTTTATTATTTTTCATATTTGGTTGAGGCTCAAGTCATATTCTCAAATCTACAAGGATTTTTTTTTTGTTTGAGCTTTTGAGCATTATCCTTTTATACGAAAGGTGGGCCTGGTGATGACAAGTGCATATGTTAGGATTGTGGTGGAGTGGTAAGTAGGTTTTATGGAGGGATTTAGAGAGCCGCAGTAAGGAAACTGAACAAGTCACATTCTATATGCCGTTCATGTTTATGATTTTAAGTATCCCCTATATTTATAAGTATCCTCCATTTTTATGTCTTCCGTGGATAATTGTGAGTGGCGTAATGATCTGCGAGGAGCCTGATCCTCCTATGTTTACTTTTGAGTTTAAGTAGTTTGGACATATGTGTGAGCTTCCGATTGGCAATCATAAAATCCGTCATGTACTCCGACTGAATAAGGGATGCTTGTATGTATGTGCTAATATTTAAAAAAAAATATTCAATTGGAGAGGAGAAGGTAGTTTAAAGTCAAGTCATTATACTTAAATTTTAAATTACTAAATGGCCTCCCTTGGGCTGGAACGAAAATGAGAGGTAATTTTTATTGAGTTGTGGTCCGCAAATTCCTTCCTTCCGACGTCGATTTTACTACTCGCGGAGTAATAAATTTGAGTAACGTAGGATAAAATTTAATGTCGGTGAAATATTTATGATTCATTTTGATAGATATTAATGCTATGGGGAAAGGTAGATACATATGTATGTAGATATATCCTTTTTAGGGAATTCCAGGGAAAATAACCTGCCATTCCAAAGAGCTACATATAAGCTCAGGGATTTTATTTGATAGTTTTAGCTCACACTGTAAAATCCTCCTTGTTTAATAGAACTAAGTTCCCGGGGATACCTATGGCTCCCTATGAGGGGAGTGTGAGACTATAGAGTGTTGTCTTACGGGAGAGTACTGGGAGGACGGGAGGGCTACAAGGAAATTGTCATTTAAAAGGGAAGTGAATACCTCTTCGAATGTTGTTGGTAGTCTTGTCACCCGCAATAAATTACCTTCTCCAATCCTAAACATTTCCTATCCTCTCCCTTGTTTTCTCTCCTCTTTCTCATTTTCTCCTCCAACTATGAATCTATAAGATTTTCAATCGTCTATGGAACAGGATTTTTTGTTGTCGTGTCTCTCCCAATCAGAATTATATTATGCCTGGAACTTTCTTCAAAAATGTCTATTACACACGAGAGTATATAGACGTGGGACAGGGTTTATTGACATCTATGGATATACAGGAAGGAAATATTTGTCTACAGTAATTTGATGCCTCTCATAAATTAGGAAAGTTGTCAATGCTTCGTTATAAAATTGATAGAATTTTGTATACTTCCTTATTGCACATTGCCGCTCTCCTCTCGTAAAAGTTTGATCCATTTTGAGCATCGCTCTTCTGGTAGGGAAATTATTTGTGTTCTCAGTCCTCGCCAGGGCTCGATATCCATTGTGGAAATACATATAAGAGGCATTATTCTTCCGCAGAGATTTATGAGATGTGATAGTTGGGAGGCGTAAAATAAAATGTCGTACTATTAGAAACCAACTCCAAACGGAAGGATGACACATTTTAAACCATTGGAATTTTCTTTATGTGAGTGAATGTAAATTTTATTTTCCCATACTTTTCCCGGCAAGTAAATCTTCCAAGAGATATTATCCTCTTGTATTTACTATGTATCACTCCTTTTCTCTTTCTCTCTCTCTCTCTCTCTCTCTCTCTCTCTCTCCAGTAAATACTCCTTTGATAATACGAGACAACTGGCGCTCCATTTATTTTCAAATGACAGTCCTCACATTAGTGAATCTGTTCAAATTTCCCAGCAACAAAGAAAGCTTTCTTTTTACAGTAAACAAAATTAATTAAATAAAAATAAGGAATAAAATTATTATAGTTTAAGCTGAGCATAGTTTTGTCATCTGTCAGAATTTCAAGGCTAGGATTATTGGGGATTTTTGTATTCCCCTGTACGTGGACATTGTATAACTCAGGACGATCTTTTTCAGTCACAAAACGATGGATGAGAGACAATCCCGTTTAATTAGCCAGCGTTGACTCCACTGGAAAAATGATGCTCCATATGCACACTTTCCATTTCACAACTGTTTATCCAAGCAGCCCAGGGACACATATTGTTGAGTCGAAGAAAGAAAGCAATTTTTGTTGGGTCGTGCAAACAAGTCAAGAGGAATTTTAGAAGGCGAAAATACATCAACATGTTCACAAGTTACGTCTCAAATTTCACAACAGCCAGATAAACTGTTGTTATGAAACCAGACGGAGGCTCATTTGCGTAGATACCTCATCTGACTTGGTTTACTTATGTATGTGCCCATGTGTGTAGTGTGCTAAGGGTGACGATAAAAATGTTTAAGTACAGGTTAACATGGGTGAAGTGCAACTCTGGATTTTTGTTCCTGCTCCGAGAGAGAGCTCCTCTGACGAGATGGAAGGAGCAAGACACTCAATAGAGAGGTCACACCAGGGAACTGTCGTTTCCTTTGACTCTGTACAAGACGTGTGTGAGCCACTGTTCCATTAGGTTGAGAGGGAGGGGGGGAGTGCTAGGCATGTGTCAAGAATTGACATTGACCGGCTACTTGATAGTTACGACAAGATTATACATTGCAATTACTCTCTGACAATTCATCATGTGTGTAGAAACTTAAACACACGTGGAAAGGCAGTGGAACAAATGAGGCGGCAATGTTTTACTTCTCAAAACCTCATCTCATGGAGTGGAGAGAGAGAGAGAGAGAGAGAGAGAGAGCCCATTTATGTAAGTCAACGCACACTCTCAACGCAAACAACTCACAACTTTCCTTGAAATTCCCAACCTTGCAGTTTGGAGTTGGTATGGTTTGTGCTGAGAAGCAATGCTCAGTCCCAGAGCGTATATGATATTGCTCAAGCTACTATTATTGCTTCTCTGTAATATGCAAGCACAGATTATGGTTTAATGTTTCGGGAAATATGAGAGTTAGTTTGCAATTTGAGTCCTAGCTTTTTCCATTTGTATGCATAAGGAACGAGGCTCAATTCAATCCACGTATGTACGTAGAAGTGCACAGTTCGAGATGAGGGAGAACAATACCTGATGTCCACATGTACTTATATGTATCTATGACATATGTAGAATCTCTATTGTGGATATAGCTAATAATTATACATGGAAATCTACATATGTATGTACACTGGGATATTGGATGAGCCCTGTACTACTATACTAGTATGGTGTGGGGTAAGTGGCTGCCCATAACTAGGCAGTCAGTATTGAAGGGTGAAGGGAGTGGGGGGGGGGGTATTGTGAGCGTGACTGTGCGGAGATGGACTGAAGCTCTAACACTAACTAATAGTCAGTAGTTATAGGGCAAAGTGAGCAAAAATAAACACTTTACGCAGTACAAATACACGCACACGTTGAGAGGGGGACTGCTCATACGCGCAGTCACAGAATCTGCCCAAGGAATACAATTTCAGTCCGCAAATTAAATCATAAGCAAGGTTAGGAAATGAGGTTAATCCTCACTGTATTCAGTCAAATAGGGGAAACTCCCCTCCTAACTATACGTCCATGCGTTCAATTAAGTATTTACTTTCCTCTCCGTACCTTGTTTACTTCTTCTCCCATCTTACTATTCTGACATCTCCACTCTGCTAATATCCTCTCATTTGCGACCCTACACTAAAGTATCTTTAACTCCCGGAACTGTCAGAGGCACTGCTGTTAGCCTCAATCTGAAAATTCTCACACTTGTCTCTCATCCCACTACTTAAATGTCATCATTATGAAATCTCTCCTTTTAAGATTTTAATTGAGCGGCCACGTTGCCACCCCCTCCCCCCCCCCTTAACAAATAACCAATCTCTTCATTGACTCAAAATAAAACTTGAAACTACACTTATCGTTATTAGGAGCATTTAAAAGCTTGTATTTGCATACAATTACTGTGAGTTTGTGTAGATATGTGTAATGGCATATTTATATGTAATTGCATTTTGTAATTACCCATACAAAAAAAAAGGTGGGTTCCATGTTGGAAGGATTGTCAGACAAAATTATCTTGACGTTACAAGGTAAAAGTTTCTCAAATATATTAATCATTCGGTTCCTTTCTTCTGTGGAGCTCTCAATTGAAAGGAATTGATAAATTGCTTCTATTCGGAATAACTTATTCCCCTAATAAAAATAAAATTTGTCAATCAATGTCTTGTTTGCATTTGCAAATCTAACTGGATGGTTAAATCTCCATTTTTCCTCTCAGTAAATATACTTAGTGATGAGTATCGACCACAAAATGGTTTTTGATTTTAACCAAAAATCCTCTTCCTTAATGATACCTCGACCTAGAAACCAAATCACTTATTTAATTTTCTTTTTTTTTTTTTTGAAGGGGGGGACTAAACAGTCACAACACAAAGCCCTGTCAATGTCCCGCTCTTTCCGAACTTCATTCTTGATCGAGTTTAGCAACGCACATGTATTTGTTCTCGTATAAAAAAAACCTTCTCGCTCTTAGTTTTGAGTACCTCTTACCCCTGCCACTTGCTATTATTTACACTTCACCTTTTTCAGCAACTTTTTCTCCAACCACTCCATTTAGAGACGGGAGCCTTCCCCGTGTCATATTTTTATCCTTCAGTGTCGTTTAAATTCTCGCTTTCAAAGTTTTATTTCCCTTTTTTTTTTTGGGAAAGTGTAACTTTTGCGCACTATTTAATTTACTCCATAACTTTCTCTCAATGTCTTGAACTTGTTCATCGGGACTGTCCTCGCATTGTAATATTATTTGTAACCTTACACACTACAGATATAATTATTAGACTACTTCCATTATACAACAATTTAATAGAATTCCAAATGTAATTTAATGTATCGGCCATATTATTACGGAATTATCTATTAATTTTGTATCTCTCTTCCCCAGCACGAATTTCTCGCTCTCCTGGATTTCTGGATGGAACTCCCAAGTCCAGCTGGATGTGGCAGGAGGGTAAACAGAGACTTTTATCTGAGTGGTTTGGGGAGTGAAATAAAATGAACATTTGCTACAGCAATAAAACTTTTTTGAGACTGTAATACCCCGTATTTCTCCACCATGTTTTAATTTCCCCTCAACTCGTGTGTGACCCAGACATCCGCATGTATGTATGTATACCTGTGATCCATATACGAATCGGTGGGCACAAAAGATGGAAAGATGGGCACATCCTGCCTACCCATCCTGTAGGTAAAAACATTCCCTAAATAATATTTATGCAGGAAGCATATTCTATTTATAATAATAATTATAGCAAGTCTTACAAAACAAAATCTATTTTTCGCAAATTCCTTTTATTTCATAATAAATGACTCCAGAGGTAGGATTCTTCATTCATTCCAGGATGAGGATGCACAAGTCAAAGGTCATAAGAAGTGGGTCATAAATTAAAGTAAAAAATATAATGGATACAAAATGAGCTAATTGAAAGTCCAAGAGTATTTTGGGTCCCAAGTGGCCCAAATCCACAGTCCCTACTATTCATTGCCCCGAAAATACAGTACTCAGGCTTCAAAGGAAATTCAATTCGTACTGTTTGGACTTTATAAGTTGTCGTTTCCGCTCTGGAAAGAAAAAAATTTGTAAAATGGACTTGAGCCGTTTTGGATCAATACTCCTCATGTGTACACACCATATTTAAATTCAGGGACTAAGCTAACCAAAAAGATATGGATGTACAGCAATCCATAATCCATGTAGTGGTCCGTCCGCAATGTATAGATATATACGGAGCTCCATGGATGCACATACATACATACATATGTGACAATACACTCCCCACAATGCAAATGTACTCTGTAGAATGCCTAACTGCCTCGAATCCAATGGATTATGTATATGCTGACTTGGCTACAATGCATGTAAGATAATTGCCTCTATATAAGCGGAATGAAAGATTAATCCAAAACGGGAGTAGTGGTCTCGTCCCTGGAATGTGGAGGGACTCAGCGTAAGAATTGGAGAAGGAAGGCTGTTGCTCTATTTTTTTCCGTATTTCATCCATTTGATTTGTATTTATAGTTTTATAAAGAAATTCACGGAAAGTTTTTCGACGCTGCCGCTGTCTCCCGGCTCTCTGCCTCGGCACAGTGGTTTCCATACATTACATGGTACTTTCCATTGGTAGCTTGGCATGGTTCCGATCACTCACCAAACCAGGATTTCATGAAGTCAAGAATGAAATTTAAAAAATCGTATGTGGTAAGCGGCCAGTCGAACCATCAATCTATGTTCAATGTGCACACAATGATGTATTTGCTTGCTCCTCTCCATGTTCCACATACCACACACACACACACACACACACACACACACATACACACACACAGACGGAGTACATTTTCCGGAGTAGCTTCCTTTCTAGCGTGCGGCTCTCGTGGTTTCCTCCATGAGGTAACAAAAGTCTACTATTGTCGTTACGTGCAATTGGTAAAAATGTAGGTACGTAACTTCAACTTCATAGCTATCGGGACTTTCTATTTCCGAACATGGAGAGAACTCCTTCATACATGGAAATGGAAGAGTTTGGAGCGGGAAAGTAATTTTTCCCTTTTGCTTCCACGTTCCTCCAGTTATTCCTAGAAAATGAAGTAGGGATGGAGAGTGAATGCACTGTGATAAAAAAAATGTTCTGGGGAGTAAGAAGAAGCAGGGGCTAAAGGCTGGTAATTCTAGAGACGTTTTTATACACATGCTGGTGAATTTAGATGTGAGTTCTTTTACTTTCAAAGTCTTTTCTATTGAGCTCCAATTTATAATTCACTTGGTGAACTTGACTATCTCTATAGTGGAGAGCCCGGGCTTGAATGGTCTGTTGGACGGTCCATCCGTGTTGGGTACGAGTCAAGGCAAGAGAGCAGTGTTGGAACGATGTTTGCAGTTGTAGTTTCTACAGTTCCGTCCTAGCTCTCAGTAAGCTACGATATGCAATAACTGAGAGGCAAGTCTGTCAGCTAGAGCTCCTGGTTCACTTAGACTAGCTCTCGCAGTGTGCTTTTGAGACTTGAACGAGAAGGAAGGAAGTAGAAGACAGGCGGTTTTCAGCCATCAGGAACACACACACTACAACAACCAGACAACTTCAAAAGCCTCTATTAAAGTAGGTACCAATTGTATAATCAAACATTGTGTCTCTTGGTAACTCCTCAATTTTTTTTCTCTGCCCTTTCGTTACACTTATCGCTGCCCTTATATTTCAACGTTGATCTAACTTCACTTTCCTAAAGTAAAAAAAAAAGGAAAAGACCTTCCCCAACTCTTTAAAGTGAGGGAAAATTCAGAGTGCTTCATATTGGAAAATTTTAGTAGAGAAAGAGAGAGAGAGAGAGAGAGAGAGAAAAAAAAAATAGCTGCTACTCGAGAACTCTGTACGACGAGATATATACATATATAGTCTCAAAAGGAGTCTAGTTTCTGTTGCAAAGAACTGGAAAAGTGTCGGTCAACATCTGCGTAGATTGCTTCTAATATCGACTGCCACCAACAAAGTCTCCTGTCAAAACCGTCAACTGGAGCTTTCACCCGCTGTATGTTGTTTCACAAGGAACGTGCGAAAAATGAACCGGAAACTTTAGCTTCATGCCTAGACCTTCTCCTTTTTTTTTAAAGTCGAAACCATCTGATGAGAATTTCCTTTTGACAAAACTTTCCCAGCAGCGTCGTCCGGAGTGCTGATAAATATTCTCTCTGTAGAAGAAGAGAAAAAAAAATCCGTCTTCTTTCTCCCCCCCCCTCCTTCTACCACTATCTTTTGGTCCTCGTCATTCAAGCAAATCTCCAATACATCCACGAGCGATCTTAGTTCCATTAAAGGTAAGACTATCTTTACATTCCGGATTCAATTTGCCTTTGCCTCCCTGACCCTTTTCTCTCATGTTGACTCGGTTAATCATAAACCAACATATTCCTGTATATATGTATGTTGGGAGAAACCACCTCGAGTTGGGTTCCTCAACAAGAATGTTAGTTTGGCTAATTTTTTTTTTGTCTCCTGCAATTTTTTCAAGGTTTGCCAACTTTTTTGTCTCCGTCATTAGGCACATAAAAAAAAATAGCTCACAAGTTTTCGCTGAAGGAAAAATTCTAGGCAGAGGTTAGAGTCGTATTAGAAACTTTATCATTTTGATGGAAATTTTGTTTACTTTAGAAATTTTATTATCACACTTTAGGGGGGGAAAAGTTTTGGATTTCCGTGTTATTTTTTGTATTGGGCTAGGTGAGAGAGGTAGGTAGTGGTAGTATTTGGAGTGAGAGAATTATTGTGTAATGCTCCAATCCGAGTCTCTATGTTTGTTTTAAGTATTTCCCAAGTTTAATTTTAATTCTGCTCAAGCTGGCTTTTTTTTTGTTGGTGAAACCTCCAAAATGGCAAAAAGGAGAAAGATAAATCCACCCACACTTTTAGTTGTATAACTCTCCACATGCCACCAAGTCCTTTCTCAAGATTTCTATTTAAAAATGGACTTGGCATTGAAATTACACGAATGGTTGCGATTTAGTATAAATGGTTCACACTCACTCGAATCGGAGCAATTGCCTTGCCCTAAATTGCATATTGTTGTAATCAGCCCGACCATTAACGCCAAGTCAATAATAATGTTCTTTAGTGTCAAAATTGTGACACCACAGCGGTGCTTTCACTAGGCACGGTCATACATCCTAACTAATGTCGAGTCATCTCACCATTTGGTACGCATTCGGGTGCATCTGCTCCAAGTCAATTGCCAGTTTCTGAAAGGCTATGGAAGAGAGTATTAGAGGAACGTGTCCTTGTGTGCATAATAATTCATTCCTCGGGAAAAATTGTACTCTCATGAAATTCTCTTATAACTCTCCGCGTTACAACTTGCATACTGATACACTTACCTCGGTCCCTTACGTCAACTCGTTATGTAAGTCGTTACTGCAGCTTTTGGGCACGTCGGGTTTTTTTAACTCCAGTTGCAGATTCGCCTGTCCTTAAAAACTTTGTCATATCGACTCTGAGTAGCAGATCAGAAACGGGAGGGGGGGGGGAAACAGAAAATATTACAACGTGAGAGGGGGCAAAAACTCAAATTTATATGAGATTCCTCAATCTCCCTGATGAACGTCCTGATGAGCATTGGAGGAATTAAGAGTTTTGAGAGAAATGAGGGATCCTCTATGTACGAAACGGATAGATAGATAGTACAGAAAGTTGAAAAAGCCCTTTCAATACTTTTAGAATTCCGAGGAGTACGCATCTCCACTCAATCTCAATGCTTGCGTAACTCTCCACACTGCACTCTCCCCTAATGCATCTGCACTCTATGTTCTAGTGATTCCTCCGTCCCTTATACGTTTTATAAATCTTCATTTGATCCTCCACACTATCCCTGGAAGGTGGGTAGGAATGCCTAGGCTATAAGTTCCTTTGCATATGACTAACGAGCAATCTGTCACGTTAGAAATTCCATGAAGAGGTAATAAATGATGAGACAGCACGCGAGAAAAGTATAAATTACTCCCATTTCAATCGAGCACTTGGGCATTCGGATTAAGATTGCATGAGATATCCTGTCGAGCTGTGGGGTGACATCGAATTCCCACAGATTTTTCCTACACAGAGCCCATACATGCTGCCAGGCCGAGTCTCCGGCCCGATTCTTCATTATCGCAACATGTCCATTTCCTACCTCCAAAAACAGTATCACTTCTCCATCATAACCTGCCAATGCTAGACCCCTCAATTTGATACATATCACATCCAATTTCAGAATTCCATACCGACAATCCAAACTACCAATTTGGGTTAGCAATTCAACCCATACCAAATTGACAGCAGCTTGCCTCACTCATACATGATTATAGAGACATGATTACTTATTTAATATAAAATATATATAGATATAACTTGAGCAGACATGTAATTATACCTTTTGCATTATCCCCATTTACATTATCCCTCCACATCAGCCAGAGTACATTCATCCTGCAGAGACTTCCCAACTGAAATGAGAACTCATTATCTGGGTAATATCTAGATGGAAGTGTTTTCCAAGAATTTTTCGAGAGAAATTCCCTCCTCCCAAAAGTCGCATTAGTTGTAGAGTATTTTTAATGCGGAGCTTGTGGTAGCCAAAATAGAAGGAATAATTAGAGGATGTTTGGAGCAGTATCCATGCCTCAAGTGACGTGGCGACAACGAGGATGGGGTGGTCTTAAAAATAAATAATTGGAGGAAGTAACATGTTTGTCATTAAATACTAATCGTTGTCCGAATCTAATCGTAAATTCAATTAAGAAAATACTCAGCCTCGGATATCTATCTATCTATCTATAGGCTGGAGAGGTTAAATTATTGTGGAGTGGAAACTATAGATAGATAGATACCTATATCTATCTACTATTTTCGTATACCCTGATTTTTGGAGCTAGGTTCCATTGTACGACTGTACTGTAGTCCCTAGTCCTGGTGCAGACATGAGTGTCTGCACAAAATGTTCGGGCGGCCATGACTCGGGATTTTCCCATACATTCGCATGGATTGCTCGAGAGAGCCCCATACTTGCATATGAGATTACAGAGTGATGGAATTGAGTCATGGAAATACGCTTGAGTGTCCTTTAATTGTGTTATTTGTGTCTACTTGAGGATTTTCTCTGTGGCCGTCACATTCTATTGTCATGTCTACAAGTGCGATTTTCCTTTTCGGTGAATTCCATTTTGAGCCTGGTGAGTTTTATTTCATTAAAATGTTGCCCCCCAACAGAAAGCACTTGCTTTCATGTACATACAAATATCAAGAGAAGGCTCTCCATGGAGATTCCGTTATGTAGCAAGTTTCTAAATGAAAACGAGGAAACGACCACAAAAGTGTATACATAAATATAATCCTCACGCTCCCTGGACCAAGTTACTCTCTCCCTCTGACTCTCTCTCTCTCTCTCACTCTCACTCTCACTCTGTCTATATATATATATAAAGGATACATTTCCTTGTGGACTCACATCCCGACGTACAGCCGTGGAAATTTTCATTTAAGTCTTCATTGTATAGGTTCTCTTTGAATTTGAATATTTACAAGTAAATGACAAGAATAATAATAAATTATTGCTGATGGGATGATAGTAAATTGTTTTCCTTGTTTCATTCCCTCAGCTGGCTCTTGTGAAGCATCTTCCCAAGATATGTACGTCAAATTTGGGGATGTACGTACAGGTATAATATTATTACACTTGTACCATTATTTGCTAAGTAGGTATCCGGAGGCACACATAGTATCTACACTTGTAGTGGGCAGGTATGTAATTACATATGTATAGGAGGCAGTCTTCCATGTCATAGTGTACGTGTGGCCTAGGATTACCGTATGCACAAATATAAGTAGGATGGATTGTAGACCCCAGACCTGTACAAGGGACATATAGTTCCCGAATTGTATGTGCTTTTAGCCAGTATTTTGAAAATTTCCTGTCTGTAGTTAATTCTAAAGTATAGGAGCTCTCTCGGGTTCTTCACAGGGCCAGTTAAATTACACGCATCTTTCAACTCGGCGTCTTCTTCGATTCGTTCATGCATAAACATAGGAAATTTGCATTGATTCATTCCTCTTTGGAAATGCGCCGGTGAAAATTAATGAGCTTTTGTTTTTGGTGTCACACTAAAAGCAAGAAATGTAATTCCATGAGTTACGACTATCTTTTGTATTACATAATACACTAAAACCTTCATCATGTTACATAGTCACAAATCCACTGGAATCTCTCTTACACACAACAAACACACACTCTCTCTCACTCTCTCACACACACACACACACACACATACAGAGCGCCTGGATTGTCATTATATATGCAGGAGTCAGTTAAGGTTTCACGTGTCAAAGTCAGCGAGCTGGTGGTATGCATACTGATCCTATCAAATTCTTGAACACTGCCTTTTTATTACACAAAGTTTCTCCTACTGGAATATCATGGTAGTCATAGCTTGACACTACCATGGCTACCGACTGCGCTGCGGTGGAATCATTTCCCTACCGAATCCCAAATCCAATGAACTATCCTCACTATAGGGTCTTATACAGTAGCTCCTAGACTCCTAGGCTTGGAATGAAAATCATTTATTGTTATTGTTATCATCAGCTATCACAATCACCATTAACATCACGGGGTAATGGATTGCTCCCGGGTTAATGTACACTTTTCTTAACTAGTTGTGCGTAGAGTCGGCTACTATGTGCAGTACAGGCCTGTCCGATTATTTCCTTTTGTGTCTCTACCTCTTGACTTCGGGACTGGGGACGGGTGAGAGTCAGTGAAGTGCGTCGAGTCCGAGGGTTCACAATGTACCTATACGTATGTGTTGCACGTTAGAAGTCAATTAGGGGCTAATGAGGAAATGAGCATTTCCTACCGGGTATTCTCAACAACAGTGTGTCCGTGATTTGGTACTCTTTCCTGTCTCCATGACTCTGGAATCCTCCGTATCTCCCATACATTAACTACCTCCTGCTCCCTTCTTTTCTCGAAGCGATATAAGGATAATTATTATTATACATAATTATAATTATGTAGCTAGCGATACAGTCTCCAGTGCAGTACAGTTGTAACAATATCTACGTTATAGTCCAAGATCTGCAATCTCTCTCAATGGTACGCTCACAGGGCTGGGCTAAATTACTAGATTTTAGCAGCTCATGCACTTTACCACCCACTTGCGACCTATAATCTAAAATCATGGGATAAGAAGCATAAGGAAGGGTCTGAGGGCATTGCTTGGACGAGAGAATTCGACAAAAGTGGGACGGAGTTGAAGTTGAAGGTAATTATGTATTTATTAAATAGGGAGTTGTACGTGTCAATTCACTGTTACTGCAGAAAGGCGTCCGCTTCTTGCTCATCTGGCTCCTTAGCAGTTTCTCACTACTGTATCTACTTGTCAGTTAAGAAGACAGTGGGAGCAGTGAGAGGGACATTAGAAGGAGCATTGATAATAAATGAGAGGGCTCTCATTGTGAGAGGAGATTGCAATATTGCAATTATTGTAATTTCCAGGCAGGCATCTTTATGTCTAAAGAAATGTGCCGAGATATTCGTTGGTAATTGGAAGGACGCTTGTGGGTGTTTGTCGGTGTCCGACGCTAATTAGATTATAACGGACCGCAATGAAGGAAACAACTTGAGATGTTTTGAAATTGGTTGGCTTTTGGTTACTGCTGACCAATGGTAACTTACTCGTAAGTGGGAACTGGCGTTGGCTTGGGACAGGGCGCAATTAGTGTACCGTGTGATAATGATGGTTAATTAAAAGGAGGGATACTGGCAAGGATAGTGTGGCTTGTGGTATGTATTGATATGTAGATACTTGTAAGCCAGCGTCCGGTGATATGTTTGAAGGGAAAGGATATTACAAGGGAAACGGTTGTAGGGGATATTTTCCTAGGGAAAGTTTCCCCCTCAGTTGGTTTCACGTAATTGTGTGGAAGTTGACGGCTCAGGTGGTCATTTTAATCTCGAAAATGCAAACGGCTCAATTAAGTAAAAATAATGGGGACAAGGACGGTGTGGAGGGAGACGGGGAAAATTTAATCAAAACTCTCATCACTTGCTAATGTACACAAATCAAGTCCCAAACTGTCAGATGAATTCTGCTCTGCAGATGAAGTCCAAAGGCTGAGGACAGGAGCAGAAGTGTGGTGAGTTAGGGGTTACTGTAGCGCAAGGAAAAACCTTCATGCAACGTTTACTCTCCGGGATGAGAATCAACATCTTTCTGAGTCAGGACTTTAAATTTAGCCCCCGTTTGCTCATTGTGTGCACAGAACAGGGGAGCTGGGCTAAATAGATACAGGAATCCTACCTTCACCGGAGAAAACAATGTTGGCTCCATGGAATTATGCAGTGTTATTTTAAATTACACTCTTTAGAAATCAACAGGACTTTGTGGATGTACGCCTCTGCATGCATCTCCCTGTAGATTCCCACAAATTATTTCCATAGGGTAGAAAAAAAAAATAAAAAAATAAAAAACAAAAATCTTTGGTGCGGGAGGAAAGGTTGAGAGATGTTGGATGAGTTGGAGGAACGTTCAAAGTGCAAGGGGCCAGAGCCACCACACACGTACTACGAGGCATAACTCCGTACATAAGTTACGGTTTAGTCTGTGGTTACGGTGTGAGCTACGTTATAAATTAAATATTGGCTTGCAATACCTCGAGTACAAAACTTTTCCCCTCTCTCTCTCTCTCTCTCTCTCTCCACCGTTCCAACAACTTGCTCTCTTTGTAGATGAAGACAAGGAGGACGGGAGGAGTAGGGCGAGAGTTTTGTAATCAACAGATACACAAACCACCAGATGATACATATCTCATCAAACGACTTCCCTCGCACACACTTTAAAAGTTGTCTGTAGACGAGGGGATACATGGGTATGAGATAAATAGTAAAACACTCCTTATAAACATTTCATTGCATCGTTATTTTCTCTTGTGGACCCGGCTGGGGTAAATCCTTTCGAGAACTCTCCACTTTCTAACAATACTCATAAAATAATATCGCTTGTGCAGTACGAGACTATGGCCTGCTATGGACTACTATGGACTTCCCCTCATACGCACAATCTACTCTCATATTATTCCTTAGCTGACTTCATACTTTAATCTTCCTACCCTTTCCACTCATACATGC
The DNA here is from genome assembly GCA_947179485.1 of Allacma fusca. Classification (NCBI taxonomy): domain Eukaryota; kingdom Metazoa; phylum Arthropoda; class Collembola; order Symphypleona; family Sminthuridae; genus Allacma; species Allacma fusca. The sequence continues at coordinate 8,893,118 of OX359250.1, forward strand.
GGCATGGGCATATCAAACTTTAAGGACTATCGACTACAGGAGCTCGGTCCCGTCTCTCCCAGGTATCCGTATACCTATAAATCTATACAAATCTACAGAACTCTAGATTTGTACAGATGTAGAATTGCAGAGATGAGAGTGTTTGATAGTAGGGAAGGAACGACTCATCCCGTGTTTAGAGAAGGATAGAATAATTATTATCCAGCTGTCTGAAAGTAGATGGATATCAAATGTCATCATAACTTTAGAAATTGAGCGATCGTCACTTGAGGTTACGCATTGAGACTAGGAATGTCGTAATGTTCCTCAACCAAAGACTCCCATTAGCAAATGTGATAATGAGGGATGCGGAGGATCCCATAGATATAGATAGCTAGTAGTACTACTGTCTCTGCGGGCTGGCAAATATTTGACAACCGAAGATACGGAGGTATATACATATATGAGCAAAAATGCAAGGAGGAATACAGATGAGCTATTGTGTGATCCAGAGGGAGATAAACATGATCAATTGTAATCCCACGTGGAGGAAAGGTGAGGATTATGGGAAGGCCTGACATTTGAGATGTAAAAAGGGAAAATCATGTAGAGCCTCCTCCAAACCCGACCATTCCATTGCAAAGCTGTTTACACTTCCGAAAGTTTTTCAACTGTGTCATCCATTCCAGGACATATGTATTCCATTGACACATCCCTCACGGCATTGTACATCTACATGCGTATAGTAATTACATGTGGGCTAACGGGGGAACACTTCAGTTTACAATGAACCATTCCAACCCCCCCCCCTTTGATTGCACACAGACTCCACCGTAAGCAAGCATTGTACTAAAATAAAACAAACAACAAGGACTCCTAACTGGAAACATAAGAAAAAGTAATAAAGGTTAAGAAGTTAGTAAGATGCGAAAAATCCTACTTTTGTTTACTTCTCTCCACAGTGACCTGACTCCGTTTCTTTTCGGGTTGAGTAGATATATGTAAGATACGCTTCCCCTTACTACTCCTCAAAAAAGCTCCCGTCGTAATTGTGTAGGGAATGTAACATTGGAGAATTTCCCCCATCATTTTGGCAATGGGAAGGAGAGAATTTATTCAGAAAGTAAATATATTTACTCTACCTTCGGCTTTTGAAGCAATAAGTAGTCATCTTTATGCAAGTCAGAGTTTCTTTACGAATTCTTCCACTTTTTCTTTGACGTATCCTTTTCATTACTGGCATACCTTAGACTCAGACTCATTTCTAGGTTTACGCTAGTTACATTTGATAGCTTCAGCTCCAGGGCTACTACTCGGCATCTTCTATGGAGTGGACTATCTACTTGGGGGATTTTTGGGGGGAGAATGAATGAATGAAAAACTCGTTAAGGTAGAATAGGAGCCCCTTTTAAAATCACATGCAAAAAAAAGGTCCTCCGCCTAATTATGCTCTTATTAGCAATCCCACTCTCACCATCAGAAAACAAAGTAAATAATTTATCACAAGACGGTTTCCGCTCCTTCGGCTCCCTTCCCAACTCCTCCAATTCAAAGACAAGCACACGCATCATTCAATACTGTAGATAAACGGCCTTCCTTGTAACACATCATAAGTCAAGGGAAATATATTTACATCCGAATAATGTATCCCCGCGAGCTCCGCACTCTTTCCGTTCATTGAGTAGTGCAAGTATACTGTTACTAGTCCTCGTGAAGGATGCAGACTACATGATAATTACATTTCCCAAATACTTTAGTTGCATTCGGCCTACACGGAAATTTCCAATTCATTATGACTCTCGAAGTCTCTGCTCGGAGCCGTGAGTCAACAACACAAGTTACATTTTGCGTAACCCGATTTTCCATGGGACATGTGACAAAGCGATCCTATGATATCCATGCATACGCAGGTACAGAGATTCTATATCTATATTGTATCCACGAGATATAAGTAATATTATATGTATATAGTTGACTCGTGAAAATCCATCCCATGTGAGATTTCCAAACCATCCCATGTCGGAACCAGCCTCTAAATACGTGCAATTCAATTCCTTTGAAATATTAATGACTGATCTCTGGGAAGTTAGGGACATGTGAATGCATTGTAACATTTAGCAGTCATTATCGTGGAAGAGTCACAAACAAACGAAAGTAATTCAATGGAAAGTGCGTACATGTGAGCTAGGTTAATTGGACTGCAGGTTTAAATCAAGTTTTACAAAACCATAGGCCGTCAGCAAAAGAACTGTTTCAATGGAAGCAGTAATAAATTATTATTCTAAAAATAGAATATATGCAACATAAATATTTGAGTTCCACACAATGCTCCCCATGGCTCGGTTAGTGACTAAATCAAAACGTTACTCAAGAGCTGAGAAAACATAAGCAGATCTAAGGCCTGACTGATAAGGCTTTCAATTAGCAACTATGATATTTATATTTATGACTTGACAAAACTCTAACTACCCAAACCTTTTCAAGCCTCCGATGGAAAAGTATGAGAGCGTTGGTAACAATTCCGGGGAGACACCACTCTCTCACTATAGAGGAGGCAGACGGGAAATTCAATTTCATTTATTTAATTTCTTCCATGAAGCTCTCCCGGTGTCCAATGCGTTGATGTGAAGGAGGAATGGGACTGTCGAAGAGCAACTTCAATAAATGTTACTCCCTTGCACGCCTCAACATAGGAGGGAGGGAGTGAGACAATTATTCCGATATCGATTCAGGCTAACAGTCACATTTGCAAACTCCACATTCTATTTTATCAACCCCTCAAAGGAATTTAAAAATTCAATAATATTTTCAATAGTAATTCCCAAGATAAAGTCCAACACAAAAATCTTTTACGATCAATTTTTATGAAGATTTCATCGGCTGGGAAGCTAGCCATTTCCAAACATTTTTTAAAAGTAAAATAGGGATGGGGTGGGGGGGGGGGGAATTGTGAACACTTCTCAGTTCTCGCAGTTCTTTGACAAGGTCTGTACCAAGTATTCTTTTAAATTATTGAGAAACATAATAGAAACCTAGTAATAGAAAATATTCGGAATTGTTCCTTTGGAAATGTAGAGGGGTGACATTTTCCTATTAGCAAAGTTTTCAACTACATAGATACTCACATTTACTTGTTATATCCTGTCCATGGGAATTTGAACAGTTTGAGGGTATCAGGTTATAATGGTACTGCTAGAAGGTAGCAATAATTCGTAGTCAGAGAATTGGAGATGGGATATGTGATTGTGCAATTACATGACATTGGAGGTGTCTTTGTGCTTGGTGTGGAAATACGGGGGGGAGAGGTTCCGAAGGAAAAGGAAGGTATTAATGGGATCCTTGTGTGTGGCAGTAAGGAAAGTATCTATTTATAGTAACAATAAATGAGAACTACAGCAATTACTCATTTCTGACTACCCCCGGCTAGACGAGCGTTTAAGTACCATGGAAATGAAAATCTTTGTCAGAACAAGAAAAAATGATGGCTCTATTCAATTGGTAGGCCCAACGGTTGGGAAGTCATGTAAGGTGGCGAGACCAACTAATCTAATTGGAACATTAAGTGCTTGAGAGTGAGAGAGAGAGAGAGAGAGAGAGAGAGAGAGAGAGTCCGAAGGCATCAAGTAAGATAGATAGAGACTCTTAAATGACTCTATCATGACTCTTGATACGATCATCATCATAACAATATGATTCTGCTGGTAGTTATGGAATCGTCATATCGTCACATGAAATTTGGAGCTTACCCTTTTATTACCACTTTTCATCGTCTATCATGAGTTATGGACGGTCTAAGAGAATTTCTCAAATCTTAAAACCATATCACCAGCCCTGTCGAGTCTGGGGAAGGGAAAGGGGACCCTCCTCCAGAGTGGACTTTTATGTGACTTGATGATAATAAATACAATTAATTTTAATGCTGAATCGTTCAAATTTTTTCAAGGATCTGGGCATGTGAGAGAGATTACAGACCTTCATGTCGAACCTCCTATACTTCACTCATAATAAGATCCTCCGTATGTCTGTCATTAATAATTTGAGGGGTTTTACGTCCACCATAATCTCACCCTTTATACAGAACATGTGAGTCTTTACGAGACTTTTATGCTAAGCTGGCACCCTACTGTTTCTATAATATCCTATTTTTTTCCCCTTCCCATAGTTTTTATGCAGACCAATTCAAATTCCAGTAGTCAGTTGTCATAAAGCAAATGGTGACATTACATTTTTCGACTTGCTTACACCATATCAACTCCAAGTAAATCTTGTGAGGATTAACTTTCAAATACTACTCTGCATTGAAACTTCTCCAATTTAATGGCCAGCTTTATTTCAGTCTCCGTTTAGCACTTCCCTACATACAGCCACGTATCTAGATATACCTATCTATAATTATTTACATGCATGGCCTATGTATCTACTTAATTGTTGATGCGGGGCTGTCACTAAAGTTACGGAGATATTGTACAAGAGTAAACAAGACAAATCATTCCAGTTCCCTGACAATTATAAACCTTGCAGATCTCCCTGTTCACAATAGAACTAGATACTCTAACAATTAAACGCAATTAAATTCCAACAAGTATCCCAGTTCCCATTATCTAAGATCTTACGGGTTTCAAAAATGTAAAACCATGCTTCGTCCCTATTTCAAAAGTTAGGATTCCCTTTAAGACAGGATAGCAGTTCTGGTGGGAAAGCCTTGTCCTTGGGACAATAAAAGTGACGACAAAGCCATCGATACGACTTGGAAGGGAATGATTTCCACTTCCTCTCCCACTCTCTATTGTAAAATTCTGGAAGGAGTCCGGGCGGTGTGGGTAATAGTTCCCGGGGGATTTCTCAAATCTGAAGGAACCCTGTCAATTGGTAACCGAAGTGGAGGATTTTATGTGAATGGAAACTTCCCAACCGACAAGGAAATACGGGAGACACTGACTGAGCTCAAAGACTGGTTTCCGGGACCAGAACGTTTTTTTTTTGTCCATGGGGTTTGTCTCCCTTCATCGTCTGTAGTCGGTACATACAAACAAGCTTGACTTCGCTTCATGAGCAGGGAGCGTCCGCTAGAAGGTGAAGGTAAAGGATGTTCTTGAGCTAATTACTACTTGTAGAAGAGGCTTGAGAGACAAGGACTCTCCTTAATCATTTTACCGTCAGATGTGATCATCCCTGTAATAAAGTTGGAGTATGGAGATATTTCTCGTTTGTTGAAGTGTCCTCTTGTAATATACTTGCGTAAAATTACCTGTGATTTCAACGGGAAATATTCAAAGGAGTTTGAATATTTTACGGAATAATTTACGAGGATTTTACGGTGATTTGTAGACTTAGCCCGTGTAGCCGTACCTTGGTGATGCGCTAATAATGACGCCAAAATTATGTAAAATATTCGGAATCACAGCTCCTTGTCGCGAGATTTTGGAAGATAAAATTTGACATAGGATTCTTCTGTGTCCTGCTTCCACTCCTGTGTGTGACCTTCCAACCTCTGAGTATGTACCTTGGTGTATTTGTTTTGGTCGGGCCTTTTAATTAATTTTGTGCATGTTGGGGGAAGAGGCAACAAAAACCAGAGGGTTGCGGCTACTTTGTTGCATTTTGGAGAACCAGCTGAAACCAGAAGTTTGTGTAGTAAAAAAAAAAACGGAGACTGACATAAAATAAATCTTGATGTTCGGTGAAAAATTGTTTGCAAAACAGCTCTGTAATCAAAACTAATAAGTTGATGATGAAATGCTTCAGGACCTTTATAACAGGGAAGTTTAGTTAAACATGGTAATAAATTTGAGATTTTTTCCTGTCTTGCTGTATCTCTTCATCGCTCTGTCTCTGGAGGTTCCTTCTGGCCAACATTATTACAAACTCACGCACAGGGCCAACTTGTGGCAATCAACACGCACTCACCATTTACATATTATCATGATTCATGATCTGAGGAGGGGATTTAGATTTAGAGTCAGCATTTTAGACTGGACGAAAAAAAGTTATAAAATCGTGCTCAAGTCGATTCGAAAATAACTGGTATGTCATTTAAACTTATTTATTAAAGGGACCTTTCATTTGTTTTTTCACGACCGGACGCAGAGCTTTGACAGAGTCAGGGACCCATTAGCAGCCAGAGTTTTTGATTGCCATGTGTATAGCTATTTAACTCACCATTTCATTTACTGAATTTCATACCGCCGTCTATTTTCCTTTGAGAGTTCCTCTAAGAATCTTACTGAGAGGGATTGAGAGAGAGAGTGAGAGAGAGAGAGAGAGAGAGAGACAGAGAGAGAGACGAGAGCATTTCTCCAAGTTTGATCTCAGTTTTGAAAAATGTAGCTCCGTTCAAAGATGAAATGCTGAATTGAATTGGATACAAAAGGAAACTTATGCGCAATCGAGTAAGTTTACGAGGTCTGAATGCAAGGAATAATTTAGGAGCAAGACTGGAGAAGAATGATATTACTATTGCAAACACATGACTTTCAAACTACCTCCTTTTGACATCCCGTGTGTCAGGGAGCGTATATGTATGGACCTGTGTTCTATGCCGTCATTAACTATGCATGTATGTAAATACCCATGTGCTTAATTCAGCAGTGCTTTGATTTTTGCACAAAATTTAACCTTGTTACTATATAGGAACAGTAGGTTTTTTTTTCAATATTTTTTTCTCCCCCACACATCATAACTTACAAAAAAACTGACGTCAAATTTAATTCCTATGTAAATGGTGAAGATATGAAACTGGAAGCATCGGGTAATAATGATTTACATGTAGTAATTATTTCTATAGTTGCAGCTGCGTGCATCTCTCCTTGCAAGAATTTTTTTTTTCGAGTATCTACTGTGTCAGATGTATGCAACCCACACATCCAACGGCTCACGTTACGTGACCGCCCCAACTATTAAAACAGTTAATAATATTTGGTTAATGTGCGTAAACTATAACCAAATAAAAATTTTTTTACTTGATAGGGGATTCGGGACGTGGGCGACACACCACATTAAAGTGCATGATCCATTATGAATTGATTTAATCCTGTGTGGAAGGTAAACCAAAAATAGAAATGAGTATACTTCCTTCATAAAAGATACAAATTGCCTTCAAATCCCTCCAAAAGTCTGTACTCCTGACCTTGTAGTTTGACAAAGCAGGGATGAAAAAAAAATGACAGTACAATTTTTTTTATACACAATTCTTCAATCCGCCGGCAAACATCTGCAAAGGAAAGACAGAGCCAAGTGAGAAATTCAAATCTCTCCAAAGCTCAGACGTACCTCTTGATTTCCATTGAGTTGATAGACTCCCAGCATGTGCATAATTAATGTATGGACATTTATTGGGATATATTTGATGAAGTAGTTGGAAATAATAAGGGAAAGTTCAAATCAAAAAATTCATCAAGTGGGTCAGCTGAGTGTATCAGAATCGACTAATGAAATGAGTCTGTAGGTGAGTCTACTTAATTCCATTCCCTCAGCAACTACATTGACAATGCCGATGTCACTTATGAAAATCTTTGATGTGTGTTTCGAAAATCTGCGAAAGAAATACACCACTCATTTCTATCTCAATTCTAGGAATCTCAATGATAGGTACAGGATTTATGAAAATCAATCCATTCATAAAGTATAGGTAATTGAGATGCGGATATTATTATTCATTATCGATTTTATTCCCTCGAGTAGTTCCATATTTTGGACGTCAGATCCTCAGTACATATGTTCAGGAGAGGGGAGTGTGACGTTAAAAAATAAAATAGGGTTATTTTTTTCTTGCTGATTTGGTAAACAAACCAAAGCTTTTGTCATGGAGTTGTTACTAACCATCAGGCACCATTGAGCCCAAGTGTATCATCATATTACCTATTTCCAACCGCTCGTTGATTTCAGTACATCTCTCCTTTTTTTCTTTTTCAATACACATGATTGCTAGGAGTGGCTCTTCTCTCAAGGAGTAGTCTCGTCTCAAGCATGTTGCATAAAGCTTCTATATTTTGCTTCCCTCAACATTTTAGCAACTGCCTCTTCCTATAACCTTCCGAGTCTCTTTTTTTTTCTCTTTGGACTCTCCAGTTCCTCTCGAGAATGTGGGATTTGAACAGCATGTACGTATTTCGTATAAAATGTTATCCCATGGAATAGCCTACTTTCTGTACAGAGATTACACTCCGTACAGAAACAGACGGGAAATTTTCTGTGGACAGAGCTACTCCTGATAATGTATTATTTGGAATTCTTCCCCCCTCCTCCGGCATTGCTCGATTTAACTGAATGTCCTCGCGGAATTTTTCTGGAAACACATTCCATCCTCTTAGAAACAAATATGGTTGTGATATATGTACGTACGTCCGTATGCCCATATACAAAAACCCATGAGGCTCCCCACCATCATTACAGTCTGTACCCCGACTGATAAGAAATCGGAGTTCCAAAAAAAATTATTTACACAATTGATATATATTTGAAGAAAAAAATTGGTAAATATTTTGTCCGTTTCCCTTTCCCTATTAGCTTGTAATTACGTGTGCCATTCTTCTCGAAAATGAAGCTTCACGAGCAGGGCCGGAGTACAGTAGTAAAGCTTTTAGTATAGCCTTCCCCGTGAGAAACTAGGGAAGGAGGAAGGCTGTTAACAACAACCTTTTAAAAAAAAGCATCGTTCACTTCACAACCAATTGACAATCTGCTGCTAATACAGTGTGAACGTGTTTAACGGAGCGAGTCGTAGCTTCCTCAGTTTTCTCAGAGCCGTACTTGAAAAACTCGCTAAACGGTTACTATTCGCATGATATTTGCACAAGGATCATATCTACCTGTACAGTCCAGCTTCCTTATGTTAATAATAATTATGTCTGGAACATTGTCCATTGACAGGTTGGACCGTTGTCCAGTTTATTTCTCAAGTGTATACATAGTCGAGCTACAGGAGTGTCCAACTACATTTCCAACCAGGCTCTTCTCAGGGCAACACAGGATTTCCCATTTGTTTATCTTTTGCTCATATGTCCAGAATGGAATGTAAGGGACCTTTGAACCCTAGCATTTAAATAGGGAATGTCTCACAGGCTAACGTGCATAAAAAGAAACTTTTCCTAGCTCAGCTTCCACCCTATGTACATATTACGAATGAGGGAGACAGCGGTCCCGGAATATAGGACACGACTATTGCTACACATACGGATCCAGGGACATCAAATAGTAATGACGTCCTGTGAGCCGTTCAATACCTAAACAATGTATGTATACAAATATTTACTCTTGATTTCCTACCCGCCGGGCCCTCCAGTAATGTATGTACATATCTAATTATCCCATTACAGCTCCTACTTCCAATTATTTCAAATTACATTATTCTATGATTTGGTATTTTATCACAAGTCCTTGTGTCATTCTTTCCACTGCAAATATTTGGGATGCAAATTTAGGCTCTACACTTATATCGTCTGTTCATGTGCCTTCCTGATGCACTGGTACTATCATATCTGAGTGTGTATAAATAATACAATATACTTTGCAATTATCTCAAATAATGCTCAATGTATATGTGTATGGACTGATGTGTGTATGTTAGATATTGTGATTACGCCCTAGTATCGGAATCTATGTGCTGATTACGGTCAATTACATGCAGAAAATTTTCCTGGCGACTTTCGTCTCCCCTGCGGATGACGAGTCATGTCTTATCCAATTTATTAATGGGGATGATTCAAGCACCCAGTTATGATGCTTGAATTTACAAAACCGATTAGGAGGCACAATCAAGTGCAGAAAAGGGGAAGATTACCCACACAGAAGCTATTGTGTGTTCAAAATAGAGCAGAGTGACAATAGTGCCTTGTTCAGAGCCTGTTTGTAGTTCAATGCCCATGAAACATGATTTCATGCTAATAATTATTATCAATAACATTACAATAAATATTACCCTTCCCTTTAACTACCGCTACCGCATGACAACACAGATTTCTTTGAAGACTCACAATACACCGGCACTAAGTAGCTCGAGTCGATTGATCTCCAGGACAAAGTTCAGATTTGCAGTAGGTGTGTAAGTAATTTATTACAGATACATTGACTGGGTTAGTATCTGCCATCAAGTTAATTATATTCATTTAAGTTTCATAGGAGATAAAAGAAAAACTTCCGGAACTGGAGCCCATACCTAGCACTCCTAGAAAAAAATATATAATGGACTCCTGTTATGGTAAAAGTAGGGAAGGGAATTAGAAACAAATGGAAGGGAGGTTGAAATTAGAAATGATTATATTTAAGTATTAAAAGGATGGTCAAATCAAGTAGTACTGTTCACACTTGGGGTCTCCCAAAGCCTCGCACCTTAGATCAGGAGTAGGAGCTGAGAGAGCCCATGATGGCATAGGCTATTTCATATTCAGGTGGCTGTAGGGGATTTAATTAAAACATGGACAGGTAAAGGAGCAGAAAATGTGCCGTATGTAATATTTTGGCAAAATTAATTATGACACATCCCAAGTGAGTGTGGAAAGGCAAAAAGTGGAAAGAGTAAAAACAATCCAGTTAAGAGAGCAAGTGTGATCATGTTAATTCAGCCTGACTGCTAATAGAGATGAGAAATGAGAGGTGTCCAAGTCTGTATAAAAATGAGGGGGATTCTCAAAAAAAGGGAAAAAAAAACTTAATATTTACTGAACCCTGAGGAATGCTGTCATCACAGTCGGTGAACTTGAACAAGTGTGCAGGGCTACATATTATTTTGAGGCTTACAATGGATTACCTGGCAGGACAAGGCGTATTTTTCATTGTCAGTTAACATGAAAAAGGTAGTAAAGCTTCTTGAAGAATATCTGAGATGACAGGGAGGAAATCTATGTAATTCTCTACCTCTCTCTTCATCCACCGCTTGTAATCTTCTCCCATGTTCAACACGTGCCTATATACACGCCAAGTGAGACGAGCCACCTCTTTTATCCGTTTCTTCCCCATAGTCTCCCTTTATTGCAGCATACCTTAATCTCGGCAATATCTCCAGAAATATTCATGTTTTCAACGTGCTTTCCCAACCAGACAGTCCCTATATTTTCTCAAGATATTCCCAATTGCGACATTCCTATTCATAGATACAGAGATACCTACATCCAAATGCCACGATCCTGAGCCGACTCATCGATAAATATGAATGAATCCCACTTATACACACACACACACACACACACACACCTTGGCACGAAATCCCCTCATTTTTACCTTAACATGGACACTACTCATAAATACCATCATATTATATTGATATGATATGCGAAATTGATAGAGACTTCTACCCTACTCCCAGATAACACGTTAATATCCTATGAGGTAGTATTCATAAATACCTGGATGCCTGGAGATAAGTCTACTTGAGGTCTGGTCATAGATAGATATGTGTCAATTCTCTGAAGAGATCCCTATGAATGAGTCCTGGCTGTTATCTCGGAAGGAATAATTTTATATCAGCTAGCTGATATACATAGGTACTCCTCTCTCTCTCTCTCTCTCTCATTTATTATGTATTCCTGATACGTCCCTGTCTTCCCGATCTGGAACAGAAGCCCATTCCACATGAAAAATAGAGTCCTTCCGATAATTAGCCCCACTTGCATGAAATCCCCATGCTAGAGCACCTCTGATTTTTTTTTTACGTCAATTAAATATATTGTCTTGAAACTTACATGAGTTATTGCATCCCTACCTCAAACAATTTTTCATCGGAATTTTGATTCAGACGTCTGCTAGAGAGAGAGAAAGATCTGAAGGATTTCACCTCTCAGAATTAATCCTCCGTTCCTCAAACCTTCCCTTCCAGAATTCCCAGATTGTTCCTCACAAAAGGGAGAGGGGAGGTAGTTGGTGATTTTATTGGAATGACGATAAGGTCTTCATGCATCTTTAGCATTTTTGATGAAGACTAACGACTCTCTGCAGTAAGTTCATTGTGTGGAAGGTAAACCAAGGAGGAAAAGATGGTTAATTTGGGGGAAAGTAGGAGCCTTTGAGGATTTGCAGTTTCAAGGGATATTTTTTTTCCTATAATTTTTTGAAGATTGCAAGTTTTGGCCTGTTATAAGTGGAGTATCATGTTTATGGGAGTCGCTATCTTATCTTTATATTTAAGTGTACCATTGAGCGTGAAAAGCTGGGAGACTCCAACTTGTAAATGGAATCCAATCCTGGGATGCTGAAATGGTGGAATTTCTATGTTAATTTAATCAGTCTGATGACAAGCTTTCCTATCAGCCTCGTCTCTGCATCTCGTCAGCAGACTCATGTACATACGTCTATCTCCCCATTGTAGTTACTAATACACTAATACCTACACAAGTGCAGAAATATCTGTATAATGGAGTATGAGCTGTGTATATTGCAAACAGAACTAGAATAGAGACAGTAATTATATATGTATAGTCTCTCCACAAGTGGAACTATGCATGTATGGAAATGTTTTTACTTCAAGCTTCAAATAGTGCAAAGGGGTTTATAAATTGTGTATATATTGAGGAGTTGTAGGGATGGAGTCAGAGGAGCGTAGGTGTGAAGCTAGGCATTTAAATACATAGATTTAAATTCCAATTCCATGTAGTATAACTTCACTTCACTCAAACCAGATTCATATTTACGATAAGACTTGGTGTGGAAGGATTGTGTGAGGAGATAAGAGAAACTATATGGGAGTTGACTGGGAGAGATGGAGAAACATTTTAATAGAATTTCATTTAATTTTCATTAGTTTCCTGGCCTATAAAATAAAATTTAATGAATGCTAACGGAAACGCTTACATGTCTCTGAGCCAGTCACTTTTCCAGTTTTATGCAATCTGAGCACGCAGTCGGACTCAAAAAAATCTAAAAAAGACTTGTTGTAAATAAATCTCTAATTGAGAGTTTCTAGAGCTCAAAGCGAGGAAGGTCATGGTGGTAGTGGGGAACTTTACTTTGTACAGTCGGCCCTCCTTAGAACAATTGTCCCCAACTGGGTACAATTACTAACTGACCGTTCCTTCCCTATTGTCAATATGTGAGCCTTATATCCTGAGAGATGTCCATCCTATCTATACTTTTGCTATGTACAGAGGGGCTCCGACAGGGACAGGGCTATAGCTAGAGATGACTGTACATGTGAGTTTTGGCATCCCTCTCACTGACAATCCAATGCTCATCCTTTCAAGGTTTATACCAACTTTTAATTAAGCAGCACTTCCAAAACTACATAGATACATCTACATGTGAGTTTCTTGTATTTCATGCCACTAGACATGCTATTAATTTGTATTCTCCCCTGTCAATCCCACTTCGTTAGTTATGTATGTATATTCCGAACAATTTCTTTTGAGACACTTCCCTGGGTTGAGCACATCTCTAAACAAGTGGATGGAGATGGTGCAGGGAATTAATTTAAATTTACATTAAGCTAACTGCGCTCTTGATATTTATTTATTTTAATAATAAAAACATGACAATTAACAATGGGGCTATTGAGCTCCGGGGCTAGATTATAAACACCCCGTGAGGTGAAGTATAAAGCGAAATGAGTGAGGAGGATGGAACCCGGGATAGAATTGAAGGAGGGGGAGCTGGAATCATGAGTCGGGAATGAGAATGACCGGGTTGGAAAATGGACCACGGTTTGAGATAAGGCCTCCATGTAGTAACATATTGAGGAGGGTTTGAGTGTGAGAAAGAGGATTCGGAGGAGGGTTCTTTCTACATCGCGCCTCACGAGACTGAGGTAATAGGAATAGTACTGGAGCAGGGAAAGGGTGGAGATCGAGCGGGTTTTCAGGGATGGGGGATTTCCAGAGATTTATATGTCAAAATAACAAAAATAAAAATTATTCTTTTATATATTCTGATGCTATGCCCGGGCGGTTGTGGATTTTTCAAACCTTAGGTATTTCGGGGTAAACGGGTCGATGAACACCCCAAGGGTGGTCATCGACTAGTTTAATTAAGCTGTCACGGGAAACCTTGAGCATACACAATTTCCGTTTGTTATTTTTCATTCCACTTGATATAATAGACTTTCTGTTAAGAAAACTCTGGACATGTCTCTTCTTGACAATTATCATGCCGACGTGGGTAAGCTTTTGGTGCAGTAATACCGTGTTCTGTGACAAGCTACTGGATCATTTATCGGTTTTGAGTGAATACAAATGTTATTAGAGTTTTTCTGTCAATTCGGTAAAAAAAATAAAGAAATATCTGTAAATTCAGTTTCAGTAATTATCTACTCCAAGCTACGATTTGACTAAAAATGTTCTTCCATTCTGCTCAAGGAATGTAGTGACCTTTATTAATAATAATTTGCTATTTAAAAAAATTACAGTCTCCTTTACTTATTCATGCTAAGAGCGTGGGGCTCAGTGTCCGTTTTTCGTCTTCGTCATCATTTAATTAAAGAGGCGCTGATGAAAAAGTATGCAGCACGTATTATATAGGTTGGGCGTCGGACAGGAGAATAGTTTCTTTTTGAAGAGATTATGCGGCATTGGGTGGTATTCATTGGGGAGCGGAATTTTTGTCAAAGGGCGTTCAAGAAAGAATGTGAATATTTTATTTACGACTTGGGATCACAAGACTAGAATACTCTTTCATCCTTTTGGAATTTTTAGGGGCGCATTGAAACTGAGAGTCTGGAGGCTTCGGAGAGTGGTTTTTCTTTCGTCGCGCCTCACCAGAGTGAGTGCGAAACAGGACTACAGGTTGAGGACTAGATACTGCATTATGGGTTTACATATACGGGGGATAGAAAAGAAGTTACAAGGAAGATCCTTGTTAAGGATCTTCCTCAAATGCACAAGAGTCTCACTCTATAAACCCGATTATGTTATGCCTTGCTACAATGATACAGATGACTGCTCACTGCTCATCCTTCTCAGTTTAGTACGGAGAGTTGCATAATAATGACGCGCTTCATGAAATAGGGTCATAAATAAATATGAACTATCAACATCTCAAGGCGCAAGCAAATGGTCAATTATTTGGAAAAAACATACGCAAGTGTTGATACGTAACCCGAGAAAAACTACATAGAATAGAGATCAAATGGGGTTAGTTCCCAATTTCCCTCTCATTCACTCTCTTTTCGTTGTAGTTTAAATAAGCTGGTCGTAAAATCCTTCCAGCGTGAATAGGGAAGATCCAGAGTATGTCCCTATCTGCGAAACCTTCGGTATGGTTCAAATACAATTTCCCTAACATTACACTTCTTACATGAACTAAGGAGTACATCCTTGCTGGAATTTTTCAAAAGGCAACTTCCAATTAAATTATGAATGGCTCTCAATCTCTCTGCAATTTTATTTGCAGATTCTCTATAGCCTATAAAAAAAGGAAGGACAAGGGTATTTAAATTAAATGGAGCAAAAGGGAATAATTTTATGGAAATAAGTATTATTACACTCCCGTTTATTTTCAAGAGATGTGATAATTGGCTCAGGACAATTGGAAAATATAATTTCAATAATCGCAAAAATTTGAAACCTAATTATTGTACATACATAAAGATCTGTTCCTCATAATCATTTGTGAGGAGGAAAAAAAAAATGTTTCATCTTCAGCCGTGAAAGAGAAGCAATAAGAATGATTACTATTCTCCACACCCAGCAGTTCTTTAATAAAAATGTACTCATTATACTAATTACTTCCAATGTTCTTTTCTTCCCTTTTTTGGCAGCATTTAAAAGTGTCAGGAGTAGTTTTGCTTAACCTTAAGGGAACTGTAGCATATAAACTAGCCCATGCTTTTTTATACATCCAGTGGTCACATTAAACAGAAAGTAAAATTTAACACAAAAAAAATATCCCCCATAACCCATGAATCATTGACACGAGGGATGGTGTTAGCAGGAAAATTAATACCGCTTGCTCAACGCTGTCAATTAACAGAGAAATTATCGTCGTCGATACAATATCACTTATAGGCAGCTTACGTGGGAACTACTTGTAAAAAAAATAAAGAGATAAGACAAGGTAAAATAACCTCAAATATTTAGAGGGGATCGCGGGGCCTATCTCTCACAACTGCCTTTCTAAATCATTGTTCGTAAACAGAGCCCTCAATTATGCCAAGTTAAAGCATTGGGCTTTCCTCATGCCGAAACTTGTAAAGTTAATTGTAAAATTTTTTAGCATCCCCAACGTGTCACATTAGGTGGGGGGAAGCGTCCAAATGGGAAGTTATTTGGGTGAAAAAAAATGTAGATTATTTATGGCTAAAATTCCCATTAAACAAAATATAGTATTATTATTAGTTCACAAAAATAGTTTTTGGCACAGGGAAATTGTGAAACATTAATCAAGGTGAGGCTAAATGGTTTACGAAGACGGTCTCTCCTCATGTGTTCCACATGAACATGAGGTAGAAAATAACGCATTTGTTTGCGAAATTTTTAAAGTTGAGCTGATAGGAATCGGTCCTTATATGTAGATATGAGGGATATAATTCGTTCGTGGGAAGGAGAGCCTCTAAGCACTATTTTAAGTACCATCGGCTGAGCGTTATTAGCACTCTTGAGTATAATTATGTATAAATACTTGATCTACAGAACGAGGGGGCTTAGACATATTTCAAAGGCTTGGATACATCCCTGTATTAATATTCTGCTGTCTATTGTTCATACATACATTATGCATATGTTTGGATTTGTCTCTCTTGTAGGATACTCAATCATGACACACAAAAACATCCAGAGCACACTTACATGACTTGAAGGGGCTGGATATGTAATAGAAAGATGACATAGTGTGTTACAGGAGAGAGAGAGAGAGAGAGAGAGAGAGAAGAAAAAATACATTAGAATCATGCTTGGGTAATAATCCTAACTCATTCCTCTGAAATGCTTTACCTACCTTTCCTATCATTACCTAGATATGTGAAGTCATTCGACTCTCACTCACTTTTCATGGCAAAGGTCTTGGTCAGCCTGATTTGCATTGATGTGCTCTCAGAATGTGAGGCATGAGGCTATATCAATGCATGAGTCTCTCATCATCGAAAGCCTCTGAGAGTCCTATATATAAATATATACACGCGAAGTACGCGCGGAGCATACTGATATATTATTTATAACTGAATGTTTATTTAGTCAGTGTTTTAGCAACAAGGATATAACCAAGTTATAACGAGGAAGGTTGTAATAACAACACCTGAAAAATCCTTATCTAAATCTCAGTTCCCATTCCTGTGCACTCAACTCGATACATTTTTCATTGGACTCGGCACAGCCTCATGTACATACTTAAGAAACCTTCGGTATTTGAGTGGTTGGATGGAACCAGCAAAATAAATGAATACTTTAGTGGGGTATGGTAAACCAACAAGACTGAGCATATCACTGTGCTGTGGTGGTAAGCAAACCTATACTTAATCCTCCATCCATCATTGGAACAAGATAGGATAGGTCTCCAATGGGGAGACATGCAAATTGTAGTGTTTCTTCGCATCCCATGACTTTCCTCACAATTATAGCACAGTAACACATCAAGACCATCACCTCACTGGAATTAGTATTAGTGTCAGTTTCCGTATCCTTGCCACAACTCTCTCTCTCTCTCTCTCTCTCTCTCTCTCTCTTACTCTCTTACTCTCTAGGTTTGCATGGGAGTTTTTGCCTCAAAGACTAACCCATAGTCCAGTGCCAAGGTGTACCTACCGAGCTTCTAAAAGCTTGGACGGAGCACCAAGACATTACATTACAAGAAAGTTCTGTTCACCAGCGTGTGGTCCTTTGGTGGAAAAATCTTCGTGGGGATTTCTATTTCGGAGATTTCATAGAAATAAAAATATCCACACAATTGGACTTTCAGCTGGGTTCCCCACCGCAAAAAAAAAAAAAAAAGAAAAAAAGAAGTCCAAATTAAGTGGTCCGTGCTCCCTTGATTGTTGTCTAGTGAATTTTTAAGCCTCACTTGTCACATGTCAAGTTCGGCTTACAATTACGTTAGTTTTCAAAGTCCCTGTATTTGAAGCCTGAGCTAACGTAAACATTGATTGGAACCTCTCACTTGTTCTTGTACACAGGCCAGTCGTTTGTTTCCAGTGGGTCTTCTCCTCCCTCCTTCCTTTTCCTCCAGGTTCAGATGAAGCCTTCAGTATGTGCATGCTTAGCTTCGATGTCATCCTCCACTAAGCACAAACACTCTCCCCACCGGATTTATAGACATGGAGCCGAAACTGGGATTTTCTTCACGCTCCTCGTCTTGGCCTCGTCAATTGTTGTGATATCTGGCCAATTTGGACCTTTTGCAGACATTCAGGTTCGACCACAATTTTTCTCTTTCCTCTTTTTTTTTTTTCGTAGTTCTGTAGAACTTCTCTATATGTTCTGTATTTATTTAAGATATCCTCCGGAATTGCTTCCCTGTTTTTCACGTCGTCCATTTCTTACGGCTGGGGCGAGCAATGGGGAATAGGAAATGAAAGCAAAACATGTTATTTCGATTTCACCTCCCAACTCTTTTTTATTTCCTCCCATTACCCTTACCCGCCCAGAATCTATGAGTCGGAGTTTCCATTATTTTTAATGTCCTAGAATTTTTCCTGATTACATCCCCAACCTAGAATATCAATGGATTTGAACTTAATTTCCCAAAGTAGTCCTTCCTTTTCCCAGGGACTCTGTACATTCCAATATTATATATATAATTATATATATAATCATTACAGGACCTACTATTTATATGAGGTATAATTAATGGCATACACGAATTCATCTCAAGGACTATGGGACAGATATTTTTAGATGCTGATTTATGCAAATGACGTTGCCCATTTATGGAAAAACCTCTCTCCTCTACCTTCATTACATCTCTAATTATTATATAATTTTTTGAGAACTCGCCTCGGTCTAATTAGCACGCGGGCCGGGTTTCAAACAAAGTCCTGCTTTTGTTCTTGTAATCAATAAAGGAAGTCTAGAGTTGTAGTGGACGGTTCCCTTTGAGTGGAAAGGATTGAGCAGAACAAGTTACTCTCAGTTCTTTGTAGAATATAATAATTATTGCTTTGAGATTTCCATTAAAGGACAAAGTCCCGAGGAAACTCGGTTATCTCCGTGGGTAACAAAAGATATCTTTTTAGGGGATATTAATGGTTTGTGATGTTTTAGGGCGAGTTTTGCCGGAAACGAATCGGGGGATGTTGTCCAGGACGACTGGACGAGTGCTCCACACCCATTCTAGGAACCCTTTGCTACTGTGACCATTTTTGCAACAGGACTGATAACCCTGACTGCTGTCCAGATTTTTGGGAGTTTTGCCTAGGAATCTCAAGACCCTCTCCACCTCCTGACGATGTCATTTTACCAAGTAAGACTGGGTTTTGATCTGGCTCTTCCCAGATTTCTTTGAACTGGGCAAAATAGATGATACTTTTGCATTACTCAGTGTTCCGTATGTACATCAATGGGGAAACTGACTTAGAGAGTGTATAGCCTGTATTCACAATAGGATGCATTTCTGTTTATTAAATTATAACGACAATAATATAATTAGGCAAAGTAAGAGCGAGGGTTAGCTCTAAACAGGCCAGCTTTCGTGAGCCTAAGACCTTTAACCTGACAATCAAAGCTGGTTTCTTATTAGTAAAATGCATATGTTTTTTTGCACAAATACTATGCAAAACAATTTTTCTTCACATAAACTTTTCAAATGCTCGCTTTTGTTTTTAAAAAATGTAACAAAGACAGTCAAAAGTTTCCTTTAAAAAAAGTTTCCAAATGTTCATTTCTCCTGTTTAAAAATTCTGGCATTCTGTTTGTTAACTCCCTGACAGAATTTACCTTTGGCTTCTTTCTGAATAACTTTGCCTCTCATTTTTTTTAAGGCTTTCGTAGGCTGTCACTTTCAAATTCAAAAGGATTTACAGGTCCTCATTTTTTGTTCTTACAATAATAATTATTATTATCTGAGGACGTGAAACTGAAGTAGGAAAAATCAAGGTATACATTTCGTTGGATACTTGAAGCAGTCCATGCCATGTACCATGTGAGACTATGTAAAAAGATTCCTTAGGAAGAGAAACACATTCCATAGCTGGAGTATAAAGCAATATATCACAGGTAATATGCCTTTGGTCGACCGACGTTGGAAGTTAGGGAAGGAAGATAATAGAGGATTTGCAATATATTGTTAAGATGTAAATGGGATGAGCTCATGTGGAGGCCATTCCTAATGGTCGAGTCTTCGGCAGCAGGGATCGTGTGTAACTGTTCTGAAGGATGTGGGAAGGACTGAGACAGAGAAATTCTCACATTTTAAAATAATTACATTAAAGATTCCTAACAGTAAATGCCTTTGATCTCGTTTGGCTCTATTAGTGCGGATATTGTACATTGCCTGATCATTCCCTGATGATTTGACAGTGTCATCAGAGAATTGTCTGAGATATGATGCCTACGGGGGGAGAAAATTCCCTTGTAATGTTTTAGTAATTCTGCATCCAGTTGTGTGAGCTGTTGCTATTTTTAATTTGATGTCTGGATCTTAAATAGGATTCCCTACTCAGAGTCCCCCATTACTATTAATATACCACTCCAGTGACTGTTGTCTTGTGAGTATAAGCTTGGGGAAGGGATGAGAGGGACAGGGTTCTTGTAGGCTAGTAAAAGTATCCGCGAGAGAGTTACAACATTCGACGACGTCCTCGTCGTCAAATTTTGAAAATGCATCCACATTCTTTGGTTTCATTTGATCCCGTAACCGTTTACACAGCTCATTTGATGGTCGCCTGGGATGAAGATTCATGTTTATTGAATGGCACCACGTGGAGAATCTATAATTTAGAAGTGGTTTTTCTAAACATAGGAAGCAGAAGAGTCTCTTCCACTTACTTATGCGAGAGGCACACTCAATCTCCACATTATATCTTAAAAGTTATGGTAAGACCTGTAGGAGAGTGGTGAAGCTGAGAAAGAGGAGAAAAAAAAACGTGTGAGAATGCAGAAGACATTATTCATATCGATAATATCCCCATATTCACCCAGTGACAAGTGCAAATAAAACTTTATTTTTCTCTCACCATTACTCCATTGCCACCGAGGAAGAATGGCCGGCAGCATGTCTAATTTGTTGAAACTTGGATAATTGAATGAATCTTTAGCATTCAGACATCTCAGTAATTTTATTTTTTTTCTCCAGCTTTGCACTTGTCGTCCAGGATCCTTTTTTATAGCCCAAATATGACGTAACTTATATCTTGTAAGTATATAGCCTCCCTTGTCTCATCTCCTCTCAAGTCTACACAAAAAAAAAACTACTCAATTGCATATATGCGAGCCTCAAGGCTTGTACACTTCAACCTTCTCCGATTCGTGAGGTTTTAGTTCCATATCAAGTTGAGGATTTTGACATTCCTAATTTCTTTTTTTTTTCTTCTTCTCAGGATGTTTCCACAACGGACAGTATTTTGACTACGAAGCCACTACAAAGATCAACTGTAATCAATGGTAAGATTTATATTTTCTTGTCTCGTTGTCAGTCACCAGTACTAATTGAAATTCAAATGAGATATTAGATAGGATCTGACTGTGAGCCAGCGTTTTTAATTCCCTCTGCCTTAACCTACCGTACATCATGGGAGATTCGATTAGAATGTAAACTATGAGCTACCCTAACTAATTTCTATGCTAATAACTCCTCAAATGTACGTAGAACAACACTCGTTCCGTGTTGGGCATTTCAGTTTGACATCACTTTTTCGCACACACACACACACATACACAAAAAAATAGCCTTCCTCATTCTCCGACTAGGAGCGAAAGCCATAGATGCCATTTGTGTGGAGTCTAATAAGAAACGTGTTTCTGGGACCACTCCGAGCTTTATCTTGAGTAAGCTGGGGCATATGTTTTGGGGCATGGAAGAATGGCCCTGGCCTGCATAGTATGTATGTACACAGGTATAAAAAAAAAAGACGGGAGAAAAAAAAGTTTCAGTACAGTTCAATGCTGGTGGTGTAGGGCCCGCTTGAGGAGACTTGACGATTCAAAATGGGAAAAATATATTGATAACATTTATCGATTGGGAAGAAGAGTGGGGGGGATACACGTTAAGAATTTTTACCCAGAGTATTTTTTTGACATCTCTCCTAAAGTAATACATGGATTTCCAAGTGTTAGAAAAATTGTGCAATTTCCTACACCTGCACTAAAATGGGCTCCTGTTACGTGCCTGTCGTTTTGCACGTGTTCACACCAACGATGCTCTTTAATGCTGACAAATTTGAGGAATGTGAAAACCTCCCCACTTCCTTCCCTCCACTTACCATGAGGTATAAATAGCTCCTATACCTGTAAATATTAAAAAGTCTGAGAGTACTGGCCCAGTTTCGTCACCATACAGAGTCACCCCTGTGTCCTCTGTCCATCCATTAATCAGGAGCGCTCCGTTCTTCGCTCCATGCAGACACACACACACACACACACACACACACACACACACACACACACACACACAAACTTACAAACACACAGAGAGAGACGCACGTGTGTGCTCAAGGCTCAGGAGGAACATTGTAAAAAACAGGATAGGCTATAGATTAAAATAAGTAAAAGCACATTTACTTACAAAGCACCATAAAGTATGAGGCTTTCACACGTCCGCATGTACCATTTATGAAGGCCATGGATCCCAAGTAGGAGCGAGTAATGCGCTTTTGGTTTATCTATCTACTCCTGTTTTTCCGCTACTAATACTCCCTGATACTCCTAACGGCCCAGCATTTTTCTTCCCTTGCATACACTCCAGTGGAGGAATGTCCTCACGGCACTCCGAGGCAGGTTCCTCCATTAGTCCACAATATGTTCCTTGATACACTTATTTATTGGACATTTTCTAACTACTAACTACACAAGCTGTAATGTCATGATTTATGAAGACATCTTAGTCTGTCCTCTTGTGCTGGGACATTCATGCAATGCGGCATCCATCCCATCCAAAATATACACAATGCTATATAGCACTGCAGTACAATAGCCGTACAGTCCCAGGTCCCAGTATGTCTCACAATATCTACTCCTTGTATAACACTCCTTTGACTCCCTTGACAAAGTATAGGATCCTTCCTGGTGCTATAGTATACTCAGATTTGGGCCCACCTTATCCATAATATCTACTCATAGGAAACTATTAGCTTGTTTCACAAGGGCTTACATACTGTACTATGCTGTTGGTCCACCCATATACATAGCCCGAGTGTCAATGCACAGTAGCACCCATACATCAACCCGTAATTCCGCCGAATACGAAAAGAACACAAAGACTACTTAATCTTTATCAGGGTATATATAGTGAGGGAGTCGGTGTAGGTTGATGGGGACAAAGTAGGAATAAGATCTACACCCTCGTCCCCTGTCAGGGAGAGCCCAGGGTCCTGCCCACACCCGGACTGATAATTCTTATTTCATTAAGGAATGGAGAACCTGACATTAATATATATTAGGGCTGCCCTCCCCCCAAACAATCCCGGAAATATTTGTAATTACTGGAGGCGGAACTTTAATAAGTCCTAAATCCAGGCCTCCCCGATAGACTCAAGATTGGAATTGAATTAGAGGGAGATGGGAGAAAAATAGGAAACACCAGAAAGGGATTAAGCATATCTATATATGACGATTGGGAATTAATTACATGACGGCATAGCAATGCCATAATTACAGGCTAATGACATGGTGGTAAATGAAACTTTTGTGCCTTGACGCTTCCAGCAAGTGCGATCGATCACCAAGTGATCCATCTGAGATGGAATTCCTTTGTGAACGGGATCCCTGCATGATTGACCCCGGCCTCATCGACACGGTGAATGAAGGCAATTACGACTGGACGTCGAGTAACTACTCAGAATTCTGGGGTCGAAAACTCAGTGATGGAATCCTGTACCGTCTGGGAACTCTGGAACCGGAAAGAGCTGTATGTGCATGAAACAAAAAAAAAATATTCTTGCTATTCCTCTCTGTATTTATAGATATCTATGCGAGGGGGGTTTCCCTCTATTTGGTTTACATAAACCTAAAATTTCCCATGGCTGACCCTAAAATTACACGTAGGGAACTTTCTTCGAGGGAAAGTAGGAAATAGGATTTCTGATTTCCCCAAATTTAGGCCAATTATTTTCATGCTTAGATGACTTTGTCAATCAACTTCGCAACAGCGAAGACTGATGGAAAACTCTTATTGAATGATGCATTTCCCCCTTTGTTTGGATCTATCAGTTTCCTTCCATCTACTAATTCATATAGTTTTTTGCTCAAGCGTGGAAGAAGTTCCTCCAGAACCCTCACAGTTGGCAAATACAAAAATAACAAAAATAAACCAAAATCATATATCATTTAATTTACGGGAACAAAAGTTTCCCTTTCCTCCCCCCACCTGATAGTGTAATGAAAGCTTTGGCAGTCCCTGGAAATTCCGCCTTCCTTCAATCTTCTGACTTTCTATAGGTGAAGAATATGGAGCCAATTAAGTATGTATATGACGAGTCTACCCTTCCACGGGAGTTCGACGCTCGGGACAACTGGCGTGGGCTGATCCAACCCGTGAAAGACCAAGGATGGTGTGGGTCAGATTGGGCCATGACAACAACCACAATCACAGGTATATCCTTATAATAGCACTTTTTCTATCTCTTTCAAAGCCACAGTTTGTATTTGCTAACTTTATCCCAACCATATACAGTGGAATTGGAAAACTTTGAACCCCTCCCCCTCTCTAGACCCTATAAAAAATCACTCATCAAATATTCAACTCCTCGATTTTAAAACAAATCCTTTTCGAATTTAAAAACAATGGTATAGTTTTGTAGTAAATTTTGCGACCTTCCCAAGAGTTAGTTGACTGGTCTCTAATGAGAATTGTGAGCATGATTGTGAAAGTCAGCCAGCAAGATTAAAGAAATTCCAGTGGAGGAATTTCCTCAGGATTTTTTTCAATTTCACTCCTGACACGGAATTTCTCCAGTCTTATTGGTTGTCTTTTCCGATCATGTCCATAATTCTGGACGTGGAGACCATCAAATAGCTTTCTGGAAAGTTCATAAAATTTACTACAAAAGAGTGCTGAAATTTTTTTGAAAAAAAAACTGTCCGAAAATTTTAAAAATTGAAGAATTTGAGATTCTAATAATAACCAGACGTAGAGTTTTTGATCACCTTTTTGAGCACTGTCACTGTAAACATTGCCCCAGGTCAAAAAAATTAATTTTAGAAAAAATGGAAAGTAATTTCCTATCACATGGGGGAAATGAATATATTTTAGGTTACTCCTATGCAGTGTCTAGAGGGATAGGGGACAAAGGCTTTTTGCCACCTCTTTTATGTTCTTGTGGAGGAAATGTGTAGGGAATGCGCCGCAGAACATTTGGAAGAATTTTTTATGTCTCGGAATTGACAATGGTATTGTCAAAACTGGGCTGTTATTTGTTAGCTTAAGTTCTTTGAGAATTTGTTGAGAAAAATATATGTAATTTTCTAGCTGATCGATTGGCGATTCAGTCGAAGGGAAGCGAAAATGTGGATTTGTCAACTCAGCACATGATAACTTGTAATAGTCGGGGGCAGCAGGGGTGTACGGGAGGACATTTGGACCGGGCATGGAACTTCATGAGAAGATTTGGGTAAGGAGTCAAACGGTCGGACAGATAATGAAAGAATTTGAGAAAGTTTGAAATAAATTGAGTACTTTCCCCGGAACGTGTCGTACATTAACGTTTATTCGTAGGGTGGTGGACGAGTCGTGCTATCCTTATGAGAGCGGCGTGACAGGAACAACTGGTAATTGTCTGATTTCAAGGAAAATCAAGTCCCTTCGTGAATTGAACCAATGTCGGGTTTCAAATCAATTGAGTGGAAGGAGTGAGTTGTACAGGAGTCAGCCCGCATACAGAATCAGTCCAAAGGAGAGTGACATTAAATATGAAATTATGACATTCGGTCCAGTCCAGGGTAAGGAAATGCATGGGACTTGCAACCTTTTTTTCCCCCTATTTTTAGTACAGCTCGGGTTTACCTTTCCCCACGCTTGAGGAGACACGCGATGTCCTTTTTTTTCTCAGAGTTGGAAAAAATGTGCAACTTATTGAAGCTGTCATTTTGAAATACATACATGACTGCAAAATTTCAAGCAGTTGTTGCATGTTCCCGATAAAAGAGTTTCTAGGAGGCATTCAATAAGAAAAATGTCTGTAAACAAAAGGAGAGAGATGATTTCAGATGCCTTCATGGGAGGGGGAAAGCAAGCGGAAAAACTAAAGGATCACAATTTTCTAGGCCATATCATCCG
Organism: Allacma fusca; assembly: GCA_947179485.1. Classification (NCBI taxonomy): domain Eukaryota; kingdom Metazoa; phylum Arthropoda; class Collembola; order Symphypleona; family Sminthuridae; genus Allacma; species Allacma fusca. Next base: position 8,919,371 of record OX359250.1, read on the forward strand.
GGCTTAGTGTGTATGTATGTGAGTGTGTGTGTGTGTGTGTGTGTGTGTGTGTGTGTGCTCCCGGAGTTTGTAACGTCTGTTCGATGCAGAGAGACGCACTACGAGACAAGGGTACCAAAATCGTCATTGGGATGGAGAGCACCTCTCACGTCGTCTCAAATCTCCCAATTTGATTTTCAATGTGCATAGTTCTAAAGTCCTCTGCGGGGAGAGTCTTGATAAATAGGATGTTGACATCTGTGAAGGTAATTATTTATGAAATTACCCTCGTGTAATTATTTATTTCCAGCTGTTATGAACGTCCCTGCTGACTTTTTCATGTACCGTGGTGGGATTTACCGGAAGTCAGGACTTCGAACGGGTGAGCGAGTGGGGTACCACTCCGTGAGGATAGTGGGCTGGGGTGAGGAGTTCCATGAAGGTCGAATGGCGAAATACTGGGTAACTTTTCCTATTATCTATATCTATCCTTTAACAAGAAGAAGAGCATATAACATATGGGAGGAGACGGAGCGTAACCCCGGAAAAATGTTTGGACGAGAAAGTGTTCCTCCCCTTGGTATTATTATTTTCCACCGGAAAGGTACCTTGTCTCATCTCCTCCGAATACTTGTGTATTCCAGCTTATGAAGCCCCTGTGACTTCTTAAATCGGGGGGAATAGCCAAAGTATCCCCCATAAATTTTACAGTAGATACTTGAGTGTGTAGTCCGAAATGACCATACACGGAAACATATCCATTTCACTTTTCCGCAGGCCTAATTAAACATGCTCGCATAAAAAGTCGGCTTGAATAATTGAGGGAATTACAACTAATATGTACTACCTTTCAGTTGGTTGCCAACACTTGGGGAACGGGCTGGGGGGAAGAGGGATATTTCAAGATTGCCCGTGGAGAGAACGAATGTGAAATCGAAACTTTTATTATTGCTTCTTGGGCTCGACCCGCAAATCAAATTTCCAAACCTTTTAGATTTTAGAACGTTGCCTCAAGTTTCTGCAAAAGGAACTTTATGTAAGTTTCCTGCATCTGTACGCCTTCCTTTTTTTTGGTTACATCATTACTAACTAAAATAACATTTGACTTACACATTTGATTTTTTGTTAGATCAACAATAATCGAAATCGAACCGAAGCATATTTTTCTTCTTCATCACATTTTTAAAAGGCCGGAGGAATCCTCTACAACAGAAAAGATCCTGTCCTGCCTCTCTCCCCCTCCCCCCCCCCCATCTCCGCAGAAACTTTCAATTCCTCTCAACTGCCACAAGCACCATCTTTCCCTCAATGAGCAAACTCAAGTCTTTGTTCTTCTATACGACGACGGCTGGTGAGAAAAATCCAGGAAGGCAAGAAACAAGAACATAAGAAAAAAAAATAACATTTTGCTGGGAAAATGAAAGTAATTTTTTATTTGTAATTAGCATTGAATTGTTAGTGTTGAATTTCAAAACGAATATAATTTTTGGTGTTACTTGTTGTAATTTTATTCCCTGTAAGGGGCCCCTTGGATTGAGGGAATCATTCACGAAATTACAATTTAAGTTACTAACCCACATGAGTGCAGACACAGCATAAACACAAACACACACATGCAGACTCAAACATAGACACACACGCACCCACAGACACACATATATGTACATACACATATACATACACACACACACACAAGGAAAGTGGTTGGCAAATGGCAATACATATATGAATTTATTTTTTGTGATGCTTCATAGCTTCATTTATACTTTTTGTCTTAATGAAGGAAAAGATTACTAGTGAGATTATGGTAAGGTAGTTAAAAACTTGAAGTTAACATGAAGTTAGTCGAATTTAACTCGGATGTACCTAATTAGAAATTCGTCGTTTTGTCTGTGACTCTCGAGTGAGCATGTTCATAAGGATAATCTCAAGTTAAAAGGATATATATAATACAAAAAAAAAATTAAAATAAAAAAGAAGCATATAATTATATGAAAATAGTATGTAGAGGTTTAACTTTGTAACCGGTGTAACAATTTATAGTGTACTTATATGTTAAATATAACAGCACAATTAACTCCATATGGCTCTGCTCGGATGTTTCAATTCGAATGTCTTACCCCTTACATTCTGGTGTGATACTATTTCTGCCCAGGGGTATACATATTTGTTTGCTCTGTATGCAATTTTTTTTGTCATTGGAATTGGCAATGCTACTCCCTTCTGTTTCTTGAGCGTTATATTTTCCGGTATTGTGTTCAGTTTTAGTGAATTCTTTACGCTCTTACATAAAAATTTATTCATCAAATGTATAAGTGAGGATAGTTGTAAGGTACATTACTATAATAATTACATGCACATATAAATAGTTTACAAGAGGTTAATATACTATAGGTGTAGCCATAGATTATATATAATCGGATTCAAAATTCAACCTGTAATAATGACATTGTATTGGGATTCCAGCATCCCATCGCATATTATACTCATGTATGTAATTTTACAATGTATTTGCTGCATATTAAACTTTCACGTATGATTTTAGAAACATTTGATTCCAATCGATTTTGTCATTCTCATGCTAACCCGGTTTCGACGAACATTACTGATTCCTCACCAATGCCACGAAAATTTGACTTTCCTGGGATTTTGATCTGCTAGATAATCGAAAAATGACCACAGTAAGAGTACAAAAAGGGCTGACAGGATTAAATTAATTGAGGTTTGATCCTTCAGTTTCCTCAGGGGTATTTGTAAGAAGGTGAGTTTGAGGGACAGATTTGAGGATCCAGGGACCTCTAAACAGTTGAGGCCATAGCGCTCATCCTTTTCCAGAACATCTGGGAGACTTTGCGTCCTCACAGGATTTACAAATTCCTCATTTTCCTTCAAAATCTCTTCCACTGCTAATTCATGGAGCTTCAAATAATTACAGCTTTTTGACATGTTCCTTGTTAGTGGGGTAGTGTCACTACTGCTGGTTATTCTTAGACTATCGGTGCTATTGGACATCACTGAATCTGTTTCATTTGCAGTGGGCGGCATTAAGAATTGTGTACTGTCCTCAGGATTGGATTTAGCTTTTGAAGCCTTTGCATAATTCTTCAATTCGGGGTTTGAAAATGTTGGATGCAGGAAAGAATTATAATCTTTTAAGGACTCCTGAAACAGATCGGACTTGTTCATATCCCCTCCGCATCTCTGACTGATCAAATCATCATAACTTCTATTGAGTTGACAAACTGACCGAGAACGCCTTCGAACGTTTTTCATATCATTGGTCTCAGATATAAAAACTGTCTGGATGCTAGTCTCACTTTCTAAACGAGCTTTCCATCTTCTCTGTGAGATTATCATACTGGATGATGCATGTATAACTGTTATTGCACTTCCACTTCGGCTCTTGTCAATACTAAGCAGATCTTCGCCCAAGTCGATATTGGAATTTGAACCTGAGGTTTGTAAACTAGAATCATTGTCATTTTTGTCTGAAAAACTTCCTGAGGATTCTTCCCTTTCAGTAATGCCAGACATTATTAGGTGATTTTGTGAGTCATTATTTTGCATGGGGCCAAGTCCTGGTGTTGATTCAGCAATGAGGTTGAGATTTTGAAGTTCTCGAAATCCCTCCGTGGGAGTTACAGGACTTGTATTTTCCATATCAGTGCCTGGTGTTAGTATCGGGGATGAGACATAAATTGGATGGGGTGTCAATCTGGAAGTAACTAGTGACACCGGTGATGTCCCACCCAGAGATGCCCTACTTATGACATTTTCAAGATTAGGGATTTTCTCACCACCGACGGAGATCTGAGGATTAGATGCGGACAACATTGCTATGTTAGTTTGTCCCCGGATTTCGTCAAACTTCACCTTGAGGTAGGTGTAGGAGCTTGACGTCTTGTTACATTTTCTATTTCTTGACAGTTTGTGCAGCATTTTTTCTGAAGATGCCAATGACACTGTTGCCTTCAACGGGATTCTTTTACCCACCACGGATTTAGAGCGAAGTACTGCACGGCGAGGTTCCCTCAAGCATCTCCTCATGGTTACCACTGAACGGCTACTTTTGAGGTCCGGAATGTCGTTCTTTTCTTGCCCCCTTTTCATTATGTCTAGAACATACGTTGTGTAATCTTGATTTTGTCTTTCCAGCTATTTTCAATATAATACATTGACACAAATACCTTAGTCATTGACAAAACCAGACCAGGGTGTATCATATCCAATTTCTCTCCCCCTAAACCCTAGCCCATATTGGAAATGATAAGGAAACATTTGTCTCATATCATCTTCCTCTAAGTCACAAATTCCGGTCTCAGGAACCAGACGTGTGAGGGAAAGTTTAGGAATCTTTTTTAAAGAGTTGTAATAAAAGTAAATGTTTATTTCAATCTTGCCTTACATAATTCCTGGGGCTGTAGTAATTGGAAACGAGGATAATATGAAACTATTCATTATTCTTCCTATTTTGTACACACTTGACATTACTCTAGAGGCAAAAACGTTGCTTGGGCCAATACTTCACATTAAAAATACTATGTGCACCAGATAAATTATTCATAATAAACAGGATTCAAGATCTTTAGGATTCTCATAAATAGAATGATGACTACATTATTTCGTAAATTCTTACTATTTTATAGACTACAAATCTCAAACGTCCATAAAATTTCGGGCATTGATTGTACCATTAAAGTTGCAGAGGATTTTTGAATATTTTTAATGGCTAATATTATGATTCGGAATATCCAATATGAGCTAATAGGATTTTTACTACCAGGGCATACATTAGGTTGTCACAAGTCACATATCCTATAAAAATGATATGATACACCCCTTTTTAAAACAATTCTGTCAAATTTACATTAAAACCATGTGAATGCTGGACTTACATTTAATTCTTTCTTCATGAGGGCATAATATGTCATTCCAAGGCCTGCGATGGCCATACCCGGAGCCGCATAGTTGACCACCCACATGTTTAGTGACCCCACTTCTGCAAGTCAAGATGGTGGACGTGGACGGTACTTAATGTGCCAGTATTTGTAATCAGTATTAGTATCTCTTTGTAAGTGATATCATTCTTTACTTATCGGTATGTTGTCATTTATTAGTGGTTGCAGTTTCTTCGTTGTATGGGATTCGGACAACTTTTCTCAATTCCACTGCACTGCTTGGCAGCACCCACTGGGGGATGGGGATTGGCGGAGTTACTCAATAATTAAAATGACTTTTTAATGCTCACTGATTAGCTCATTAAAAATGTTTTAGAAATAAAATACGAAGTTGCTTTCATCTTTAATATCAAAAAAACTTACAAGTTAGAAAGGGTCGATTTTCTATGCACCTTGATCGGCGCCCGTAAAAATAGTAAACAAGGTATTTCCATTAGAGCGAATTTTTAAATGACTTAATGATAATAATAATTTTGTTTTTCTATAAAATTGGACCCAAAAGCAACGCTATCATTGTTAGTTTAGAGTACAAACTCTATATCAACGTCGGCCACATTTATGGATTGCCATAAAAATGATAGGAAATGCTGTGAGTTACAACCATCTTGGGATGGGACAGTCAATAGCCGGAGAAAATTTGCAACAAGTTTGAAACCTTAGGACACGTTCTTAGCAAATGTCAGAGAGGTGAATTACTACGAAACAATCGGCATCACAGTATTCGAACATTATTAGCTTCATAATTAAAAGAAACTGGTTTGAAGGAGAAGAAGACGTCCACACAGACAAATGGTACAACATAAAAACAGATATATTGACTACTCGGAAAGGTTGCATCATAGACCCTACGTTCCATCAAGCAGACAATGTAAATTATGAGACAAAATGTGTTATGACCCATGCATTATACACACAGCTCATAGTACTCCATAGTGCCAGCTTGGGTTAAGGGTCATCTCTGCCTACCATCTACCTTACTTTACACCATATGACTTCCAAATTTCCAATCAAAATGTAACTTGAATGAAATGGCAACAATATATACAGGCATTGGAGGAACAACGTTTGTTGTAAAATTTCTGAAGAGACATGTCTCAAAGCAGATTCCTAATCCCTATAAAGACATGTCGTTAATTAATATTACTACTTTTATCTTGTCCAATACTTGCACGGGCACTAATGCATGTGCATACAAAATCAACCCTTTCCATGCTCTTTCGCTATTATTTCTTATTCTTCGATAAATGTAAGTAAAGGTGGAGTGGACGATGTAAGTCAATTAAGGTTGTGTAATTAGTGTAAACGTGATAATATTTTTTATTCATTAAATTTAATTAATTAAGGTACTAAATTACCTTACTAAAATTTTAGTAACAATTTAAAACTCAAAAATTGACGATTGAATTTTGAAGAGGAATAAAAATTTGCTGTCCAAAATCTTGACTTTGTTTAACGTCTTGACAATTCCCCCTTTGACAACGTCCCTTGTATGAGGAGAAGTAATTGATATACTCTGTACAAGTAATTATTTCTTAAAGACGAATTTAAATGTCCATGGAAAAAGTATTTTAATTCTGGACTGAGTAAAATTTGCTAATTTTTCTGGAACTTTCAAGACGAAATAGGTAGCCAAGTTGGAATGTGGTTAGCTGACTGCAAGGGCTAGATATGGTTCATGTTAAAACATGCTTTAAATCATAAATTATTTATAATTTTTTGAATACATAAAACATTTGGGCAAATTGACTGATGAAATTCGTGCATACCTTTGTACAAAATTTGAAATGGCTGGTGTCAATGATTCGGTAGACATCGGGCTCAAACGTTTTAATTCGATGTGCATGTACGAACATGTATGAGCATCCATCCACCTTTGGTTGCCAAAGGCAATGTAATGTAAATAACAAAACCGAAAATAGATAGCGCAAGCATTGTCTCCCCCTTTCTGAAAATAGTATGTATTTGCATGCGTGTACGTGACACCGTTTAACTTTAGGAGATTAAACTGACTAAACCCAAGGTCGCTGAAAATATCAAAAGATGTAACAGCGGTACTTTACACTACTGTTCTACAGTATATGGCTGATTTTTTGGTAGTAATTACTTACATTAATTACGACATTCAGTAGTAGAGATATGCAAACCACAAAATTTTGTGGACTAACTGACATTAGATAGTTCAGATTTTGAAAGCGAGAATTGTTTGGACAAAATGACAAGATCAGAAACTTCTTTTCCGCATTTTTACTCCTGCAAATAAATTTCCCAAACCTTGCTCTGTTCTTACTGGTCATGCCCACAACTCTCAAGCTGTGTGATAGATCCCTCGAAAGCACATAAAATTTGCTACAAAGGATATTTTGAAAACAAATTTGGCCAGGATTGGGCTAATTATTTTAAATTTTGAACAGTTTTTCCTAAAGAATTCTTCGTTATTTCTACTTCTATGAACTCTGTATCCAGAGGTTTTAAGCTAGCAGGATGTAGGAAGTTTTGAAAAGTCTGGAAAACGATTTGCATTCTTTTTTCAGGTTTGAACTCGAGTCTCAAGTTTGCACTCAATTTCGAATTTACCTCTCGAGTATCAAGTTTACACAAGGGTTTCAAGTTTAAACTTGAATTTGAAGTTGGGTTGCAGTTTTATTTCAAGCTTGAATCGAGTTTTAAGTTTTTCATTTGACTTTCAAGTTTACAAATGAAGTTTTAAGTTTGCATTCGATTACCAAGTTTACATCCGAGTTTTGAGTTCTCAGAAAATTTGAGAACCAACTGGAGGTTGAAGTTCCTTACCGTTTGAATTTAAACTGGAGGGCTTATCGAACAAAACTTCAGAAAAATATTTACAAAATAAAATACAAACACAAAATACTTCTTATAATACTATTTTCAAATCCTGTATTTCAAAATACTGCATAGCTCTGGTCAAGATACCTTTTCGATTTAAAGCAAAATATTGAGTAAATTGCTTCCATTTTACAGTATATTTCTGTTTCCTCAACACCTGAAATTACTGATTGTTCTGCTTCATATTAACTTGCCCGTAGATAATACTCAAGTAACTGCGTCGAACTCAGACTTCACCAACTTTCTTCAAATGAAGATGACAAATAAAATGTGACTGAAGGATACACGAGGTGATACTGTACAGCAAATACTTTATTGATGTTTTTCATCACGATTATTAATCTGGACAAAACTATCGAATATTTGCATATAGTTGTACTCTTATATGCTATATGTTTCATGTATGTCATCAAGGAATCATGCCTCGTTCACTACTTAAGTAAATAAGCTGTTTTTGTTTTGTAAAGAGAAACAAATAAATTGTTACGAGCTCCGATTTCTCATTCGACATATATATATCGCTCCCAGTTGATTGATTTTGTCAAGATTCATAACATTAATAAGATTCTCATGATGGTCATTTTTACTGTCGATAATAATACACAAGTTTCTTCATTGAATTGTTTTGGCTCCATTGACCAGCAATTTCCCAATTCAACTGAGTAATTTAATGGAAACACGTAATATTACTTTGTGGTTAAGCGTAAGATGATTTTTTTTAATATACTTAGATAATATAGTTTCATATATTTACAGTTAATAACATAACACGGTAGTCATTGTCACTAACATTACGCACCAATCAACGGACGTAGCCTAATCTTTTGTGCCTTAAGGGTTAATATGTATGTAATAGTGAGTGTCAGTGGGTCACTCACGTTCAAAAAGTCACAAGACATAAATAGCTGGGACTTCGCTCCAGAAATTAATTTAATTATGATATTTTTTTTTGTTTGTAAAATAAATTAAAATCACTTCCGATTTAAGAACTAGTACAGTTGGATAAATGACAGGACTACACAGCACACCTCCTACAAAGCATATTATAGTTTATGTAAGTACTCAGCAAGAAACTACACAACCACGGTTTCAAAAATCCAGAATATAGACATACACATGTATGCACATCTATAGATATAATTATTCAACACCGCCTCCAATACAATTGATACACTGGAATTATGATTAATCTTTAAGGGGATCCTTTACATGATAATTGGGTTTTATTTTCTTTGGTAACATGCAGATTATTTGCACATGCTTCTCAAATTACATATTAATTATCAATTACGTCCATAAAGCTACAGATCAATGTGCTCGTCCAGGCCGTCGGAGCCGTAGTAACAGTAAAAGTTATTTCCGAATGTTCCTTAAATGCCAGGGGGGAAAGTGGGCAATTTAACTTTGACCATCAAATCTTTACAAAAACTGTATACATATAAACATACATAAACTAGAATCCACTGTAAATAATAAGCGTATTATATTAAAGTAAATTAATAATATAATAGCACCCAATCCCCCCAAGTAATTGTAATAATAATAATTTATTAAATGTCAAAGTCATGCTGATACTGGTAACTCAGGCTTAAAATAATGTCCATACATACATAGTACCACTGACAATCGGACTTAAGCCATAAGGGGCTAGGAACTAAATAAAGGAAATATTAAAACTCACAAAAAAAAAACAAAATTTAAAGTAATAACAATTATTTATATCGTGAAAAATATCCTTAAAACAAGAGCTCTGTGGAAAAAGTTTGAACAGCAGGTTCCTTCACTTACCTAAAATTCCACACACGAAAGTGAGATTATTGTGTTTTGTGCAGTAGGGCTGATAAAGAAATTGAGATTACTTGAAAAGTAATGAACGTTTCCTCGAAACCCCTATACAATTTTACATTTAATACCTTAGTAAGATTCACACGATAATACTTCTTTCGGGAACAATTGTCAGGACAATCAGATTGAGTAGAATTTTTCTAAAATTATGTATTTACATTTGATTAATAGACGACGACAGTCAGAAAGTGAACACACATTTTTTTTAAGACAAGTAATATATAATCGTTATTTATTTTAATTTAATAAAGACAAGTCCGCTGTCACGTTTAGCGTCCCAAGTCCCAATCATAATATTATTATAGGAGTAAGCTTCTGGCTCTTTTTTTTTATAGCTTATATTATTAATAAAATTATTCCTCTCTCCGTATTTTTTTTTCTTCTTTAAATAAGCTTATAAATTTGTAACCCCCCAACCAGCAGGGCTCTCTGATTGTTACGTAACTAGTTTGCACTCTATACCATCAAAGGTTCCATCGAACAAAATATGTACACCCACGATTTCAAATTTTTTGTTGTCATTCCGTTTCTAAAAGTATGGGATCATTTCTAAAAATCAATACAGTATAGCTAGATATTGTAGGTTTCTCAAAGGTACTACTCTTTTTTTCTGGTACTGGCTCCACTGACCCCGACACAACAGCAGTTCTGATGAGTCCATCTACACACTCGTTAACAGTAAGTACCCAGGGCTCTCCTTCATATCCAGAGTACAAACATCGTCGTAATTGCATGGACTGCCATCAAATACACATTTTTGAACTCACAAGCCATGACTGACTGTAATAATTATTCTGGATGGCTTCCGTTAAAGAAAAACCAGTTGGATCTAGATAATGTATTGCAGGAATAATTTGTCCGAGCGTAATTATCTCACAACGTATCATCATCAGCATATTGTCAACACAAGAATAACAAAATAAATTTTTACGGCGCTATTAATAGGGAGGTGTAGAGAATATTTATCTGAAGACAATCGGTTCAAGTGAAATGACGTGCTTATAGTTTACCATACTTGTCGTACGTAGGTTATCGCGACAATCTAATACGTTTTAGTGCTTCCTATATGGCGATTTCGGGCTTGATATTCAGTTCTATATGCCCGGGTATCATGTAGTCTTCAAATCTGTCACTTTCCCTTGATTCGCATCCGCTCCGAACGTCTCTTGTACCCTGTTACTGTACACGGAGACATTGTCCCGGTAAAGAAGCGTAACGATTTCGGCCCGTCCTTTCAAACCTACAAGTGTTCCAATTTTATTGTATTTAAATAAACATGTCAAATTCATCCAATATCTACATAAATAAGATACAGATACTATCCGAATTACAATCAACCACAGAATAAATGATACTTATCTTTACGTAATCAATTAGTACAATTAAAATTCCAAATGAGCAGTTGATTGAGTAAAAACGTGCTTTGAAGTTAAAAGGTCAAATTAGATACAAACAAGCATCAATATAAAAAAGCTACCTATGATGACTCCATCCCCGTCATTGGAAACTTCGCAAGCTGAAAAGGATACATCTGGGGTGAAGAGAGCTAGAAGTGTCCCTGTGTAATGAAATCCATCATCATTTAAAATCCTAGGTTTTTGGAATATAGAAAAATGAAATGATAGCAAATGTGACCCTAAAGGCACGCTTACCGTTGGTGAGATCCCACAAGCACACTGTCCTATCTCGCCCCGAAGAGTCGCAAGAAAGACACCTTGATCCCTTTTGGTCCAAGCGCAGGACATCCACAGGTGCAGTGTGCTTTTGCAGGGACCACTGACAAGTTCCTGATACAGAGAAATAACTCAGAGTCAGCCATTACAGATAAACCAACGGTCGTCAAGTGAAAGAAATCATAGCAATGACACATTTTTCATGCTCCGAGAAACACTTACCTGTAACAAGATCCCAGACAAGAACACGATTATCCTCCAATGCATTGATGACGCAACCACCCTGCGCAGATATAGCAATTGCTTGAGTACTGTAGCCAGGTTTCCATTTCTTGAACAACGTTCCACTTTGAAGATCATAAACTACAATAAAATTTGGTCCAGGATCATCCACTTCCTAAGGAAATCCCAAGCAAAAATAATACCCACTTCAGAACCTACCTCAGAAATGTCATATAGGTATAATTATTATATGTATGTTGAAGCTCACGGAGTAGTGAGTCCTGGTACTTGTAACAACACTCTCTAATGTGTAACTACCTCATTTCCAGAGTATTACCTTATTATTTCTTATATATTAGAGATTTATACTGTAGACACGAGAGAATACCAGGGGACTACCCAACTTGAAGAATTGAAAGATAATGATAATAACAAACCCGACAGACGCAGCAGACAAAATGTCCCTCCTTAGTAATGGCAGATAAGCTAGTAATGAATTCGTGATGAGGAATCCGGAGATCATAAAGTAATTTCCTTGACGTGAGATCCCAGACAAGAAGTGGAAATGGTTTTTGTGTCTCATCACCGCAAACGAGGATTTTTCCATTCTCGGAGACAATCAGTGAGTTGAGGAAGCGATCCTCTCCGACTTTGAAAGTGGTCACACAATCACCACTCTCGAGATTCATCAAGTTCACATACATACGGTTCCGGGAAAGAGCTACAATATGGTTAGAATCATGGAGACCGAAGTAGGGCATCTTTTGATTCATGACGCCTTTCAATTTTGTCACAAAAGTTCCATCGTCCAAATTGAATATGTGTAGCTCCCGTCCACACAATATGACACAACGGTGTTCATCGATAATTTTCAAACTATTGGGATTCGTCACTCCCTTAAGTATTCTACTTGGTTTCTGTGAGTACACATTCCATACAATGACTTCCTGTTTGGCAGTGGCAAGACTCACGACAAATTGATTGGCAACTTTCATGCGCGTAATTTCATTAAAATATACTTCCCCCTTGTCCAGTTGGGCGTAGTCTTTATTGGCCCCGGAACTCTCTATGGGTCCATTCAGGAAAGGTGAAATTGGGAGAAAAGAGGGTATACTTGGTTTTTGAGACTGTTCGAAGAGACTCTTCATAAATGGACACTGTTCTGGGGTCCATGGGCTTGGCGGGTTCTCCGGTTCGTCGCTGGGTTCAAATACACTAACGAGGCGGCCAAACATTTGTCCGAAAAATTGTCGGGCATCATAACTTAAAGCACTGGCACTAAGCTCAAGCGTCTTATGAAGCAGGGACAGGTCTGGGTCTTGACTTAAATCTCCTGTCGTCTCCAATGCAATATCTTCTATAACCTAAAATATATAATTACAAGTCAAACAATTAAAATACTACGCTTTACAATTAGCATCCCATCTGTAATCTTTTTAGTTTTAACCCTATTGTAATTCCTTTCACAAATATTTTCAAGCTGTCAATGTCATATGTACATACAAGGTCAAAGAAAAAGAACTCACGTCATAAACTGAGGAGTGGCAGACTTTCTCCAGTAACCACTTCACATTGAATAAATGCGAATTTTTAATGGATCCATTGAGATGATATAGATGGTACGGAACTTCCTCTAGTCTTCTTCTATTGTGCCTGTAAACAGTCAATGAGCATGAGGTAAAGCCTTCTATGTATTTCCAGTTAATTTTTTAAAGTGTTATTTAAGCAATTTATTCCCAGGGCTTATTAGCGGAGCTGAGTACTAAAAGTGTGTAACTTTCAGTAACAGTTCACTGGTAACGGGGTCCGAGTCAAAAGATGACATGACAGTGTACGTGGCATACTGGAACTCCATGCATCCAAACCAAGTCATAAATACTTTAGAGATATCAACTAGAAAAAAAAACTAGCAACCTGTTGTTAGCGTTAGCAGTGGTGTTCTCCCGTTGCCGACCTTTCTTCGTCCCGTTGAGAGTGCCCTGAAATGACATGAGAGATGACATTTGTATAGGGAGAATATCAGGTAGTAAGGTGATTAATCACATCTCAGCCAGCCTTGACATGTACATTTTGTGCCTCCCCATACAACCTCTTGGGAAACGCACCCCATAGAAGAGAGATCAATCCTTTGAAGGGTATCTCTCTAATTTGTCCGTGCCGTCCTCAAGAAGAATTGGGATAAGAAATTTTTTTTTAAAATAATAATTACTTGGAAGTAATCAAGTAGAAATTCTCTCGCTTGCTTATTATTGCTTGCGTATCGGGCTTTGGCAAGCTCTGACACTACCGAATCTCTCCAACGAATGATGACGGCATCCCCCACAATTCCCCATTCCAGGAAAGGGCCGAGTTTCTGGTTGAGTTGAGCCAAAAATAAGCTCGCTGGAGCCCAATCAACTGAAAAACAAGTAAGTTTTAATGTTGACAAGGGAATCCCGTAAAAAGTATAGAGAGGGTTCGGGGAACTCATATGAGAAGAAAATGTTAGGTACATATGTATGCATTTGTGTCACAGTAGTGCTTCTGAGCTCCGTTTGGAGTGGAAAATAGGGCGTTGAGGGGGAAAAAATGATGGGCAAATTACAGCAAACGTCAGAAAATTATAAACTTGACGCACGCACTAATGGTATATACTACATGCACAGGCTGGAGTCTCTATACCTGAGTGAGCCCGGTCTGTCAGGAAGAGCTTAGAGAGGAAACCGTCTTCGCTTCATCCCATCCTTCATTCAATGTCAAGTACAACCATGCTAAAAGAGATTACCTTGCCCTACATTTTACACGAGCAGCTCCATTGGAAAGTGCGTTAGGGTTGTATCCTAAACTTCCAAAAGCTTTCACTTCCACGCTCACTCTTCCAAAATTCTGCCCTTCTACCTTTTCCAGGTCTGGGACTTCAATGTCATGTGTGTATATGCACGTGTATCCATATTTGAGTATGTTTCTACATTTGTGTGTGTATGTGTGTGTGTGTGTGTGTGTGTGTGGTGGAGGTGGAAGCAGTAGTATCGAATAGGAGTGTACGTCGACCTAAATTTCAGGTTTCGGAGGTTCAGCTTGTAGATCCGAATCTTTTTAAAACTATATGTGTTGTAGGAAGGTAAACATGAATCCACACGCACGGAATTCTATAGGAGAGCAGTACCCAGTACACACATCGCTTTCTCTTACGCGGTTATTGGAGAGAGAGAGAGAGAGAAAGAGAGAGAGAGAGAGAGAGAGAGAGAGAGTCAACATGCAGGGAAGTGGAAAAAATGGGCGACTTGAAACATCCCTCTGGAGATCATACAAGGATACGGGAAAAAAATCTATTCTGTTAGTATATCTTGTACGCATCAGAGTCCCAAGACAGAAAAAGACTTTTACTTCTTTTCAAAGTAACCCAACGAAAAGGCTGGAGTTGTCCTTGTAAATTCGTCGATTCTTCGGCATTTAATAAGATATATCAACCTGTGGATATATTTACACGTAACATACCCCTTGACTATTTTGTATTTCAGGGGAAATCCGACTGCGTCACTATTCTACTCATGTTGAAGCTAAGTACGGATTTGCATCACTCCAATTATGAATACATTCTCCTCTCTTCTCTTCAAGTACACTCTGCAAGAGTTCCTCTAAAAGCGCAATATATATCAGGGTAATACACCCGAAAAAAAAATTGTGTATTCCCACAAAACTAACCTCCAAACTCTGAAGGGCCCACTTCTCACACAAGTCTGGATACATCTAATTTGACAAAATTACTGACAATGAGCCAGCAACAAAGTGCTTTTTTTCCCTGGAAGTCAGTTACTCCGAGAGACCACAATAATTTCCATAAGCACACAAGTGAACATTCTATATTAACTCTAGCTTTCCTTCCATTTACCATTTTTTTTACCGCATTACTCTCGTTTTCACACATGAAGAAAACGCTTCCTCTAAATGTCTTCCTTTCATCTTGAAACCTACAGTAAACTTAACCTTTTATTACTCACCATGTAGGAAATCCATTCTAGAGACTCTGCTCATTTAAGAGTTTTATGGGACTGTCATTGACTGAACCAGTTCTTGTACAGATTTTTTTTTTTAAAAAGATATTTTAAAAATCCCAGTCTATTAAAGAAAAGGGAATTGAAATAAGATAGTCACTTGTAGCTTTCCACGGGGTCGTTATGCTCAATAAATGAAATAAAGAGGAGCTTTTCCCAAAGACAAAAACAAATTTCTCCGGAAGGTTAATTTGCAATGCTAAAGTGACATTTTAATTTGAAAGCAAAAACAACATTTATTTTAACCCTAATAATTACAGGTTTCAGAATAAATCCTTATAACCCTCAAGATTTTGAAAGTGACTCCAGCTAATCGTAAATAATACGATGGTAATTTGACTCAACAAGGTAGTAACGATCCTTTAACAAATGTATAACTCATGTTGGACGCTCAATGTTTTACATGGAGATTGGAATGTTGAAGACATTCGAAACACATGTAGGTATAGTTGGGGCGGGGCGCGCTTGGGAAGCATATGCTTGTGTACCCAACGCCAATCATTTTGTCTCTAAAATTACAATGGATGTTCCGACACATGAGAACAGCAAACTTGATTTAAATTGAAGGCAAGTGATTGTGAGTCAACTCTGGAAGTTGAGAAGCTTAGACTATATATTGCCAGGCTGAAATCCTTTTGTGTCTGGCAACACTTGCATTTCCTCTCACGTTTTCCTAGAACAGTCTCTGAGCCCAGCTTTGTTGAATTAACTTGACAATCAAGCGTTTACGATACATAAGCATTTCACTCCTATCAAATGGGTGAGGAGAAAGCAATGCTATACTCTCCAACCACCTCACGGTAGGAGAGTCTCATCTCTCTTCAAGCGCTTTCAGGCTAAAGAACCACCAGAATCTCTCAAGTTTTATTTAACCATTAAAAGTTTTGGTTTCAATGCTCTCCTTGAAGATAGTCATAAACTTGAGGAGTAACAATGATAATAGGGAAAGGATAGCCGTCCCTTGAGCTTATCTTTAAATGCATGTGTACAGAGATATTGTATGTACCTCCAGCTATATGTATATAATATGATCGATCTATACACTCTGTACGCAATGAGTTTACATGGAAACTTAACCCTAAAAAGTAACAACATTGGAACTTGAGAAACTTCACAGCGATTCATTGGATTACCAATACAATAGTTGTGAAGCTTGAGACTGGTAGAAAGTTACTTTCCATTTCTGAGAAATACATATGTATTTACCTTGAATCTATACGGATGTACATCTGTTGGAATGTGTGTGTCGGTGTGTGTGCATAGTAATTGCCGTACCTTTTCGTAGTTATACTAAAGGTCTGAGAGAGCTTGTTATGGAATTAATGATAAAACTATATACGCTGAACTTATCACCATGATAATACATTTAACTACAATAATTGACTACTCGAAAATAATACTTACGGAAAGTAACTTTAGTAGAAAAAGTTGGTGAGTGGGCGAGAAGATCTAACAGTTCCGAGTCACAAAGGCCGGAGCGAGATGTACATATAAGTTCCAGAGTTTTCTCCACCTATATAGGCATTAAAAAATTATTGTAAAATGTCTCCACATAACTTCCATTTAGATTTCGGTTTCAATTGACTCTTTCCACTACCCCCACCCACCCCCATCCCAGTCATAACCAGTCCCACTCATTCTCGGGACAAAAAACCTCCTCAGGAGTTCCATGACACTCGTTTAAGCTGACGGCTTATTATTTGTGTAGCTACTCCAGGAATTGTAGGCCTAATGAAGAAAATATATTAATTTTAATGGGGACCTCTTCCGAATAATAACCTCCCCTAATGATATTTCTTCTCAGGATTTTTTAAAGAGGGAATTATCATTTGAATGGATCAGAATTCAAAGGGCTTCATGATAAACTTGAGTCTATGTACTAATTTTATTTTTGAAACGATAAACTCAAACTACGGTTAGCTAATGACAGAGATTGGAGTATCGAAGTTAAGATCATTCCTGTTGTTATGGTTTTTACTGGAGGGAACTCAAGAAAAATGAACCTCTGACCTTTACGATCAGACATGGAGGAAGTAGGTCACATTGATGGGAAATAATCGTGTGTAGCACGTAATTATATCAGCCCTCCCATATATATATATATACATACACCCACAGACCGCTCACTGTAAACTTGTTGTTAGCACTCCGAAAAGCCAGCTTGTGTCTAGTCAGCAGAATCTACAATAAAATTCATTACAACACACTACAGTGGTGAGGACTCGGATAGTGTTCTCCATGCGAAACACACGTGTGCATATACCCAATCACAAGTATCTATATGTTATTATGGCTATATACAGGTATAGTGCACATTACACTAGCCTATCAGCACATAGAGTGTTTATACGGAGAAATACAACGGGTCTTCCAGACTATTTAGCTTGGATTGAAGGATATTATGCAAGGGGCTTGGAACCTTCTTTCCCCTCGCGTATAGAAGGGACGATGGTAAAAGAAATTTCAATTCCCCCATTGAAGAGCATCAAATTTTCTTTCAGATTTGTAGAAATTTTACTCATCCCTTTAACTGAATTGGAAACACTTTTATTGAGGTCATGGGGGTTAAGTTTCTTAAATTTAAATAAATATGAAAGCCCTGACACAGTTTAAATATCTTTCTTTAATTTTGTCTTTTAGATTCATGAAGCTGATTTCCAATTTCGTAAACCTTGATTCACTCATTTGGGGAGTCTGCCGTGTCTAAAGCAGTCAACGTAGAGCTCTTATGTTGTCTTATGAAAGCCTTTTAAATTTGTAAAAATTAAGCATCAATTTTACAAATCTGGAAGAAAATGTGCTCGAAAATGGAGGCATATTTTTTAAAATTGTCCCTTCTAGGGCTAGAAGGGGGAAGAAGGGTTTGTGGCCTTCTGTACTTCCAGCAGGTAATAAACAGATAGACACACATACTATGTAGTGGTGGATGATCCACAGGAGGACGTTTGAGTGAGTAAGGGTCTTTTAAGGATAGGTGAAAGATATCTTTCCTCTCACCCTTCGTCCCATGCTTTTCCTACAACGTTGAGTTTACCTATAATGTAGACATCTAGGGAATTACAGGAAACCAGTTAAACTGGAGCAAGCCAACGTTACCTTCTCCTTCTCCAGAGTTTTCTCCAGGTAGTCAAAGAGACCATTGATTGCTGAGTTTAAGTCCTTAATCCCCGACACTTCTATCATGCCCTGGGTGTCTACAGATGCTTGCCAAGCCAGGACCTAGAAATAAAACAAATCAATCCTTGATCACGTATATGAATAAATTTATTTGAGTTGTGCTTCCGCTCAATTCTCATCTCCTGTCTCGACTCAATTCCAGGAACTCCTCCCTCTCCAAACTTTTTAATGGTACTTGAGGATGGCCAGGTGGTAGAAAATGTTAAAAATAGCTCTCCAGTAGCTCAAACTTTCCTACCATTTACAATGTTATTGTTGTATAAATCCCAGCGTGAAAACAAAATAACATGTAAAGGATCGGGAAATGTCAGAAGTGAAAACTTCCCCATCATTCTCACATTTTACATCAGCATATGGACTTGTTCATGACAGGTTTGTCAATCACATCTGAACAAATTCAACTAGCTCCCATGAAAAGATAAATCAAAAGTTACATATGTTCCAGAGAGTATCAGAGCACGTTGTTAACTTGTCATAGCTCCCAGGTTTTACAAACAAATGCAACAAGTCTCCCGTTCAATAAGGTACCGTCACCATTCCGCCTTTCTACGAAACATGTGCCCCGAATCTGGAGTCAAATTAGTGAGTAAATAATTTACTTTAGTATTTTCATGGAATCCGTTCACGGCACTGTAACCATATTGGGATAAAATCTCAATTTTTTTGTTTACTCCTGATGCAACAGAGAGGAGGCTGGAGGGTCGGAATAACTTTCAAACTTTCCATTAGTTCATTTTATGCTCTAATTCTTGATTTCAAAAGATGCTATATAGATTACAGGACTGAGATACTCAGAGGTAGTCTACAATTGTCAAGGGAGGGAATACAGATACTAGTGAAAGAAATTGTAGAGGAAAAGAATAATACTCTTCGCACGTCATCACTACAACTAAGCCTCTTTCATCTCATGTAAATATGTACATTCTCATCATTACTACTGAGATATAATGTTCCAAGGAGATCCTTTCAATATCTAAACTTTTCCCTATTCCTATTTTTCCATGCAGTAATTAAATCAACAGTTACACTTGTACGATTACTGTCTGTAAATTACACCATGGGTGATGATTACATTTGGACTGTAGCCAGTTAGGGCTTCCAGTCGCTCTAATGGACTGTCGTCTGTAGACCATGTGTGTCAGTCCCACACAGTATAGTCTGTATCCATAGGTTCTTCATGTATAAAATAAGTTTTTGATTAAAGTCACTGCTTTCTTTAATCAATCGAATTGGGACTCGAGATTCATTGACGGTACTATAATTACACAGAACATAGAACATTGCTTGATGATGTAAAGGGCGGATGGCTTAAGACAAAATAGATAATTTAATTTCTTCAAGGTCCAGGAACTAAATTTCCCCCAGTTGTTTTATCTCCTTCAACAAACAGAATCTCAGATTGACGTCTTTTTTTTATTTTGCAACTTTGATGAGATCCAAGCTTATAAGCAGTAAATGTATTTTGTCCTGGTCGATTTGAGCTCCTTATTACATTAATATCAAATTGGTGGAAGAGAAGAAAGGGGCTTTTGAGAATGAGCAGTTGAGTTCAAGATTATGAGAGTGAACAGGCGGTTAACTTACTTTAATGTAGAGAGGAAGGGTACAGTGCTTCAAGCCGGCGGAGAGTTTCTTTTGAACCTCGGGGTCGACACTGTGGTTGTATTGCAGAATCGATGCTGTTAACAGGCTCTCGGCTACTTGTTGACTCAATGGTGACATCTTAAAAAGCATATTCAACAATTTAGGATAAGGACTAGAGGCTAAGGAATTACTCCGTGTACATAAATGGGGGCGGCATTCCCTGATCTCTCCCATATGTATGTAATAGGATCCTAATGAAAACTCTTTTATCTCAGAAGATAGAACCTATTATGCTATTGACTCAGGCTTACGGTTAAACACCTACTCACAACTTATGTCCTGGAGCGTATCATAGTCTTAATCTTGGGGATGCTACATTTTCCTACATAATTCCAGGAGGATTTCTCTTTAAAAAAAAAACTCATACACTATATAACACGAGCCGATTAGAGTGAATTTCAATTTACTTACTGAGAGGAAAGCGTCGTCGTTCCGGATGTTCACCTTGATTGATTGAAAGACAGAAGAGCCATCAGCGCAGGATATTATGAGTCGGAGCTTCAAAGGCAAAGCCTCTGACAACCAGTTCAATGAGGAGTATTCATGCGATTTAAGCTATAGGGAAAATTAAAATATTCATTTTGTTCCTGTTTGCTTTTGTGAAAACACTTGCTGAGCATACTCTCTATTATTTATAATCCTTAAAAATAGAATAACTTCAAAGCTTCATTTTACATAAACGGAATAATAATAATTCTTCAATGCCGAAGTTTGTTGAGAGGGAATCGCACACCCGTTGATTTGATTTTAGAAGATTCCCAGAATATTTACGACAATCGTATACCCCCTTTGTAATTGTAGAGACAAAAACAGGATAAAAAGTAGCTCAATACTGTATTTAGGGATTATGTTCCCCCCTTCGTATATGAAATCCCACAGGTATGAACTTTTTCCTCTGAAGAAAGCCAGGATTTCCCTGGTCTAAGGGCCATCAGTAGACACATCTCCTCAGAACATATGTTAGGCTGGGACTCCAAGGAAATAAAACAATCCTATAATAGCTACGAGACAAAGATTTGACCGCTATAAGTCATCCTGTCGGGAAAATAAATCCTCTTAATAAGTGACGCAGACCCTTTTATCGAGCACTTCATCACAAATCCGATCAAAGAAATTGACGTAGCAGAACAATGCATAAATACAATTTTAATACGATGTCGTAATAGGAAACAGGATTACAAAGTATCCTTATAACCCAAGTGTGTATCTTTGGGATGTGTCAATTTGACACATCAATAAAAAAAAAACAAAAAGTGGATACAAAATATGTAGCTACCGTACTTTACGCTTGAAATCCCTCACTAAAATTTGAATTTTGTTTCCAGGAAAACGTTATCCATCAAGAGCTTCCCAATTTAACTGAACTAGGGTTTTAAATTGATGTCAGATTATAGGGAAATGTGTCAACGGGGGATTTGTTTTCCGATGGAATTCTCGAAAAATGAAGTCAATGCTTGAGACTAATAATTTAGAAAGCTACGGTGTAGTTACGGGAGTCTTTTCATTTTTATAGACTTAAATAATTACTCTACTGAGACTGTCTTCGAAAATTTCATTAGAGTTCATGCCTCCTATGATGGAATCAACGATTCCGGGGGGAAAGGGTCATGGACAAAGTAGTCTCAGTACTTAATTGTTACTTTTGAAAGAAAGACTAAGAGAGTTCGTTGAATAATGAAAAGTCGAATTGAAAGTTACCTCATCCAGCCCATCGATAACAATAAGTACGAGAGGGGGTGACGTCAAGGAAGAAAGTAATTGGTACAACTCGTGCTGATAGTCTTGTACATTCTGCAATGGCCATAAAAATACCAACAGTTACATAAATTTTCATTAAATGTTTATTAGCACCTCATCCACACCCAATAACGGGCCCACACTATTGTCGAGAACGGCTTCTCCTTATCCTCCCTGACAGTCAGCCTCCATAATTGTATGTATCCCCTGATATCACATTTACATTACGTGTTTATACTGTACGCCTTCCACTCTCTGTAGTATCCCAGGCAATAATAAACTACAGAGTACGGGGGGAAGGATGTGCATGCACAGGGCAGCTATCACCCTCAACAAGTATAGAGTGGAGAGGACTCCGTAAAAAATACTGGAATTTATCATTTTTGGAAAGGACGATACAAGAAGTAGCTGTAGGACTCGGGACGGAAGGGAAGAATAAATATGCAGGGTCCTGTCTCCTGTCATAACTATAATCATGAGCTGTCGGACGGGCAGAACTCACTCATGGCTCTCAGACTTCAAATGCTATGCTGGTAACTCCTAGGTACTTTACTCACCCCGCAAAAAGAACGGGAAGAGTTGGACAAAGAAAATGTTACTTATGTAACTCCCTTTGACACACTTTTCCTCCTCCTTTCTCTTTCACTCCGGGCTCGGCTTCTATGGGTCTAAGAGAGAGAGAGAGAGAGAGAGAGAGAGAGAGAGAGAGAGAGAGAGTATGAGTCTCTATTATTCTCACTGTAAGGTCAGTGGAAGAGATTCAGTTAGAGCATAAACCTACGTCATCCGTCTAGCACATAATTCAAATTCATGAATTTTCCGCTTGTAATACCTCATCATCAAATAGTTTAGAAAGAGTTTGTGGAATGGGAATGAATTCAATTCAAACAAACCTTTCCTCTCCGTCATGGTGGAATTGGTTGGGGCGTATTACAAGCCCCGACATACCCCAACTCCAATACAAACTCACATCTTAAGTGTGAGCTATAAGCCTTATGACAAGCCCAACATATTGGAAATAGGAAGCCGGAGACTGTGTAGACAATGTACCCATGCCTCTCTATATTTATGGAGATACAAAAAGGCAAAAATAAATCCGGAAATAGAACCTAGTAACATGAAGGCGAAGGAAATTGCATCTCACACGGAGACTGTCTAAACACAGCCAATCTTATAATATGCAAGTTACAAACGGAAAGTAATGTCGGTGGCTGGAACAGGCTGCCAGTATGTACTTATGCCTTTACCTAAATAGAAATTGCTCAATCCGAGAACAATATAATACGAGACCTATTATTTCCCTTCCACACTGAGGTTGGTCAGGAGCCACAAGTTTGTATTTTTTTTTAAAAAATATTGTTTGTACACTCCAAGATCCAAATCTACACTTTATGTAAGAACTCATTTTCAAGCACATAATGTTTCCTTGCCCAAGTCTGAATATGTAATTATACGTGGATTCACACGACTCTTGCAAAGGCTCCAAACTAGAACTACATATATGACTCACACAAGTCTAGAATAATTGTACATATATGTACATACTTGTGGTGTAGTATGGTGGAGGACATAACCCACTGTGATAATTAAGGAGGAATTCCCGCCACGACAGTAGTCTCCCAGAAATATAATTTTTTTCATAGAAAAAAAAGGGAGTCAGCCAGCCAGACGCTTCCTGAAAGAGTGTTACGCTAATTGGCATTGAAGTGACCAGCCCCAGTCCCACACACACACACACACACAGCGGGTGCGTAATATCTCCCACCTTCTGACGGGAAATGTCAGGAGGGCAAGCAGTCAGAGAATATCCAAATGGACGTACGGTATGTGCCGGAGATTATGAACGCATGTTGTGTGAGCCACTGCTCTTCGGGGTTCAAGCCAACAGACAAGACCTGATTTTATGATGCATGTTTACGAGAGGTTTTCACTCTCCTTCCGCAAAAGAGAACACAGTTATAAAAATTTCTCCTCCTTTTATCCGCCCTACCTCAAAAATAGACTCATGGATTATTATTCCAATTTCCCTATCTCTTAGGTCCAATTCTTTCTCAAATGGAGATATTAGCCGTCAATCGTCCTTAAAGTTCCAGGAAAAGCTCCTTAAATGAAGCCCCTCCCTTCCCTGTAAGTTTCACACGCTTCCTTGGATATAGATTATTTTTCGGGGAAACACAAATCTGAGTTTAGTGTCACACTCCAGTAGTATATATGACTGTCTCTCAGGTCGTTGCTATAGTAATGTGAGGCTCGAGATAAATAAGTACATATGTTGAAGCACAGGAGATTTTTTTTTTTAAAGTTAGCATGCCTATGGGATGCCGAGAAGTCACAATTTGTAGCTTGACAGGGATTCTATTGAATGAGATTTCTCTTGACGATTCAATTAATGATCATTAGCACTAGAGATATTACTAGGAGAGAATTATACTTGAACTTACATGTGGGATCCAGTAATTACGACCGGTGAGGAGAAAGCAAAGCTGGGATGTTATCGTTCTTAACAGCTGAAGGAGTGAACTACTCTCTGGAGTTAGTCCAACAAACCGAAAGATGATGAGAGCATCCGGAAACCAACTGGAGCACTGCTGTATGACTCTTGAGAGGAAACAGCTTTTCCCACAGCCCTTCGGCCCGTAGAGTACCAAAGGTTGCTTTATCTCGGGATTCCCAATGTAACTAAACATTGACATAATCATAGATATCCAAGATTTATTGCGTATTCCAAATTATACCCATTCCACACGCACCCGGCTCTCTCTCTCTCTCACAATAACACACCTCACTCTCAAAAAAAAAAACCAACTCCCCATATTTTGTCATTAGCTACTTTTAAAATTTAATTCTCCTCACAGTTTATTTCACGTGTGATTAACTTTTCTCTCTAATGTTTATACATCTGTACAGAAGACTTTTTAAGTGACAATCTCAATTTTTTAAATGATTTGATTCATTATTGCTTTCAAACAAGGACGAGAGACTTACTTCCTGATGTGATTCAAAACATTCTCAATGGAGGGAGAACATTTGGCAGATTGCTGACAAAACAACGTCTGTACCATTAATTCTGAACACAAAGAACCGTCCACACCATAGCAGGATTTCCACACGGCCTGAGTTATAAAAGTTCATTATGTCACTTTGATCATCATTGGAAGCCAATATTACACACACACACACACACACAAAACCGTCCCTGTTACTTTTCTCTCCGTAACAGCCACACAGACTCTGTAGATGTGAGTACAATTATTGCTCATGTACGCACTCAAATCAAGAAACAGACTAAAACGTGACATATGAACTGTCTCAAAAATAATTACACCCAAAGTGTACTAAAAACAAGTACAAACTACAACAAGTAGTACGTACCTTTAGCGAAAAGAATAAATGCAAACTTTTTCAAAAAAAGCTACAAAAGCATAAAGTTATACAATACAGATATAGCGTATGGAAATTACAACAACAAAAGAAAAAAGAAATTGAAAAATTGTCAACTAAACAAACTTGTGTCAAAGTGTGTTACGAATTTCAAAAGCCTGGAAATTCAAAAAGGTAGTTTTCTTACTTTCGTTTGGTCCTCTTCAATAATTTCCGCTAGAATTGACTGCAACTGACTCGTGAGTTGTTTGATGAGTTCGTTGAGGTACTGTACATGCTCTGGATGTTTCTGAGCCAAACCATCATCTTGCCATTTGACCAGCAAACGCAGGATGTGCTCAGCAGTTAGTTGATTCTATTTCCAAAGACCATCTACATTTTAGTATTTTTTTTTTCGTAGGAAGATTTATCATGGAATTTATGCTCCCTCCCTGAACTCCATGTACTTGAATGCGTGACTATATACATAAGCACCACAGTAGGAAAATATATTGGGACAAGCATGTAAGCCTTATTGAGTTGGAGGAAATAAAACTAAAAAAATATGATCCTGGTGATGGCAATGATGTTAAGACCTTGATAAATAAATCATAGATTATTCCTCCATGTAAGGAGTTTCGCCAGAATTTACCATCCCGAAATTTGACTCTGCCAAAATACATAGGTACCACAAGATGTTTCCATTTTTCCCATTTTTTTCCCTTCTGCGAGCAAGATACTGTATACAGTGCATATGACATAGACACCAGCCCACAATGTAACTTCCCACTAAAAGATGCACACATAAGTTGTGCATTAAGTTCGTATGGAAAGTACAGAGGCGGACTGTATATAGGTGGAATGTATATACATATCTGTTTCTATTTATAATACCGGAACAATACAAGGAGGATAATTCATTCTTTAATAATCGATAGTCACATAAAATGTGAGGATGGAATAAATTAATAAAAACATGCACGGAGGCCCATGAATAGATGCATGTAGGTTTTTGTGAAACTTAAATGCAATTCACCTTGAGCTCATTCTGAAGTGCTTCCAACCGACGGTTATTCTCTTGATCTATAGAAGATACCGAGGATTCCGGAGGGGCTTGAATGTGAGTGAAGACTCGGTGAGCCCAGATACTCCTCCTGGCTACCTCTCGACTCATGAAAATACAGTTATGTATTTCCTGCGGAAATTTCATAAAATAAACTCCAGCTCAGTATCAATACTGCCCACATCAGAGGACATCATTTCCCTAGGAAACTCTTCTCTAAAACTCATCACGGATCCTAAGGGTGTATGAAGGAGGCTCAGGGGACAAACGGAAAGAAATATTTGAAAATATTTCAAGGGATAGGATAATTAAATTAGAGGAACGGTAAAATTGGAATGCGCGAGACCGACTGACACTGTCAATGTTGGAGGCAACCGTAATAAGTTTTCTAGAGAAAGTTTACATGGGACATAAATAATGTGGGTAGATGGGAAAAAATTACCTGCTCAATAACTGAAGTCAGATAAGTATCTCGAAGTTCAGCGGGTAAGATTCGGAGCATTACAGCAAGAATTTGTTCCGCAGTTTGATGCCATTCATTTACTGCCAAACTTTTTTCTCCTTCCTTTTCAGACTGAAAAGTGAAAATCCCCAGATTATACTTTAGGCCGGAACAACTTTCCTATTTAAAATCTTAATCGAAACGAGAGAGGATAGATTATATATTACAGAGGAAGACTTTCACAGCAAGGTGAAATCATTTGTAGGTTCTTGACAATGATTCCCACCTCCTGACGACCAATTCATCAATGATATGTGCTTACAGTATTTTCAGAGAAATCTTTTAAGAAAGTACCGAGAATTGTCCCATAGACAACTAAATAGTGAAGTTAAATATCGTAACAAAAATTATTGTACAACAATAATAACTACTGTATCATACTAGTAAATAGAATACATAACACAGACTTTATAGACACATTTCCGCGAGTCCCAGTTCACTGAAAGTGACACAGTTATTTGGAACCAAATAATTCTGAAAATATGTCATAATTATTGTGGCTCCTTGTGCACTAGCTCAAGTATCCAGAGCGTTGAAGATTGTTGGGACTATGATGCAGTGGAAAATATTAGAACATGGTAACACACTTACCTCAATATTAGGAATATGAGTAGAGATAGGTTTGAGTCTGTAGCAAGGAGGTTGGGACTGTGTATCCAGACAGTACCATTTTTCCATGAGTTTGGAACTCTCCGAGTCTCCAACGTTCTTCACCGCCGTCTCAAAATCCTGCTGCTCAATAGTCTTCGGGAGAAGTGTGGGACCCAGGGAATTACTCAAAAACAGAACGGGGATAACGTAAGAGACTTCCAGATGACCTGGAAACCACAATTGTAATTTCCTTGAGTCACGCTATCTTTGCTACAAATTAGCACACAAATAGTCATCTTGTGAAATCACGTGAGAAATAATGCGTAACAAGCAATGAGATTAACAACCCTCCCCAAGTTTGGAGTAATTGTGCGAAACAGAATTATTTCTCACATGAAAATTGAATGCACTACTATGGATGTCTATGGAAACATATGAGTATCTAATCAAAAGTAAATTGAACAAATCTTAAAGCCACTAGGAGAAGCCAAGATAAATAGGTAGGGAGGAATTACGTTTGAGTTCTCCCAAGCACAGCTCTGGGAAGTCATGATCTTGTTTACTTTCTAAATCAGTTTTCCAGTGGAGGTCGGTAATATGAAGTTCATAACCACGGATTGAGCAGTATTCACGTAGACTGGGATAAACTTCCGTGTGGAGGTTGCCTTTCTCAAGTCGGAAATCTATTAGGAGCCAATCAGACAGTGACATTAGAAGTGCTAAAGTTCCACTTGTGAGATTTACCTGGAATCTCTCAAACCGCTCTTTGAAACTACAAGTAGCTGAGGGGATTGTAAGGAAATGTGAAAGTGAGTTATACACCAGAGTCAGTAATTACTTGCTTTACTCATACCTTGAGAATAGGATGCGCATATGTACAAGGTAATTTTGCGACATTTCTGAATCGGTTTCGTCTTGGCGACTCTCCCGAGGAGAAGATTCTTCACATTGTCACTTTGTTTTCTTATCTCGAGGGGAAGTGCAAATGGATCCTTACCGTCTGCCGTACGTGCGGACGATGAGGAAGCGTACGGAGGGGCCAATGCCGTAGGCGATGATAACGACATGGAATCACCTATACAGAACATGTCAAGCCTATCAGTTTCAAATGAACCGACTATAGAAGACAATTACCCTCATGTATATGTATCTAATATAAATACATATATCCATATATATAGATAGATATCTATATATTTTCTGTCCTCAATAAAACTGATAACCCTCATACGAAAAGCCATGGCTTTCAATTCTATGAAGTACTCATTTGTCAATCGAGTTTACCTCTGCCTCAACCCAGTGAGCCACTAGTGTCCTTAGCACTGGATCCTACCTCTCCTACTGTATCAACATTTCAATCATTTACGCACAACATTACACACAATTACTGATAACACATACACTGTTTGCACACTCGCTCCGTCTCAAAACCTTAACCAAATTACTGTCCATGGGAAGATAGGAGCTGACAACTGTAGCTAGTAGCTAAGCCTAAGTAGAGCAGCACTAGCTATACATACCTAGATATCACTGGATTCAATTATCCATAAATATATTAATTGATACTGAGTAATGCTAATCCATGAAAATAACCATACCATTTAAATACTCACTTCCTTGTATCATTACTACTATCTCATACTGAAAAATGACATTCCAAAAAAGACCCATCTACGATTTCACACAGGGCTTACTACGTGTGTCATTACATACGTCTACACTACATAAACTGGGCTTAAATGCTTAGGATTCAAATGTCCGTAGATTATATGTAATATCCATGGAATGATATCTACATTTAAGTGAATATTTAAAAAAAATTGATTTAAACATGACTATGCATCCGGACGGAGCATCTTAGCTTACACATGTCAAAGTTTATGTTAATTTACATGATGTATGGAAATTGAGCCATATGATTAAGTAGAGAATAGTCATAGGCTTGAGAAAGTTGTAAAATCCAACCTGAAACACTGGAAGGCTCTGTTTCCTTCAGCATACGACTTCGGAGTGCATCTTTCTGAAGTGTGGTTTCCTGAATGCCTCCAGCAGCATCAGAGGCTTGGCCAGTTGTAGCCTGGCCAGCTCCATTACCAGGACGCTTGGAACTGAGTGCATGATTCTCTTGTGCTTCAAATGAGTCTTGACGTTTTCTAGTGGACGGTGATCTACAATGGAATAGCAAGGTTAAGGATTTGATGAGGATACCTGATGATTATTGATTTTAGAAAATTCTTGGGTTCCGCGAGCCCTACAATTTACGGGGTTAGCTGGATGTTCAGAGTTCAGGTGTACAAGTGGCTGTTTACAGGTTATGGTGGGAGGAGGTGGAGGTAACATATGAACTTCTCTGGACTGGGATTGTGCTGCTTATAAATCAACGCTAAAAAACGAGCCCAATTTTAGCTATACCATGTCTCATGAATTATTTAGTCGGACTTTTGCTGAAAGTTAATTTAGGAAGGTGCCATTACTGTTGGCTCAAGTGATCAGCGTAATTTGTGTTCATGGACGTGCAACATTTCCTTCGAATTACGACCAGCACCTACAAATAGGCCATCTGCTATTACATTCGCAGAAGAGAAATTACTTGAAACCATGCAAGTAAATCAGGTCCTCACTTGTAACAATTCTTTGGGAGAGGGAGACGTTTCACCTTTTTTTTAAAAAAAAAAAAAACTCTATTTGCCTTAACTTGATAAAATTTGCGTAACTTTTCCCCTGTACCCAATATGGATGCTGGCTCAGTACCGCAGGTAACTGGAACAAGGAGCATGTGAAAGCTATGAAGTAATTAACCGTCCTAACGACTACGAAACATCTGGGCATAGGTTGAGCAGCGCCGAGTAATTTTGATGGTGAAATTACGCGAGAGGTTTAAGAGTGTCTTAATTAAAAATAAATACGAGCCTGTAATTCAAAATTTAAAAGAAGAGAAAAATTAAATCAACGTACCCATCAGATTTGAGAGACAAACTGTCGCTGTTCTTCCTTTTTGAGCACAAATTCCCCATTATAAATCAAATCTTGGCAATTTTGTAACGTAACGACAAAATAAATCTCTTGTGGTGGATGCAATCACTCCGCTAATCAAAAGTATCCAGTACCCTGGGTAGCAAAATGTTTCCCTCAGTAGATACTAGAGGTTTGAAGTCTGTTTGAGCTTGTAGATACAAAACCAGAGAGTCTATATATTTATCTGTATATATAGATACATAGAATAGATATTTTGTATATTTTGAGTTAATTCAGCCCCAAAATGAAAAGGAGGATTCTCACTTCAGAGCAAGCACGTTAGTACAACTACACACATGGCGTTGGGATCTACGTAAAGGAGCATTAGTTGCTTTCTCAAAATCAAAAGTTGAAGTAAGGAGCTTGTGATGTCCAATCCTCATCCTTATAATGTTTTCAGAGTTTACTCCGGTTGGGAAAAGGAATTCCACACTGTAATTATTGTAGAGGATCCAATTTCCATGTGTGCACAAGGTTAAGTCTCGCGTATTGAATGAAGTGTCCAATGGAGAGTTGGTTCTTGAGGTATTGGGAATGATAGTGTGACCATTTGATTTAATTCCTGTTCGTCCAGCTGAATGAATTTGAGTCCAATCATTGTACTTTTCCATTGACTGTCAAAATTGCACCTTGTTTTCAAGTAGTTTTTTTTTGTGGTTGTTTTCCTCTCAGAGGACTTTTTCCGAAGAAGCTATTAATTTTTCATTAAAACTCATGTGTCCAAGATCACTTCCAAAATTTTAATCCAATTCTCACAAGGAAGTATGTATTAGTATACTTTCGGACTGTAAGGGGAAAATATATGCGTCTGAAATATTATTTCTCGTAAGATTTCACGTGCTCGTGGTAAAATATTCAGATTTATGCTCGCATTTGATGGTTTCGAGGGATGTGAAGACTCGATGTTGAAACTCCTGTTTGGTCGTGGGTAGAGACAGTGGTGATAGACTGGTGAACCTGTGGAAGCATAGAGGTTCTCACGTTAAAAATAAAGAGATAAAGAGAGAAGTTAATACTAAAAAGGTGTAGAAAAAATGCGCATAATGTTTGGCAGTAACTCTTTTGTTTCAGTCGGCATACTGACATTGTCCTCAAACGAATGCACATCAGATGCTTTATTCATGGCCAAATAGGACAAACAGGAGTTGCTTCATAGTTTTCTGTACAGTGTACATGTTCCGACGTGTATTATATTTTTTTTCCATGGGGGAAACTGTTAAGTCGGATTAAAAACTCAAGTACTCGTAAAACCTCACGTGTTCCACTCCGTCCTGCCTGCTTCTCTTCTCCCGATTACCTTGCAGTTCATTACTGTATAAGGACCCGTACAGATGTACACGGCACAAGTTTAGGCCTGTCTATACACAGAGAACAATGCCAAGTTCATAAAAGCCTGACACTCGATTGAAATTCTCCGTGTAATGTCGTCATGGAGTGGTTGGGGATTCGGGTCAAAATAGAAACAAGCCGCTGAATACTATGTTTACGTATCATTTTTCAAGGTAAAATAACCAACAGTAAGAGTCAGTGATAAAAGCCATAATGCCACAAAAGTCATGCATACTTGAAACCCACAATAATCTCACGCCACTTTTCAAGGAATGAAATTCTATAAGATTTAAGTATTTAATTATATATGTATCTACTCATTTTTCCTCCTATCCTTAGATACCCGAACTAACAATAGGCCAATAACACTAAACATTTTTTGTATAAATACCTTCTAGGTTTTCAAATTTTAATCATGCTTAAATCATCAGCTTACGATACGGAACTTTTACTAGGCCTTTGGATCATATTATAGAAAATGGGAGTAGAAGTTCATGCCTATATTATCTGGTTTTGTGAAACTTCTCATTTTCACAGTCTATAGACTCAAAAGGTCTAAAGCTTTTAAAGGGAAGCTAAAGTTGATCTTTCTCAGGTTCACTGAACAAATCAAGATGGGAAAATGAGTCAATCATCGAGGAGGAAAAATGTTAGGAAACCAATTATGATTATTCTATTGACTTTCAATATGAAAGACTTCCTCAGAGATGGTCGTTGTTTCTATTAAAACTTTCCACGGGTCACGTGTAGAGACTATTATTATACTAAATTCAAAGGAGGATGTAATATTTAAAGTCTGCTCATAACCACTTTACGTTCATGCGAATTAAATCAAGGGTCGGGCGAGTACTTGGAGATAGGCAGTCGGAATTCAAACCCTTAATGTATCTAATTATGTCCTTGATTTAATTAGTAAAAGTAATAACAAGGAAGAACACTTTATTGGTCTGTCTCCGCTTTTAATTTATACACCTGACTACAAACCGGAGTCACCTCAATGGAGAAGATGGAAGATCGGAGGACCAATCAAATATCGGAGATGTCGTTGACTGTAGGGAGACTAATCTTTGACCCCGCGGATGAAGTACTTGCCAATCCTCAAGACCTTTTAGAAAGTTATCATTGACAGAATAACAACTAGGGCATATTCTATAGCTAATTTTTATTTCCAACCGCGATTTTATCAGTAGATGAAAAGGGCCAGAGCAATAGACGCTGTCTCCAAAATACAGCTCCTATTATGGTTAATACTGCTGAGAAGCAATCTTGACTATCACGTAAGTATTATTAAGTTAAGTAATAGTCAAGTCTTGTGAAGATAAAAAAAATGTTCTGATATTGTAATTTATTTCTAAATCTGCCACAATAAACCATTCTGTAATCTTAAGAGGGAAAAATCTATTGAGAACATTCAGGAAACCTTTTCTTGAATTGACAACGCGACTTTAATCTTCTAACACATCTGAGCTCTATTACCTCATATAATCTATTACCATTTCAATTTCTTTGATGTTCCAAAGCAAGGACGATTCTCCCTATAGGATATTCACATGGTGTAGCATGTTTCTTTCTAGCTTAAATTTGGAGGGTGGGGGGAAAATCCTCTATATTTAACTCTGCACAGGCCTGTATATTTTGTGTAAATCAAAATTCTGTGAGTGAGCCAGTTTGGAGATTAAGGAAAATTTCTAGGGAATACCACATTGCTAATGAATAATTAAAATCAGTGGACGTACGTAAAAAGGAGTGCTGATTCCTGACGTTATTCATACGTCCAGAAACCTTTCGAGATAAGAATCCGAATAAGTGGTGTGGAGGAAAAAATCTTAGATGTATTTCCATGAAGGACCAATATAGCAGAATATACTCAGGAATATCCAAGCTTGTGAGAAAAAACGGACCGAAAGGACTGTCAAAGACACGTAAATCCTACAGAAAGGGAAAACTTTAAAGGACAATAATTGTGAGATAGCTAAATGAAAATGTTTTGTTCAAATGGTTCTTCCGACCAGGTCTAGTGAGCTGAAGCCCTGTATTATCAGAGGAGTTGGTGTAAGCTCGAGAGAGGGCTGGTTGTAGTGGAAGTGTATATTGTAAAAGGACAAGATCCATTTGAACGATAAGAGAGTTAGATAAAGAGAATAATATTTGAATGAAGTACTCATTCCACATGTGCTTTCACTTTCTTCAGAGATATGAACGTGCGACAAATTAGAACAGTCGTAATAACACTGACAACACGACTACTACTAGGAGTCACACATGGAGGTTTAGAAAGAGCCCAAGATATTAAAACTTCGATTACGCCGTGGGAAAGGAATTTAGCTAATAAATCCCAAGATAGTACAAGCTAGGGTTACATTTACACGCAGTGCATTGCCTCATATAAATAACAATATAAAAGAAAAAAAGAAAAGTATACACGTGAGTGTTAAGAATAGGAATAAAGTTACCACCTCCGAGAGAACTATTATGTATGGAAAAAGTACATCTCGCTATTAACAGGCCATGGTATGCAAGAAAACTTCATGACGGCTTATTTATAGATAACTTGAGTATCATGACTGTGTGCTAAACTACATCAAGTCACACATAAATAGCAGCAATAGATATTTCCTCTCGACGTATGTTCATCCCGTTACATAAACTGAATTCCAGTGTGTAACTTTTTATTACATTATAGTAAATACTAGGAGGCTCGGAAATCATGGTAGCTGTGGGTGCCCTCTCTCACTATGTTTATTCTTGGCATTAGGGAAGAGCTATAGGGAGAGTGAATTCCCTCTGAAAACCCTGCATATGATTTTTTTTTTCAAAATAAATAAATGGGTAGGTGTAGGTATAATATACCTCTATAAATAAATTACCCTTCTACGAAAGCCCAAGCACTACTAAATATACTAAACCTTTGGTATTAAATGTGTAGAAGTTGTTTTGAAATTCCAACAGATTTTCAATCAAGTTGGCACGTGTCCCGAGCCATAAGAAATCACAACAACTGTTTCAACTCCACCAACACAAGACAAAAGACAAAACAAGCGTTAGAGGGAAATTGTTCAAAAACGTTTGTAATCTTACTGAAAATAAAAATCCGAAATTCCTCTTCTTCGGGTAGCTCTGATAAATTTCAGGGTCAGTGCATATCATTGGAAGAGTGAGGTGTGAGGAGATTGGAGAAACCCCTGAAGGAGGAAAAAAAATGCGGAAATTATTTTCTTCTTCATCCACCACCTCCCAAGCCTGAAACCTTTCAATGTAATACAATTCAGTAGAAAATGCGATTTTTAAGTTGTCATTGTCTCCGCAGGGTTTCTGCAAAGGGATTCAATCAAGTTTGAAGGGACACCACACGATCCTGTCATCCCCCCACAAAGAAAAAACCAATACTAGTGACAATATTTCAACAGTCCTGGAATCAGGTTGCATTTACACTATCAAACAGTCAATCCTTGGGAAATTCTTGGAATTCCACAAAGACTACTTTAAAACTGGCGGTTGTGAGTTACCGCTGATTCTGTGAGTAGCCGAAGACTTCTTGGGAGAAAGTAAAGCCCCACCGGAGTATAATCTTATTTTAAGGTAGCCTGACTCCCAAGCATTGAGAAAGTATCTGTCACTTCACAGAAACTAATTAACAATTGAAATTGTTTCTCGTGTCTGTCACATGTGACACTGCCAGTTGTTTATGGAAATTTTAATGATTGCTTGTCAGTTATGGAGAACGATCACAGATTGAATTGGTATTTTTCGAAGAACACGAGGTTCAGGATAAGGAGAGAGTTGTGCTGAGGAATTTCTGACGACACTGCCTTCACTTTCGGGGATTTGTTTTTAGTAATAAGCTGATTTGACTTATTTTCCACCATGTGCTGTTATTCACGGTATGTGCTCAAGGGGACAAATCCAGACACTCCAACAATGTACATGACGAGAGTAACAATTAAAGGAGTCAGTGGACTACAGCGGAGAACACACCAGTGAGAAGATAGTTTGAGTAAAAGGGAGAAAGAAGAGATATGGGAAATGGGTAAAGCTATTGGAGTCACAATCAGACACAAAATTTCATCGAGAAAAAAGGAGCTTCGATTGACGAGTAGCAGTAGAAGACCCACTCACTCAAGGAATCGCTTGCCAGTACATACTCGTGAGTTTATACTCACTTGGCTCTCGTCCCTATACTTGAACATCTCCGCTCAGCCTTTGGGTCTCCCTCTCAAGATATTTCTCTGTCTCAGTAGTCGACCGAGTAGAGTAGTCAGTCCGTCGTCTGTGTTTGTATGTGTGTGTGTGTGTACGTGTGAGTAAGATCGTGAGTACGAGAGGATTCGGGGTTCGCACTCCGGTTTTGGGTTTGCGTGTATCTACTTGATGGGGGATGTAAGATCAGGACTCCTATAGTAGTAGTGTGTTCAGTGTTCCTTCGGAGAAGCTCAACTCAACTCCAAGGGAAGGCAGACAGACAACATGAGTAATCGATGGCCAAACCGAGTCCCCCTGTGCTGTGCCTGTGCCGCGCAAGGCAAAGAACCCGAGAAATGGAGTTTAGACTTGACTTGTAATACTACTTACGATTCCCACCAAAAAATATGTCTATACTTTCTATTGCTTTTCCATACACTGAAAGATGATACACGTATTGGTATACCCGCAGAGTTCCAACCTCGGTATTTCCGTATGCATGAATTTTCTGCATGACTATGTCCATTCCCTCCTCTCATACTCCACGACTATGTACAGTCCCACAATACCTCCATAGTCAGACGGATTCTCGTATTCAAGTGTAAGCATAACTTTGCAATTCCATTTCGATAGTTGTGGGGAACACTCTTTAAGACAACCTCAATGATCCTGCTAGGATTGCACATATGCTTCTATATTGATATTTTTTACAGGAAAAAGTATCTAGATTAGCAGTGTCATTTCGATTGCGTTATTTTACGGTCCTAATGGAATTTAACTCTCGGATCCTATATTCCTACTCTTGTGTAATAATAGTGGAACATTATGGAAC
Organism: Allacma fusca; assembly: GCA_947179485.1. NCBI lineage: Eukaryota > Metazoa > Arthropoda > Collembola > Symphypleona > Sminthuridae > Allacma > Allacma fusca. The sequence continues at coordinate 8,956,355 of OX359250.1, forward strand.
AACGTCCCACTGTAGACACACGCTCGCTCAATAAGATTACACACCCAAATTGTATTTTATGTAACGTATGAAATGTCCTACAGTTCTTTCCCACCATAAATCCCCCATTCCTTCACATTATAGACAAAACACTTTCACCTCCTGTATGTACTCCCAAACTTTCCAATGCACGAGTGGCTCCACACAGGTACTACTGTACTCTGTTTATAATACCACTAATCGCACTCCCCAACCCATGTGTTCACCTTGCATGTGTTTTGTCCAAATGCATAAATTATTCCAGCATTTACCTGTGAGCTGGCTAATTCAGTAGCAAATCACGGCCAATTTTCCATCCTCAAAAATATTTTTTCATAGTAAGGGAGAAAACAAATGGGGAAGTTGATTAAAAATTTAGGTCATGATTTCGTACATATTTCTCTACGTAGACACATAAATTACGTGGATTCATGCCATGGATGAAAGAGCAATGGGAAAGAAAGGTTATTTTCAAGTTTTCTACTCTTTCAGCATTAATTCGAAGCAATTTGCAATACAGGAGCAATTTTTCTTTCTTATACCTTTTAGCTCTCGCTCTCTCTCTCTCTCTCTCTCTCTCTCTCTCTCTCCCAACTTAGAACTACTGTGAAAGTTGAGATATGTACACACGAAAGGCCTCTCATTTAATGAACTACGTAAATATCTTCCTGGTATATGTACATTACGTTGCCTTCACGAGTATGCTGATCATTAACGTAATTTGAATTTACAACTTAATTGTACTGCTTTCAGGTTCAAGGAAATGACTGCAAAGGACACGACCGATGTTGTCATAACTTAAGTTACAGGTTTAAGAGCGAACATAATAGGTAGAGGGTATCTACTTATTGTTAGTTATTTTGTCTCAACGTTACAGTATCCCCGTTATTGAAAGCGGTACTCACTACGGCTGTTTATTTGGAGAAATTAGACAGTCGCCAAAGATTGGTTCATTGGCACGTCGCTTTGTGTACCGCACATACCACTTGCTACACATTGATTCACTAGGAGGTCGATTCATCCGACAGACTTTCACTGAAATTGTATTTTATATATACATATTTACATACCATAAATACCTACTCATAGTCTACGGACCCACGTATCGCCATATAGCAATGATGCCGTCTCTACGTCCTTGAATTAGAGCTGGTGGTTATTGTATCATTTCATGTGAAGAGGAGTAGCTAAAGTTCTATGGAAAATATTACACTTTGAAGCCGATCAGTTCCATTGGTATTCTCCAGCATTGGATTAAAAAATCCCCAAATAATACCCATCCTGGAACGGCATATGTATTACTATTCAGGTAGAAAAGATTTGGTATAAATTGAAAGCCTGGTAGTATGTGTTACTTAAAGATCCCCAAAGGTATGCTGCTTACGTACAAAGTCAAAGAGAGCATGTTATTTGCTTTCACTCGAGTATTAAGCAAGAGAGGAAACGGAGCTGAAACGGAAGCAAGATCGAGTGGAAAGAATCTAGGGGGCAGAGATGGCGAATTACGAATGTCCGTATACTATAGGGCAACCTTTCCGAATATAATGCATTCTGATTGTTAGGCCAATAAATTATGCGTTAAAGCTGCCGCACCAGCAAATAAGGATATATAAAGAAAGGCTATACAAGTGGAATCAACAACAGTCCTAAAAAGAGAGAAGAATGTTTTTTTTTTGTCGGAACGTGGAAGAATAGAATCTCATTCTACGAAAACTGGAACAAGATAGAGCAACTATTCGTGCAGTTGAATTTAAATAGTATGCAAGTGCTAACAGCAGGAGAAGGATGCAAATTATATTTCTTCCAGCACGCGGAACATTGTAAGAGAAATTGGTCCGCTTCTTTCGCTAATGCCCGCCTCCGTGGAAGGAGTGATTAAACATGCAATAAAAAAGATAATAAATAATTAACAGGATGGAAGGAAGTAAGGAGCAATTTTTTCTCCATCAAACTAACTTACGAATTTCGTAAAACACCCTGAGACAAGTCAGGGAGAGAAACCAATCATGTGAAGGTGCGGTTGCACGGTTGGAATCTATTAGTGAGGATCTGCATGCAAGGAGAGGATAATCATCAGTAAAAGTTGTACTCGATACTCAGCGTGCAAGTTTATTAGATAGACGGGAATGAGTGAATAGGGACCTGGGATCACAAGTGAAGAATGAATATGAGGAGAAACTGTGCCGTGGACTCTGAATAAGCTCCACTGTGAAAATGTGTGTAGTGTGGCTCAGGACACGGTAAGTTGGCAGAGACGATGAGTCCGTCAAAGTAGTTCATAACGTAAAGAGATGGAAAACATCGACGCCCCCTGAAAAGTACGTCAGAGAGGAAAGTCTTGACGTCAGTTATGCGTCAAAGACTCGGCCTCCCTGGGTTACACACCCGGCTTCGGATAATTACACACCATTCAGGGAACCCGCATCAAAGACAAGATGGGAACTATCCTAGTTTCTTTTACATACAATAATCTATTTCAAAACTTATCACAACATTTATCGTTGGATTTTGTCAATAATTAATTCAGTAAAATCAACTTTTCCTCAAGAAATATTCGTATGTATCATACCACAGAAATAGACAGGGAAGTCAAAAAGAAGAAGACTCTGAAAAGTATCCGCTTTCGTACACGCTGCAGCAGATGAAAAGTGTGTCAGCTTCACTTCATGCATTCTGAAACCCAATTGTATAGTTTATCCAGTGCAAGTGGAGAAAGTCAATAGAAGCTGGAGATACAAGTGGAAATGTACCAAAGGCAACTTTAATACAACTTACTTTCCTTTAAAAGTAAATATTTACTATACCAATCCAACTTTTACCCAATAAAAGATATGCATTACATGACCTACTTGGAATAACATTATACCTACGTACAAGCGTCATTCCATGTATTTTTCACTACTAATTAACAATGATGTTTCCCTCCTTGCAAATGATGCCTACCAACGGTGACGTATGCCTTGAATGCAGCTATACAAAAGGAAATTGTGGACTTTAAGACCCAAAATCCACCCAAACGAATAACATCTATCTCATTCATTGAACAAGATCAACAATTTTCCTATTATCAAGGTCTTGCATGATTCCGTAAATTTATTTCAGAAAAACATTTCATAAGATAAACTATATAAAAGTAATTATATCAAAAACATTTAAAGTGTAGGCATAATGACCTTCCGGGGAATTTTTTTATGAATCCAGTCCACCAGTCGGTTGAAAATATTCAATCCTTGAAATTGCAGCACAAACAAAATAATAATCACGCGTAAAAACAATAACTCCATGATTTTCAAACTACCTGAAAACAAAAACAAATTCATTCATCAGTGTGGTTCCCATCTCTCTCTGCTAATTCAACAATCCAAGGGCCCATTAACTTTTTTACACACCTACAATTATCGCTACTACAACTATTACTTCAAACATATAATACAATAAAAATATACCACAAAAATATAGAAGATATACCAGAAATAAAAGTCATTCGGCCCTCTACAATTCTCAAACCACATTGACTCCCCTACCATAAACACTGCAAATTTGAGTCTTGGTGCTAAGGGTAAATTGGATGCATAGATTCAGAATCTGAAAGAATTTTTATTTGAACGTTTTAAAGATTAGAGATAATAGAGGCAAAGGTACCGATATAAACATTAAGGTTTTTATTCTCCAACAGAAAAACACGAATCACTATTTTCATCATTTTACCTAATCTAACCCAAATTTCAAATTATTATAATAAGTACAAGAGTGGAAATTAAAAAATAACTTGAGTAATTAATTTTACATACTTAAAATTAACCAAATCAAAAATTTTTCAATCAGTGCTGGATATGAAAAATATGTCCCGGTCGCTACAGGCGAGTCCAAACCAATACAAGACATAAGTGACCATTGACCTGTCATATCTCCGAAACTACATTCTTCCGGGGTCAAATTCATTCCAAATCCCAATCTTGGCACCCAATACACCCTTCACACCAATTTCCCTCAAAATCAAAAACAAACTAGTACACTTGATTAACACCAAAAATCCACACCAGTTATGTTACTCCCCTATAACATTACATAAAATCCCATCTAAACAATCCTCCCTTTAAATTCGAATTCCCTATAACAATTTAAAATTAAAATCCCGAGCTCACCACTATTTAAATCAATATTTCAGTCTTCAGGCTTCTCCGGTGGAGGTCCACATGGTTGGAGCATTTTCTCCACAAGGTTAAATTTGACCCTAGCTTTGGATTCATTCTCACTGATAGCCATGTAGTTCAAGAGGTCAAAATGTCCAAGAATAGAGCCGTACGTGTCCCTGTGTTGATTCGTCATCCACTCATGCTTAGTAGTGTCTGCATGTCCAGTTCCAATATATTTCGACTGGAGATGTTCCAGCTGACTGTGGATATTGTACCGCTCGCCCGCCATGTCAATTAATGCTACAAAAGACAAGAATAATCTATCACTTAACACATTATATTCCTTGAAATAAATGACATGAGATAGACTTGCATTTTGCAATACAAGATTTTGTTTTGGATTTTGATTGTTATAATTGCTAGATTGTTTTGGTTTCTGATTGTTACAAATGCTACATTTTGTTTTGGATTCTGATTGTTACAAATGCTACATTCTGTTTTGAATCCTGATTGTTACAAATGCTACATTTTGTTTTGCATTTCGATTATTAAAAATGCTTGATATTAAATCCTGAAAATGTGTTATTTTAATTGTTGAATTTAAAGACCACATTTTATTTATTTACCTTTAATTTCCAAAGATTATTTCACTTGTTTCAAAACACCGGGATGATAGCCTTCGTTCCAAATTTCAGATTTTTTAAAACCCCAATTGTCAATACGACGTTAATAGTTCCAACGTTATTCCAACTTTTAAAATTGGAAGTTCTTCAAAAATTGTACCAATTCCGAAATACTTTAGTCGTCATCCGTCAGCACCAGCACTGAATCAAAACTATCTGAAATCCAAATGGAAACAAACTATTTTAGGGAATAAAATGCACAAACAGTCGACAGATTTCAAAAATTCCCTCAAAACCCAGACAGAGACGTTCGTTCGTCTGCCGTGGCGCTGCTCCCTTCAAATCCCGTCCTTCTTCGGATTCTCGAGCCACCAAAGACGAAATCAGTAGTTGAGTGCAATTTAAACGGGAAGGATTTCATTTCTGTGAGTATTAAATATTTTTAAATTTCAACCAGAAGATCAAAATGGCTGGAATTCTATCCCGAGCTGCATGGAACCTATCCCGGTTGTCCAGGCCAGCTTTGGTTACAGTTACTTCCCGGGCGAAAGGCACAAGTAAGAATATTATAATTTATTTTAGGCACATTTTTGCAAAATCCAGAATGGCTGATATGCGGAATATCAGAACTATGTACTCTCACGTACCTTTGACTCTATTACCTTGAAACTTGCATTTATTTCTGTTAAAGTAAAATTATTTGAGGTGATATGTTATTGATAAAGATTTAAATCTGGGAATATTTTAATGAAATGAGTTGGAATTTAAAATAGTTTGGAAACAGAAGCATTTTGTATAATGAATGTATCGCGATTTTTTGGTCATGAAGGTGGAGTAGTATTAGGTCACCGGATATTGGACCGTTCCTTGTCCGTGGTTTGTTTTTAAATATCTTTTGTAGAGCATTTGGAATTGAAGGATTGAGAGACAGTTGTAATAATTTAATGGGGGTCAGAGGTCAGTGAGTATGAAGGGTGAAGTTAGCCGGGGAGCTGGTCGTATTCGGAACAATTTCGAAGTCATTTGTGGATGCTGAAGTTGAATGGATCCGTGTGTGAATTTGATGATTGATGTGTGTATTTTTACATTGTAGTGATGCCTGACCCCATGGAACACGCCACTGGTTTGGAAAGGAAAGAATTGGAAGCTATTGCTCGCGGAAATCCTGTAAGTTGGGATTAGTACAGACTATGAGGAGGGGTTATTTAAAGGAGGTTGTGAGTAGAGACGCTGAGTGATTTTAGAAGATTGGGGTGTAAATTAGGTGATGCTGGATTGTTCGAAAGGAGAAATAATGTAGAGAGGATCGGGGTGGAATGAATTTTTGCGGGTAGTATTTTATTTATTGGGATAAAGCGGATGACTGGGTGGTGAAAGGAGGATTGTATTGGGGGCATGTGTTTGATATCAGTCTTCTGTTTTCAGAAGTTTGTTTCTAAAGGCGTCTGTAATTTATTGCTAACGGTGATCCGTTCAGGGCTGTAGTGATGAATCCGTTTCCAGCCGAACTAATCTAAACAGTGACCGAAAGAATACTTAGTTTTGAAAAGGGGGACGGATAGCGTATATTGAGTTCTCAAAGTGGGGGCAGATATCTTCTGATTACCTTGTATTAGTTAGAGCTGTAACTTTAAAACGAAACTTTGATGTTAGTGGCAGGAAAATGAAATGTGGACGTTGGTTATATGTGTATTATTGAGAATCCTTTTTCATTAGGACCCGTTCATGATGCAAGTCAAAAAGCGAGGACCCGGCACCAAGGAACAACCTAACCTGGTAGAATCAGTTGAAGAAATGCGATTGGTCGGCTGTATCTGTGAAGAAGATACGTTCCATATTAACTTTTTGTGGGTGTACCGAGGCGAACCTAAACGGTGCGGTGAGTGTGGTGCTTGGTATAAATTGGTTGATGAGAAAGATCCATTCAAGGACCTCCCCGAATTCCATGCCCAGATTTAAAAGCGCAGTCAGCGTTAATATAATACTTAGTTTTCCTGCAGATATATGTACTAAAAGTTTAAAGGAATCGTAGTTGTGTGCAAATCAGCATTTAATCTTATGATTGTAATATATATGATCACCGGTTACATTCACTGATGTAAACTACATGTTTTACGTCTTCGTTGATACCGATTCAATAAATTCTTGAGTAGTGGTCACGATCACTTCTACCGTTAATTTTGTCTCGATTGTTTTCCTTTTGTGATGCATTAATTAAATAAAGGAAGACATGATTGTTCTTTCATTGGCATTTAATTAATGTCCACTTGCAAATCCTACATTTCAAAGCCATACACTATTCTTAACAACGCTTAATCAATACATAACTGTAAGTCTATTGCGAGATCACAACCACAAGACAAGATACCGTCCCATTCAATAACTTACGCTTACTCGACGTAGATACACACACTATACTTGGATCCTTAACCGAAGCGAAGAAAGTGGTGATGAGTCGAAGGGTTCAATAATTTGTCGAAGTCACATTTTAATGACAAAATGGACTTCTCTCAGGAACACAAACATCATCCATTACTTGTTTAACGCCAACACAAAGATTGCTTGCTATTTAATCATGGAGGCAACCGGGAGCATTTGCGGAATAGCTTATTCGGACTGGGTCAAGTAATGATATGCTACTAGCACTACCTTAATCAGATTACTAATCTAGAAAGTAAGGACTTATATTTAAAAGTATAGGTTTTGGACTGATAAGACACTTGTCAAGCGATGTTGAACTGCTCCTTTCTCCCTTCATGTCATGAGCAAAACTTCATACAGAGCTGATTCTATTTGGCTAGCATAGTACTATGGTACTGGTAGTATTTACGATATTTCTTCCATTGACTCTTAAATATACTGATTTTGAATTCAATAGGAAGAAATAACGTCACAACTCTGAACCCTTGTAATTAATTGATAGAATTTTTGGAGTTAGGATGATGTTGGGAATTGAAATAATTAATATAAGGTCAGCAGATAACATGTACGTATACCATTATCCCCCATTGCTAGAAAACAACCCTCAAACTCTTTCTCCCATTAAAGTCTATTACTTTTACAATGCTTCAATACTTTTTCTGTTCCTGGCTATATTCCAAGATTTGGAATGATTTGTTTTTCTACTAACAGCACAAGTATCATATCCTTGGCAAGAAATTTCCCGGCTTATCAAAAAGTATTAATAATTAGTATATGTATAATGGGTTTATAGTAAGCAGAATAAGCATCAGATTTGTCCATAAGTTCCGTTCTTAAACAATTGCTTACTAAATCACAAGTTTTCTATAATTTCCTGCTGTTAACAACTTAGTAGAATGATCAAGTTGTTAAAATACAAAACGTATTTACTGCTTCAATCCTGTGTTTATTACACTTGAACTTAGACTTAGAAATGGTCGTCGAAGAAACTCCTTTATATGACTACTACTAGAATTATGAAACTACGCATAGATATGACTCAACTGGCGTTACACGAGAAGTCATCTTTTTCTTAAATAATCATCTTACATTTCGGAAAGAAATCAGATTACGTCCTGGCTAATACATTCGAAAACACTGTACTACAACTGACAACATTTTTTAGCCAAGACTGATAATATTACAACTAAACAGGAATAAGCCTTACACACAGTAATAAATGTAAACTTACATACAGCTAGGGTAAAGTTTTATGTGGTCTCTTGTTTGACTAGTATTATTCATCAGCACATCCTACACATCCTTCCCGCAATTTGACTATCGTGTGCGAAGCTTGTATATGCAGAAAAGTTATGTAAAATTATACGCATAAATATTTAATCGTACCTGCTAATTTATAAAATCCTAAATACAATTATATATTTCTCACAGCCTTTACAATAATATTAGTAATAACTGCAACTTTAAATTTTAAAAAATGTTCCCTTGCTAAACTTAATAGTATGAAAAGACAGAGTTAAAGGGCTATATAAAGAGAAAAGTGTACAATAAGAAACAAACAAGATACAACGAAAATCTTGTACAAACTGCGATCGTTTAAATACATTTCGATATCCAAGGTGCTAATTAGGCGTCTTTCCTTCCAAGCTGACTAATCTTTAGCTTGTGATTATTGACCGGGCACCTAACTGAATTTGTACGTTATTACAAACATGCCAAATAGAATATGAAAATGATTGTACATACATAAATCATAACTTTTTTTTCATAGCGAAGAGTTTCCCTGATTGCTGAATATTGAAACGGATATTCACTGTTGTAAATTTGCAATATACCCTAACATTGTAAATATTTTTGTGATTGATCTCGTTACCTCACACTTATTGACAATATGAGCTTGTGTTTACCCTACAGAAATACATTATTACGTAGTATTGAGTCTTGAAATCTTCTCTTTATGATGTATATTTGTCAAATAATTTATACTTAAAGTAATTCTTCGATTTTGTGATACTCAGTGTACTCCGACGCGCTGACCACTGTTCTTCTGAATATGCTCTTCCACTTGGGGACATTTCATTCGAATTGAGTCTACTACATCCAACAGATTCTTTGCATCCATAGCAAGTACATGAGCTGCGGAAAGCATACCCCTGGAACAAAAATACACTTATTTAGTCCTGGTTACATTGCACAATTTCATTTGTGAATTCAAAAAATTTTTTTAACATACTTCCGATACTCCATATCAAGCGTAGTAGAGCTATACTTTTCGGCTAAACGCATAGCGTTTACTAAGTCCTTCATATCCTTACTTAAGACTTGATGGGCCATCTCAACCTAAAATATTTAGAGGGTTTGAGCAAAATTAGAACATTTTCATGCATTCAAGTTAGAGTGATAGTATTCGTGTAGTACATAACTGATATGGCTTGTAAATTAAATGACTGCGAACAAATGACTGAATAAACATAAGTTTAATTATAATATTAGTTTATATTATAAGTTTAATTATTTTACAACATAATTTGGGGAAACGAACCTCATGTTTGGCGTTATCTGGGAAGAAAGTAACTAGGTCATCCACGCTACCCAGTAAATTTCGTAACTGCAGGCCGACCTTTCTTACAAACTCCAAATATTCCACTTTGCCAGTTTGTTGAACTCCTTGAGATAGTTCCATTATGGCTCGTACCACACTTGTAGTACTGTCATAAACACGGTCATTCGTTCTGTCCAAGTCAGCAGTTGGAGTTGGTTCCATTTTCTGTGGAATTTAATGTAATTGTGGTAAGTAACACTTTCGTATATACATTTATTGAATTGCTCATTCGCGATAACCAAAATGAGGATGTCAAAAGTATGTGTCTGCAATGACCTTAACAATTATCGCTTTATCTTCTGTTGCACCATTAAGAACTGTCGAGTCCCCAATCTGAGCAAAACCAGGTGAGCCATTTGGAATATCACCGCATTCACTATCGGATCGATCAGATGTACTTGTTGTAATAGACAGTCGCTTTCTCTGTTTAACAAAAAATAGTACAATATACATAAGAGCCTCGTAATTTTGTTGTCCATTGTCTTCCCATGTTTGAATCAAAATGATAAAAATATACGTTATGATCTATCTAAGCACTAAAAATGATTTACCAAATTATTTTCTTCCTCAGCAAGCCACCTCCCATCTTCTTCTGACTGTTTCTGTTGTTCTCGTAATTTTTGTTCCAGCTCATACTTGTACCGCATTTCTACATCCGATGTATTATCCGTACCCATCTTAGGATCCTTCAGCACCAATATATAAATTTCATTTTAAAATGAGAAACCAAACAGATATAATTGAAATGCACTACAAATTACGGACAGAAACATATGTACATACATCCAAATTGTAAGAGATGCTAAAATTAAAAAAGCATGCAAAATTAAACGTATTAACCTCACCAACCAAAAAATCAAAACCAAAATACCGCAAGTATCAGCACGGTATGTAATGCGAAACAGACAATCTGTGTTTCCATTCCCAAATATTTTGAGAATGCTTCGAGATGTTTGCAAAAATTACAGTCAATGCTTGTAGAAACCCCAGAGTTAATAAAAACAAATTTGCATTAAGGTGTTGCTTGAAAAAAAAATGTAACAACAATCAAGTAAGTTACAAATCCAGTTAATCCCAGTCATGCAAGTCAGGATGCATATATAAAGTGAGAATAAAAGTATCCCGAAATGAAAATGAATTCACCCAACCCAAAGTATAATACAAGATCTCAAATCAAATGCTCTAAAAAAAATGACACATAAACGTAGAAGAGACGAATACAAGTTCAGTGACCTTGTCCAACGTTCCATAGTTAGAAGCTGGTTTGGAGCCACCAGGTGTACTCAGAGAGGATAAATTGAATATATCAGAACTAGAACTAGTGCTCATTGTGCCTAGACTGGACAAAGTACTACAATTTCGATTGAGTGAATGTGTATGATTGTGTTGTTGAGAGGAGCAGGAGGCGGACGTATCAATCAAATTCAAGAGACTTCCTCCTGGTCCCTCGTAAGGTTTGGTTTTGAATTTTCTTTTCGGTGAGCCCATCGATCCATTCGCAAAATCTACCGCTAATGTATTGAATGCTGAAGCCGGGGTCGTATAAGCTGCGGGATTCAATCCCCTTGTCTCACTCTCTCTCAAAATTTGCGATAACACCTCCGGGTTTTGGGCCACAATGTAAGTAGTAGGATTTGGATTTTGAACTTGTTGCTGCTGACTTTCTCCTAAAACTGGAGGTCGATCTAATCTAGGAGGCTTTGGTGGTGCTTGCTCATCAGATGCTGATGATGCTAGAAACATGAATACAAACATTTAAAATCATCTCCGTCAGCTGAACTCATGAATACATTTGTAATAAACTGAGGACGAAACATACCCCACGACATAGTTTGTAATCTTCGATTTTCTCGTCTGGCCATGTCTTTCTGTTGCTGTCGTTCTTCTATTAAAATATCACTATAACCATAAAGAAAAACATTTATGAGTTCACTTCCCACCATGATTTACAACTTGGCATGGAATAACTACCGTCCCCACAGATCGTTCTGAGAGAATGGCTCAAATTTAAATAATCAATGAGCATGCAACGGCAGTACACTTACTAAAGAGATTCCTTGAGCTGCTGGAAACCAGGTCGTTTGGACGGTTCATAAGCCCAACATTGAGACATGAGAGCATACAACCTAGGTGGGCAGTTAGGGGGTAAAGGTAATCTCTCACCATTTTCAATCTTCCCTATCACATCGTTATTCTGAACACCAGCGAAGGGTTTCACACCGAACATTAGGATCTCCCATATACAAACCCCTGAAAAAAGTTTCCAGATAAATTCCGACTGCCATGGTTTCAAATTCTCAAAGTATTTTGCATACAAAGTTACGACACTCCCCCTTTCCACCAATAAATCACTACAAATACATCTCTTTCCCAGTAAACTTCATCAAATTGAAATGTACGAACTTACCAAACATCCAGACATCCGACTTAGAATTAAATTGTCTAAAGTTTACACTCTCCGGACTCAACCATTTAATTGGTAATTTCCCTTTGGATGCTTTGTAATAGCACTGGTCCTCTGATATCCATCTGAACAAATACAAAATAACTCATTAAACTACAACTATATATTTTGACTGACTAAATTTAAATAATGTGCTCATTAGAGAATGCCTTCATTAGCTAAAAAAATTTCCCGAAATTCTTCCATTAGTACTGTAAACTGAACTCAATTTTAAAATGAATTTATCCTGGGTTCCTTACCTACTCAAACCAAAATCCCCCAACTTGACGCAATCCTGTGCTGACACTAAGACATTCCTGGCAGCGATATCTCTGTACAAAGAATACAAAATTTTAGCATCTATTAGATATATTTACGCTTCGAAACATACAATAATATATAGTAGATACATACATAAATACATTAAAAATAACTTGGTGACAAAATGACCATGACAGACGGGAAATACCTATGAACGAATTTTTTCGACTCCAAATACGATAATGCGGTGGAAAGTTGAAAAGCGTATAGAATGAGAGTAGCCAAATCCAGGGCATGTTTGTGACTTTGGAGATAAGATCGCATTTCACCGTATTTAGCTAATTCCATCACAATCCATATAGGAGTATCCGAACATATCCCAATTAATTTCACTATATGTGGATGATCAAACTGCTGCATTATATCTAGAAAAAGAAGAAGAAACACCCACATTAGGACCATCCGGACCATCATTATGTTAAACTCACAATTAACATACAATTCATTCATATTCATGGTTATCACATATGGGGCAAAAGTGCATATTACAGTTATATGCAGCTGAGACATACTATACACCTCCGGTTTAAATAAATACCATCATATGACTCATATATCCATTGGAGAACTCTGAAGTCAACTCCTGGAGTCAACTACTACAATGTGAACCAGATTTTGACACCAGATGTTTACAATGTTTGAGAATAGATGTTTTTTCCCCTCCGATAACAAAACCTCAGGAGAAGTCAAGGCACTGCCAAAACATTCGGATTTTTTCCCATTAGCATAACAATTAGTGCATTTTGTGAGCCTTTGTAAATCCCCAGTATAATTAAGCCAGTTTTTCTTTCCTAAAGATCCTCAGTAGTTATGATTACTTTCACATATTTCCTCCTTGTCCTGAAAATATTATGAGAGGGGGGGGGGAAGACATCATGTACTAAATTCCTACAAGCTTATCGCCTCATCATATTTCCCATACATATTCCCACATACTCAACAAGTGTATTATTTTCGAGGTTCCTACTCAGTCCCATACAGTATCTCTTCCAGAATTTAACATTCAAAGCTGAGGCATATTGTATGATTCGAATGTGGGTCGCAACCACTTAAGTCGTCACTATTTGTTATAGTCAATAATAAAAGACCAAACTGAGACAACATGTGCTCAGGGCTCGCTGTCCTGCTCCTTCCTCTGTATCCTACTTTTGACCATAAGTAAATGCTAATGTGAAAGACTGTGGGATGAGGGGATGAGTCACTCTCGTCATTCAACTTCATAACACACACACACGTTCCGTTTTTAAAAACAAGATCCAAGTTACATAACTACGCTTGAATGCGTTCATTTTTTTTAATTCAATGCCCTTCCTTTAATTTCATTTTCCTGAAGGTCCATGGATCCAAAAAGTATTGTGTAAGCATAAGTGGACTGACTCTTCATGAGCGACAAATTTGCCCAACCATTTCATAAATCAAGGCATATGAATGGAAAATATTCCTATATTTGCTATTATTTGCAAAAAAACACACCTCTAAGGTTACGAAAAAAAATATAATTACTCATCCCTTAATAGTTATTGTGTCTATTATATGCTCCCTGAATAGCGGCTCTGTGATTAGTTGTCCAGGTCAACCTTTGATAATAAATTTTACCCGACAGCGACAGATTAAAAATTACTGATATATGGTATGGGTCAGTAATTAAAGAAAACTTACATGCTTCCTCTAGAAATCGATCTCTAGTAGCAGCATCAGCATCCAGTTTACAGGTCTTAACAGCAACAGGAATTTTCTCAGCCTCTTTTGTACGAAACCATCCTTGGTGAACGTCCCCAAATTGGCCTGAATTTATTAAAAGGCTATATGTCAAAAATTATGTGGGTACATACAGGGATACCATAAGGGATAGCATTCCAGTTATGTAAATGCTCTTCTACAGCTACAAATTCAAGATTGTAAAGTTTGGTGTGACACGGAGCGTAACATACCTTGTCCAATTATATCACCCAGTTCGACGCAAAGCCGGTCCAATTCGTAATCATGAGCTGTAATGTTTATCAAATGAAATGATCAATCAAATAAACACCGAAATCCTTCTAATTTCCATGTAATACAGCTAAGGCAATAAATCTGCCATTTTCTTTGCATGCTTCGCATTCACAATTCCTCTCAAGAAAACAAGTTTGAAAAAAATCCTGAAATTATGTTTCTTGACAGACCCTTGTTTTCAGAAGACAAATTAAGTAAGCAAAAACTCTAAGAAGGAGATATTCATATCTTCATGTCATAAAGATATTTTTTCTGAAACTTTGCCCAGTTAGTACCTTTGTACAGGTACTAATAATGTCTAGGGTGAAAAAAAATACATATATTGACTCCTTTGGCATTGCGTAAATACTATTAAGAACAATAATAAAGCTGACAATGACACATTTCGCTGCTGCAAGTTTTTGGTCAGAGCTGAGCTAGAGAGCGCAAAAATGTTCACAACTCATAAATTTTAGAAGGGAATCTTTTTAGTTACAATTTTACCCCCTAATTTCCCATTTATAAACTTGGGCTTTTTAATCTTGACCAAATTTTAAAATCCACGTTTGATTGCTAAAAGTATCATTTATTACACATTAGTAGGGTAGCATTTACAGTTGCTCTAGTTATAACGGAAACCCTCGTAAGACAATTTACAGTGTTGCGGTATAACCGTATAACCCATATCCTTTTATTCACATTTACAGTTATCACGGATGTCCGCTCAAGAGTATTAAAAGAGCTCCCATATTTTTGGAATGTCTACAAACCCCACTAATTATGTGAGCTAGAGAGAAGGAAACGGCAACATTTTCTTCCGTAATTAGCACCATTATACTACAATTGAGTCAATTATGTTCCATCCAGAAATACAGGAGCAAAAACTCACAAGCAGGAATGGAGTAATCACCGTCCTCATCCACGATTTCCGCATAATCGTCCATCAACGGATGTTTATTGCTATCCACTGGACTATTTGAACCGCTCGGATTTCGGCTTGAACTTCCCTGACGGTAGCGAGGTGGATGAGCATCTACAAAAAATAATTTGCAATATTTAACAAATTAATTTCCTTGAGTAATTATTATTATTGCAAGTAAAATGTATTATTCATGCAATCAAAAATTAAAAGTTTCAACTCAGAAACACTGTACACATTTTCGTACTCAAAATACTGGCAACTACTTAATAAATTCAATTATTATTTATACCAAAGGAATCTTACAATTAGTAGCGGCTAAAGGGAAAGCCGATTCTTTTAGTATACGTATGTACATATGTGTACAATTTCCCTAAATAATTCACATGAGTAATTACTACTAATTGCTGCTCAGATAATAAATTTTAATTTAAAACTAAATCCTTCAGAAATTCAATTACGGACCAAACTCTGACTCCTGCGTTTCATAGTCCTCTAAGTAATGTTATAAATAAATGTAGACACGTAATTTAAATATAAATAAGAAAATATGACCGAACGAAATATATTGTTTACATCAATCCTCACAAGACAGTAGCTCTAGTCTAAAACTTTTGGACCACACAAACTGAAAACTACCAAAAAGATGAGCCTTTCACATTAACACAGGACACACTCAAGCACAGTCCAGGATTTACAGGGAGGAAAAATGATTAAAATATTACAAAATAAATTATCTGGGATCTTCCCAACAATACATTAGAGAAGTGACGAGCGACAGATTCGCTAATACTAGAACTTTTGACAATGTGATAGCAAAAGCAAAACGTATATAATAATCCAACCTTTGAGACAAGGACACGTCCTCAAGGTAGCAGCTTGTGGTAGAAAAGTGAAAAAAAATTATAGGTTAGATTAAGTTATTGTCATTACATCATCACCAGCAATTTCTTTCCCTCACAATATTTCAACGCTGTGGATATAAAGCGCATTAGTGGCAAAACTATGTGTTAGGATCTCTCGGCATTTCCTCTCCCGTTAAAACAATACAAAGCCAAAAGCTAATCACTAGCCATATATATTCATAAGTGTACCAGCAACCCACTTAATTAAGGCTCATTTAGGTCACAGTTGCGAATTTACACTCAAATTGCAACGTCCCCAACAAACTACTGTTACTTCAATAAAGAGCAACATCAAAAAAATCACGTCTTCATTTCTTTCAAATACTCATCGTAAAAATTTCCCCCATTGCCCAACACCGTTCTCAAGACCTATTGGTCTGAGTGTACGTGTCGATCAAGAAACTTCTGCAGTATTAATTATTTACAGACTCTAATTAGGGAGTGTCATTTTTCATACTTTTGTTTGAAGACCGAGAGGATAGTTGCAGGGTGAGGAGAGGGAAAGAGATAGGTGTATACAATTACCTTACAATTAAATTCAGCATTATAAATTCTTACAGAATAATCAAAGGTTTCGGCATTGTGGGCTTCAAACGAATTACTCCTTCATACGTGTGCCGTTGCTAAAAGCATCCTCATACAATCATACATACAGAGATTATCCAACCTTCAGTGAGCAGTCTCTTTGTACAGCATCAGTATATAGCTTTTAGTGCTCATAGCCTTGATATTAGGTGAATTTATCAACGAGTCCTTTAATAACTGCGTCATTGCACTTTCAACAAACTCTCCCTCTCCAATTCCAAATAAGTTAATCAAGTCAGAAATGCATTCATTTCCGTTTCTCAACCTCATACTAGGTGTTATTACAAGCTCACGCTTGTAAGTACACACATTTTTTTTGATTTGTACAACCAGATACAATACTATCCTTACACATGTCGTCCGGATTGCCTACAGTCATGCACAACTTCATAAATGAAAAAATCCACAGCAACATCGTCCTACCGTTATGTCTCAGGATCTCTCTTGAATTTGCATCAAATGACTTTGACCTACAGAAATTTCCAATCTCCCATTGAGTCTTCTAGCCTTTTCTCTCTATGTACCCCTCCCTCCCTGTCACATTTCCAATCAGGAATACGTTTCCCGAAGCGGTTCCTTTCAGTCAGGGTTAGGGAAATTCCAGTCTGATTGTAATAAACTTAGAGACCAGTTCTCAGTCAACTCTAAAGTACGTCTGTATACCACGTTTGCCTATTTTATGACCCACTGGAGGCTATAAGAACCAACTTGATCTCCCTATTTGAATACGGTCCTTGCATAAGGCCTACTTTTACCCGACTGATGATGACATAACTTCCACTACAGCGCACATTATTATCCCTGCTTTCCCCCCGTTGTAATGATTCAGATATGGAAAGAACATTTCCAGATTAAATAGAGCCTGAACTTTAGGAAAAAATATGTTTTTTTTTGCCATCATTAAGCCTGTATTTGATATAAGATGTTCAATTACGAAAATTAGTTGGCATTAGCACGATCCTTTCCTGAAGACAGGTATAGAGATACGTATGTACATAATTATGTATGTATGCACCTACAACAAAATGGGTAGCTTTCGGACCTAGCCCAACTCTACAAATGCATACGTATAAGCTTGACGCTCGAGGTCATAAATCGTACCACAATGCAATTTACACAACATGAGAGTTCACGGAGTCACTTGTATTTGATGTAGTAAACAGACGTTCATACACAAATGCTTATCGTAACTATTGCTTTTGGTGAAGGCCATAAGAGACATACCATGTTGCCCTTTTAGCTTCCAACTCCTATTCCCTTGGTTTTTATCCCCACTGAACCCATTCATCACCTACCCATTAATATTTCAGTCGGACACCGCTCACAAGGATATTACATGAAGTCCGTACGCACACTGTACTATCAGGACAGACAATGCACATCACTTGACTAAATATATTACATAACCCAGAAGGTGAACACGTGTCTCGAGCCAAAATAGGATGCGGAAATCCATTTGCAGCGAGTGAAGAAAAAAAAACTTGAGGAATACACACACACACAAACACACACACGTATGATCAAGTCAATGCATATTGCATGGTCAAAATTATCCAGATCCTAGGAGAGTAGAGCCCTGAATACAGAAAGTATAGGAGATGGAGGAGCCTCCTCGAATCCCAGTATCTCAGAGCCTCCCTACCCTCCTCCAACTCTCCTTTTAATATAATTATACGTACTCTGCATGCTAGTGTGGTAACCCTCACATGCTCAAGATACGCACAAAAATACGGACTAATGCCTCATCACCTAACTCAAGGGAGCCTTTTAGACGTTCCATTCCCCAAACTATGAGCTACTTACGGTAAGGAGTAATCTGTTGAACTGGCACGAGCTGCGAATTGAGTCTGAGACTCCTTTCAAAATAGATGCGTAAAACATGACAATAAAATTCCCTGAAATTTTTCTCACACAATTTGTCGACGGGAAGTGGCAGACACAGTACGGGAGCATCTCCGCTGAATTCTCCCCCTTCCTTCCAAAACACTTTAGTGCATCTCATTATCCCTACCACCAACGTTAACTCCTACTTACGGGGCTAATGCCCAGAATGTCCGAGTATCAACATACGCCGATACAGACACACACACACATACATACACTCCTAAGTATGTATGTATACTTAAATATTCGAAGCAAGTCCATATAATCACATACATATCTGAGGAGACCAAATGTAGTTCTTGGAGGGGGGAAACAAAAGATACCAGTTGTACTGGAAGGGTTGAACGTTAAGAAAGGATAACGGCTCTCCCCGAATGAGGAGGATGGATTCCAGGAGTGAAAATAGTTCTGGTCTTGAAAATCGGCAAAATAGGAAGTTAGGGATAATGGGGACAGACAAAGTCAGGAATTACATATCCGGGGCTTTAAGAATAAATGACAGTGGGTGGGGAAGAGGGGGTTGTGGGTTTCTGAAATCGTGAGGTTGATATAAAAATAAGATTTTTTCGTCTCTTTACCTTTCCGAGTCCACAGGGAGGCATGGGAGGGTGAAAGAAGTCGGCAGTAACCATCGATGAGATCTGCCATGCTCTCGGCTTTGGTCAGAGAGGGACACGTTATCGTCAAATATTCCGAAGCACCCGAAATCTTAAGCTGAAGAACTGCTTTCCGATGCGCCTCACACTCTGACACGAGGGTCTGAATACTCTTAACAGCACCGAAGTCTGCTGCTTTCGTTGCCTGCAAAAGGAGCGTAAAAAAAAAAATAACAGAGTAAATATTTATTCGGGATAGGTAGCACCATCATACATAGATATACAGACATATCTACACATACTGCAACAAACTTCAGCCGTACTGTATCCAACTAGAAGTATGCTTCAAGGATTGCATTACATCCGTTACTGATTATGGTTACTCCCGCAAGTAGTCAACAAGATGTTATATCGAATGTTAGGAGAAAAAAATGATTCGCTCCTTCGATGACCAAATAGAGACGTTTGGGTAGACAAAATTTCATCTTTATTCAGCTCACACGAGCGGTGCATGAGTGTAAGGAAAGGGAACTGTATAAGTTACCGTCGCTCCGCTTTGGTCACATATGTAAATCATTTGAGGATAGTCAGATACAATAAATTAGAAAACATTTCCAAGTCAGAATAATCCCTTTGTCATCTTTTGTCTTGACTCAAGTAGTGCATGCGGACGTCAGAGACAATGTCGACTCACAATACAAGGCATATAACTGAAGATCCTCCCCTTCACCCTCCCCCCCCCCATCCCCACATAAACATTTTTAATGCCCAGTAATTGAATCCCTATCAAATTTTAAGCAGCAAAAGGGAATATCTCCAATATTTTAGCAAATGGAGATAGATACTCCCTCCGGCTCCTTCAGAAACTTTTCAGACTATTTGAGATCCGTAGATGATGGAATATCATCCCAGATGTTCTCATTTCCATCTTATACCAGACGACTTGCAAGTTCGTCACTGTACATGGTACAAGGGACCCCTAAAAATTCAAGAAGAGCATACAGTTGCAAAGTATTCCTTTCCTCCGAGATAAGAACATACTCTTACTCATGCTAATGATCATAATGTACGTACATATAAGAGATGACAAAAAGACAGAAACTTTTCTCAAACTCCCCTTCAATAAACGAATGATAAAATGTAATCATTATGACAACTGGGACCGAATCACGGTAAAAAAAAATAGGACCAACTTTGAAAGATTCTTATACGGAACTACATGACCATGTCCACAACATTTACTCTACTTGTTTTGGTCGGTTATCATTATCATCCACCCGCTTTGTACACGCCTCCCTGACTACATCCATGATGAAAGTCAAGACAGATAGTGAGGGCAGAAGACAGACAGGGAAAGGAAGAGGAGAACGCAAGTTGTTAATCACATCTGCACGGATGGAGTGTAACATTCATTCTGTGGAGAGAAAAAAAAAATAGATTCCCTGGACAACTCGGCTCAGAGTCGGGGGAGAAACTCTTCCCGTCGAATCCTCTCCATGCACATTTATGTATCTACTCCTGTGTGAGAGAACTATTCCTGACGATGCAATCACCCCTTCATCATCATCAACATCATTCTAGGCCGACAGACATCCCCCACACATGCAATATCACTTTCGTAATGATTGAATTGCATTCAATATAGTACATGTACATAATTAGATACATACATACATATCTACGTAGACCAGGAGGAACAAGATTCCCTGATGCCAGCTTCCATTATACATATAGAACCATATAGTGAATTTTCGAAGGGAGAACTGAACACGATTTGATTGTCTCCTTAGCATAAGGTCGAAATTGATGAATGTCCTCAAGGAAATATTGCTCTAAATAACACCAATAGACACGCAAAATCCTTCATTTAAATGGAGACAAATGAACAGGGCTAATTTCTCATCACAATATAAAAATGCATCCACACACTTTTAAATTCTCCCTTGATAAAGAAGTAAATGCATTAAGGAAATTGCTATCATGAAATTGGTGAGTTATCATTGGATGGCAAGGGGCCAACTCTGAGATCCCTCCAATGAATCAATTTAGCGGAGCGGAGGCGTTATACTGGAAAAAATAAATCTATGAATCGCACTTCCTACAACATACAGATAATCAGGTTTTGGTTTTAACATGCTTCACAGGTCAACTCCAACTCTCCTTCAGCATGCATTACAGCTAAACACCAACCACAAAGGACAATTGGGACTGAAGATTACCCCCAACATCCCAGATAATCAGTCCATTCAAATATACCTTTTTTAAACTCTTGGAATAAATTCCAGTAAGCACTGCGGAATTACTGGGCTATATAAAAATGTCTTCCTACACTACTTTCCTACTGACTGAGCACTGCCGTCTGGGGAGATCAAGTAAGCGCGGATGCATAAACAACTGCAAGGGAATAGTTACATGAAGAGTTTTAGCCATAATCTCCCCCAAAATAGTTTGGCGAACTAGGATCCTCCGTCAGATAGGCCTCCAGTGATAGACACTACTTACACAAACATGTTTCATGTCTGCACATACTTTTCTATAAAATTAATATACCACTCGGTCATATTTCAACAAAACATTAAATAGTAATTTGTAATGAGTAAATATCTCCCTACATCTGCCTCTCAATCTTCCTTAAGTAAGAAGCTTGAGCTATGCATACTTACTCAGATTTATTTTCCGCCTCTGGCCTTTACCTCCTGCCCTATTTGCATTCACATCTGGAAACAAGAATGTCACGTAATAATTACGTCTTCAACTTCTGCCAATATTTTAATGATCGTTTGCCAAAAAATTACTCTTTGATTCCTGTTCCAAGAAACATTCCTGAGGTAAAATCCTCAAGAGTTTTCTAGAGTGTGGCAAAAAAAAAAGAAAGAAATCTGATTTGGAGGAAAAGGTTTGAAATTAATGATGAGGATTTCCTGATTTTATATAAAGTTCCAATCTGACAACATTTTCCTCATCAACCCAAAATTCAAACTGGCACAAATCTAACTCCGTTCCCGTCCACACTCCTTAGGATGCTCCTAAATTTCCTGGCAAAAACAAACTGATTTATTTATTTTTTTAATCCAACAATAAACAATCCCATGCACAAAACAAAAATCTTAACCCAGGAGGAACCTTCCAAAAACAAAATTGAGTAAGCAAATAATCTGACACTTTTTCCTAGAAATGTTTCAGCAACTCCCGCCCACTAGAAACCCCTTCAGCATTTATGTATAATATAACGGATCTGCTCCATAACTGCATGATGTAAGAACTGGAACGGGAAACTCAAGGAATTGAAAAAAAATATGAACACACTCTGATATACAAAGTCAGATGCGTAACTATATACATACACAACCCTTCCATTGCCGAACCTATGAAATAGGTAATAACTCCATCTTGAACTCTGCTACCTATTACAGTGATTAAGTTAAATTACACCTGGGGAAAAAAATCCATATACACATCCATACAAAAAGGAACAGTGAACCCTGAAAATATTAAAGAATCAAATCCAAATGCTAAAATATAATTAAAACGCATCAAAATTGTTTACAAACAAGATGTCCCATCTGGTTTTCCATTTAAGTTTGATTCTAATGGCAGTCCTAACTCACATCCCTTTTTATTATATTCGAGGGATATAAAATATTTGTAGAGATAGATACATGCTTCAAACACTCTCGACAGCTAAATGCAAATCACGCAGTGCGTGTATACAAATGCTTTCGTCCCTTTTCGTCGGCTTGTTTCCATGTTGAGTGCAATTAACGTCTGATAGGGCCGGACCGTTCTATGTAATAAAACCGAGTCAATGTTCAGTCTTTGAAAAAACACAATTCCCTCTAATATCCCCCGCTTGTAGGAGTACTAACAATAAGTACAGAGTACAGATGTAAATCAACTCTTTAACTTATTCGGTCATAAAACTTTTACAACTCCAACCCCGCTGAAACAGAAAGGATGGATGGAATGAAACGATGTATTTAATTGCGGTTCGCAACATGTGATAGAGAGTTGTAGCAACACAATAATTTGATTTGAGCATCAAAAGGAACAAAAAAAAACCCATGCGGAACCTAACCATGTATCCAAATTGTTAAGCGGTACAAAACTATGTTACAAAAAGAGAGAGAGAGAGAGAGAGAGAGAGAGAGAGAGAGAGACAAATCTTTCCCAAGACAATCTCTTCAAAAGTTGTACACACACAAGTAAGTACTGTATTATTGTACACATATATATATATAAGTATGACTTGTGCGTATAGACTCCCAAGCACGCATTCTGTACAGGTCTGACTTCTTTTTGATCTAATCCCTGGTAACATTGCGTCACAAATTTAACGCGTGTAATTCCTAAGGACATGGAATACTCATTCACTTAAACCTAACACTTACATACATATATTAATAGTTTTCCTTGTACCATAAACTTGTTTTCTCGTTCCGGAGTGTATTAGTTTTACATTCTGAACCACGGAGATTACTCACAGAGGTAAATCGTTCCGAACGCCCGTGATCCAATTTAGATAACTTGACAAGCGGCCCAGCTGAACATACAACTCCATGTAGGTATACCATGTAACATTTCCTCCGACATATTTTATCCCGCTCACATGTATGTACACACATATAGTAGATATAGAAAATGTATGTATATCCATGTGTGTATTCATGGATCCTCCATACCCCCGGACTTTTCAAGCATCACATCCCACCGTCACAATAAGATGCGGAGTAGGATAACTTACTTACTTGTCTTCCGATCCCGCCAGTGTGAAGTCCCTCTCCTGAACCCCATGTATCCGATGGGCATAGATATATAAGTACATTAAGAGCATACATACGAAATTACTACACACGTCCCTAAGAGACGTACCGTACTCTTGTAAATCCGCGAGAGAGCAACTTATAAAAAAGATCCCACACGGTACTCAAATTATGACTTGAGGAAGAATTAAATCAAATTGCACACATCTATCCCCGTCTTTATATTGGGATCAAAAGTTCCTCTTGAATATTTATTTCTTTTATCTTTGCAATGAGTACTTTTATTTAAATATCACACCGCCATGTAATCCATTTCCTGTAAAGATGCTAACTCTCACGACTTTGCACCTTTTATACAAAAAACTCATGTTTTTTTTTTTTAAATAATCCTATTCCGCTTTCTTTCATTTATGTGGACCATTTATTGGAACCTATTTGTTCTCTTGAGTGATCTCTATTACAACAATTAGGACTCAGGCTGAAGCCCTACAAATATGACTTTCCCTTGATGGGGCCGATCTCGTTTATCTCTATGGGATTGGAAACGTGCACACGACTATACTATACTTTAATTGCAACCTCGGTGGTGAAACAAATCGTACGCAGCAAACTGCGTGCCTTGCACACTGAGAGATGGCAAAACCTGAAAATTGGTGCTCACCCCAGATCACTGATAATTACTCCACTATATGGGAACAAATCGGTGACCAAATTCTCACGAGTCCACATCAAGTGGCTCACGGAGGTTATTTCTGGTCACGGCAGATTTCAAAAACATCTCCATAGAATTGGGAAGGCAGCCTGCCCCCTGTGTACATATTGTAGCATAGAGGATGAGGACGCCTTTCACTTCTTGGCGACGTGCCCTGCCTTCTGCATCATTAGAAATATCTATCTTAAGGCATGCACTTTAGACCTAAGTCTCCTTAATCAGGCAAATGCGAGCGACTTGTTGTATTACTCAATTGCAACTGGCCGCTTCGTAACCTGCCCAAAGTAAAGTGTACAGGGCAATCTGCAATGGGCCCACCTGATGGCCTGAGCAGTATCTCTCTCCAACCAGGCGAGAGGGAACCCCTAAAATACATACATACATACATACTATACTTAGTACGAGGCATTTACTTCCTCATGGATGACAGAGGAAACTCAATCAACTCACCTGACCGATGAATCCCTTCGTATCATAATAATTGCCCCTTGTGGGCATCATTATCGGACTGCATTGGATTCCAAAGGGAAATATAATCTAAGGATAATAGGCTTGCTCCTCACAACCCCAGAGAAACACATCTGACACAGAGACTATCAAAGGACAACCACGGGGCAGGAAAATCTCATCAATCGGCTCCCATTAAGAGAATCAAACTTCGTCTTGACAAGTCTTCAAATCCTCTCCCAACGGGCATTCCGACCACTGCATGTGAAGCTCCTTCTGCCGCCACATTTCTAATTTCAACTTATATCCTATATTTTTCTCATATATTCTCTACCTAATATATCCATATGATGTATGTATACTCAGATAGAGAGGGATACATAATAATTACATATAGGTAGACCGATACGTCTGCACAAATACAGGTTGGTCTCCGACATTTGTTCCGGAGTTGTTTTGCTCCTGAGACCTAAGCCTCATACCTCTAACCCGACCATTCAACAGTACAATAAAAGTTTCCCAACATCCCATTAACAGAGCTACTTTTTCAATAGTACCTGAAGCAGGGAGAGGAGACGGATGAGAAAAAACCTGCTCACCGCCACAGAACCCATATGTGTAGAATTAAAAGCAATTATTGGCGTGACTAATGTAATGATTTCATCTCTAGACCTTTCCTTCTGGCTTCATCCAATTCAAATAATAGTCATGAAATTCGCAACAACAAAAAAAAAACAATAAAAATTCGATTACCATCATATCAGCGTGAACCCTTATCATAGGCTTAGTCATCCAGGAGTGGAGAGGAGAGTACCAGCAAGGAATTATTGATACCTGAGATTTATTTTTGCTCCTTCCCTCAATACACACAAGTACATTCTTTCTCTGAATGTAAATTATATTTTGCAGTTTGATTTAAGACTGACTTGTATTTTCTACAAGAACCACAAAAACAAGTCCCATAGATTCATTTCCTCGCTGATTCAAAAAACATGGGAAAAAAACTTAGTAGGAGTATAAACCATCATATTAAATCCCTTCGACTCAGTTACCAGAATTTTTAAGACTCAAGTTTATATTTTTAATCAGAAAGCAATTCTATCCCCTATCTATTATTATCTATTCTATCTTCTAGTCATTCAACATACATATTTTATTAAACATTTCCGGGGATCCCTATCAGACTCTGTAGATTGAGGAAGCTCCGAGACTCACCAGACGAAATCTACCTTAAAACAAATAAATATGTATAGGAGAGACGCTCAGACAGCATTACGGGTTAGAGGAAGGTATTATTTACCCTGGAAATGAATAGCTCCAACTTGTTGTTCCATTGCCAGAAAATACGAACATAGTCACAGCATAAATTACAAGGAATGATTTAAAAAACGCTCAAAAGTACATAGAAGTTAATCCTTCCCCGTTGGAAAAAAAAATTATTTCCGTATAAACACTGCACGGAGCGTAGTGCCACACGGACTTAAACGATTACTCTTCCTTCTCTATTTCTAACAGTCAGGACTTAAATCCAAAGAGATACGAATGGAGGAATGGACGTATGCTGGCAGTGTAAATAAATCCATATGAGCCATGTCCGTGGACTATATCCCACCTTACGAGTCATAGATAGAACAAACACATGTACTATATACGAACGGATCTTCCCAGGATTTCCTCCAATATGGTACACACACACACACACACACGTAATCAATAAGCACCAATACATGGGATGTAAATCCTTTATTTTCATAGAATTACGCAGGCTCATACATACTACACGCACTCCCAAATTAAAAGATAACCCTCCTTGCCGACAAGAAAAGACCCACTATTGAGGAGACCGTCCGTCAGGTAGAAGTAACCTTCGTAACCTTTAACCTGCCTTTTCCCCTTCCAAACCCTCCATGAATCCCTCTCCTAATAGTAAACATAATATTAGTTGTTAATGCTCAATCATATATAGCCTTCAACAGTCTCACGTCTTGTTTTCCAATAGGAAATGTCTATCCTTCCCGGAGGAAAGGATACGGAACCCATAGATCCAGAGATACCTGTGTAGGATCCGAACACCTTATAACTAGCTCCTACCGAATAGCCAGGTCCAGCTCGTAGGAAAGGGTAAGTCCTTTGTACGAAAAAAGGTAAAGTAAAAACAAGTCATATTCGTTCTACAAATACACACGGAGCAATGCCTCCGCACGGTCAAGGTACATATTTCAGAGGGAGCCCAAGAAAAAGCATTCATTCAATTGTACTGTGCCTGCATAAACATATAGATGGGGAAGAAGTGACATGAGTCGTATGACAGAATCAAAATAATCCTGAAAAAAAAAGCAAGGTAATGTATCTCAAATGGCTAATCACAGGTTATTGTTAGGATGAAGGGGGGGAAAAAAACCCTCAAATAAATAATACCTGAAAGTTCCCAAAGAGAACTGATTATTCCGCCGTGTTAAATTGACAAAGTGACTCAAGCGTACGGACATGGAATCGTATATCTCAATCAAACCCCCAGTCCTTATATCTTCCTATTTGTAATATTTCTCTGAGTCACTGTCACCATTTGAGTGCAGTGGAGCAAATAGTTGGAAGTTTCATCCACGAAAAAATGAATACACCTCCATTAAAAAATTCAATGCTCTCAGCTCAAAAGAGCTATGAGGTTGAGGGGATGTGAATTGTCACCGTGCTGGGACTGGAGATTTTTTTTTATAAGAGTACCTCAATCAATGGAATTAAGAGCCTTGAGACTTAAACCAATTCCACAAGTTTAAAAAATTCACAAGAAGTGGGGAAATTTGTGTTTAAATTTGAAATAACCCTGTCCACGTCCACACAATTGAGTCAAAAGGAAAAGAAAAACCAAGAGGCTGAGTTATAATAAAACTGTTAGTTATGCTTCACGCCACTTCACCTCAAGAAACTTTGGATAATGAAGGATTTCCTAGAAATGTGAAGGAATCAGAATAATTTCCAAGGATAACACAAAAATATTCCCTCCGTTGTATTTTGTTCTTAATGCCAAAAAAAAAATTTACTCACTTGAACTTGTGCGCTGACTGTGAGACACCGTCCGACAGAATTTATATATAATTTTTATAAATATTCCTCACATCCCAAATGAGACTAGTTTTTCCACAGCAGGAATAATAATTATTACGGTTCCTCAAAAATTATCCACACCATCCACGAGGGAATTACACTTGTGAGGAGAGAGAGAGAAGAGATAGTAAAATATCAGAGGGCTAAAATCCATGTCAAAATCCTGCGTGTCCTACAACGTGTGTCGTGGAATACAAACATAGGAATTTGTAAGCACACCAAGGATCTTTCTATAGAGAGAAACCTTTGCTGGAACGTGAAACGAGTTCAACTTGAAATTTCCCTACCCTGCCCTGCTTTTCCTTCCACTAAACACACACACACACACACACACACACACACTACAGCTTTAGCACTCACTAAAAGGGAACGAAAGATGCTATTTCGGGACGTCACTCTCACTCGACATCGTTGCATGATCTCAACTCACTACTTTTGTTGGTCTAGATTTCCTTTGAATATCACATCTCGCATAAATATTCTTCGACCGACAACTATTTTCCCGAGAGCTGTGTGTTCTCTCTTCACGGGCTCACAGGAGTTCTTGAGTCTTCCCTCACTCTGATTTCTTATACTTAACTTAACAGTATATTCAAACTTTTTATAAACATCAAGTCATCCTTCAATATTACCCCCCAAAAAAATACAAAATCTCACATACCCCTAAAAATATATGTATTCTCATATGTACATCCTGAGCTGTGGAAACCTCATATGATGGAATATAATCCTACAGAGACTCCGCTAAGGAGCACAACCGACAATCTCCAAGCCTTAGTGAGAGGGAAGGTGACAAAAAATTAGAGATCCTCAAGATACACAAGTGATCCCGTTGAATATTCTCATACTCAATAGGACACTGTCAAACCCTACCCCTGTCCTTCCAAAGAACGTCCGCCAATCCTCAAATGACTTCTTAGCAGACGGACCGTACAGAGGCTGCATTTCCTACATCCATCTGATTTAAGTGTTACGACGGCTGTATACCCTCTCTTAAAAAATACACCTGAAAGGATGAGAGTTGGTAAGAGTAACAAGAAGAAAAAAAATCAGTTTTGTGCCATTGTTTCAAATTCCGCATAGTTTCTCCACCCACATGATGCACATGCAGAACCTCAAAACAAAATGAGGATTCCCTTCATGCCTTGACTTTCGTAGTCTCTCCTCGCTCCTTGGATTTTCTTTCCGAATAATTACACAAAATCTTATCGCAATTGAGGGGAAAATGTCATTAAAAAAATATATCTTCAAAAAAAAAAAAAACATAAACAAAAAAACAAAATATCCATGAATTGCTAATCTCCCCAAAATTTTTTCCCTCACCTCTCTCTCTCTCTCTCTCTCTCTCTCTCTCTCTCTCACACACTTCCGTGAAGCGAATAGCAGGATTGGAATTCCTCCTTGTGGTTGTATATATGTATATGTATAATTGTGTATTTAAGTGAGCACACACAACATACACACACACACACACATTACCTCACGAGTATCGTTTCATGGGAGAGAAAAAAAAACTGTCCAATTTTATTACCCACACGTTCGAGCTCCTATCAAAATGTGTATAAGGGCCAGACGTGGTGGAAGGAGCTCAGAGCTTAAGTTATCTACCTTCACAATGAACCAGATTTAGCAGCCACACATTTTCTGCTAAATAACAACAAATGGAATAATCTCGTCATAAACGCAACTGTACTCCCTTCACAGACAGAACAAGTTTTCAGCACGTTTAGTCCCTCCACATGTTCCTAAGCGAGACATTAACAATTAGCCACATTACATATACATACCTCATGTCATTCACTGCTGCTCCGTATAGCCCAGTCCAAAGGAGAGTCAACAGGGAGGCAGTAGGATTCAACCAGTCTCACAGTAGTGTACACATAATTTTGTTTTTTTTTAGCTTTATTTTTTTAAATATATGTGCATTTACAATATAAAAGCCACGCCTATGACTCTTCCTGAGACTGCTACAACATTCCCTGGTTTTTGTGGGAAAATCACCTAAAACCAGCCTTAGCTCAGGTAGATTGTGTGGACTGACTGCCGCAGTTACAACATATACACATTTTGTTCCACGTCCACTTTTTCCTAATGGGAGTTACATATATACTGAGGTAGACTCCAATGTACGTATATATCTGCCTATATCCATCCATGTAAATACTACAGTCAGGGGGAAAAGGCGTAATAGTCATTACGTTATCATACCATAATCACAAAGAAAACATACCTCCCATTCAGTGAGGGCTGAGGAGAATGCCATTTCCAAGTTTTTACAACATCCCGAGGAGCTACTACACATTAGAAGCCAACAGCATATATTTTATGTTTATGTGACAACCCTGATGCGTAAATCTATTGGATTAGAAACAATCAGTACCAGCAGCAAGGAATTAAAGATGAATTTTCTCAGAGAATTGAAATCCATAAAAACTAATCTGTACTTTTAACTTCATCGTCGTCAGCTGTGTGGCAAGCTCCAGACACATTTTTTTTTCTCTCTCTCTCTCTCTCTCTCTCTTAGCTCTCTCTCGGTGCAAAAGCTCGTTATCTCTCTTGCAATAATACCCTGGGAATCCAAATAAATGTTCTTGTCTAGTACATGTGCCGAGGTACATCGTTGATAACTCATGCATATTTTATATTTGATGCTCAGAGGTGTCTCTGTACATATGTTAAATAACGGCATTAGTCAAAATTTACTAAGAATAATTCACGTCATCACACGGAGAGTAATCACAAATCACACCCCTGGCTCCCCTTTCTAGATACCAACACTTCCAGCTCCTTTAGGAGTTATTAACTCTTGAGTATAATGAACTCGAAATTTAAAAAATTATAGAGAATTAAAATACTTGTTTTTATAGACAATTCGATAAATCAAAATTAAGCTCATGAATCATATGATGAGCAGTAATCCGCCAGCTCCGGACTCTTTCCGCGATTCTCTATATACTTGGTTATGATGGGAACAGACTCATTTTTCTTATCCTGGGATATCTATACATATGTACATAGATACATGTCAAACTCCCTCATGAGAGCATGAGGGCACTTCTGCACTCCCTATGTACATGATGCCTCAAACTCTAGTTGACACCCTAGATGAAAAGTTGGAGGTAAGGTGAAAAAATCCGTTTGAGAAATTTCTTCACGGCATTAAAACTATTGCCACATATTTGGATCCAATAAATTACTCAAAAATTTCCCTCAGGTTCCAATTCCACAAGGCAAAACTTCCCGAGATTTTTTTCTATGACTTCCAATGTAATGAAAGAATATGGGGCTGGTTGTTTTCCTATAGCTATTTATTTTCATTAGCTAAGCATCCTTCCTACTTAAATGATATTCACATGGATTTTAATGACTACTTCAACAATAAAACTCATGTAGGTTTACACACTCTGGGTGTACATACTAACCAGTCTGAAAAGCAACCTTTTCAAAAAAAAAAAAACTTAAGGCCGAGTTTAGAATTCAAAGTTACATATAGATAGTGGGCATGTCAGGGCTGTATCTACAAAAACCAATTACTCCCTGGAGCTTACTCCCAAACCAACTCTGCTTCTATAGCACCTAATAAAAGTGGTGATAAGAGTTTTGAAATCATCCAACTTTTTCAAAAGGTAAACGAGACGACTTTTACAATCGAGGAATTCGGGAATTCTACTCTGAAGCCAAATAACCACGCCGTGAGATAAACTCAAGAGCTGAGCTATAACGTTATCACTTGTGACCATGCGGTTTTGCTCGAGAGAAAAAAAAACTCGGCAAGAATTTTAATTTAGAGAGAGCTACCAGTACATAGAATAGGATGGGACTCAACTTGAGTGATCATACCCTGAAACTTACTTTTGAGTCTATGTAAGAGGAATGAAGTCACGTTAGAAGAACAGCTCCTAAACTTATGCACAGGTGGTCATGGAAGAAATACAGTGCAATTTCCATCTTCATTAATTCATGCCTGACGTAATTAGACGTTTTACAATTTTTACATCCCTGCAGTATTGTAGGAGATGTAGGGGAGATAGGAATTATGTACATGACATTCACAACAGGGTTGACAATCACTAATTTCTTGATATTGGGAATATCCATCTCGGGAAATTAGATTAAGGTATATTGTAGCCCTACCTTGCTATTTATTTTTAATCGTCGCGCCTACAATACCTCATATACGTGTTTAATAACTGATTGAGAAGTAGATTAAATCCTCACAAATAAGCATCGGGTATTTTGAATCAACTTTCAAATTTGAGCAAATAATTAACAAAAATTTCCCCGAAAAATCCTATTTTTGTAGCACCACATTCAGGGCTAGTGGGAAGAAACAATTTTTTTTACACTGGGAAAGATATGTTAAAATTTGAGGGAATTAAAATTCTGTCACCATCCCTCCTTCCATGACGTGGGGCTGGAAGGTTCCTAAGCACCCTGTACACAGACCTTGTCTGACTTGTTTTTCTCATATCCCGGCCAGGCCATGACTGGAGGATACTCCTGTGCTGTCAGGACGGATAGAACTTGTCTTTGCAAAACTAAAGGAAAAATTGATGCTGAGCAAAATGAAGAGAGAGAGAGAGAGAGAGAGGAGGAAGGGTTATTTTGAGCCTTATTTTGCACCACAACTGTACATTCCTCCAACTTAAGTGTTACCATATAGCATCTACCATACATCACTCCAGTCTTTCACAACACCACGACTCTTTTCAATTCTCTCTTTCAAATTCGGCAGACACAGGCCCATTCACAACGGGGATCAGTTGTAGGTGTACATGATGCGTATGTACGCATCAACATGTGTTGTCATAACTGAGAACGCACCGAGGATAATATGTATGTCCCGCTGAGGCGCTCTCTTTTTCCGTTAATGATACAATAAAGATAACCTATGAGCATGGGACACATTGACACATCAATAAAAATATCTTCCCCCTTATCCATCATTAATTCCTATCCGCCGTCCCCATTTAATATTTCCAGTCAATAAGTATTTTTGAGCAAATAGAAACCATTTCCTTACATCCCTTAAAATTGACGTCCATTTCTAGTACAAAACAAAATATTGAAATCAAGGAACACTGTCTTCGAGGAAATGTAGTAAGTTCCTTTACCACATGCTCAGATCAAACACGACTGACTTTAAATACAAAGTACTGAATCAATTGCTGACGACTATTGAAATTGTGACCCGTCAAAAGTTGTTCAAGGTATCTATACTTATTATTATTATTATTATTATTATTATTATTATTGAGGGAAGTGAACCCTTCCGAAGTCATCTCCTCTCGTCTACTCAACGGAACAGATAATTTGTTAACGGGACATTTCCCCAATAGGATCCTCAGTCCGTGAACGCAGTCTTGATTAATTAATAGTAGAGTTGATTGCCTCCTTTCATATGAGAGACGCTTCTTCCACGCTATTCCGCACTTTAGCGATGGCTGGTTGACAGCTGCGTATTTACATTCCAGATTTATTCAAATTAATCAACTTGACTCGAAAATACACCCTCAACTTCCCATACTTGAGACCTTCTCAGGAGTTTCTATGAGGAGGAACTCCTTTAAATGTATTTACATTTACGGTACATTACAACCTTAAAATTTTGCAATGTCTCCACTCCAGTCTGAGCAATTCATTAAAAATTACTTTCTATTTCTACGCACTCAATGTTTTTCTCCCTTTCCTATGTTCGGTAGACTCTGCAGACATTTTCAGGCAAGACTGCGTGCTCTTAAAAAGCAGCTTCATCTAATGATCCTCAAGCAGGTTGTTTACATTCTACTTTGCAAGAACCTTCCTAATACTGCGTGTAGGAACCTTGGCCTCAACGATTGATTCGTGCCATCCTCTCGTCCAATAAAATCTAATGATAAGGATCTGTAGGAAATTTCATTCTAAATAATTCCTTACCTTCGTATTATTTATTTCAGCTCTATTACATAAACTGTCTATTAATAATTAAATTATATAATCATTAGAGTTAAATGAGATCTTTATCTGCCTAAACGTCTCCCTGAGGTTAAACCCTATTTAAAAGTTTCCTTGAAGTTAAACTCTGTTTAAAAGTTTCCCTGAAGTTAAACTCTGTTTAAAAGTTTCCCTGAAGTTAAATTCTATTTAAAAGTTCCCCTCAAGTTAAATTCTATTTAAAAGTTCCCCTGAAGTTAAAATCTATTTAAAAGTTCTCCTGAAGTTAAAATCTATTCAAAGCTCCCCTGGGGTTAGAATCTAAAGTTCGCCGGAAGTAAAAGTCTATATATTAGTAATACATATTTTCCTTCAAATCTTTACCATACTTACAGACATTATGGCACCAGGTGACATTCTCCTATTTTGCAAAGAATGATTACAGAAGCAGAAAAAGTATATTTCAAAAGGGATCCCCTAAAACTGTATATTTTCAATGAGCGAGACAAAAATGAGGACAACGACGAAAACCGATTCTGGGATGGTAACTCGAGCATGTGGGGATTTAAAAAAAAAATATGTACAGTGTACTGTGGAATTTAATAGATTTCATTGGCAATGTTTGAGCAGTCACCGAAGGGTGGTTACAGAAGAGTCAGACTGCGTCTCTTCACATTTCAGAGATCCGTGGGTGGCATCTCTCACTGAGTGAGGATTTCACGTGTTACTTAAAAATGGCATTCACAAATCCGCATGAGAATGTTCATTTCAGAAGCTTTCCCCAAAGATTCTCTGCATAACATGCTCCCTCTAAAGGTGACATATGGGGCAAGAGGACGTCACATGGAATGACTACATACATAATTATACATACATATTAAATCATCATGCTCAAGCCCACAATATAATGTGAAACGTAACAGAATATGTTAAAATTATGAAAGAAAGTAGGACAAATATATGATCAAATACATACTCTCTCAAATCTGCAAAATTAGAATGCAAACGTTAAGTCATAATAATAAAGCTTACTCTACAGAATGTTGGCAGCCCTTCGAGAATCATAACTATGACATATGAGTTATGAGTATCTACAGTATGTGGGAAATATACAGTCTATGTCCATAATTCTATGGGTATTTGGCAGGACGGAGGGAATCCATGTTTACTTTAGAGACTCGTACAGGGAGCGATATTTATATGTTGTTATTGATGCATAAAGCTAACCCAACAAGAATAATTCACATCCCTCCAGATCTCAACATCATGTATGTCCATATCCGATGTGCAGTCAATTTATTTTGACATTTCCCTAATTGCATGAAATACACAATTTCCTTTGGCTTCCATATACACAAATGACTGTCATCACAAATTTTGGAAAATACACTTTTCCACATCGTCTCATCCATACAATCATCTGGGGACAGGCTGCTCCTGCAGACAGTGCAGATGTACATTGGACTCCATGGGATCGGATACAGTTTACATTCATTGAAACACATTTTGAGACCATTAAGTTCGGATATCGAATAATTCCATCCACTGATTATATCTACATTCTCACATACGCTCCCTTCGGGAAACCATCCTCAGTAACTCTGTGTAGTATGTACATTTAATATGAACGGACATATAGGGCTGGGAATGCTAGCAAAATTTAGAATTTACAACTTACCTCAATGGCACGCTCTGTGAGATACGAAATACCATCCTCAGGTCCAACCAACAGCTCAATGGGAACAGACCACCCAGACTATAAAACCACATTAAGATCATTCATCACTATCATCACATCGTCATCATCATTTAATACAGATTAAAGTAAACGCTCTCAGATTATGTCAACGACTGGGAAAGGTATGTATGTACAGAGGAGGAGCGTCCTGACTCAAACTGACTCACTCAGTCCAAATAAATAAATATGATTTTTACAAAATGATCATTTACAGGATCTTCCAATTCTTTCCATTGCGTAGCTCGGGAGTGTCTCAAAGTTCAGAGCAGGAGTTATTACTCCTTCTGCTTGACTCAAATCTCTTTGTAATTCCCTTGAATAAATGCCACAAATCCTTACACAGTCTATATATAAAAACCTTCGAGATATGACAACCGTATCAGCTCATACATGAATTAACACCTACTACTCCCAACAAGTTAAGGAACCCCCTCAAATTTCCACTTAACCTCTCAGAAATAAGTCATCTCAGGGAGAAGGATCCGAGCCCTGATTTGATTTATGGTTAGTGGACCCACTCGAGTCCGGCATTATTTAGTGATGATTTTTAAGTGCTCCTATTTGAGTTACTTGTAAAAATCCTCAGTATGCTATCAGCATGAGGATCATGGGAAGGTTACGACTCTGGCGCCCCCGGATAAAAATATGACTTTATTTTGGATAAATGCATAACCTACATATTCAGAGCGAGGAAGGAGCTACACATGAATGAAATGTGCTACATGTTTCATTTTGAGGAGCTTTGTTTATATATAATGCTCAGTTAGGTCTTCAAATGCAAACAAGTGCTTTAAATAAGGATGCAAAAAAAAAAAAAAATGAACGCACAGTCCAAATAAGTATATAATCTACACCCATGTACAGTAGTAGGGACGACTACTGAGTCATAGACTCATACAGAAAAATAAGACCCACCCAAAAATAAATTAAAAGTAAAAAGATCATTTAAAACAGAATCATTTACATTTCAACACAGAGATATAATCATAACCGTAACTTTAAGTACATGGAGGGATGTTAGCATTTGAGGGAAAGTACCGCAGTGAGTCTATTTTCTGTATTTACTTCCCTATACACACATACAAAGCACCAACAGAAATAATTACATACGCTAATAAATTAACATATACTTCAATGTAAATTGAATTCCCTTCAACGCAACGTGCAACATACAAACAAAAAGACAAACACACTGGGGGATATGGAACTTGAAGGAAGGAGTGAGTGAGTGAAGAGAGAGAGAGAAAGAGAGAGAGAGAGAGAGAGAGAACAGGAAAATGTAGACAGCAAAGATAATCTCAATTATTCTAAACGATCACATTTGAATGCGTGTCCTCAACTGTATAGACTTGTGTGATAAAAACTAAATTATCATTACCGACTACCAGTTAAATACCACTAAAACTACTCAACACAGTTCATCCCATCCATCCATATTTTTATATGCCGAGCCCTGAGCCATACAGGAAAACAGTAAATTATGTCGAAAATAAAAATATGACTCTCTTCCAACACTTATCGTTCTCCTCGTCTTGTGTACACATTACGTCATTACATAAGAAACACATAAGTTAAAGGCTCACAAGCACAAATGCAGCTGATATTTGTACAGCCCCAACTTACAGAGACATGTGTAATTTACTATATCTATATGTGGAGATAGATAATTATAGCTATACGCGTCAGATCTGGAGGCTCGACTACACGGGAGTCCTGTGTTTCATTTGAGAAGGAGCTCTACATACTATAAAAGGGTTATAATACTAAAAGAGAGGAATGCAAACAAGTGCTTGAAATAAGGATAAAAATTATATATTTAAGACATATGTATGTATGTACATATATATAGGATAAATTTGCATGTAATAAAGTTCCGTCCTAGTACAGATACTCAAACTAAATCATGTCGGCTGGATGCACATCGAGCTCCGAGGACTCAGTTTATAGGCAGAGTTGCTCTTCCCTCAAAAACGATTACTATCTTGACACCATAGTTATGCACTTACATATTTCTCCCCTCACATCCTTGACTATTCCCATCAATTTTTAAGTTGTCGTCGTATTTAAAACCTCCCCAGAGGACTCACGCATTCTACTTGTTATACGCTCCTCTGATACAATTACAAATACCAAACAAAACCTTGTACTTCTTTGGAATTAGCATACAGCATTAGGTCTCTCTCTCACACCTCACACAGTATAAAATCCAAAAAAAAAAAAAACTTTGGGGTAACAAAAACGCAGGACTTTAAATAAGAAACGTAGAGATGAATCTACAAGACATTCCCACTCGTAACTAGTATATACTGACCTATATACTCAGACATGCATACGTACATAAATGTAATTACCTACAGACACATCAAAAATACTTGAAACACTCGACTTTAAAAACAAACTGGAGTGTAACGAATGATAGATATTTAAACTCCATCCAAATTTTATCGATACTAATTTATATTCCAAGTTGTGTATAGCCAGCTAAAAGCCTCTGTTAAAAATGTCAATGCCGCCGTTGGGGAAAAAATTGTTGTGTGTACGCCAAGATCACTCCCTTACAAAACAAGTATGCGGACTCTCCTGGGCCTATACATAATTTTGGTTGGGACTACCCGCTTGAGATACGCATACAAATTTTGGGTAGATTTTCCAACAATTGTAATGATGTCTCTCGGGATCTATAGATAAATATACTTACTTTTTTTACATTACTTATGGCTAAGCACATACATTTTTTAAACACCTCCCAGCTCTTCCCAGTTGCAAATATTCGAGTGGACTCATATTTGGGAAACTCTCATGCCTAATGTACAGTAGAGGGATAAATGAATAAAATTATAGAGAGTCCTTCCTCTCCCATATTATCGTCAATAAATCCTGAGGAAATGTGCCATATACTAGATGGAGTCGTAAAAATACTGGGAGTAAAAGACTACTAACAACATGAATTTCCTATTATGACACTCGTCAATGGACGTTTGCCTGTACTAAGTAACTAAGTACCCCGTATCTG
This sequence comes from Allacma fusca, assembly GCA_947179485.1. NCBI lineage: Eukaryota > Metazoa > Arthropoda > Collembola > Symphypleona > Sminthuridae > Allacma > Allacma fusca. Next base: position 8,995,467 of record OX359250.1, read on the forward strand.
TCCGGCCATTAGGACCACTTTAGAACAGTAGAGGGAGAATAATTACTAATCAATCCTATCATCAGTATTTCATATTCTTATGGTTTTAACGGGCATATGCATAGTCCATGCACGTAGGTTGTAATTTGTAATGAATGTAATATTTCAAATTGAAAAAGAGGTAGACATTAGCCTGATTGAAACTCAAGATTGTAATCAAGTGTCAAAAACTTGGAGTAGCCTCACTCTGTAATAACAGTCGTGCCTTAGTTTACCCAAAATTAAATTGAGATTACCAACTCAACATCATTACTACCAGGACGGGTTCCAGGGTCTGGTCTCGGTGTGTGGACGTGTGTATCTATAGATATACATAGAGCTACCATGTGATCAGAGGATGAAGCTATAAAAGATGAATAATCTGTACGGATGGTATCAAGACCACCTGGAAAAGGTTGAGCAACGCCAGAGAGGAACGTATAGTTTACATTAATTATTATCTAAGTCAAAAAGACGAAAGGACCACCTACCGTGCAGCCTTACGTGGTCGTACATATAAACCTACTACTTTTAGCTATCCCTCAACCTCTCCTTCCCGCAGTTAGCACCAAGTCCAACTTTCTCGAGAATTTCCATAATCTATTAGACATTCATTTCTATACAGAGTATAATAAAGTAATTCCGACCGGAGCTGTACCCTGCTCATCCCTACACTTTTCATCATCCATTAGGGATAGATAGGAGAGGGGAAATAAAATACAGAGTTGGACATAAGGCTCATTGAGAGAGTTCATACAGTATAGGCTGGTGATACAAAAGATGCAGAAAAGAGAAGAGATCGGTCAAAAGTAGAAGAGAACAAAAGGAAGATTTATGAGGAGATCCTTGACGTATGGGGGGGGGAGACATGACTGTTTCTTATAACTTCAATAAATAATTACGGTAAGTAAGTGCCTGCATATCTTCAAAGCAATGAATTACAACCAAATCATCCCAAGAAATTCTTACAATTCGTAAGCCGGTAAAGTCTTCAACAAAATGGCACTGCGAAAAAAAAATAAAGAATTCTTGGCCTCGCAGGCTGGGCTTTTTCCACCGCTCACACAAAATACACACCTTCAAGCATTTCAAAAGTCAAGTGACAAAGATACATACACATTGCGTGCGTTCACAAATAATAGCCCAAGGTGTAGATACCTATAGATACATACATACATAATTACGTGTACTACTGCAGTGGGCATACACATAGGGATACAAAGTTAGGAAAGAGCTAGGAGATGGAAAGGAGTGTGTAGTAGGTATGTATGTATCTACATGGAGAGAGTAGAGACTTGCAAAGGAATTCACAAGAAACAAAATGCCATTTCACCAAGACTAATGACAATGTGCAGATACTTGAGCTGGTTACAATAGCAAATTCATGAATCCCCACTTGCCATACTCTCAAGGAGTATACGACACATACACACTCATCCTTCCCTCAACAATATATAAGTATATGAGACTCTATGGAAATGCAAATGAAAACTGGATAAGTTACATTGGTTGGATTCAGACAAATAAATGCTGTTACACTGAAGGGTGAAATGAATAAATCTCTCACCATCCAACAACAAAAGAAGACAAAAAGAAATACGAGCAGGGCAATGAAATACTCACTAAAACAGTCAGGTGAGCAGCGATTGTAAATACAGAAATCACTACCTACAACTTTTGACAGGGAACATTTATTTTCATTTTAAACACCCGCAACGTGCAACCAGTAACCACAACAATTGTGTCCACAGGATTATCATTTACCTACTTACACATTTAGACATATATACATAATGCAAACAAAACTAACTCCTAACCACTCAGGCCCTCAACCACTCTTGGCATAGTCAAGCATGCAAAAAAAATATTTACTACAAACAAACCATCGTAACATCTTTTACCAATGTGACAACACAAAATAAAAACTTTCATGCATTGGTAAATCTAACAGACAGTTACACATAGACACACACACACACACACACACACAAACTCATTGGAGCCATACAGCGGTCAGATTCAGATTGGTTTTTGTTGATCAATGTTATGTGCATACAATTATAATGCAAATACACATAGGGACTTGTTTACGTCAATTACAAATGTGTATAATCCAAAGGCTCAGCCATCACTCGATGCTTCTGTATAGACATTTCTCGAGAGTCTGTGTAAACGGATTCCCAAAGATATATTAATCATAAAATATACAACTTATTGCTTTTATTATGCCCGTCATAATGTATGCATACAAGGAGGGAGTGAGGCTGTCGTGCAAAAATCTACATGAATAGACCTAACGTGAAGCCGTCATTCACTGTCAAGCTGTTATCCCAAGATTTCCAACTGGGATTTCATAATAAAAGTAGGTAAGTATTAACTAAATTAGCTCCTTGGACTTCCCTGAGCTTATAATTGTTTTTATGGTTGACTGTTAGACTGGAACTTCGGGGTAGCTACAAAAGTACCATCATTTTTATGATCCTTCATTTGTTTTTTTTTCTTCTTTATTTTACATTTCATGATTTTAAAATTCATCACAATTCCTCCCCCGTAGAATCTTTTTGAAAAACAAGCTGTGACCTAATTATAGGTGCTAATTCCATACTCCGTCCACCCTACTACCTTTTCGGAGAGGCTTATAATTAAATATAATCATGTAGGACGGTAGTAGTGCACGTACGAGAGCGTTAACAACGAGCCTCTAATTGAAATCGTATGAGATTCATTGATAAAAAAAATGTGAATGGAGTTACATATATTTGCTCTACCCATGTTTAGACACAGAGGGTATAAAGTCTGAGAACACGTCCTAGTGCATGGGTCCCAACACAATGGGTACACCTAGCTTGGGGTTATGTCATTCGCTTATATTTTTAATTATTATATTTGCAACTGCAATAAATGTTTCCTTCTAATTTGCACGTTCGAAAGCAGAGTTCTCGAAAGTATATGAAACACGAAATGCTCTCTCTCTCTCCCTCTCCCCCCAGGAAAATAAAAGCGAGTCAAAATAAATGACTGGCCCTTAAATGTTATCACATACTCTTGTGGCTCACGTCCACAAACTTGAGACAATATTCGAAGGGAAAGGTGTGAAAAAATCCTCCTGAGATTCCACAGTTTTGAATGCACAAATAGAACTACTTGGTATGCATGGAGTGCTCGTGCAATTAGGAGCTGCGGCTCACATGTGTGTGAAGCCAAGACCATAGTCAGATTCTGTGAAGGAGGTTGACCTAAACCTAACCTTAAGAGGTTACAAGATGGGAACAACTTGCAAAGACGTTCCGTTCCAAAAGAGAACTTTCATGCCTCCTCAAGAAAAATGGAGTGCAAACCCTAAAATTCCCTCCTCACGTAGTCAACTTGTTTATTCCCAGGTTTAATCATGTTCAGTATTTATTACTCAATCCATCTGATGTAAATTTACAAGTTACTGCGATTTTGAAGTACGTCTCCGGACTATGTAGAACATACCTCGACGAAACACGTCTGCGGATCATGAGTAATATAGCAGGAAATAATTCCAGCTCATGTTTTCCTTTGGTGTGCGTAAGATGTGGATATACGCATTGTAGGGAAATGTACATAGATCCATTGATACTGTAAAGATAGTTTTCACGTCCATATTGAAATGGGTGGGCAAGGATGCTTCTACAGCCCTTAACACATATCTAAATATTATACTGGAGTAAGTTATTACAAGTCCAGCAGAGAGAACTATTTACTCTGTTTATCCCTGGGACCAGCATCAGGTATACGACTGTTGTGAATTTTTATCATGGACACATATGAGCATCACATATAGGGAAGGATATGTGGGAGGATAAGATAAGGAAGGTGCCTTGACTCGTCAGATTTTAATTTATTCTCTTCCGCCAAGAGTTCAAACTAGATTCTCCTCCACTGACTTGTAAATAAAAAACTATATGGAGAATGTCAGCTTGTTGTACAGTCCTAGCATAGGAAAACTATGGAGGGGGGAAACCTTCCTTGGACAACCTACATTCCCAATCACAATGAATATTTGAATTTAACTCCAGTCCATTGAGGTCTACCCCAAGTCTCGGGATTATTTTATCATAGACGGACATGGTATCTGCAAACACTGCAACTTGATTCTTGTCATAATGCCAGACTCGTCGAATCCTATACAGCAAGTCTGAAGGATCAAATAGACGAGGAGATAAGATCCCTGTAATCCCAACATTGAAATATCACACAAATATCAACTCCAAGAGGATATGACAAGACTAATGAAAGAGTCAATCGTTGTACCATTCATTTATATCCATTTGTATACACACTTGCTCTGAGGGATACACACAGACACACACACACACACACAAGGCACACACACAGACACTCAATAACAAATTCATACCTAATTCAAATTTAAACAAGACTTGATTATATTTCATAAATACTCATGAGCACACAGACTTTGCGAAGGAGTCTCATATTTTTAATTATTACTGTCAGGGTTTTCATCTTCTCAAGTTTATTTAATAAATTTAAAGTCATGCAACTCAAATTGTAATCATCATCCAATTATAGAGAGAAGTGTAATATTCCCATAAATGGACTTGATTTGATTCGTATAGGTAAGGGTAAAAAAAAACTAATGGATATATAACATCACCTCGAAATAGAAGTCTACCCTCAGAGAACATATACAAAAAAAGAAATCAAATCCTTTCAAGGAAATTTCTAAAGATGCTTTTTAGGATTTTAATAAGCAAAAATAACATCCTGAAGGGCATCCGCAACTCAATAAATAAATATGAAGAAACTTTGATAGCCACCTACTTGAAATAATCCATAATTAAAATCTGCACTTGGCTGACTCTCACTTTCCTACAACTCCTAGGTCCAATCTTAATTGAATTCGAAGCTCTCGAGAAGTACTTATGTAGTTACAGACGCACATGGAAACAACCTACACTTGATAAAACTCTGTCCCTCGATATCTTTGGAATGATACAAAAAAAAAGATAATCAAACATGCTTTTCCCTCATCAACAACACACAAAATCCACACACACACACACACACACATACACACTGCTATTTGTTTTCGCACAACTTACATAACATTCAATGAGATACTCACGACAGGGAGCTGGTAAAAATGGAATGGAACAGATATAAATAAACATAGCCCACGTGAAAAAAAAAAGGTTTGGAGTATGCAGCCAGCACCAACATCCCAGATTAAGTGGTACAGTATCCTCGACATTCGCAAATTTCTTTTAATTAAGTCATAAACAATAAGTGGCTACCAAAAACTCGGGCCATAAAATTAAAATGAGGAAGCGCTGTGCCTCAACTTCTCTCTAAACTTCAACTTCAAATCATGGTCGCCCCAATTATTTATTTGATTGTTTCATACTGAGAAAACTTTCGGGTTGGCTAAACTGTAAGTGAGTAAAATTACATGAGTTAATGCAGAACTACTCTCGATAAATTCTTGAGTTCCTCCTTCTCCTATATAATTTTAAAATGAACTTTCAACTATCAATAATTAAGTACCCAGTGCTAAATGCTTGATGGAGTCAAAAGTGTATCTATCTGTACAGCTGAAGCATCAAAACAAACTCCCACACTCCCTCCAACCACTTCCTTTTCATAATGACTTCTTCGCATGATATACAAATTAGGTCTAATCAAATTCCTTCCACATACAAACACACACAAAAAAAACACCGCACACACTCACTACACTGCTACCCGAAAAGAACCTTACTCATAGATATATGAGTAATACTAAATAAGAAACTGACTCAAGATCATCTCACTAAGTGAGTTGGGGGAAGATTGCAATCATTTAAAATACTTGTTGGAAATCTATAGAAAAATTGAGCCTATTTGTTCCATGGCAAGTTTCCCCCCTTTTGTAATTGCCTGTATAAATGGAAAAAAATTATTATGCCCTTCCGTCCAGTGATGCTAAAATTCTCAAAGTCAGTCAAGCTCCTAAGTACAATGACTTGGAGGATCGGAATCTTTGAACGGTTACACTCGGCATGTCAAATTGATAGGGAACGTACTTATGTACATGTACTGAATTGAACCTAGCTACAGACGCTGAATTATATTTTTTCGGGTTAAAAAAGCTACTGGGTTCTGAATACAACTCAGTGAATCATACTTGGATGATGAAGCTTCACGAATTGTCAAAAGTAGTATGTGTTCGGCCTGTCGGCATAAATAATGGAATAGATTAAGATGACACGCTAAAAACGTAATGATTGTTATGTAATTCAAGGCAGTCAGTTACTAACTACATTTCAAGTCAGTTTTTCCCCTTTGGTTGGTGGACAGCGTGTTTCCATTATTAATCACACAAATGCTCTCAGCTTCTTTATGACGACCTACAAACAATGTTGAAAAAGGTTTATTTCAGCGTGTTTTCAGTCCTTTGTGGTTTTTTTCACTCACACTCCCAGTTCCCCTTTCATACCTTCTCCTCTTACATGGATCAAACATCCAGGAGACACCTTAGGGAACCTTACAGTGTGGGTACATCATCAATTGGGAACAAGTACCGCACACCAGTGTGTATGTATCCCTGGATTTCCCGAGCACTCCAAAAAGCATAAAATTAACAATGTAACCCTCATCCACCAGAACTTATTGTGTAGACGTAATTATGTACTAGCTAGTCTATAAGGATGACATTGTTACTGGTTCCAAGTAAAAACGGATATTATTTGCAGGAAATTCTACAAACTTCTCCACATCTCAGAGAAGGATTGTATCCACCGCAAATACAAAGCTAATTAAGTGTAGATACTCGTACAAAAGCGGAGGGGTAGAGAGAGAGAGAGAGTCATAAAAATTACAAGGAATTTCGCAAGCTGAGCATATAGGGAGGAGAAAATCGTTGAATGCCAAAGTGAACAAAAAAGATGAAGCCCTTATCAAAGTTCCAGAGAAGAAAGAATCAGGGAACAATCTCAATCCAGAAAATTCTTTACACTGATATCTCCCAATGAAATTATAAGCTTTTAAATAGAAACATCAAACTGCTTCTCGGAATTTTCACCCCAAACTGAGCCAGCTCAGGTTACCCAATGCCGGGTACAAATTACATTTTTATACTTACATATAAAAATACCTTGAGATACATAACTAGTATTTGAAGGGTAACTCTTGGATATTGTTATGTCCCAGAGGACTCCCAACAAAATGGTGGAGAGATTAAGTGCAAAGTCATTAGAGTTTGTTATCCTGGATCAAGTCCTAATAATGGAAAGTACACAAAATCCAAGATGTGAGGGGAAGGGACAAGATACATAGCTTAAGAGAGGGCGAGAAAAGGAGAAAAGAAGAATGACATGTGTTTCATGACTACCGATGATGAAGTGAATCAACAAAGAACAACTAATTCTTTTCTTGTTTGGTTTACAAGAGAAATGACGATGCAAGTGTTTTCATACCAATGCACACACACACACACACACACACATACATACAGACACACAGATCATGTATAAACATACACTAGTCACGAAAACCGAGGGATTTCACACGGACTTTTGCAACCTCCTCTCCTTGTTTATTCTGTCATATTGACAGCCTGAACTTACAACAACACAAATAAACACAAAAAGGTTTATTCTGGAAAAATTCATTTTTTACTACTCCTTGGCTTCTTCATCCATAGACGTAGAGATGCATCTGTATCTCCTATCTTCATGATTCATCCAGTTTGAGTTTCTTTGGAGACCGTATACGTTACTTCAGGAGGGGTGTATAAGTTTCTTTTGTAGATAGAAGTACCAGTTTCTTGAGCAAGAATGCAACAACTTGAGTCCTCACGCCTACACAATTAATCTCTCACAAAAACACCTGACAGATAGACAGCTGATGTGCAAAAAATTAGCGGTAACTCCAAGGAAATACGGAAATGAGAGGCGAGAGAGGCGCAACTGTAAAATAATGAATTAGTACCAGCTGCACATTGTGTAGCAAGGAAAATATACCCGCAGATGAGGAAACAAAGCCTGGCTTGATCTGTCCTAACCATCACCGCATACCTAAAACTTGTCCATGCAGTTTTCCCCTTTGACATTAAATATATGTAAAATACAGAGGACCATGTATACATTCGAATCACTCAGCAGATGCACACTTCGCAAACCGTGGTAATAAGGAAGTTTTTATACAACCTACCAAAAAATTCTACGAGTCAAAATTTGCCCAAATAAAAACTAGGAAAACTTTCATAAAAGGAGCAGCTGACAAATTTTTACAATCGGGCAGAGCAGGACATAACAATTCCCATTCCTTCAGCACCTGGCGGGTGGATAGTGACTGAAGGAAGGAGAACATTGCATTAATAATTAAATGAAAAGCACCTACAAAGTATTGGTATAGCCCGCATGAAAGTATTCTGTTTCAAGGGAATACTTTAGTGTCAAATGTGTTTACTTCCCCCAGCTCAAGTCTGGCAATAAACAATGGGGCTAAAAGCATATGAACTGAATTTATTTCCAACAATTAATTCCAAGATAGAAAAGACTCAGAAGAAATTATGACTGTCTTCATAAACCATCCAAGGCTACGAACCCCTTACAAGTGTCAGTCTTGAACCTGTGCCCATATAATTCCTAGCGAATGAAGGATTCAAGTAGTATCACCAAACACTTAAATAAGGAGTTCTCTATGAAACGTGGAAAAATTCCTACACAAAATACAAGGAAGAATGATTTCATTACAGAAATATGACAGTACAGTTAAGGTGGTTTAAAGAGTAACATCACGCAATCCAGCCTGAGCTTTATGGTACGACCAAAACAGAAGAACAATAAAACCTTGCAGGGCGAGCAAAAACCAACGTTTCCCATTCCCTACACCTTAAATGTCAACTGAGTACGACAGAGCCAGACACACGAGTCCATTGTCATGAATTTAATAATTTAGAAGCCATCTGTAAGTGAAGTAGGTGTGAATTGTCACTCTAAATTAAAGCCTAATTGCGATAGAAATTACAGGGCTTGGCTCACAAATTAATTTACCGACCATATCTTTTCTTCCCTTAGTAAAATCAAATTAAATTATATTTGACACTCTCTGATAGCATTGTACACCTCTATCGGAACCCAAGGTTGGTAACTTTTAAGAGCAACCTGGGTTTCAAAAGGCTGTCCTAAAATAGAAAGTGCGTGAGATGAGCTCTCTTGCTAATGGTAATGACTCTAATGACACAAGAGGTAGTCCATGCAAATGTATGGTAATCGTAGAAGCCACACACTGATCGGATGCTCGAATGAGTACTCAAGCTAACTATCCTCCTCCAACTGACATCCTCATGCCCACTGTGGGACTCAGAGCAAGATGTGGGGATATCAAGGGTAAATTAAAGGACCCAAATAATAAAAATGTACTTACCCCCAAAACACACTGGAACTTTTCTTGGTCGTAGCGAAGCACACTTTTGACGGTCTCCAAAAAATGGAGCATGCACTCATTACTACTAATATTGACAAACTTTTTAAAGTTCTGTTGTATTAATTTCCTCAAGGCTTTTTGTTTCACTGAACTCAACACAGTTTTTGGAAGAAATTTATGTAGTCCTATGTCCTTCTCAATATACTCTAAATTACTCTTCTTATCCAGAGCAATATGCTGCATGTCTTTAAAATAATGGCGCATGGCGAGGCAGCATAACTGAAGGGCGACGTCTTGATTTAGTGCCGATGTGTACTCTCTCGAGAGATAATCATCTTTCACCTATAAAAAGCAAAGACAATATTATTAATAAATGATCATCATCGTCCTCTCCCAGAGAGTCCCAAGGAGATAGAACAAATTGAAGAGCATTGTCAGTCTTGCCATAGACGAAGTCTGCCTCCACTCAAAATTTGAGAGAAGGCCCTTATCCTACTCTAACATCCTCTCAACTTGAGAACTTCATGTGTGTACTGCTTCAATGTAGTAAGTAGTCTGTGTCTCATTAGAGTAAAGGATTTTCTCACTTTATCTAGATTTGCCACAAGAGCATACAGTCTGTGACATTGGAGTGTGCAAAGAACCCAGAGTCCCATGTTAAACCTAGTTTTCCGCACCTAAACTTTTCGAAAGAACTTTAAGGAAAGGGACGTAACTGTATCTCTTGTTTCTTTTCCCAACGACAGTCATAACAAGTCCTTTCATTTTATTATGACTTTCAGTGTGAAACCATTTCATCCAGAACCTGTAGTCTGACTACCTATAGATATTCGTCCCATATCATACATATGTAATTATACGAGCTCCCATATAATTCCATAGCTGTACCTCTCTCTCTCTCTCGATATTTATGGAAATTCTACACAAAAATAATAATTCGTAGAGGGACAAGGACCGACGCTCACACTTCAAAAAAAAAATCAAGTCAAAACAATGTTTGTAAATCGTCTCGTATATACAGGACCTGAGGAGCAAGTACTTTGTTTATTTATTTTCCGTATGCCAAGTAAGGAGTGAAATCTACCTGATCGTATAGATAGTAGAAAGTAACAATGTCTTTCTCGTGCAGATCCTTCAAGTCGGACACAAAGTAGCGGATGCGAAGCTCATATCTCCACTCCGAGCTGGGATGTTTCTTCTCATATTTCTCCCGAACCTAAGACAACAAATAACATACATAAATACATACACACAAAAAATCTCAGTTACATTGTCAATGTTTCGACCATGAGGAAACTCATCTCGGCATTCTGTACAAACTGCTATTAAGGGTTAAATTATTCCTTCCCCCCCCCACCCTGGAACCCTTATAAATTTAACCCTGGGTTTAAACCCTACCAAATCATACACAAATATTACTTTACCCACTCATGGTCCACTGATCACTGTTGAAAGTCATTATCCCAGTCCCATATAACTCCAGGTTACCCCTCCTACCCCCCCCCTTCCATCCAATACTAAACCCTCCAGTTCCCCAACTTAATTTTATCTAATCCTACAGCATTCTTAAAAATCAGCTTTCTCACTTAAAGTCAATTTTTGTACAACTCCTCCACTCCACGAGCACTTACCCTGGGCACCTTCCCAGAGGATAGTAAAAATTCAAAAAGGCTCGAGCTCTGAGCTAAGTATAGTAATAAGTCTGCATAATAGTAGTGAGTGCACGCTAAATTAAGATTTAGGGATGAGTAAAGTTGAGAAGCATGTGAGGGGCGCTGAGCCCATAACTTCCTATATTTCCCCCTTATTTACGATGAAATCCCATCTATAAATGCACCAAATTGTGGCTTTAATGGAAAATATGCTGTAATGGAACGACACGGGAAGAACATGTACACATACGGAGTCACCCATTAACGGAGCCCAGAAAAATATTACATACAAGAAAAGGGAGAGGTTTTGCCATGGGATACATACACATTAACACATATTACACATGAGGTGGGTAGAAACTGGAGCCAAGTCCAAAAAGTGAACCTAACCCATGACAAAACTAGGCTTAATAAGGCTGTTGCCCATTTTATTTCAACACAACGTCATAAATCATCCCGAAACTTTAGGAAAATAAAACTTTTCAGCACTAAAAAACCTTTCTATACAAGATACAACTCACTATTAGTTCCCATAATCTCAACAGCTCTGAAAATATCACCAGCTCCGAAACTTACACTCCAAACACTATATACGTATCTACATAACTGATTGAAAAAAAATTAGAACTCTATATACTGTATTAACAATATCCCACAGAGCTGGACATTGAGAGTTACTGTTTAAAAAAAAAATTGTTTCAGTATTATGCCCCTCGACAATGATGGATAATATACCTCTTCTCTCGTCGTTAATCGAATACACACAACCGCGGAGACAGACGGAACGTTATTGAAATAGGCTACTGCATATTGTCATACACACACACACACAGTGTGTGATCAGTGTGTAACATATTAGGATGCATCCGGCTCAACAGTCCCGTCTTTCATCTTGAGGGTACTCGAGAGACAGTGAAAAATAAAAACTAACGTACCCTATTTCCTACTTCCTTTTTAATGCAAGTTTTTTTTTACGAGCCCTTCTCTCGCTCTTGCATAATACAGACAGAGGCAGAGGAGATAAAAGATAACATGGAGTCATTCACTAAAATAAATCCAATGACGACGACACAATACATACATACATACACTACAGACAAGGTACGGTATGGTACCATAAAAACTAAATTCATTTCGTTTCACATCTCATAAACTACTTTAAAACTCATGAGCGTGTATATTATTAGCTTATCGGCGTTCATCCGAAGACACTGGAGTTACTCTACTTTTCCTCACACTCAAATGCCTCCTCTATATGCATCCTCCCAACTCACCTACATCAGATAGATACAAAGGATTCATAAACAGGAGATGATATCACAGTGGTTTCTAATCTCATAGTAGGAAAGTCTCTCCGAAAATTTATTCATACAATGTCTACTTTTTCATTCAAGTACATTATGATCCATCAAATTTGTAATGAGTATAAGTGGCTCAGCTGGCTGTATCAAATTTATTTCCCTCTCCCTTTCTACAGCTGAATGATAATTTAAAATTCTCCTATAAAACATATTTACTGGGGAGTATATCCTTGGGAGGGATATAATGTCAGAGAAGTTCTAGTTGGAGTTCCGAACCTTTCAATTGTTCTTTCTTTAGTTTTAGAGCCCTCATTGGGAGCATAGCATTAGAGTCCAGGGCAGAGATGTTTGTCTACAGGCAATTGAAACGTTTAGAATTTTATTGGGACATGTTCACATACATATATAACAAGATGTACTTCTCAATTGTTTCGGGAAGAGTGAGAAAAAAAAAAGAAGGAAATTGCAATCCTTCCATCTCATTTCAAATACATTTAGCTGGAATCCCTCCCATCATAATGCCCATGCTCTATTCTTCAAACGCACTTTATTTAGAAACCAACACAGCTGCATGGAAGACATGACGATGAGGGTATCAGGATCAGAAGGGAAACTTGAACGTTGTGTGATTCCTTATCAGAATTGATACAACAACGTGTAGAATAATACATTCCGGATCCCCTGCATGACTTATTGCAGCCGAATGAATAATTTTGTTTTACATCTCTCATGTTGTTCCCCTCACTCAGCTGATGATGGAATCGTTACCAGTTTACTATAAAAGGATTCCTCACAGGTGAGACACATACATCTATATGAGACTGGAGTGCACTAACGTTGACGACCAGCATAAAAAGTACGAGTAAATTTTTTTACACACATAAAAACCCTCAAGTGCATTAGTTGTCCAAGTGTGAATTGCATAACAGCTCCTTCCACGCATCTATTCTTACATCTCACTTGGTAATATGTAATTATATAGAAATTTGTCTCTATGATGTGCTAGGGAGAAGGAGTCAAAGTTTCCCAAACAGTATATAAGGCAGTACACCATATCACAAGTATTAAATTTCCCCAGAGTCGAGCCCCAGCCTGTGACGAGAGGATGAAAAGAATAACAGAAAAATTTTCAAGAGAATGTTTAAAGTTGCCTTACTTGGTAGATGGTCATGTCAGGGTGAAGCCAATAAAGCTCCTTAGTCGTCGGATGGTTCAGTCGTAGCGTGAACAAGTGCTGATAGACTCGACTACTCGAAGGAGCCAACCGAGTTGTCAGAAGTTGTATAATTCCCTATAACCAAAGATACACATTAGAGTTCATTATAAATAGACATAGGAAATTCCTAAAATGTCTCCTTTCTCTCTCTCTCTCTCTCTCTCTCTCTCTTTCTTATTCACTTTTTCTCTTTTCCCCCTTCCTTCTCACATCTCTTTCGCATCTTCTCCTCCGAACAAAGAGCCGAACCACATGAGAATTAAAAAGCAGAGCGCTCACATCCACAGTAACCAGGAACAAAAGGGATTGTGAGTAGGCACTTCAAAGATTTTTAACAGAAGGAAGAAACGGCAGTGGAATTCGTAAAAAATCTCTCAATTCACTCAGAAATAAAGAAACAATCAAGCTCGCATGGGTATCGATTTCATTTTTGAAGCTTAGCCGCAGATCACATCTTTTGAATTGTACTCCGAGCCCAAAGCCTTTACACTCCAGCATCTGACAATGAGCACAATTCCTCTCACTCACAATCAGCATCTTACCAAGTACCACTGCATGGGATATTAATAACTTATACAAGGAGCAAACTACATATTAACATAAAGTTCGTGCTACAGACAAAAATGATAACTCATTGTAAAAACCCTTGTTTATTCAATTCAATGATTTTTAGTCACAAAAAAAAATTTAAATATAATAATACAAAATATACATATATGTACATCATAATAAAGGAAGTATATACAAGTACCTATAAACATATAACCCTAAAATCAAAAATACAAACTTTTCCTTCCTTTCTGTAAGTAAATATTAGAATGTATTTTTTAGAATGTTAGGCACGTTGGGACTCTAAGTCTAAAAGGAACAGACCATGGAATCCGCCTGTCCATTATTTATGATTTCGGCTTTTTAAAAGAGAAACAAACCCGCAAATCACAGCTAGCCGGGGGGAAATAACTAAAGTGCATGTAGTTTCTTACATAGCTCATGTACATATATGTACAAACATACTTTAACTTACGACAGGCTCCACAACCTACGCACTACGGATCGAACTGAACCCTTCGCCCCAACTCCCAACCCTTCCCGATTTCAGACTTACTTGGTTAACCTCGAATGTGGAACAGATGAGATCCAATCGAGTGAATCAAAACAATAAGTTTACATTGCTTCTCCAAATATACGCTTGTACCCTGGAAGAATCAGAAAACTTGTTTCTTTTTTAGCTGTTCAAGTACTCAACTTATCTGCAGAGGGAGATTGACGGAGCATGAGATCCAATATTGTAGTATGTATGGGAATCTGTAAAATTGGGAGCCTCGTAGGCTTAAGAAATGTATCAGCGAAGAAAATGGCCTGGCTGTAAGGTTTCCTTTTCAAAACAGCACTTACGTACCCTCTTGAGTCAATCTTGATGTATCTATATGTAGGGTTCATATAATTAAGGGCGGTCGCATTTGTGTCAGTAAAGACCTCCTTCACGTACATACTCTCAGTACTTACGACACAGAATCCCTTATGTATTTCCCTGGCTGGAGGGTGATAAAAATCTGCTTATGATGGTGATCAAACTATTCCCAAATCCTTTTTACGTTCCCTTGCATGTTCGCATTTTCCAGAATATAACAAAAAAAAAATCCGACTCGAGGTTTCGATTCAGTGGCAAACTAAAGAAGTACTTGAGTAGCTTATGTATATATAGCTATGCACCAAAAGTCTCCAGGACATTCACAAACTACAGGCTTTAGATACGCTCTCAGCTTTCAAACCTTCCTGTTTCAACAGCGGCCTGAGTCTTTCCTTTCAGAGTTGTCTAACTAAAATTTTCTCCGGATCAAATCCATGAGCAGTGCACTTCATGTGGAACGGAGAGGATACCTCCTTGTGACTTAAAATTTACCTTACGTGCTACCTCTCAAGACAGATTTTTCCAAGGGAGCATCCAGATTAGAGCTCAATAATAACGAGAAAGAATTGCTGAGAACAGAAAGTGCAAGACCGACAAAAAAAAACATTTCCAAAAATACTGATACCTGTCAAAAGGGAAAAAGGTAAAAGGGTAAGGTGGAGGGAGAGAGAGAGAGAGAGAGAGAGAGAGAGAATTAAAATGAGTTGAGAAACCATACCGACATATGAAAATTAAAAATTTATGGAAATTGGAGTCACAATAAATATTTCAAAATTTGAGAGGTTACCTTGATGTCAGTGGTATCACTGCACTTAACCACATTGAACCCTCCATCAACTAAATGTATCTTCAAGGTAGTTTTATTATCCGGTACATTGTTAGGATCCAGCAACTCTAGATTACTCCCTGCACAGAATTCACTATTAGGTCGGGGAATGGCCGGCAAAGTTGCAGTCGTATCAACTGGTGCTTTCCTCCCACCCACTGCAGCAGACGCTGAGCCCTTCCTGGCCGGACTAGATGTAACATCCTTGCTACTCATTGTTGGTGACTTTCTTGGTTCATCGTCCCTGAGAAGGAAAAAAAAACAAGACAAAAAATTTAATGGACTATACAAATTTTATCGGAGTAATACTAAATTAATAGAAAAATTCCAAGGGATGGAAAGGAATTTCTGCCAATATCAACAGTCATGACAATAATTTCATTAGAAAAAACCATTGGGTTAATTAGAACAAGATAATGAAGCATCTAAATGCCAGAGCGAAAAAAATACTAATGATGTTCAAGTCCACCAACGAGTCATTATTTTGGTTGGGTACTCGGGAGGAATCCGTCGGGAAAACTTATAATTTAGAAAGGAAGCCGGGCAAATTATTTATGAAAATATCAGCCCGAGTATCAAAAACCAGTTGTCACAATGACAGGCAGACGTTGGGAAAACTTTTTAATCTTGCCTCCACATCATCGCGCCAACACGTCGACTCAAAGGAATTGTTTACTTACTCGTATCAAAATACATAAATTCCCTTTGAAGGGAAAACCTGGATAATTTTTTAACATTCAGCGGATTCAGTTAGAATTCCAGCTTTCCACACACACACACACAAACACACACACACACAAACAACACACACACACATAGACAAGCCCTCACGACCCAACCATCCAGCTCAAGTCTTTCTAAAATTTTGTGTAATTTTGTCGAGCGGGCACGTAACATTTATTTGTAATTATGTTTACCATAATATGACGCACATACGCTTAGGAACAAACAAGTTCTACCCACTAACGGACGCAATGTCTTGTGTGAGTAAGTTTATCTTTAATTATTTCATTACCTCTAGACAACTGTCTATCGGTTTCGCATGCTAATGTTTTCTCTGAGTGAAAACAATCTGCTCATGAGTTCAATTAGGGTCGGGGGAATGATGAGGAGGGAAGCTTATTACTCTCAGCTCGGAAAACAAAGGTAAATGATGATACATGGCGGAGTAGGAAACATGATAAACCGACATCTCTTTAAATCCTCGAACCTCTGAATGAGTACATAAAATGGGTTCCACATTTATAAAAATCATTTCCCTAAACATGAGAACATCCGCAACAAAAGGCAGACAACATGCAACATACTTGGAGCATGCAAAGACTCCAGGATGGAAAAAACCATAACGGGGTCCCCCTCACTCAGTCTCTCTCTCTCTCTCTCTCCCTGTCTCTCTCGTGAGCTCAGGAAAGAAGGCGAGTGTGTGTAAGGGGAAGAGAAGAACCCGAATCCAGAAGGGGAGCCTGGATGTACAGCAATGGTAATTTAAATTCAGCGTGAGTTCATTTGCATGCAGCATCATCATCAACATCATCCTTGGACGTGAACATGTATACATCTTTTATGACCACATGGGATGTGCCCACCTGCCGTATTTTTTCTACAATTTCCTCAACACTACATCTCTAATTGCGAGTATTTCTTGTGTAAACTATCTATATTGTGATACTTGTGAGAGCAGTGTGCCCATGAAGACATGCATATACGCCTACAATTAGGTAAGTACTTGTAAGAGTTAGTCTACGAGACTGACTCCACACTGTACAACTCACAATCATGTCCAAATGGATTCTATTATAGATGGATGCATGTGTGTGTGTGTGTGTGTGTGTGTGTGTGTGTGTACACACACTCACTCACTCACTCACACACACACATACACACACATACACATATACAAAAACACGGGCCTCAGGAATAACATCCGCAGGGTAAAATATGTGAATGAAATATTTGTGCGAGGCTTCCCTCCACTTAATATAAATAACACTTGTTTAAAAAGCCAATGCACTGGAATACATTTCATGCTTTGCAACTCATTTGCACAATTCCTTCAAGGAGTAACGAGGATTTCTCAAGTGCAAAAAATGCAACTGCCCCTAATTTCTATTCTTCATTCTAAAACTGAACTTTGAATCAATGCAGCTCCACACATGTCCATGTACTTGTACATACATCATTCTCCTCCTCAAGTCATAATATGAAGCCACTGAAGTAACTGAAGCCACTCAAGTCAAAGACACTGAATGAGATATTTACCAAATCGAAAGCTAAATTCAGGATGCCTTACATCACGATACAGAGTCACATAAAATAGAATTACTTAATTTGAATGCAAGGCAATGCTCAAATTAGCTCCCACATCCCAGATCCTTTCCCTGACTACCTCCTCGAGCAAGAATAAGAATGATTATTTTTATCATGAGAGACACATTGTGTCTATCGTTATTTCCTGTGAATTCCATCTACATAGTAAAATAGAATATGCATCAACTTCAATGTCCTCACTCTGGCAATGTGAACCACAGAAATGACTCCAAAGATCCGTACAGATGAACACCACCCAAATGTATTCTATAAAGTTGGGAGAAAATCACCGTTCGTGAGCAACCAAAGTGGGCTTCATTCAATCTCAATCTAGAATATTTCTTTGTGCCAACGGCCAACCGACAACGCCTGATGTCGCCAGCCCTTTCTTTCTTTCAGTTGTCAATGTCAGTTTCACTCAGTTAACTTTGACTTCTGCCCGTTCCGTCCAAATAGGCTCAAGCATATAGGAAAAATACTTTTTCAATGCTCCCTTTACTCTCCCTTAAAAAATACAAATTCAAATTCTTAGCTATGAGCACGTTGTTGTGCTCGTATTTCTGACTTGAGTCACTGTACTCCTTACAATGCGTCCCAGTCCCAAACTCCCATTCAACTCCGTGCCACAACCAGAACTGAAAGTGAGTTGAAAAAACCAAGTCCGTAAAAGAACCCAGGGTGGAGACAACACTCGTAAAAAAATAAATAAATGGCTTATAGTATGCCCTCGACTAGTCACGAGACAGATGAGACTAAGCGTCCTTTTAATTATGAGTTTACTTGGACCATCAATCCAAAACGGTTGTAAATTATATGCCCGAATTTTTTTTTTCATAGCATTGATACACAATACTATGAGTGTCCCAGAGGCTCCCAAAATATAACTGGTTCTCTATCCACACCCTAGTATCTCATTCCCTACTTTACATATACCCTGTATTGTGTCTACGAGTCTCATTCTATATACAATTACATAGGATCCTGTCTTACTATACATACATATCTGTACATAATTACATACATCCTAGTGGTAAACACAACAGTCCTCACAGAGAACCTCTCATAAGTTACGATGCATGAGGTCAGTTAAGGTGCCATTGACTGCAGGGTGCCACTGAGCACATGCATTTCTCAGGTAATCGTGTCAAGTAATTATAATCCCAGGTTCGGGTTGTAAGCTCCCCTATTTAACGTCCCTTGTACGGTTGACAAATAAGTAAACATCCAGTGACTTTAGGGGATACAAAAGGAAAACCAAGCCGATAACTACCCTAAGTACAGCTCTTAGTCAAAATACTTGATGTATACTGTGTCCTCTATTTTTCTGTAGAGCTTCTCCCTGGCTGTAATTCCCCTGAATACTATTTCACGTATCAAAAGATTTTCATCCTTCATAATAGAATCCCTTTTAAAATTCCCTGTCCTCATATCACGCACTGGATTTGGTCACAAATTCTTGGTAGATTTTTCTTGAATAGATTCATTTTCTTGTATTTTACTCACCACTGTGGAACAATCACCTTGTCATGAAATATTTTTTTGCCCGGAAAATATGTCTGTAGAAAATGTGCTTCACCCTTTGGTCTGGTCATGCTCCACTCGTTATAATAAGTTGTTTATTAAATTGTATTATCGTGATAATACTGGAGGCAAGTACCTATTCCATAGGCTATTGTTCCCTCTGTCTCACTCTTTTTTTGTTTTTAACAAGGCATTTAAATGAGATTTATGTTGGAAGTACTACCAGCTGACATACAGTACGGAAGACGAAGTGCAACATAAAATCAAAATTTAACAGCTGCTGGTGTGCTTATTTTCTACTACAAAGCAGAAAGTAGCGGAATAGGGCTACAATGGTGAGGCATACATGACATTATATACACACAACTGCTGACTACTTTCATTCCTTAAGAACCAACTCAGGCTCCCGTGTGGCCGTGTATAGGAACCCATCTGATGTAGTTGGGTTGGGATCCTTCTCTCCCTCCTAAGTTGACATTTTGTTCGAGGCTGAGACAGAGAGTGAAAACATGGACTACGTATCGACATAAAAGCTACCTGTCTCCTACCCTCCTATCTGTGTGAATCAGGTTGCACTACTTTTACGAGTAGAATTTATATTAAAATCGAAAATCAAGAAGGGGTGAGTATTTCAAAAATCTCCCAGACTTTGTAGTACGCATAGGGAAGCAATGCGTACGGTCACAATTATTTAACATGATTATACTCTAGCTATATACATATCGATATTTGACATCCATCAAAGTTTAGATTGTTCATACTGTTTTACAAGCGGAGGCGTTTGGACTTATTGTCAATGTAAAATAGACTTGTGTTATTCAAGTCATTGAGTTATTATTTGCTTGACAAATATAATCTGGACAATGTACACGTTGGATCGGGTTCCATCCTGAGCTCCTATTCCTAATTTCTTTACCACAGTTTTTTAATCGACGCAGGCACACAGCCTCGTCAGCAAATGTTAGGATCGTAAAAACTTTTAAACAATGGCTTTTGTGTATACCAAGTCCCCAACTACGGCCATAGGTTTTTGAAATTTAACCTCAATGTAAACATAAATTTTTCCTCTTGGAAATCCACTTCCAACTTCATTTCCCCCGTCATGAGTCCCAACTCTTTGCACTCATCCTTTTAAAATATTCTTTACTACCGGAATAATTATGAGCGTGCTCTCAATTTTTGCCCCTCATTTCATCAGAACTTCCTTTTAGTTTCCAAACACCACATACTCTAGTTTTACATTTCAAACTCTGGACTTCCCCTTCATGGGAAATCCATAAATAACGACGCAATGGAGGGTATATTTGAGCATATGTACATATCTACACTTTTCGAAATATTATAGGTATATTGTACATGTAAAATTTATAATGACGGTCATGTCATTCGTTTCAATGGTTTGAATAAAAATCGACAGCCAACTTCCCTCAAAATATCACCCAAAACCTGGATAAAGATACATATTACCTCATGCAAAGGGTAGGAGGCAGGGCCTGAGCGGAAAAATCTAGAGGCACAATTTCCAATTTTTTGTATGTGGAATTTCCTCTACAAAACTGACAGGAAAATACAAGGAATAAATTTTCAATTCAATATCGTTCGTTAAATTCTACCTCAAATTAAATAGCTGGAACTAACTGTAAGGAGTTAGGAGCTAATCCCACTGCGGCATTCCTGTGGGCATTAATCCCGCGAGCATTACTCCCGCTGTCAGCTTTCCCGATGTCTTTAGTCCCGCCGACGGTAATCCCGCTAATCAAGAGATAATCCCCCTGTGTTGTGAAACGAGCCGAGTCCAGAATAAAATAATACTCTAAATTATAGCAACAGTGCAGAACTGATGGAGGGAACTCCCAAATTAGTGTAATGCATACATTGAAGCAGAAGACAAATCGGAACAAATCAGGCTTACTGACTATTTTTGGATTTTAATAAAATTAGTACACTGGGCAATTTCCGTGCCAAGATCATGATTCTGAAAGAATTTTACTGAAGACTCCTACTATACATTAGGATACATGAGGGTTCAAAGGTCACTATTAGGACGTAGCATAACATCGCTTGTATAATGTACACTACACACTATTATGTTTTTCTAACTTGTTATAATTAATTCAAACAAAAATTTTAAAAACAGTTTTTTGTAAAACTAACTCAAGTAATAAGAACTTCAGAAATTGAAGAATTGCAGATAAAGAGCGAGCTCACGTTTGCAAACATAACCCTAGAAGTGAAAATGACCTTTGACCTCTACAAAAGTACGCTTCTGCAGTAAAATTGCTGTAGAATTGTAATCTACGTCCCGAACTTTCCCAGTAGACCAATTTTTATTAAAATGTAAAACAGAAAAGCTTCAATTTGGAATACAATCTAGGTCGGGAACATCCTCGGCTGGGTTATGGTTAGCCGGATGCGGGATTACATATGTACTTGTGAGATCGGGATCAATTCCTCGGGGTTGTTTCGGAAGGAGTTAGTACTGTCGGGAAGATGCCAGTGGGATCTGTGCTTTCCGTACGTGCACTAATAATACATGCATCGAAGATAGTGCCTTGAAATTTTATTACACATGAGATTTTAAACTGGTCATAAATCCCCTTAATTTGAAGCGCTACAACAAATTGAACAGACATATTTCACACCTGGGAAGACCATGAAGCTCCTATGCCTTGTAAAGCCCATAATTCATACTCCCAAGCAATAAACCTATTGTGTATAAGAAACTAAATCAAACTCCTGAATGTGCATACACATTTTATACAGCCCAGCTCAGTAGCGTGTATGCAAATGCAGAGTAACAACAATGAATAGTGTTAGAATGTATGACGTCAGTTCACAACTCATTGTGTCATCCTCGGGATTTGAACCGAATAAATGTTGTATTATAATAAAAACTGGAGCAAAACCCAACTACTACAGGAATTTCTGTCGCGCGCAGCTTCCCTATCCCGTGCCTCCTTGGAAACGGTTAAACGGTCTGTGAAAGGTCAGGTAATAATTACAGCTTCCCTCCTTGTACATCAAGCCCCAGCCAGATCACTCCTAAGTGGAGATTACAAATTCGAAAAGCCCAACTCCCCTGCTATTTCCATGAAAGATAGATGAAATCTTGAACCCATTTTGTCCGAATGTTATTACACCCATTAGGTTGCACATATCATCAAAGGAATGGGTTCAGGCCCCATTGATTCCCACTGTGGCATCCCCAATACCATTTCCATAGCTAATATACTTATACCGAGCCCGAAAGCCTCCAAGAAAAGATATTTTTTTTTTGGAGGAGTTTTTACACGAACTTGAACTGCGACCTTCCCTATCTAATCGTTGCAGTTTGTCTAAAATTATACCCAACCAGGAGACCATTCGAGTGAAAAATACCGTACATCTCACCCATAAGTGCCTATATTTGCGTCCTGCATAACGCAACAACGTCTCATCCGCTTCGAAATAACGTAATCTCCCCCCTTTAGGATTCCACTTAGTCGCGAGAGCTGGAACATTATAAATAGTTAAGGTTTCACACAGGAAGGTAAGTGAAGTGACTCCCAAATGTCCCAGAGCCAGTATTAAGTTAGTGCTTATTGGCTCATATATGTGACTCCCATGGATTAGCTCACTTTCCTCCTGCCCCACGACCAGCATTAGGGACCCAACGACGAAACTAGTGCAGTTTCAAAAAAATCATTTACGAATTAACTAGTTTAACCAACCTTGGCACTAACGGTGGGAACGTGAGGGCCATTTAAAACCAGCGAAATGACTATCTGACGTAATGAAAACAACAGCAACTCCTCCTATAAAGGAACATTGAATTGCTCATTTCCAGTATGCATAGAGCACACACGAGCCTAGGGACGGAGAGACCCATTCCGTACATAATGTACAGATGTATGTATCTCCACACTGTGAAGACCTGGAGCTAATAGCCTACCAAATCCCACCATGAGGGTAATTTTTATCACAAAATTCCCTTCATCCCACCACATAGTATTGTTGAACCCAGTAAATACTACAGTAAACAACATTCAACTACAGACAATAGCTATATAAGTTGAAAAGCTGTAATGAGGGTTACTTAAATGCTACACGTTAAAAGGCTGTGCTGTGAGTAAAAGGCCCAACTATAAGTATGCTTCCTTATCTCAAGTGACGGAACATAAATGTATTACGATGTTGACGATTTCAAACCCAACTGAGCACACTTGACTATCTGGGATATGTATGGATGTATAGATAGATACATACACATATATACTCCTCATGTGTAGGAGTGGGCTTCACATCAAATGAGAAAAGACCTTCTCAAATATCTGACAAAACCACAGGTTCAGGGGAACCACAACATATGTACGTAGGTATACATATAGAGCCAATAAAACCAGAGATTATAATAATAGGGAATGCAGGGCAATAAAAAGTTTAAGGGAAATTTTTCCCTCATTCCACAAATATTGTTCCGAGCGGTACAGTCAATTCAGTTACGGATAAAAAAAAGGAAATATTTCCCTTCCATGGTAATTTCCTCCGGAGTATAATTCAAACCATGAGATTACGTTTAAATACCAAAATAATACTTGGAATTGCTCCGTGCAGCCTTAAAAAATTCACTGAACTCCCATGTCCTCACGCCTCTAAAATATCACAAAGTTCAACTTGAAATCCTTCTCAATCCTGACATTTTTTCCCCGTGTCAAATTAAATGTACTTAATTTCTACGAAGGAATATAACAACAACAAAAAGTGGGGGGGGGAAATAAATTTAAATAGCACACAATCCACAACATAGTATGAAATGTTACAGGAAAAAAGAAGTCACCTGTCAGTATTGATCCGACTGCGGAAACAATTCATGAAATCCGGGACGGATTTCGACTTATATTTAGCACTCTTGTCAATCACCATTTCAGGGTGATCCCCACATTGTGACATGTACTGCGTTTTAAAATCCAACTCACTTCACTCCTTCCACCTACACTATGCACTAAAGATTAGGTGAAATATTCGAAAGCCTTGAGATTCATTCTGATAAATCCTATATGGATGGAAATACAGCTCAAAAAACATTAATTTCGTTGAAAAACTATAGGGAAAAGGCTTAACTTGGAAGATTACAACTCAGAGGGGGAAAAACACTGATATTGCATTTTATATAGGGACGACTTAAAAAAAAAAAAAACCTTTTTTCAAAATTGAAATCTGGAAGTAGTTTGTTACAGGTACAGAATCACTTTTAGATAACACTTGGGAAGATGTAGCTGAAAGAAGAGCAAACATCAACTGGCACCGGATGATACTAAAGGTCTCATGGGAAAGGCATCCATCTACATATACTTATAGAGCACAATCATGTGTATAAGTCCGTTAATATAAATAGAGAAGCCGGGAATTCTAAACCATCCAGAAAAAAAAACATTACAAACTATTTCGGTTACACTAACTGCTCCTACTACAGCATTGCTCCGTCCTCACACTCGCCTCTCCACCAACTCTCTATGAAGATCCTCGGGAAACTTAGTTACAGAACAAGCACATGATACCGACCTAACTCAATTTATTCTTCCGTGGTGGCGTAATGCCCGAAATGCGGGACTGCGGGAGGGATAGGATTTTCCTTTTTCCCTCAGACACAAGCACACGGGTCACAACTCCCACAGACACAGTCCAAGTTCCACAGAGAAGAGAGAGAGAGAGAGAGAGAGAGAGAGAGAGACAGATCCAGAGAAACTCATAGAGACACTCTGGAAGGAATGACAATGATCCAAGTTGTCTCTCCTATTATATTACTCCTCTCCCACGGTACGGCCGGACCAATTCGTACTGCTCCAGCAATCAACTGACACATGGTCAACTGAGAGCAAACACACGCACAGACACACACTCACAATCTGAATCAAAGGCATGTATTGTCCCACATTTGTTTCCATGCCCAAACAAATTCAATAGAGTCGACTGCACCACATCGATACCATTCATTCACAACCATATAATTCACCTTCTCACATTTTACACCTATGTATATCTATGCATGTGATGTACATGGACTCGAACCCCAAAAAAGGCCAAAAAGATAACAATGACTGTGCAAATGCAAAAATAAACTGTAACCCTCCACTAGTCTACAAGCTCCACTCGTCCTCTACATAGATATATATGTGCCAGGAACTTTTTTCCCTGTGTACACAATCCTGATAACAATGCTCACATGTACACGACAGAAGTTAAACACACCCAACTGCAAATTATTGTACAGTAGAACATTGTAAACTGTGACTATTTATTACCCCCTACCACTAGATACTACAATCCTTTGAACTGCACTCACTCAACTACAGAGACCCATTGTGACTAATTACACATTCGCAGAGATAATGACAAGTATTATGACTCTCTCGCCAATGCAATGTCAAAGGAGCTGAGCTGGAATAATTACACAAAAAAATTATCCTTCAGAAAACTCTCCCCCCACCTCAAACCAACTTGAGTTAAGTTGATTTGTGGTAATTGATTCAAATGCAATCCTGCCATCCTTATAAAAGGATAATCATAGAGTACAGATGGGGGAGGGGTTGGGGGGGGGGGGGTGTGGGGAGATAAAACTCGTGACCGGAGAGTATATAGTTGTATCAAAGTATGTCACTTCTTGGAGAGGACCGTCCCAACAAAATGTTCCAGAATCACTTGGAATCACAAATTAGTAATTATTTAAAAGTAAAACTGCAGTAAAATTTGTAGGCCAAATACTACTTTCAAAGACCCTAAAATATTCAATATGAAGACAGTTTAACGCTCGTAACTTCCAACTACACCCTTACAAAGTAGTCACAAGTCTCAAACCTCAAAAGTTTACCACAGAGAGAAGTCAGAACAGAGTAACTCATTATTTCAAGTGTAGACAAACAAGGCGATGAAAAATGCAAAAGTCTCGAATAGTAAAGAAGGTTTACGTAGGAAGGATAAAATCCCTTCGGTAGCTCCATTCATTTATACCCCAAGAGTTGTAAATACTGTGGGGACATGAGTATCCAGATATATGTAACATACATAGATACATACATAGGCCTGTGCTGTGAGCAAGTAGGAGGAGAGATGTTTTTTCCTGATACCAGAAGTCTAGTTTGTATAGATGATATTCTTGAGTGCCTACTATACGTGACGCTAACATTAAATTATCAAGTTAGTTTTTTTTTCGACGGACTTAATCCCTGACTGAGAGTAATCTAGACCGCTTCTGTAATACTATACTTAGTCCCATATCGTCCAGTCACATTCCTTCACATTCCAGATACCTACACTAAACTATTTGAAGGAAGCCTTTGGAATCTAAAGAAAACAATAGATATTTGATAAAATATTATTTTCCTAGCCATCGTATGTATGCATTTGTGTGTATTGTGATACACCCTGACTGTGTCAACAGTCAACAGTGACCGTCCCCAAAGGAACGTTTGGGTCTCGACTATTCAGTCCAGTACAAATGCATTCGCAAGTCATATCTAAAACGATTCTGACATACTACTACAGTCCAGTAAGTGATTTTAAATAGAGGAAAAAATTCCGTCCCTTTTCTAGTCAAGGCAAAATGGCAATAAAAGATAATGCACATGTTTCATTCTTTGTTGATATCATTTTGTCAAGATATTGCTAGGGATTCTCTACACCCTCATCCCTCAGGGTTGAGAACTTATTTCGTCAGTCTGTGTTTGCTCAGCACACACACACACACACGCACAATTATTGTGAGTGTAAGATCTCCAATCCTGCATTTGTACATACTCCTACTAAATATGTCTACTGGTAGATAGATACTCCAAAAGCCTTGTGTGCGCCTTATCTTCTCAAGTTGGTTAACCATGAGGACTACAAGATAACCATATAAGCTCGCTCTTTGCTTCCTGGGTCACTTTTGACTCACAACCGGGAAAATGTTGGCTCAAAATGTGTAATAATCCTCCCCACACTGTATTAAATCTTCCAAGGTGTAGAGACTGGTCGTTTTCATTCCTATGATTCCATGATTCTCCTGTGAGAATAAGCTAAGAGTGGGGAAGGGGGGGGGGGGTGGAGAGAGAAAGGAAGAGAAATTATTGTCATCATATATATTTCCCATTAAAGTTCCTCCTCCCATTCTATATCTTGTGTCAGGGTGCTCTGCTCTATAACCCTCTGCCCAGTATGGATGTGGGATATATGTATGTGTATCTATGTATGTAGCAACATCGCTGACGGTCGTTGGAAAGGCCAGTGTCATGATTATGAGTAGTACAGTGTTAGAGCATATCGTGATGACTTGTGCTACATACATAAGTATACGATAAAGATGAAAAATGTCCGAAGGGACCGTTACCCATTTCATGTCTCTATATCTATATGTATGTGTATGTATGCTCGGAGAGATCACCGTTCATAAAGCAGAGTCTCGGCCATTTTCGCACACACAGTGAAATAGCTCCACGGACCGAGTGAGTTACGAGGGAAAAAATGCACTTGTAAATCTAACCTATGCGAACATGACTTTTAAGTATGAATTCATTCTTTTTCAATATTTTCTTCCTGTCCCTTTCCGTATTTTATTGTCTCTTCTTCCTGACAATTACAGTCATAGGGCCCGGGGAGTGGATTTTATAGAGAGTCCACCGGGGCTGGTAAAAACAGTGGAATTTCCTCTCACGGCTGATGGTGTAGTATAAAAAGTTGCATGTTCGAATAAATGAGAATAATTCAAGTCATTTTACGATCGAGAGAAAGCGTTTTCGATCAACGGACCCGAGTGACGGCAAAAACTCCCTGCCTTGTTCTTATCATAGATCCTCCAAGGTTCCCAACTACGAGATGTCATGATTGGCGTACCTCCTGATTTATTTCCTAAAGATAACTATTCGTCGGACTGTGCACAGGAAAACCTGCTTCATCACTCAATTAAGATGCGAGCCCAGTGGGATGAGTGAAAATGAACTTTGGTGTTGTACAAATTGAAAGAATCGCAGGAGTTCAAATTACTTTCAATGACCAACTTGAAGCGCCCCTCAATTGCATAAAAATTTGTATCTACCTTTGACAAAATACGCTGCTTCAAATTGAATTTCCCATATTTCATTTTCCTTTCCGCTTCGAAACCAGCTTAATTGAAAATGTTTGAGAAATGTGCACAGATTCACAATCCCTCTATCTATGTATGTATGTGTTAGTCTTTAACTAACAACCAAAAAAAAATTTTTTTTGTGTCTGGAATTCCATTTCTTCCAAGCATCCCATAACCGCATTGAAGAATCTGATAAAAAGATGAGCTATAGAAAAACTCTTTCCAATTCCATCACGTGTCGGCTTCCCGTTCAAATGCCTAGTAATTTTCAAGCTACAAAATTAATTGCAGGGAGGGTTCAAGGTTCAAGAAACTTATTTCTAAAATTCTCAGTACTGTATAGATATACTTAATTGTTAAATAGTTTAAGAGCATCATTTAAATCTCAATTTTGAACCCGGATGCAATAAAAATATTTAAAAAAAAATTGAGCTCATAACTGCTCTTCAAATGTTTCGTCCCCAGCTTTTTCTGAAATCAGATACTTTCAAAAAGCCATTCTTTTGTCAGTCCCTCACTCCAGAAAATACCAATTGTTTTTCCCCCTTCATCCCATTTTGAATAATGGGTTGGACTTCATACACTTGCGTTCTTACGGCAGGGACAACTCCGTCAGAAAAGTAGAGAGGCAGAAAACATAAAACAGCAAGGAGGCTGGCACCCGCCATAAAACCAATGAACCGCATAATACTTGCAACCGCACGGGAGTAAAATATCTCAACTTACATTTCAAGATACTGAAAACCACGATAGACGGGCTTCTTGAAAATAAACATTACACCGTCCACTCGCTCCATGTCTTCTTCTTTTTTTTTTCTATCAACCTGGGAATTAACTTTATAGTTGTGGAAGAGAAGCTCCTCTCTGTGCTGGATGATTTACGTCGGTTCTGGCTCTTGTGAGAACCAGAATTATGACAATTCTTCCTCAGGTTTCCTTGACATTCTAATCAACTATATTTCACGTATCTCTCTCCCAGCGATCGGGCTCAGCTCTCAAATAATAGCCCTTTGGAACTCCTCCCAAAATTTCACAAACAATCTTGGGAAATAACACCTTACTTACTGCACTAGTACTCCCGGCAAAAAGAATAATAAATCAAGTCTGGAGATGTGCACGATAATGGACTACTTGTGAGCACAATGTGGGCGTACACATCGATTGAGTGTCACGTAGAATCTTGCAGTTTCAGTGTTTTTTTTTGACGGTGTTCCTTATATCAAATTTACACGCACTATTTTACACATTGTCATTGTCAAGGCTAGTATGTTTTATAATCCATTCCGTATTTTTACTCATACTGACAAAGGGAACACTCTGTCTCATATCTCTTCCAATTTAAAAATATTTTAAATAGTACGAGCTTTTTCCGTCGAAAACAAATTCATACTGAGCTAAAACAATAAGAGTATGTACATGAGTCAGGAATGCTAGCAGGGATTTTCACATCCAACTGTACTCAGTGATAACTGGAGTTTTTAGTGTCTTGTCTCAATCTCCCTCGAACAAATCGTAGAAGGTACAGTGGAACACAAATGAGTCACAGCCTCTATAGATACAAGTCACAACAATCCATTACTTTATGTCGGAGTCTCAAAAAAGTAAGTACGACAACGAGGGGCTGACAACTCCAAACAACAGAAGGAAACGATGGAAACTGAACTGTGTGGACAAAAAATACTTTTATTAAGCCTCTTTCTGACGTTTCAAAACCACAAAAGCTCAGTGGAAACAGTTGATGGGGACAAACCGTGTAAACTCCGTATGAGTAGTATATACGTCCAATCGGAACAAATTCGTGAGGTAGAACATTATAATAAAACCGATGAAGAACTATGTGCACAGCACTCTGGACTTTATCGCTTGACAGAATGTGAGGGAATGCTGGAGACAAATAATAATTATTGTAGTATCATAAAACCAAGGAGTATACTTCTCATAAATTAATATTCAAACTTCAAGGAAAACTCCGACCGTCCTGGATATATGAGTCTGTTGACAAATGACCAGTACAAGTCTTATATAGAGTGTCCAGCCCTATAATCCTCTCGTCTTGACGCAATGCTCACTTCGATACTTACTATTTCCCAAGTCAAACTTTTCTGCGTACCGTACGCAATGAGCCCCTCAAGTTCACACACACACACACACACACTCACACACAATCACACTTACACACACTCACACACGGGGTTTATACAAAGGACAGTGCGTAATGGAGTACCTCCATCGTATGTACACTTTCACACTTGGAGTCTCTCCCACCACTGATACCTACTAGATCCTCAGTGACTCCAAGGATTTAGAGTCTCAACTCGTGAACACAACGGGGCTGATGATAGTTAGGAAAAATCCTGTGTAATCATGTAATTGCGTAATGATGAAACTTGAAAATTTGCCAATTCACAGTGATCCTCTTGGAGTGAGGGGATGAGAAAGGAATCAGCAGTGTGAGGGAACACGACAAGGGAAAAAATCACGACTCCTCCAACATGAGGAGAGCTGGTTTATGCAAGAACAACCGTGTGAATTCCACTGTAATCATTCCGAGCATTTTTGTATATAGACGGGAAACTTTTTGAGACTCGAAAAACTTTTGGGATTTAAAAACTTGGCTAACTTTGAGACTTGAGGGGATAACCGGCTTTAGATATTTGCTCCCATGCTTATTCCTCCTCTCTACATATTATACTCCCATATAATCCTCAAGGAAACTGTCTACGCTGACAACCAGATCTTCAACTCGTTCAACTCCAAATGGAACACAACAGACTTCATGTACTGTGTACTTTTGGGTACGGAGTCCTGGAAAGGACTGTGGGAGAGCTTCTCGTGAGCACAGCACTCAGAATGACAGTCTGTGAGCAACTGCCTCCGTCTCATCGGACCACCAGACCGGACCGAAATGAAACTCTCTTCTCTTTCCCCCCTGCATACTTACGAGTCCGTTCATATCCCACACCTCTTGTACTCCTCTTCTCATATTCTAAGTGCTCAACCACTGTAGACTGTACGCATTGCACCTATCTCTCAAACTCAATGTGTATCCTTGTTTTCCCACTCTCTGCCCAGCTCTTTAACTCCCAACAACAGTCTCTGACTCTAAAACTCTCTTATGGTCACTATCGACCACGGAAATCGCCCTGATACTACCAATCCTCCTCTTGTGTGGACGGGAGTAAAAGATACAAAAAAAAAACTTTAAGTAGACCCCTATATCCTTTGGTATGGACTGGAGTCAGCTAAACACTTCCTCAAATTTGATGACAAATAAACGAGGCGAGCACGCATTTGATTTCCTGCTTAGGCCATACATATGTATATGTATCTAGCTCCGCAACCATATGATATGAAAAAATTTACAAGCAGCCCACTCAGTGAGGGTGGTGGTATTGTAGATGTAGGATCAAAAAATTATGCTTTTCATATCCCGTATTCTCCATGAGAGAAGAGAGAGAGAGAGGGAGAGAGAGAGAGAGAGTATTATATCTCAATATTACCCTCCCTCAGCATTGAGAAAAGTCAGACATGGACCTAACATAACTTATGGATTAATTACTTCCCTCGCTTTTATATTTGCTTATCTCTCCTCACATAATATACGCCACGGAACAATGTGTTCTCCTAAAGTCCTAACTTTGTGTTTTATCTACGAATGATAGGGAAAGATCAACAGCCCCTTTGCCTACTGTTCCTACATACACTGTAAATGTAACGGGCGGGTGACTACTGTGTCTGTAATGTACATATGCATTTGGAAGTTTTCAAACGTTGGATGTTTCGCATTCAAAAGTCAAAACTTGATAAATTGACTTTGACTTGAACGGCCAACTTGAACAACAACTCTTAGGCTCGGAGAGTTGTGGAGTTGGATCATTTAAGTAATTGCTCATACTCTCAATATTTACTGTTTGGCAACAAATTAAACAATGAGCCCGCCCCATATTTAGCTAATGGCATTTGTAGAGTAAAGCCCCAGTTTGGAGGACAAAACCCCACATAAGGAAGGATTTTGTGGGGAAATATAGCTTGGAAGTGAAGGCAAACTCAAGAGACATATTTAGATTATTATTAATTCAGTGCCATTGCAGGAGGAAAGTTGGGACGGGAAATTATAGAAAAATGGTGTATTTTTTATTGAGAAATATGGAACAGCGGTTGACGATTTCCGACAGAGCTCTCTCCCTACCCCCCCTATTACAACATGGATGACCTATAGGCATGGTTTAGTAGAGTTTTGGCACGTGGACTGTATTTCGAATGCACATAAATAACACACACGGAGATTACAAAAACACGAGAACATTAAACATTACAAATGCACTGACTACAGCTACTTCAACACAAATGCTCCCTTTAAACTTGACGATTTACAAATCCACCAATGTTACAGGTATGTATAATCCTGTACCCAAAAAACACAGGGATGGTAATGTACTGCATTAATAACAAACGAGAAATAAGGTACACAAGTAGGTTTCACACTTTAGGATTTAGCATTGAAGTTGGCTCTTTTCACCAAATTTAGTCAACAGATGTACATCCATGTGTGTGTGTCTGTGTGTGTGTGTGTGTGTGTGCATGTGTGAGTGTATCGGCAGTATGCGAATTAATGTAAAGATTGTTTTGGAAGAGTTCTTTATTTATATGGTAAATGTGGCTTCCCATGTACGCACTTCCACACACCTCTGGGGGCTCCTCTTCCTTCGTTTTCGTAGACCCGCTTCCACATGAGCTATACATACGAATGAAAAGCTATACTTAAATCTCTGAGACTTCTCTGGGTTTGTATGGGGGGGGGAAGCGTGGTAAAAATGGTGAGAGGATAAAATACAATCCGGAGCCAAGAAACTGCAAATGATGGTACTGCAGAAGTGTTCATCTCTGGAGCAGATGAACATGTGAAGAGAAATCCCGACGAAATTTTATACGTGTAGATACAAGCCGACAAGTAAAGTAAAAGTAATTATTTAGAGTTGGGAAATCTTAAGTAGTTTGAGAAACGACGGAACTCAAGTTGATGTCAAAGAAATCCTTATCTAAATTTAAGTACTGGGAGTGACTCAGGGAAAACTATAGGAACGTTGTTCCTTTTAATGTAATTATAAATAAGTGGAAAACTCGCCACAATACCCTCGAATAAAAAACAAGCTTTAGCTTGACTCCTTTAAATGGTCACGAGTCACGAGAAATCAAAAGAGTGTTGTCATTTCCCTTGATGCAGCTGACTTATACGATTCAAATTAGTACTGCATATAATTAAAATAAACCCATTAAATACAGAGTCCCCAGTGGGATATAGATTCTAGTAATGAAACAACAACACTATTTATACAGTACAACAAGATAAATCTGAATCCATTCATTATACAAATCTAAGTATATGTATTGTACTCATATCATTTCTCCACGTTCGTTTCAATAGATCCTATCAATTTTTTCTACTGGCATTAACCTAGCAAGATTACAGCTCACAGTAAGCACTTCAAGGGAAATATAAGTCAACAAAAATTCCTGGCATGTTTCAATAATACAAGTTCTCAACCAAGTCCCGAATTCAATTTCAACGACGTTTTCTTTCCAAAACGTTTTTCTAAAGAATTTGATTTAAAAAAAAAGGCTTACTGAAACTCAGAATCAGTCAGCTTAACTTATGAATGCTTGCTGAATTGTGTCAAATTCCGTAAATCGATCAACAAATTGAATTCTTCAAGGAATGTCACAGGAGGGACTATAATAAATTCTAAAGTTTTCCTTTTGCTCACAACTTTAAAGAGTACGGCATGACGTACGGATGAACAGAGAAATAAGAAAAGGATCATGAGAGTGTGAAATTTTAAATCAGCTTGGACATTCTCTCTGTATTGGTTTTCAGAGATGTTGACACAGATAGTTGGAAAAGAAAACTCGGACAAGCTTTTCTGTTTCTGTTGAGTGTTGTCCTCGCACGGAACAAGTGAGCAAGTTTCATTTTGACACAATACCGGTGAAATTAAATTTTTGACTATGCATTGTATAAGTAATACATACATATTGTACATGTGTACTTCCCAACTTCCCACTGCGAGAAGAGTTGTTCCCGAGAAAGAACATGCGAAAGGAGAATTTGCAATTCAATCATTTCACATTAAATGAATCACATTTACGATCCTGCTGAAAGTAAAGTTACATTGGAAGTGTCCTACTCTCACATTTGCATTTGGGTCTCTTCCAAAATCCCTGGTTTCATATTCGGCTTCGGCAGTTCACATAGGAACCATAGGAATAGTCAGCAGGAAGGAGTACCCAGCAAAAAAAAAATCCTTCAGCTCATATTACATGTAATAATTTTGAATTCACAGGGTAGCTTTGGAAAAGTTCTGGAATTGTGGAAGTTGACACATTTTGAGAAAGTACATAAATGACTACCAGGTATTCCTGGTATTATACTGCTCAAACTATGATTTCCATATTTGTACAAGAGCTGGGCTGTGCTGACGATTACTATTTTCCTGGGGTTCTAGTAGAATACCAAAATTTATTCGGAAAATTTAAAAATGCTAGGGCAAGGAAATCCCTCGTAATCAATTCAAGGGCTGGAGATCAAAAGAATATGTATGAAATATATTGCTGTGGTAAAGGACAAGCTCTTAAGCCTGGAGGAAGGAGCAAGGAGTAGATTCTTTGAAGGCATGGTCTTTCAACTGAAGATCTGGTAGCCTTGACAGGAAATACAGGAGGGAGGTGAAGTAGCGAGAGACAAGTTGTAAATTAACTCAAGCGGGTACCCGGCAAGAGGACGGAGTGAGATGAGACTTCAAAGTTGGGAGCCGTGTTGCTGAAGCTGAGACAAAAGGAACATCAAACATTTGTCTTGTCTTTTCAAATAACTTATAGTCACCCGGTTCTTGTCCTTTGAAAAGTTCGGAAGGTAGACAGTTTCCCCATTTAGTTTTCAACCCTGTTTCATGCCCTAGTTTTCACCTCCCGACAAATTAATAACTTGTTAAAAGTTTTCAGTATGAGTTGAAAGACGGATAACCACGTCGTACAAATTTTATCGTTTCTCTCATATAAGAACTCCCAGAACCAGGTACGAAAAGGTAAAAACAAGGTTGTGGAAAGGTACTAGACGCAAATATTTTTCTTATTTTTGTCCCAGTTTAAATCTCCAATTCCAGACAATTTACATGCATGAAGTTACAAAACTTCCTTGATTATGTTTAGACTGCTACTTCGACAACTTGCTAAGCTCTAAAGAAAGCATTCCGTGGCTTAAATAACCAAGGGTCTCTCCTCTAACGGTGTTTAAACGACGTTTTAAAAAAAATGTAGGAGATCCAGTGCCTGGTCCGAGTATCTCAGATTTTTACAGCACCATAGAATATATAGGATATAAGACAAGCCTTGAAGAAGCTTCAAGTAGTAAAAGTATTTTGGGATTTCAACACATCTCCAATCCAATCGGGGTTGAAGGGGGGCGATGGGAATGAACACCGAAACATCTATAATCTGGTACGAATTTGAGGCCAACAGCCACCTCGTAAACTTTTACTTCAAGACATTTTTATTTTATGAACGAGAATGGAATAAACATCAAGGTATGAGCTGGTCTAAACGCACTTGTGCATACCCATATAGGTACATCCCATGGATACATATGTACGCATACACTCATGTAAGAAATATTTAGTACTCCTAAAACCCATAAAGTAAGATTCCTTTACTCTTCAAAAATGGAACAGGGTTTCTTCTCCTCTCAAATCATGTTTTAAAGGTTGAAGGTTGTACAGCAACCTAATTTCCAGCCACAGCCACATACCATCCCTCGTATTATGTAAACGAGACAAGCGCAACATTTCACCAATCGGATTATATTCTCCTTTTTAATGCTTAATGCTTTCAGCAGCAACTGCAGACAATTAATAATATCTATAACTAATTGTACGCTCACGCCTCAATCCTAAACCACCTTGAGAACATTCCCTATTATCTTTTTTAAACTCCACAATTTAGGCATTTACAGTAATTAATTATTTACACCCAAAAAGATCCAGATACGGAAAGCATCACGGGCACTAAATTTTAATGAAAGCACTAATGCTTTATACTTACTCCAGCAGCTGGGACCATACATAATCATTTTGACAGGCATTCCATACATTATATAATTGCTAACTACATTTTTATCCTACATTTTATATCCCATCCGATACTATTCTATAATTTCATACTACTCACAGATTCATTTTAAAAAATCCAAATATCCCAAAAATATCGTTGTTGTTAATCTTGTGAGGCAAGAACAATAAATATTGTGGCACACAAATGCCACTATTGTTGCATATTTAATTTTTCCTCGCAACTTTATTATTTATTTGGAAATATGCCTACTCTAATGATGAGAAATCATTAGGTGTCTCATCATATGAATCATATGATGAGAACTGGAAGATGTGTAGATAACTAAATTACATTAAAAAAAAATTAACTTACCGAATGGAAACTCTGAAGTTTAAAATGTTCGTCACCTCTCGAACTTGAACTTCGACATTGCCGTAATTAGCAACTCTAAATAGTCCAGATGATGTCACCGACAGGCATTACAACCACAATGATGAATATTTAATGGGACTGAAACATCCCCACGTAAGGCAAATGAGAGTGTAAGTTTTTAAATATGAAAAAATAGCACCGAACAATATATTTAATTATAGTTCCTCACACACCTCCCAAATTCCGTAAGGAGCTAAACCATGATTGCTACTCAAAGTAGAAAATATTTGAACATGGACTGGAGTTAATAGAAAAATGTTCCCTTACAAATATGAAGAAATGATTACTACCAAAATTTATTTTGGCTTTCGTGAGCAATATTCTGAATTTCTTCCAGAACTTTCAGTTTTGTCCTTGTAAATTCGTAAATCCCTGGAATCACTTTAATTGAGGGTAAAAAATTGACACACAAAATTAACAATGGGGTTGTTTCGCGTCAAAAATATCCCCTATGATTGTAAATGAAGGCAGAAGAGTATGCCTTTACGACAAAATTTAAACTCCAATAATTCATGTTATTAATACTCCTTGTTGCACATGCTACGGCTCCTTTAAAAAATTCCACCGGAAAAAATTTTGCCCCATTTGTACGCCTACACCAAATTCGTGTTTTAAACTTGGTCAAAGGCTGAATACTCAAATGAGAATAAATTTGTTTGATTATATTTAAGAGGGGATCAGAGCTTGTAGCTGGAATTAGCTGCCAAATTTTTTTTTTTCTTCAAGTCTGGGGACTCTCTTAATTACTTTCGTAAAGCTGCCACACTTGTATGATTTCCCTTATTTGGTGTAGAATTAAAAAGTTTATAAAAGTCATGATACATAAATGGCTCTATACACTAGATCGTGGAAAACTGTACAGTCAAATTGAATTTGGACCCCAAGTTGTTTATGATATTTCCTTGCGTGTCTGGTACTTCATATACATACGAGGATTCAGGCCAAATAAGGAATCCACATTGACATCTTGTATCCACTTTCAATACTACTCTTGGTGAAAGTTCCTCACGAAGGGTGCTTTCTCCCAATATCTATTTATAGGTTTAATCTTCTAAACCTATATAATTATTCTTCAGATTTGTATTAGCAGATTGTATATCCTGCGGAGAGTTGTGGTCAAGCTACCCGAGCGGACTGGTAACTAAAAAGGTGTTTCTAAAGGTCTAAGTTTCTACTCCACTAAATGACATTTCCGTATCATGTTACATAATGTCAGGATTGTCACACGGAGTATGCGGAACCCTTCCTTCAGAAAATGGACCACTAACCCGAGTAACCAGATTACCAACAACAAAAAATGTTCCAACACCGAAGAAACATAATGTGAAAGTTTCCCTGAGTACACACTCAGAGTTAATAACTTTTTGGAGAACGAATCAATGTGATTAGCTGTAGGATTTGAAAGATGATATTTGTAAAGAGAAAGAGAGAGAGAGAGAGAGAGAGTGAGTGAGGGCTGTGGGAAGAATAAACCTGGAGAAGAAGCTCAAACAACCCGGAGAATTCCTGAATTCTAAGGAGGCATTTCGAAACTTACGTAATTACAAGGAAGATCTCAGGATGACAAAAGCTCATATGGTATTTCTTGAGCTAAAACAACTCAGCTTGTTAGGAGATTGGGAAGTTGACAGGAACAACTAATATCTTGAACAAAGTCTCATTTCCTCGGCTGAGCACTCGGGAGAAAGGTCTGGGGTTACAAAAGCCTCCTACAAAGGGAATCTATGGGAAATGCATGGATACAACTATCTATAGATACTTCGGAAGTAAACTTTGTGTTTTTGTGAATTCGTCATTTCATGATGAATCAATTAAGGGCGCTCATCCACACACCATTAGTTGTGCTCCAACCGGGTGACCAACTTTGTTGCATCCAATTTTCAGACCTATTAGCCACGAAATTACAATCGGAATTCAATTCCCGTCTCTCCAACCATATATATAATTATATAGAATGATCCATGAGGGAAAAAGTCCCTACTTTCTTCCTCCTTCCTTCCCCCTTCCAAAACTAGAGATTAAGCTCATAAATATGAAGGAGCTTGCTGTCTTGACACCATACACAAAATGGCTTATGCTCCTAAAGTTCAATTTATACAATACTCTCCAAAATATTTATATTTCAGACAAGGCTCTGTTTTGAGTAAATATGATGGGAACTACTGGGAAGGCTCTGTAGACCTGTGTACTTATATGGGCCCATATGGCTATAGTTTATCTGTGTATGGGAACTGGGATGTATTCCTTGATTAAGTATTTAGCCTGATATTAGATTGGATGGGGATTACCAGAGGGATTAAATCATACATTGGAGGAGGTGAGTATGAAGGGACAAAGTAAACATGGACGGGGAATGGGAAGAATAGGAAGATAAGGACTGGCGTAATTTCATGGGTGGCAATGCCATCTTCCATTTTACTTGATGGACGAAATGAAATCAGGGAGAGAAAGTTATTGAACTTTCTTTGCTTTCTTTGCTCAGTCTGTGTGGTCCTGGCCAGTTCACTGGGGCTTGTATGTACTCAGGGTAATTCAGTCGGACGTCTTCTCTTGGTCTGTGTTGGTCTCGCCTCCTGCCTCTCTCTCTCTCCTCTGGCAGTCTTGGCACCTTCAGCCTCATAATAATAATAATAATAATAAAGAAATTCCCTTCTATCATTCAAGTCTCAACTCCGACCCATCATATTCCTTCGGACTGGTTCTGTCTCCGTGAGTCAAAAAAAAAAACCTCCGGAAATCCAGCCCTTCATTAAGTCATCGCCCCATTATTCAAAATCCCATTCCTGGAGTCCCCACAGACACAATACATACATACATTAAAAAATGATTACTCTCAAAATCTCATCCCCTAACTATTTCTCCTCATCTTGAGAGAATACATTTCCAATCAACCTTCAAATTTTTATCCTGTGAATGGTTCTTGAAGATTTTCGACCGGCTGCTTCCTTAAATTAGTTCAACCTCGGAGAGTCCCTCAAATTTACATTTGGTAAGAGCCTCTTTAATTTAATTTAATTTAATACTATTACCAATTAGCCAGGTTATAAATTACATACATATGCGTCTATCAATTATCCCGTGTTTATTTTTTAATAGTCACTCCAGTGAGTTTAGGGACCTTCCAGTTGGGAGTTGTAGTGAAATAAGTTATTAGTAATAAACTCTTTTAATTATTTTTTGTACCAATTACTTACAAGACTATGCATTTGATGACTCCCCTATTTTTTTAAGGTATGTATTCCTGGGTGGATTTGAAGCTATTATTCTATTCTATATATGGAAGTATAGGGTTATTTTGGGTGGTAGACGGAGATTAGTGTGGGTCCTTGGAAATTTAATTTATTTGACGTATAATTTCAATGTGATTTGTTCCCTATAGTTTCTTGTAGGATTTTTTTTTTGTGTGGAAATATATATGTATAGAGGGGTTAAAGGCTTAACGGGGGAGCCTATGAAGATTGGATAGAACCCGTAGCTTTTATGATGGATATTGTTTGTGAAAGCCTGAAATGGAGAAAGGAATTCCAGGAAAAATACAATGGGGCATGGACTTTGGATCAATGATGTTATTCTCCAATTTATTTGACTTCAGTTAAGATCGATAACCATACTTGGTTATTTGTGGGCTGTGATGTATGTATGTACATGAACAGAGGGAAGCGGACTGATTCATTATCACTTCCAGAAATGCTCTCCGAGGGTTTCTAAAAATGTCACAATGGACATTATTTATGAGAAATGCACAGTAGTAGGTTCTGTCCCTCAAGAAAGTCCGAATAGTTCTTCTTTGCCAATTAATTCATTTGATTTGATTTACTATTTATTACAGGGAGTAGAAATATTACTATTTACTACGGCATTTGTTCAAGTTTGTGCTTATAGATATGAGTGTCCCACATAGGGAAAGTTTTGATGAAGTTAGTTTGACTGCTCTGGAGATACCGGGCAGTTGTGGGTGATGAGTTCAAATGCTTCAAGTGATGTTGAACCTCCTCATGTGATGGGTATAGACCGAAAGGAACCCAGGGAATAAATTATGAGGAGCTATTTACGTAACACTCGTTAAGTACTAGAAACCTTTTATTGTTATTTGTTTTATGGAAACCGAGTTTTTTGATCTGGCTCACATAAATTGAAGTATTGTGTAGGAGTATTCCCTCTTGTGCTCCCCCGGAGCTGTCGTTAAATATTCAGTGTTGACTTTCGTAGGGAGCGTGAAATAAAGAATTTTTTTTTCTTCTTGTGTATCTCCGAAACTATATGGGATTACGGTCTAGGGTTTACTTTACACTCTCCGAGACTATATACGTGATGTGAAGGGAATGGTACGGGTGAATGCAAAGTAGCTGATTTATGTTGTGCAAACTCATGGGAAATTTATGATATTATATGCAGGAGCACACTTGGTCGACTCCAAAGTGCACGCATCGCTTCGACCTTGGAATGGTGTCAACAAACACTGGAGCATCCGGTATGAGTCTTCCGACAAATAGTTCCGTTGATTCCGAAGAGCTCTCCTTACTCGTTTCAGAATTGCAGGTATGAGTTTTCACATTGAAGTAAATATTCACAACATTATCATTCCCATACCACTTTTTCCCATTGAATTTCAAATTACTGCAAACATTGTATGTTCCTTTTTTTTTGTTAACTCATAGGAACTTGGTTATGATGCTATCCGATTCGCCAGTTACCGCACTGCAGCAAAGCTTCGGTTTATTCAGACTAGGTCAAAATGTAAGCCTGTGGAATCACAAAGGATTCTGCTGAACTGTTTATTTTCACATTATTGGTTACGATGGTCGAGAGCAATTGGTACATTGAATCACCCCAACTTTTTTTTTTTTGCAGTTATACTAATCGATATATTCAACGTGATTGAAGCTATTCGAGAACATGGACTCAATGCAATGGATCCTTATGCAATTCTTACCGTGCCAAAGATAGAATCGGTTGTGACTTCTCTTTATGTGAATTTAAACAAACGTCTTCCTTTTGGGCAACAAGTTGACGTTACTAGTTGTGCAAGATATTTGTTGTCCTGGATGTTGATTGCTTACGATAAGTAATGGGAACTGATTAGATTTATAGATATTTTGTTACAGGGGCATGTGACTAGTATTGAGACTCTAATTATTATATTTTGACTTGTTTTAGTGATGGCTGCGGGCGGGGGTTGAGGGTTTTTCAAATCAAAGTTTTTTTGTCGACCCTGTGTTCGGGGAAGTTGTTAGATAAATTAAGATGTAAGTTATGACGGATATTTTATCTAGAAGGAATTTTTTGGATGTATGCATTTTATTTTTCTGATGAATAAGAGCATGCAGTGACAGTTACAGAAGGTATGTAATAAAATATTTGCATGTTTATTTCACAGACGTGTTTTCCCAAATCTCAGATGAGAATGGAAACTTGGTACTAGGAAGATTTTCAGAGTATTTACAAGAAGTTTTGGCTCTTCCTGCAATGGTTTTAGAGGCACCGACATTCGGCTACACTGAAGGACTGGCATCGTCAATCTTTACCTTTTCCGAAGGGACCACCTCAATAAATGTGAACTGTTTCCTAGACGCTATATTAGATCCTGGTAAGTACTTCGAATAAAGCTTTTTTTATAATAATTATTCCACATCGTACAACTTGGAGGCATACATATTGGAAGTAACATAACGAATTACATGGAAAAGAACCTTGATGTAAGATTACCACAAAAATAATCTTATTGTAAAATGACTGTATATGACTGTATATAGGACCACCTTGTATTTGTTGGCTGACGGTTCTTCATAGTATGGCTGCAATCTCGTCACTGAACCATGGAATAAAATGCAGTATCTGTCAAGTTAACAACATCCAGGGATTTAGATACAAATGTACACAATGCCCTAATTTTAACATGTGCCAAAATTGCTATTGGCAAGGCAAAAGTGCAGGAAATCATTTGGCTACCCATGAAGTCAAGGAGTATTCTACCACTGTAAGATATTCCTATTGTTTTACTAGACATTTTTTATGATTATGTACATCTATTTTTTACACCCAGGTAAACCATCGTATTTTCTTCTTATTGGCAACAGGAGGCTTACTCATGTATGTATTTTTCCAAGAGTTTATGTTCTCACCTTTTGACTTTTGATCCCCTTGTTACACAGAAGACCGGTGGGAAGAGCTTCCGGAATTCATTTAGGAAATCTTTACGATGCGTACCCGACAAGTCGAAGAAGATGCCTAAGTTCCCTGAACAGGAGCGACCGTTGAATTTAGCTCACATTGTGTAAGTCTTATTGCTAACCACAGTAGGTATCAGCTATATTCCCTTCATATCTTCTTGATACTGCTGTGCAGTCCTCAAAATATGATGACTCGTATGATGACCCAAAGATCCTCAAAACTACAACTGTTCAAATTTCTGCAAATCATTTATTGTCTTTCAAAAGTATCCGTTAAATCCTTTTTATGTACTATTGTCCTTTTATACTTGTCGTTTCGAGGTCTACTTACTGGGTCATCTGTATGGGTTTATTTGACTCATTTCCGGAAATTAATTCAGATTTATTCAAGAGATGTTGAATACTTTAGACTAACATTGCTTATAATATATTCTGATTTTAACATGTACAATCCTGATGACGTATTTTATTGACTCTGTACATGCACGGGTATGACCAATCTTTTCTGCCAGAATGTTTTAAACCTAAAAAAAAAATAAGCCATCCTGAGCCAGCTTACATAATTTGTCTTGGTTCTGGGCAGGGGAATTTGTAAAGGAGATAAATTGTAATTTGGTTGGGTGTGGTGGGGGATATTGCGGTGATGGTGTA
The DNA here is from genome assembly GCA_947179485.1 of Allacma fusca. Taxonomy (NCBI): domain Eukaryota; kingdom Metazoa; phylum Arthropoda; class Collembola; order Symphypleona; family Sminthuridae; genus Allacma; species Allacma fusca. Next base: position 9,039,550 of record OX359250.1, read on the forward strand.
CACGGTTCATTGTTTCCTTGTATTGCTAGTCCACCTTCGCCTTTGCCTAGTCATAATGGCTTTCCTATGTACGACCCTTTGGATGCTTACTCTGACCAGAAAATGTTCGTGATGGAGTTGGGACAAGGGTAAGAAGTTGAAATGCTTTGAGGTCTGTCTTTTTAACTTTTTTTTTATCTATTCTTACCCTCGATTGCTTATTAATTTTTGGTGCATTTTTTATGCAATAGTCCCGACGTGGTACAGAGTGTTAATGCCGTTGGTACACAATTGTTGTTGGTTTTCGCACCGATTAACTTAGCATTAACGGAGCATAGCCTCAGTGAAAGCTTATCTTTTAGTTACTAGACTCATGGGGGATCGGAAATTTACTATGCATTGTAGAATCGATTATAATGTAAATTTTGAAACTTTGGTAACATAATAACCATGCATCCCTTTGCAGATTATTTCTACCATGTAGCCGATCGTTTTTCCCATGATTAGGAATAATGCTGAGCTGGAAATTTTAGTGCTTAGTATTTAGTAGCGGAGACTACCGTAGTAGAAAAAATATTTTTGAGCATGTTAGGAATTGTTTGTGCTATCTAACATTCTAATATGTTTGTGATGGTGTTTTATTTGTAGTCCTCCTAACAAGACAGGTAGCTGCTACTCCGACAGCGTGAGTGAAAGCGATGAAGAACACAGGTTGATTGCACGCTACACAGCCCGCCTGGCTTCTGAAAACAAATACCCTGTAAGTTGTGTCATTATTGCCTGCAAAAATTTCTGACGTTTCTGTCGGGTGCTGAATCCTGTCGGTGTTATAATGTAAATATTTGTATTAATTGTGAGACACTAAAATTATTAATAATTATTTTACTTCTTGCAGCCTGCTCCTACGTATAAGGTAATGAGGGTGGTTTGATGTGTACTTAAGCGGATAGCTAGTCCTTTTGCATGAGTAGGTGCTGCAGACTCGGTGTGAGCTGGAAGGAAGTGAGAGAGTCTAGTTTGCTGTTAATAGTGTTTACTTTTACTATTATTATTTGAATTTACAGCATAGCAGAACGATGTCGCAGACCAGCATGAGCTTTTATGATACGACCCAAACGCAAAGAGAAATGATTGCTCAACTTGAAGCAAGGAACCGGGAAATAATGCGAGAGATCGCAAGACTCCGGTACGAAATTATGGGGTCAAAAATTGGGGAACACATGTAACTATATAGCATCGGAGGAACAGATGATAAAAATTTTGTCGTATTGTAAACACAACAGAGCCCAGCAAGAGATGGAGTACATGAGTGGAGAGCCAACTGGACCGATTTTAATGGAAGAGCTTCAAGCATTACGCTATCATAAGTCAGAGTTGGAAGAGAAATTGACCAATTTACAAGACTCAAGGCAACATCTTATGGGGCAGCTAGAGGGACTTATGAAGCTTCTAAAGGTCTGTGTATCTTTTTTTTATTAACTTTGCAGCCGCTTTGGAAAGGAGTTACTATTTTTGGAATAATTCCAAGGCTTGTTCATCTAAAAAAAAAAGTATGAAAGGGACCTCGCAATTTCACATACAATACTGCCATTGTCTACAGGCTCAACAAATTACACCCAAGTCGACTCCAACTTCCTCTCCACGCTCTACTAAATCACCGCCGATGTCTATTTACACTCACCCGGGCTCATCATCTGTTCCGTTGACCGTTCATCGATCAGCTCCAGCTACACCACATCATTCCGAAACTTTTACTTCCCTAACTGGCGAACTTCGTTCAGCTTACAGTACCGAAAACGACTTTTCTTCAGCTCATATTGTGACCAGTGGGAGCTATTTGAATAATTCCGGAAGTCGCAGTTTACGCAATGATCTACTTCTGGCTGCTGACTCCGTCACTAATGCTATGTCTACTTTGGTCAAGGAACTAAATTCTGGTTTGTCGTATGTCACTTAAGCTGTAGACTGTCAAGTTTCATTGTTATACAACAACATGACGTTCATTTGTACTTTACAGGATCGGACGAGGAAAACAATGAAGAGGGTCAGCTCATGAAAAGTTTGGGTGAGTACACACAACCAGTATTTTATTTTTCGTGTTGAAGCAAACTTCTCTATTTGGATGATGGATTGAACCATTTCAGTAAAGAAGTATAATGTTGAAATGTGGTAGTTATTTTTACTTACTGCTTCATAATTTTCGTAGAATTTGAGGCATCCGACGAGGATATAAAAAGGGCCGCACTCTGGCAAAAAGAAATGGACCAGCGTTACCAAGAGGACGCGAATTACTTAGCCGAATTGCGAGCTCGCCGACTTTCGGGTGAAAATGGATGTCAGGCAGCCAGTTTTGATAGGGATGTGGCCACGCACCTATTTGAAAAGGCAGGTGCCCGACCTCCACAGGTAAATGTGGATGAAGATGCTTTTGAAGAGCTGTATGATGACTTCAATCCTGACGTAAGTTCGGTTTTAAAAAGCTTCGTTGCGTAGTATTCCTATAGTACCAGAGCAGATGCGTAGATTGTAGTCTTGTCCATTTTGGCTTCGGTAGGACATTTGCCCTCGTCTTAGCGGCTTTCCTACAGATGATGAAAGTTATGTGAGAACTGATGACGAGGATTCTTACATCAAAACAGATGATGAAGGCGGCGGCACCGACTGGGAAGACGGTCTCAAACGATGGATAAATCGCTAGGGACTCTTGGTAGCTCAAGGTCCTATCCTCAACAAATCTCCTCGATTTGAAGAACATGTGTCAAAGTAATCAATCGTCAAGAAGTTTCTTGCAAAAGAGTACCGCAAACAATAATTATTTAATTCCTGTTCTGAGTATAGGACTGTAGGAGTACGTGTTCCCAAGTATTTCCCGTCTTAATATTTGGTTTGTTTCTTGAACCATCGTCTTGTCAGACGGAATGTCAAGCTTTTGAAAGTACTTGCAGATGAGTATTTTCCAATAATGTTCACTATTCCGTCGATTCCAGAATCTACGCATTCCCATTTGTTGATTCCAAGATTTTCTCTATTTTCATAAAACCTGTTATTTACTGGATGAGTTTACTCAACCATGATAGACAAAAAATGACAAAATCCAGGTCTGTTGTACATGAAGTAGATTAATATTCACGTTTCGCCATTTAATGTACACATTCCAGAGGAAATAATCTATCTTCTGAATCAGTCTTCAGAGTATTATGCATCCCTACGGGTGGGTAAGGCATGTTAATAGTACGATATTATTGAAAAATGTGAATTTTTTCTTTGAAACTACATAAGTCTGATTAAAGCTCCTCTACTCTACATGTAATCAATACACAGTCGCTACACACGAGTCTTGTATCTGATAATATGAGTTTGTTCCAGATCTGTTTTTTTTTGTATATTCTTAGTTTTTATTTCCCTGTTTTTGGTCTATACTTTTTCTGTTCATCAAATTTATTTTGAAACTTTCAGCTTGGTTTTAGCTAGGTTCGTATATGTCCTACTAAGTTGAATCTGTTTTAAATGCACCTTGTGTTTTCCAACCAAAAGATCATTTGTATTTACTTTTTTCGTCATTTCTGTTGAGTGAATCTCGCCATATTTTGAGCCATGATTTAAACATATATATTATGGGATAGACTTATTACACTAGATTTATGATTAGATTGAACTACATGCGATGTATTACTGTGCTGGAAATTCAGAAGATTATTTTAAACGTGAAGCTATAAGCTAGTTTCATGCCTGTAAAAGAATCCTTGAAAAGTTGACAATATGGGAAACCTATAGTTAAAAGTTACCTAGTTTATTAATAATTGTTGTACATGTAATTTACTGCATATAGAATACGGACTCGAAGTGATCTGATAATTCTTGAAATGAGTGTCTCTCACCACGATGAACTTACTAGTGTATAAAAATACTAGCTCCTAGTAGTTTTAATGGTAACAAGTACATACAGAGCATTAATAATAAATGTAATAGATATGAAGGATTATAACAAGACAAAGTTAACAGTTTAGAGAAATATGTCGTAGTCAAACATACAAGGCATTGAATTATTTTATTTCTGTAGATGGTTCTATATGACTTGAATTATTGATGAATAAATCCAGTTGTTATGAATATTTCTCTCATCTTTCACTCACACATGCTCCCATCTTATGACGTGCTTTAAAATAACTTCTACCATTTTCCAGTTTCCACTCAACAAGTTTGGATTTTATTACACATGTATATATAGTATAGTAGTGTACTGTATGGGTCACCTGCGATTGGCGTTAACTATTAAATACTGACACTCTCATGGAATGGTACAATTTATGACTCTACAATACATCTAAATGATACGAATTTTGATAATTTAAAGTTAAATAGTTTTAAGTACGAGGTCACAAGTCACAATACATTTATATTTTTTTCCATCAAAACATCTATGCCTAAAATCACTAAAAGCAATAAAATACCAAGTCAATTTCTTGTAAAATCCTCATATTTTCGTGAACTTATTATTTATTCAGTACAAGTGAGTGTCAATCATTTCCAGAAAAACTCGATACAACTTTTTGCAAAATAATAATTAGCCCCCAAATGTGGGGTAAGTAGTTGCAAATAATGACGTATGTATATTCAATCAAAATCAGAGTATAGGGGCAAGGTAGGAACTCAACAACAAATCCGTTTAGCTCTTTTAAAAAACTTAACATCACTTACAATAACTATAATTATATTCATGAGTATGTATACCATGTATAGGTTTATGGAATTTGTAAGTCTTCTTATATACATTCTTTGGTGGACATACAAAATTTAATTATAACTGTTGCTTATACAGTTGGAGTTTTTTTTTCTATTCAAGAATTTTCAAAGCCCGGAGTTAAAACTGGAGAAGGTCGTTTAAGGTTTGACGGAATTTAATGTAGACTCTGGCATTGTGTATTTCCAGGACAATTCTACTAATTCTGAGTAATAGCGATGCAGCTGTTTATAGGCTGTTATTACCTTGCTTTAAAAATACGACACTATACGCACTACGGTTCTACGATACTGTGATGAACACAAAATTTGGTTATAACGTTACAAAATTGAATATCTTTGAAAGTGTTTGCAAGGAAGAGGCAAAAGATCCTGTGAGGCAATAGATGCTAAATAGCTTATACTTTCGCTTCCATACCTTTGTTTCATTTGACTGAACTAATTTGGCACCGGATTATTAAAATCATTTCACGACGAGTAGTCTACATTTTAAAAAAATATGCCTTACACAAATCCACTTCAGAAACAATGGAGTCAAATCTTGAGGTAAGTTGGACATAGTAGTTATTTACAATAAAAATTGTTCAAATAATCACAAATCAAATCAAAAACAACAAAACCATCCTTTTTCATTTAGTTCAACTAAAACAGCATCAGCTTGGTTGGTCTAAACATAATAGTACAGAGTGATCAGAATCATTTGGTCTCTCTCTTTAGACTAAATATGAAGTGATATAAAATGTTTCATTCCCTAGGTTGTACCAATATTCCAGATTTTCTAAAATTTGTTTCATTGACCTACGTCAATACTTTGGGTTTCAGGATTTTACGGTCATAAAGCCAAGGTGGAATTTGTTAAAAATTATTTTTTTTTTCCAAATTCTCCCTAAATTATATTTTTTGGTATGATTTGACGCATCTTTGTAGGAAATTTTATGAGCTACTCAGGGAGCTACTGGATACACAATTGTACATAATTGTAAATACATTTCTACGAAAGCTAGAAATTCAGCGTCTAGAAATATTTTCATAACGGCCATTTCTTATACGAAGAAATACCAGTAGTTTTTTTCTTTTGCGCATCTTCCTAACTTTCCTCCTGTGGCTATTCTCCTTACAACCTTGCTGTCTATTTTTACTTTTTTTACTTGTAATGTTATAATACTGTTGAAAGGACGAGAATCCATATAAATAAAGAATTCTACTTTCCTCTCGGCATATATATACACACATTTTTTCCCAGCCACATTCTCAATTATCAACGGAGAGACCTATCGAGTAGCTCCTTTGTAAGCTAATTTTAATTTTCAAAAAAATCCACCTTTGCTTTATGTTCGTGACCTCGGCCACCCCAAATATTGACTTAGGTTACAAAGATTTAGACAGAAGAAAACTAGCTACAAACTAGCGAATCCAACATTTGATTCTCTCCATACGTGGACTAGAGGAGAGGGCAAATTAGTCTAATCACCCAAAACAGAGTTCCTTCTTCATACTAATTGTAAATGTTTTTTCCTGGGATGGAGTTTGTATAGATAAGAAATACTTTATAATGTTACCCTTCTGGCGTACATTCTCTCTGTATCGCATGCCTTCAAATTCGTAAAATATGAAAAGCTTTTTAAAAGTTACAAACAAATTTGTTTTTAAAACTTGACATTAAACATTAATTAAATACATACATATATGGCGGACTTGTGGAAAATTTCATGGATAAGCTTCGTGCGTGCTCGCACGCTCAAGAGAAATATGTTTAGTTCGGAGGAAATCACGTCCAATGATTCTATTTATACGATAGAACAGCATTTCTTCCCAGCATCTGAATAATCCCCCACGATATCTCCCGGATCACCAGCAAATCTTCGCAATGACATAGAGGGGCTTGGTGGAATTTCATACTTAGATGGTAGATCTGCGAGTCCTGTAAATATTTCCCAAGAAATTACCTTACCAAATCAATATTTATTTTTTTCCTCCTACGAAACGCCAGAAAAAAAACAGGATTGAATCAAAAAGAGAAAGTAAACACGAGTAAAACTCAATTAAAAGTAAAGTTGTCAACTTAAGGACAAAAAAAGTTTATGCATGTTTACAGAAAAGCGTCAATATTTACAAGCAAAGACGAGAGTTGGCTATAGACAAGTTTTGTACGTCACGGGAAACATCCATTAAAATAGCAGTTTACGAAGCAAATTAGTTTTCGAAAACACCTCTGATCTTTTTTTTTTTTGACTTGATTTTCCCAGGTCAATTATGTATTCCAAGGAAAATTATGTTATCAAAATACTTTGTCAAACTCAGGAAGTCAGTCAGGTTTTCTTTTACCATCTCAGGTCCCTAGTTTGGGTGTGCAAGTATATTTCCACAGTGTTATTCATATACAGGATATCCATTTATTTGTACAGGTTTAGATCCCTTGTCTCCATATCATGTACAGTTAAGTTCCCTGCTTTCCAAATGACTTAAATAGTGAAACCCTTTTAGTGTTTTAATAGCTAATGTACTCACCGATATCTTTTAAGTAGTAATAAGTGTAACCTTCTCGGAATTTCAGTTCCATCCGATCCACTAATGGAAAAAATTAGGAGCTAGAAATACTATCCTCGGAATGAACTCTGGCTTTACTCTACATGGAGTTCGATGTTTGGTCCACATTGTACCAGGGTGGAATTAAAAGCTCAGAAATTATACATTCAAAAATTATATACTCAAAAATTATATGTTCAAAAATTACATATTCAAACTTTGAAACAGAAACCTAAGGAAAAGATTTCCGAGCAATTAGTGATCAGGGTCATATTTAAAAATCAACGCTTTGAGATAATCCTAAAATTCCATTCGTAACCATGCTCACAAAAATATCTATTACATGCAATGTCAAGCGATAGCTGGTGGCAAGACACACACATAAAGAATCGGTCACACACTAATGAATACCTGTTGACTGTTCAGGTCGTAAATTCATGAAATGTGATAGGTATCTAATTGTAAGTTGAAAACCATACAGAGAAAGAAGAGACACTGTTTGATGGTTACAGAGACAGAGAGAAAAAAAGGAGTACCATAACAATAATGATAGGTCCAATTTTCAATTACAAGAGCATTCAGTCAGTAGAAACGAAACAGTTGAGAGTCGTTTGAGGAAAATGGCACGATATAGAAATAATAATGTTTTTGTAGTTTTGTGTACCATTCAAGGACAATGTATGATTCCGGTTGAGGTACTGTAGAGATCTTTGTTTCTTCAAGTCAGCCAACGTTCCTGGAGCTGTGTAAGCATTATTAAGAATCATTGGTAGGGAAGGGCTGGATGATATCATGGTGCCCCCATTGATCATGTTACCGCCGTTTCCCCCATTGATAGTGCTCGTTGGGCTATTCGACGTGTTGATCGTCACTGAAACATGGATGTCAATAGTGCTATTTCCGCCACTAACACTATCAGTACTTCCATGCATCGGAATATTTTTCATTCCTTGTTATTTGCCGCAAATTGTGTGAGGAAGCAGGGAGGCAGGTGGGGTAAAACAAAAAAAAACAAAAAATGCGAAACATACGTTTAATGCATTGAAAGCACATCGAGAGTAGCATCATCAGTAGTCACAGTTATTATTTTAGCAGTGTAATTCTCAGTACCAACTGTACACAAGCAGCTTCGTCAGTATTACGTACATGCACAGCATGAAATTGAGCAATATCCTATAGGTTAGGAGACTGCCCCTTCTCGCAAATAATAATCAAACTGAAAGGCATAATCATATTTGCAGAAAATCATAATTGGTGTAAAAATCCTTGAGATAACGGAATGACAAAAACGGTAAGAACTTGACACGAAATAAATCCCAACACAAATAAAAATAAAAATGTCCAAATATCAAAAAGTTAATGTAATGGGAAATTAAGGACACTGTTAGTCAAAAATAAATACGGTTATCTTTGGTATGTACACTGGGGTTAATACTGACGGTCATATTAGCTACACATTCACAGTGAGTTACTCCGGCTTACCTTTAACTTGTACATTGGCATTAGTCTCAACAGGAGTGGGGATCGCCACATTATCATGTTTAGGAAGGTTTTCATTGCTGTCCATGACTGCCGGAACAGCAATTGGATTGTGAAACTTCCCATGGAGTTTGTTGTTATTGTAGTTAATGTTACTCTTGTTGTGAACATTGTTGCTATGTGTCAAAACTCCACTTTGAGATGCTATATCTCGAAGTCTATCCATCTCATGAGGTGATACTTTAATTTGGCTGACTGAGTCTTTCCCATGGAATATGGAGGGCGGAAGACTCGATTTATCCTCTGGTTCATCCTCAGCATGGTGATCCGGATGAGTTTCATTAACGTTGGCAGTTACAGGAGGCGACGTCAGTCCAATCTCAGTGGTAGGTGAGGGACTGCTTTCCTATACACACATAAATTGCCACCATCTTCAGTTCATTTCCACCAAAACTTTTGTAATTTCATTTACTCCAACATTCTAGGAATTTCTACGGGACGGAGGAGCAGACTCTTTTATCTTCCATATACATAACTTACATAAACTACTTCAGAATCCACAGCACTATAGCTCTCTGTATCTATGTACATATATCTCCTCCAACCCACTCAATAACACCTGGTAAAAATACTTCATCCACACCCAATGTCTGGTTGAAATTAAATAGAAACAGTTTTAAATTGAATGAAATCTTCCAAATTGAGTGACATCAATGCCCTTTGACGATTGGAGGAAAAAAGGGAAAGAGGAGGAAATTTACAAGGGCAGACGTTGGGTAAGACGTAACTTCAACTCACTAATTTGAAACTTTCAATTAACACTAGGTCCCTTATCCATTGAATACAATACACATTTCTTCATTCTAATTTCCATGACTACTGATCATGTAATGGAAATAATCTTCTCCAGACGTTCCCGTTCACATATCACAAATGTTCAGAGAAGTGAGGGAACAAATATGCTATTTTTAACAACGCTCTCTACGTGAACATCTCTATAATATTACACTTTTGACAATACAATTCTTCTTCTTTCATGGAAAGTATTGAAGTATTAGGTTTTCCAATTCCAAGGAAATTCGGACAATAGACATACAAGTAGATCAATCAAAGAATATAATCACAGATTTTTTTTTTAAAGTTTCTTCAGGTTTACAGCATTATTTGGTGGATAAAAGAGATTGTGACGTACTTTGATATTGATTTCTCTGGCCATAAGCATTTGGGCTTCATCTGCAGCATCCTTCTTGGATGTTAGCCCTTTATCACGATGCGAGGTTCTACGGATGGACTGTGTCCTGGAATTGGATGACTGGGATCGTCGAATCTTTCTCCGTGCAGCATCCTGAGCCTTTGTCTCCTGCTCACTCCTCAGTTGAATGATCCTTTCTTTGATCTCTGGGTCTTCGCAGATCGCTACACATGATAAATATATGAAAAACGTATTAAACACCCATGGATTCAATAGAACTCCTTAAGGAATTTTCAGACGTAAATATGTCCTGCTTTGAAACCTAGGGAGGGGGAGGGGAAGTAGCAGGGTTCTCCTCTAGAACAGAGATTGTAAATAATTGTTTAATTTGATGTTACAATTGGATCAACGACATCCCAAGAATGCACATGAGTCGGTTAGAAATCATTGAGGGAAATCAAGGCTAACGGCATCCATCAAATTCACACGGTATGAATAAAACAGTGAAGTGCCCATAAGGAGAATAGGTTAAGGAAATAAATGAGGAATATGCTTTTTACTGTAAAATGCAGTCCACACACACACACACACACACACACACTGGAAGTGCATCATTCATTGACGTCCACGCACTTAAAAGAAGGGTATAAATTGAACTGATCTTTACGTCACTTTTTCCATGTGTGTGTGTGTGCCATATGCATGTGGATTACTTCTACTGACTGTGGGAAAAGTGAAAAGAGTGATTGATTACCGTAGGGAGTTTCATTATTCTTTGTACGAGCATTCAAATCCGCTCCATTCTGAACCAAAAGCTCCAAAACATCAATCTGTGGGGAAGATACATACATCATTAATTCAACACGTTGATGTCCCAAAAGCAACAAAACAAAACATTGTGTGTCTCTACAATCTCTCACACTCTGCGTCAATACAAGAATTTAATACAATTTGTTTACATTTTTATTGTTCCACCTACTGGTCTACATAAGTAGATTGTAGTAGCCTAAATAGCATTTAATCTGTAACACTAGTATATAGTTTGAGGAGATATTTCATCATTGTCAATGGAGGGAAAAAGTAGAAACTTATATATTGTCGATTTCATTGAGAGCTCTTACTTCCATCGTTCCTAAAAGTTGTACCTTGTTAAAACATCAATACAACAGCAGTTCACACCTCGTCAGTGTTCAATCGATAAATCTTGTAGTGAATAGACATTGAGTGAAATGATTTGACTCTGCGAGAAATACAACACCACAACTCCTTTCATTAAGGTTTACATTCCCTGATAACCCAGAGTTTTCATTAGGCCATCGGCTTCAGAAAAAAAAACTGTGCTAATAAGAAAAGTAATAAACCTCTCACTGTCTGATTACAATGACAATACTGCCGACACAAGCTTGTCTACATTGATCCCTTATGTATGTTGTATGCTTTTGCATACAGACGCATATAGAAAGCACTAAATGTTACTCAACATCGTCCTTCTTGTCAATCTAATTCTGTAGTATTTACTGCAGTCCCGTCTTGCTTAACAAGCGGGAAGGGAAAAAAACTAATTAAAAACGTATCATGTTGGACGCGTCCGTGTAACTTTTGGCATATAGGCCTATACACACTCCTGAGCAACAGTAAGCATCCAATAAACTCAGTGGAACGAAACGCCCCCACAATGTTTAAGACTTCTGGGAAAAAGTAAATTAAAACTGGTGCTTACATGACCCCAGCAAGCTGCAGCATGGATGGGTTGCCAGTTGTCTTTACAAACCACCTAAAAAAAAAATGACATTAAGGGAGTAAGATTAATAGAGATTCTTGAAGATTGGGCTTTTATGAGATCTTCTCCTAATATACTATTAGCTCTAATATGATTCCATAGGAGATTGAGGGGACCTCACCTCCCGTGAAAATAATACAAGAAGCCATACTAAATTAAATATCAAAGGAGAGCTCATAAAAAGATTAAAATTCAATCCAATCTTAATAACCTTCTTCATTTTCTACAAAATTACAAAATCAGGGTAGCATACCTCCGTCGAAACATGGTTATCCAAGAGGAACTCCACCACCCTCAGATACCCATTGGCTGCTGCTATGTGAAGCTGTATCGATCAATGAAAAAAAAACAAATTAGAAATCCAATGTGCCCCACTTCAAATACTCGATTAAGTTTTTCCATGAAGAAGCAAATCAATTCAGGACACATTCACATACGATAGGTCCCTCTGCTCCGTGTCACTCACATACATGAAAAGTCAATACTGTGCGTCCCAGTGTATTTACCTAGTTCAATCCCATTGTCCGCTCATTTAATTCCTAATTACACTGCTGTTTTCTACCAAGATCCATAAATCTTTTCAATTTCCAGATTCTTAAGATTACATTCCTAGCTGTGGTAGACAAAAACATTTATTTGAGATTTTAAGCTTGAAATTCCCATCTCATCATCATATTGGCTAGTAATTAGGGGCTACTAAATTGAATAGAGAATAATAATAAAATTATAAACAGACTACGGATACTGGAGTAGAATTAATTTAAATTTGTACCTACTCTGAGTTGGTTGAAAATTATTGCTTAAAATTTAAAAATGATATTGCCTACAAATGTGTCAACTCAGAACATCTCAGATTGTTGAAGTTCGTGGAGTTGTTTGATTTACAAGATGATATCCCAACCGTGTTAAGTAATATATGGCAAGTAATTCCTCACATATGTATGTATTTCAATGATCTCAATTTACTGCAAGTATAGCCACCAAACCTACGTCATGCGTTACCTGTTGTTATATAGAGGTCAGTAAAAATGGAGTTAAAGCTTGTGAGCATTAAATGGTTTCGTAAGAACAAAAGGCCAGAAACAGCTGTACACAGTTTTCCAGCAAAAAAAAAACTAGTATTTTTTGTGTGTAGTAGGAAAACATAGAATAGCACTTTGAAGCGATTCTTTTATTATTCAATTTTGTAGAGGCATGTGTGATGGCCGGACTTGGAAAGACAAACTCGTGGTGCTCGTATGAGACAATCTTTACCACGAAAGCAATAAGTAATCAGGAGTTGATGCGTGCTTGCTCTTTACTGTTATGCACGATGGTATGGTCAATTTACTGACTGTGAGCTATTTTTACAAGGGAGTGTGCTGAGAGTCAACGATGGAGAGAAATTGTTTTGAAGCATTTAGAGATATAAAGGGCCGTGACACATGGCGTGCGAAAAAGAGCATTTTAGACTGGAGTCATGGGGAATGTATTTCATAACTCATTCAATAGTTTTTCCCCCCAATTTTCTTTCTTTATATGGAAATAGTAGAGAGTGAACATAAGGAAAGTTACTCCACATGGTAAATTACTCCAAGCTAGGGAAGAATTAATAAACTTGCAAAATCACTTTCCTCTTTGCTTAGACTCTCTTGAAGGGTATCCTCAAGTGTTTAGATATTTGCACAAACAAAAAGCTTAAAATGAGGGAAGTTAGAAGATGGTTCTCATTCCTACCCATGAAGCATTCCATGGAGAATTTTAATAGGACTGCCTCAAGAATTTCTCAAGTTTCGTGTACTTGTAAGTAAGCCATTGCTGGAAGTTTGCTGGAAATAAGTTTCGTAAGGAAAAAAAGGGAGATGGGAGACTAATTGGAGCAGAAAACTGGTCGGGAATCTTCGAGTCATGGGAGCTTTATGGGTCTGGGGAAGGGTAGGAAAGGGACAGTTTTTTTTACTTAAAAACGACAGTGCTGCCAACCGAGTACTCTGTAGTATTCTGTCAAATTACTAAAAAGAAACCCCTCAACGGCGATCTCCAGTTTTTTTTTTTGGATGGGAGGCAAAACCCATTGTCGTTAAGACTAACGACTAGGCCACCCTTTGCGATACGGTGAGATTGAGAGGAAAAGTGTCTGAAACACTGAGGAGTCCACTTTTGAAAAATGGGTTCACTTCTTACAAACAGTTTGTGAGTACGCAAGCACTAATCCGGACTGACTGCATTTTTTTTTTGCAATATAAACCTTGGGACACAATCAAACTCTCTACCAGTAATATATTATCCGTATAAACACGATATACACAAACCCACAAGAATAACAATCTTCACTTAAGCAATGGATAAAATCGATATACTCCCTAGGACACGGATGCTTAATGTGAACTTCATTATAATTTACTACCGTCAAGCCAGCCCCTCATCTAGGGAAGTAAACGTGCTTGAGTCTCATGGAAGAAAAGCATGAAAGAATTGCAATAACGGCAGAATTAATCTTGTACTGGGCTTACCGGTGTGGCTCCGTCCGGATCCCTGAACTCCAAGTCACCGTTGTTCTGACTCAGAATTTTCATATCTTCTAACATTATGGTTTCAGGTAAAGCTCGGATTTCCTCAATCAACTCTTGAGTCACTCCCCTTTTGGCCATTTCGGACTCAATGTAGTCCAAAGTAGCCTCCTCATCACAGATATCGTACGGCATGTTCCCCTCTGCATTCACTGAGAGTAAATTGGCTCCACTGTCAATGACAAAAAGGAAATATTTAAAAAAAAAAAAAAAAACTTGGAAAAGTCATTCCACATTCAAGCCTTCACCTTCGCATGAGCTGAGAAATTATTTATAAATGTTAGGGGATTGTTCCAAAGTGTCCAAACATACATTGACTGTAACCCTTTCTTAAAGTCACTCAAGACAGGAGATTTTTCCTTCTTTGTACTATTGTTTATCAACAAACCCATGATAAATGAGGTGACATCCCAAGGCAGACCAATCCATTATCAAGACTTGAGCAGTCTAACTCAATTAGCGTAAATTGACTAACGGTATTGTCTGCTGTACGGCTGTCGCCACACTCATGACTGATAGTGAAATATCTAAATGAAATCGAAAGGGGCAGTGTAACATTTTCTTGTGTAATATCTATCTCAATGTGGAAATAAAATTATATACACTAGGAAAGTAGTGCTGATGAGCCTTCTCACTTTTTGGGAGAAAATCTATGAAACAGCCTCAAACCAGAAATTTTTATGGAGGCTAGTACTCATCTAACATTACATGAAGAAAGAGCATACATATCTTCCACAGGGAGTTATTTTACAGGAGGAGTGCATCACATGTGATACTGTCAAATCTGCTAAATTTTGTGTGTGTAATTCCCTATGACAATATATACTCAAAATGGAATGCCAAAGCCAAGTTTAAGTCAATGAGAAGCATTGATGAGGAGAGATGTAGCCCTGAATGATTTCCCTGACACTGTCATATAATACATTTAGTATTGATTAGATAGGGAATGTAATACCAGAGACCTGAGTAATTTCATTGTACCACTCCCAGCTTCGGCTAAATACTCTGCTCATTAGCATCACTTCACTCACAGCCAATTCAATGTATTAGCCCTTATAACGGAAATTCCCCAGGGACTCTGTTTGTCTTGAGTCTTGAGATTAGATCATCAATTGAATCAGCTCAGTTTATGCTACCGAAAACCCCCCCCCCCCAAACTTCTTACTCCTAATGTCGTCAAAACTTAGGCTTCAGTTCTTAATTTTATTAAATTTCCATCATAATTTCCTCATCTCACGGTGTCTGTATTCCCTTCATGTCCCCCACAAAGTTTACATAGGAATCCGGCTTACCTTGCAATTAATAATTTGACCAGATGCAAATGACCGCAAGTACTCGCAGCGTGGAGTGGCGTCCATCGCTCGCTATCTGCAAGAACAATGCAATCAATGAAGCAATTACGAAAAACAACAATATCCAAATACTAGAAATCAATACTCAATCGATTAAGCTTGTACCGATAACCGATTGCTACCGAGTCGGGTCTAGCAATCACATACTGCCACATTATACCCCTAGTTGTAGAATTTTTATCTCGCAAAGTGCATTACACGTGTCAATATTTACTACCATGATTGACAATGCGAATACTTCCGAGTTGTCAATCCGCTCAGGTATGGAATTATCAGAAATGTAATACAATACCTCTTGCAAAATGTAAGTCATTTCAAAGGAATCGATTAAAAATAAGTCAAGGATTTAGACTAAACAACCACAGTAAAACCCTTGACAGTAATTCCATGTAAAGGCATATACACAAACACACTCACACATACATACATGTACTACATATAAAAGCACTTCGGATACATTATTGTACATAATTTTTAAAAAAAGAAGAAAGACATTACCTTCAGCATTGACATTCGCTCCAAATTCTAGTAATAATTTCAGCATTTCCTCGTTATCATCGATGCAGCACTGAAACCAAAGAGGAACAAATCATACCATTACGTGTCAAAATAACATTGACAATAGCTGAAAAACAAAACATTTTCTACAAACTATTCCGGTAGAATGTTACTAATGCCGAGCTTTTTTTAATGCAATTATTTCTACCCAGACGTTCGTTCAGTTCATTCATTTTCCACATCTACAAAAAAAAAACCTAAAACCGAAAGAACTTATTACCACCCTACTTTTTTTCCACGAGGGAATTTTGCGTGTATGTCATACAGGACGCAGACAGGAGGAACCGCAAACCCCAAGCTAAATTCCACCATATGCTCACCAACAATAGATGCAATTACAGCGTGTGAAGTGATTTAGTCTGTGCACACCTCACAGTTTAAGAGGAGCTAGCTGTATAAACTAACCGCTATGAAAATCTTGAGACCGCAATTCCCTTCCTACATCTTCATAGATTCTACACACAGAACAATGAAGGAGCGCACGTTGCTTGTCAAAACGTGAGTTTTAATTCAAATTCAAAAACAATTTCCTCCTGACAGAACGAGAACGACCCGAAGAGGAATAAAAATGACTTTTCAGTAGAGGCCGACATCCTGTGAAGGGATCTATTGGCAAGTGATTAATGTTGCCGAAGTATTAAAATTCTTGAAACTTTCACATTTGATCGATGAGCATCTTTTGAGAAAAATCTCCTCTTTTATGATCCCAGCCGTCCATTGGCATAGGCCAAGCCCGCAAAATGATGAGCAATAATTGAAAATAGTTTGGAAAATAGTTCCTTCACCTTGTTCCTCGACTTATATGCCGTGGTCATGCGACTCATATTTTAGCAATATAGACTTGGTTCGACCTATAACCTACTTTATTTGTGATGTTCGAAATTTGAACGAAAGTAATTCTGTGCGTGCTTCGTATCTGTAAAATCCTGAGGCATGCATGCTCAATTCAACCAAGAGAACTTTTCACATTGAAAGATACGCAGACATGCATACAAATTATGATAATTGTGCAAAGCTGGGGATGAGAATCGTAAACAAAACCAGCAAAGTTTCCTTATAAGCTACATAATTTGGACACGGCTCTCAGTCATCCCACTAATTACGGAAAACTGGAGTGCTTTTATGGAAGGGATCGGATAGAGGCAACAAAAAATTTAATTCTTCACTGTGCCTTGATTCAACAAATCCGGATTGTAAAATATTTTGTAACACCCAACCAACTCATGGTCCGTATCTGTTGTCCTATTACCGTACCACAAACTCTGATACTCTCATAAAATAATTCAATCCAGATCCACAGGAAAGAAGGCCGAGAACAAATTAACCGAAAGAAAATTGGCCCATGCTCGGTTACCTTTGTTTGCACCATTAACAACCTGACGATTGCAATTCCCTGGTTCTGGAATTGTTCCTCATAAAAGTATTAGGCTGAAAGTGTAAAAATAAGTCTCCCAAAGTGGCAATACCTATATAGCCAATTCCTGGGGGAATGTAGCCGGAGAGCATGCAATATTTGCATAATTGGCATCTGGCCTGGAGCACACAAGGATATAACCATCACATAAATTGTTCCAGTTCCGCACACTACGGAGCCTGGAGAACACCGAAAGACGAACAAAAAAAATTACTCGTCTTTCTTCCCTCCCTCCTTTTACAGCTATTTTTGGGCTTTGAAGAGAGAACAAATAGCCAACACAAGTAGTGGGGTATAAATGAACCCATCCTATAATTTCCTCCCAAGCTGATATCGCTTTACACCCCGGAACGAGAGCATTACATTATGTACGACTACTTATCCAACTCGATGTCAACCCAAGAATGAGGATTTTGTCTGCCATAAATATTTTCCTAACAATTTTCCTCACAACAGCTTTACAAGAGTTGCCACATCCATTCATTCTTGTACTAGACTTCGCGGAAGACATGAAAGAATCTTGTAACCAAAGCCACTTGAGTTAACAAAACCTTGAAGAACTCCACAGCTTTTAGTATCATTAGGGTAATTGGAATCGAGTCCAAATGTCTACGTCTACATTCAAACATGCACAGGGTCATCCGTTTGGGACTTTACAAGTGAACGATTCTGTTTCCCGAATCACAACAACGGGTCTTGGAAACATATCCTATAGACTCAGATCATTTTTAATAGGCTTCGCATATGAAGAAACTATATCTATATAGATAGATACTATAATCTGTATCCTGTACTTTCCTATTTGGGCACAGGAAAGCAAAACACCAATAGCGTTTTCTGGCAGTAAAAAGAACGATGGAAAAAAAATATATCACTTTATTAAAAATAAGACCACTACAGTTATACTCAAAACTCATCCGAGCTTCCAGTTTCCTCTACAGTTAGCTCTTGAGACAGGACTTGAAAAACCTGGGGAAGAGATGACTTTATGCATGCTCGCGTAAAGGTTCCTACCAGAATCATAACAAGGGCTTGGATTCAAATAATACTTTGAAAGCCTCATCAGAACTTTCACACGTGCGTTTCCTTAAATCTAGATCATGCTATGAGATGTCTGAAGAGACCATCACATGTTGCTAATCCACACTCAGTTAGCAGTACCTTATGCAGAGATTTGAGTGGGATCAGTCTGTGAACGGGCTTAAATTCATTAGAAATACAATACAAACAAGAGTTCTTCTGAAAAACTGAAAACTCATGTAGAACTACTATGTAAACAGGTATAGACTAAATTGTACTATATGGAATGGAGAGTCGTACAGGGATAGTAGCATGATCGTGCAATGAAGTAAGTTTCCAGCGTAAATTATTGGTTCTCATGGAAACCTAAACAGATGGACCCTACTCATTGTCAGATCTGAGCAGTTAAAAACAAGTCGTTCCACGTATGTCAGTATCTTTACAGACTGCAAAAACTATTAGTTTTTTAACAGGATGGTTTTATGCTTTTTCCCATCCAAGACAACCTTTTTGCTGAAGACCCACAGATGAATAGACAACAGTAAACACTAACAAGGGAGTGAGGGAACGAGAATGAAACATTAAGATTCACACCAAGTGCGATAGATTCCATAGTATTACTCAATAATCATCATCCCAGTAATAGTAATTACATGTAAATGACCTTTTCTTGTTGTTTGACAGTGCAGCCTCGACTCACAATGTATGTAGCTTTGAGAACCAACAAAATCTTTCTCACGGGGGGAATTCAACTAACTGCTATCTGCTCTAGTTACTTAAACTTTCCTCCATACAATATGTATGAACACAGTATGTATGTATGTATGTATTTGTAAATCCAGACCCTTGGTTCAGCTTTCCTACAACTGATCATTATCTTGTTAGATGGGATTCTTGTAATCAACAAGGTGTCTGACTGTGGAGCTATACCTGGTTTGTGAACAAGTGTCTACACTTTGTAGTAGCTAAAGTTTGATTATCCGTCTGGGAAGACAAGTATGCATAGTACAGGAATGAGGACTGGGACATGACTGGCTCTGAGAGAGAGACTGAGTATAGAGTATAAGGATATTTAAAACTTGCATTTAGTACTTTAAAAATTTAATAATTGTTTTCTCATGAATTTTATTGCCACCTTTGGGAGAGTCATGGTTAAAGACCCAAGAGACCGTCTTCACCCAAAGACCAAGTGAAGGAAGGAGTAGAAAGAAGTTCTAAGAACCTAAGGCTAAGAGTCATCAGGATTATTAAAAACGGTCTTGAGCTCACATAAAAAATCCTTCACTATTTCTTTCACTTTCTCAATAGTGGTTGATTGAAGTGCCCTCGGAGGAGCTTCGTCTGATTTGAAAATGCAAATTTAAACAACAACCCTGTGAAATGAGACAGACGGTAGGGTTTTGTTACAATAAAGAGCATTAACTAGAAGAAGTGTATTTTTGCACCGCAACGCCATGTCCTACAGTCATACATACATATCTATATAGACACTCATGCCAGTGACTTCAACCTCACGAGTATCTCTACGTACGGAGGATCCAGAGAGTAAAGGTATATGTCAATTTAGGTTGTGGCCATGGGCCCCATATGCAAGTTCCTGAGTTACTGTCTTCTTAGCTCCTCCATACATGCATACTTATATTTCTATAAGAATATAGATAGATACCTATATTTTTGTAGCTACTAGCGTAACATCGCCACAAGTTTCAGAACCGATTCCATTCTGTCAGTACACTGTGAAATGGGAATCAGTGGAGGTTAAGCGGCTTATAGACATGCCCAGGAGTTACAGGGAAGGCTGATCGTATCTCCTCTTTATGTATGTCCTGTGTATGCAGACACAACTCAAGCGTATTACCTTATTTTGCCTAATCTGATTTGCAAATTCTATTCACTACTTTGGAAACTGGAACAATTTTCAATGGACATTAAACAAGAGCCGATAATATCCAAACTGCCTTCCCTTAGTAATAGCCATGTTTAACATTGCTCTCAACCCATCCCATTATTTCTGTGTCCTCTCATGTTCAAGTAAGTGTAGATAGATATAGGGAAGGCTTCTACACACAAGCCTACCTTTTTGCATGGATCTACGCAATGGTACTCAATCCCTTGCATTTCGTACTCTGCAGATGTAAGGGGAGCTATTACCTGAGATAGGGTTAAGTATGAGTATCTTATATAATATTCATTCCCCATGGTATTCATGTCAGTGGGTTGTACTTACATATTATATTCCTGATGATTGAATTAAACTAAATTATAACAGTCTCTTCCCTCAACTCTCCAGTGTCTGAGTAGATTCCGGTGTAAGGAGGTCCAGTGTCTATTGAAATTAGAAATTGAGAAGTTGGTCCTTTTGCATACTTTCTACAGAATACTAAATGAGAGTTGATGCCTTGTACCTAAACATTGAGGCGTCTGTTTGTCATTTTAGAAACAGCTTTATTAGCTACAAAGAAACTTTGCTTTCGCAATTGCTGGAAAAAAAACTTCATTGATTATTTTTCATTCAACTCTTGATACGATGTTTCACAGAGTACCGGATTTCCCCTTTGATGTCTTTCAAACGGCAATTTATATTAAGAACCTTTCCAAGCATCACACAAAGACGTCATACAGCTCCCTCAAATAGCTTCATGAAGAATAAGAGCTGTTTACTCAAATATCGGTGGAGGAAGTGAGTTCTAACTCAAGCAAATTCTTCTGTATCTAAATGAAATTCCATCCCACACATCTTGCTCCTGGTCTTATGTCAGGGAACACTGTACGTGATCACAGTGTGTTCATTATTTATAATGTATCAAAATGTTATGCTTAAATATGTATGTATGTGTATGCACTTTGACATAGAAATAAATCCATTAGAATCGTCTGGGCAGACATTGCAGGGCTGCAGGCTACTGGTCGTCATGAAATAATATTATCATGTCTGTATTTGCATACAGACAATATTTTTTTTAAATCATTGTATTCAATTCAGTTTGGAAACAATTGTGGGAATACATTCTTTGAAGTACACAGAACATTATTGTATACAGTATGAAGAGCTCACCTGATGAAGTGCTGTCAGACCATCTTCGTTTGCTACATCAGGGTCCACTCCTGCCGCTAAGAGTTCTCGAACTGTAAATAAAGAAGGAAAGTGTATTTACTCACTCCATCAGATCTATTTCCATAGCTTTTACAAACATGAACCTTCGGGATGGTTGACTAAGAGCCGTAATTTTTCAGTCAAATTCTATTATTAAAAGTAACAAAGTACCCTTTGGATTCGCCGGAACAGCTCATTAATCAAAAGGAAGTCAGTTAGGGAAGGTAAACTACAGGATGAGAGGGGTCTCAGAGGGAAAAAAGATTATTTTGTTTTTGCAACATTATTTTTGCAAGTAATGTATTTTGACTAGGGCGTGCAACATCATCCAATTTTGTAAGCACAACTGTACTAGTAACTTTAATTCTCAACTCCATCTTACTCACAGGTGAAATAAATAAATCAAGAGTGGCTTCTCTTGAAAGGCTAGAAACCATCAAAACTTTTCCCACTCGACGTTGGCCCAAGAAAATACAAATATCTAATCTGGACCTGTGTCAGACCTGCCCCACAATAATATTCGAACACAAATGATAAATAAATAGTGGAAGTCCGACGTGAAAGGAAAAAAGAAATGAGAGATTTCCCACATATTTTGTTCCTCTCCTATTGGTATTTTACTACTATCAGGAAAAAAACACCAGTGTCGAATTTATCTGTGGGCTTTCCCCTTATTGTTGTTGATCATTTGCAAAAAGCAACAAATGTTTTGTAAGTTTCCTCACTACGGCACACCTCACCCTCAACAAGGAAAGAGTCAGTGTGAAAATACAAGAAAGAAACACGTGTCAGAGATACCAACTGAAACATTAGCAACTTTCCATGCCATAAGTTCATAAATCACACGAGTTCACCTCTAACGAAACATATTGGTTGCTCATTCGTGTCTTCCAAACAGGAATTCCAGGCAAAGTCCTTCTCATACATTCGTGCCCACGGAACCAATAGATATGGAAGTTGTAGCCCCATAGCCCTCTTTTTACAATGTACATACAAATATAGACACTGAACAATATACAGTATTCCTTCAGATTCTATATTTTTTCAAATGCACAGACATGTATGTACATCTGTAGGATGTGTGAAGCTAGAATTTAGATGGTGATTTCAAACACGTACGTAGAATTTTCTTGGAATCTATTTCAATGTAGGCTACGAGGACTCCGAACTGCATACACTGCATACACCGAACTGACACATTTTTTATTCACACAGCTTGCCTGTCTCAGTAATGTCATGTCAATATGGAACGGTCTAAAAAATCTAATTTCAAAAGAGAGCAATCTGGGTGAAGACTTTCCTTCAGGAAAAAATTAAAGCCTGGATATTAAATTTCCAGCAAGTTAGCAACATGTCGATGAATAATTCAAATTCCTCAGGATTGCTCAAGTCTTTCAGAAAATGTTACAGTCAGTTTTATCTTACATTCAAATTTTTGCCCCATTTTCCTACGAGCCACTGAGTTACGAGCCTTTTGGGGATTCCAGCGTCGTACACACAGGTTTCTCAAAACTTTTTCGACATATTATACGCTTCCTCGTCCATACACCTGCATCTTAATGAATAAAATCTGGTATTTAGACAAATTAATTCAAGCAATTCATAAGAGAGATTTGAATGTGCAGGAAACATGTTACAACTTCCTTGGTTTTTACTTTTTAGATAATACAATAATTATGTCTATTATGTATAACGGTCGTGATGTATGTCTTAGATGGAACAAAAGAATTTCAATGTATATCTCAAAACCCTGTGTGGTGGAGTTACAGGTTTGAAAATAATTCTTTGTAGCACAAACGTACTGGAGATGACTCAGGGGAAGCCAAAGCGTGTCCGATTGTAGACGTAATTATTTAAAAAATTATATAAAGATGAGTATCTAAATATGTATGTACTCTCATAAAAACTTTGGAATTACATTTTTTGTCTTAACTTAAAGTCTGGCCTATTGGATTTCCAAAGTAAGAACAACAATCCACAGCAAAGATGTCTCTTTGAAGCTCGGCCTGACCTTGGAATAGTTGAATTTTAAAGGAATTTAAAGCAGATGAAAGAAAAAGGCTGGAATGTAATAAAAGGAAAACCAAGTAAGTAAATACTGACCTTCTTCCACGTCGTTGCGTCCAGCAGCTTCAAGGAGCATGATGCTATTTCTAAATTTTACCCTTGGTCCATTTTTATTCCGGGCTCGTTTGTGCTGTTCATTCTGGAGCATTTTATTCTTCTTTGACCCCAAGTCCTTCTCATATTGTTGGTACTTCTTGAGTTGGGCGAGTCTTCTACGATGTGCTAATTTAAGTCTCTCCTGTGGAGCACGACAAGTATAACCATTTAGAACCAGTTGAACCAAAAGGCTCTGATATCCAAATTCAGTGAGGAAAGCCTCGTCCGATTTCATATTCAAGTCAGGCAGTTTTTACTTGTATTTGACAAATAGAATACAGAAGAAGAAACCACAAGCGAAGAGAGGAAACACACGACTCTCTCACACACACACACACACAGTCAATACTTATAAGAGTAAGTAAAAGTTAAAATACAAGGACGCTCACATTCTACATACATACTATCAGAATAGTATGCCCAGAGAAAAACTATTCTACAAGTGTCTGGCTTTACCACTGACAAGACTCTGAGAGAAGAGATATATAGCAAAGAGACTTTTTTTTTTGACGGGGTCCGAGTGGACTGATCGGACTAGATAAATACATGCAGAGAAGACGGAATGCGGAAATTAGAAAATAAAAATAAGTAAAGGTCTACCTCCTCGGAATAGTAATTTTTACCTGATTAGTGAGCCTTTCTATGCTTGGTAACTCTTGGATCAAGTCCTCATGGTCCATCCTTGCACTGCCTTGCACGGTACAACAATTTCTCGATTCTGCTCGGTATTTTCTCAGACACACTAAAACTTCCCTCGGATTTATATTCTTTTTCTTGGGGGTATTGGTCGTGTGCCTACCCTCACACCGAGTCACACACAAACACACAGCACCTCCTGTCTTTCACAACTGGTCCGATTTCCTTGATTACAATGTTCTTATACGCTCCTATAGTTAAACGGTCTCTTGAGTTATATGACCAAATAAAAAAAAAAGAAAGAGAGCGAAAAAAAAATCCCGGAAAGGAGAACTCTCCCGATTTGAATCTTTTCTCCCTTATTCTCTTACTCTTCAACTTTTCTAAACCAATAGCTACACGATTCCCTTTCTTTTATTACTTCTTTCAACACAGACGTTCCTTTTTGTTCTTTTCCTTTCCCTGTAACTACCATTGAGAGAGAGAGAGAGAGAGAGAGAGAGTAACTGAACAACGCTGTCACTTATGCCCACACAAATAGAACTACTTTCTATTATCCAACTAATACCTTGGATCTAAAGCCCAATTGTTACTCTCCACCTATTACGCACAAAGTCAATGCTAAAAAACAAACGTCTCTGTTTTATTAACGCTCATAGCTCGACTTTTCACATTGTACATCCATCCTTCTTTCCTCCATAGAAATTCTTGACGCTCCTACGAGTCCATGAGTCCGGGGAGCTAATGACACGGAACACTAGTAATCTTGTAAATCCCTTTCGACTTCTCGGGAAAACTCTCAATCCTCAACTTTTTTTTTCTCCGAGGATTGATTTATAAAAAAAAACTGAAGTCATTCGTCACAACTCGGAGAAACAAAGACAAACTTTTGTTGCTTTCTTTTCCTATTTATAAATCCATTAAAAGGATTTTAACTTGTGAGTGCAGGCTTCCCTCTTTATTTACCAACATGAAGGAAGTAAACTTGTCTGTATTCTTTTGCAGTGCATATATAGTTTGTTTAAGTGAAAATAATAAATCCTCAGTCTAACAAAAACTGTCCAAAATGTCTTTTTTTTTGTTTTCACTTGAAATCACAGAATAAACTTGTAAAAGCCTTAGTGGCATTGTTTTTTTTTCAGTTTTTCACAAAACCTTTTCCAACATCCTTGGTGATCATCTTCAGTGTGCAGGTGTCACAGCAATGTCTTCATCGAAATGGAATCAAGGCAATCTACAATAGAAAAAAAAAGAAAGTCGTCAAAAAACTTCCCGAACCACATAATACATTGGAGCACACAAAAGCACCAGCACACACACACCTGAAACATTTGAGATACCTATTATTGTATTGTACTTGATTACATTACATTTTTTTTTTTGCAAGAAAAAAATTCAGTTATTGTTATTGTTATGCTTGGATGCATATCTTGTTAAAATTCTTTAAAAATCCTACTGTTCAAGGTGCTGCTCAACACACCTTAAAGTTCTTAAAACTGTTATTATTCGCTTTATGTGCTCAAGTCAACCCCGGGAGTATGTATGTATGGCCGTATGTTAGAAATATTCCCTTCCTCAGCGGAGCACAATGGTAATAGTATTACCTGAAGGGGACAACACGGAGGGAAAAAACGGAATTCACAATAAATTAGCTTAACAAATTGACAACACAGTGTATTGAATATCTGTGAGCCGTTCCGGCAGTAATTATGATGCAAGACTGAGCAGATTATTTCAGAGAGACTGACTGGCGACGGATGAGGTACGGATTTAACTCGCTGGATACAGGAGAATTCTAAGGAGACGAGAGAGTATCATGGGGAACTGGGTCTCGAGGAAGACCGGCGGAACATCCCAGGGCTGCGCTATCCACAACCGAAAGATCCTCACTCAGTGCACGGAAGAAGAGGGAACGGAGTCAACAGAAGAAGAGGCAGTCACAAAATGAAAGAAAAAAAACATTTAGCTCTCCATCGTCTCTCTCTCTCTCTCTCTCTCTCTCTCTCTCTCTCTCTCTCTCTGAGACTATTTCGTTTCCTATTTTTTCCCTCCTTGGATAACTTGTCAACATGCTCCTGCATTATGGTCCTTAAATACCACAATACCTTCATTTCTGTAATCACCGGTGTTGAAAGGTAGCACATGGCAGCATTACCTTTTCACATTACAGCATTCCACATGATATGATATCATTGAATGGGATGTAACAATGCATTATAACATCAAATGACATTGTAACATGGCATCATAGACTATAGTCACATTATAGTCTGGCACTGGAGCAGTACCTTATAATAATGTGACATTATAGGATTGGATTATAAAATAAAATTGCAGCATTGTAACATTATTTTATGAAAATTGCATTACAGTAATACATTCTATGGGATGTGTGGAGCGTCTCAGGTGAGGCTCACTCCGTAAGACTAACAATATAAGAAGGGTTGAGAAGAGGACCTCAAATCCTATCCCAGAGAGCACTACTCTATGTATTGTGTCAGTAGAAGACGGGGGGAAAAAGTTGAAAGAACCTGTACACTCGTTGCCCCGACTCTGTACACCCATCAAAGAATTTATAAAGTCATTGAGGAATGAAGGAACTACGGAAGAATGGCATCAAGATCCATGATTCCATTGCAGGAAACATGTTCAGAGACTCAAGTCAAGAGATGAGTCTTTTTTCCCCTATTGTTGTTATTTCTGTACTCCCCGACTGTGTCTCTCTGTGTATGCTTACTGAGACGACCATTTCTCAAACTGTAATCATCTCTCGCATTATTGAATTTTGTCGGGAAATCCCCAACTTGGAGAGACGGTGAGTAAGAATAAAAGAGATGTGTTCAGAGTGAAGGGACAGGGTTACATCTGAATACGTAACATTGTTGAAGGAGTATTTGCAAAGATGTAGAAAGGGGTTTTACTGGGCAAAAGGGTAATAAACCAAGAGTATTCCATGTAGTTGGGCAGACTTGCTCAACTCAATTTGCTCCTATTCAAATCTGTCTTTAATACCCTTGGATGTTCGAAACCGTACCGTCGTTCGACGTCACTGTTGTACTCCAAGATAAACTTTTTCCACTTGTCAATGCTCTGTAACTTCTATAGATTATTTTTCACGCACTACACCCTTATCACTTCTCCAAGGTTGACTGCTTTGTTAAAACTACGGGCTTAAGATTGAATCCACAGGATAGGCCCATGATAGCTATTTTTCAGACTTCAAATTCTAGCTCAGACTTCTTCTCTCCCCATAAAGCTTCTGTATTGACTCCCCTGATATCTCTTGTCGCACGGGTATTCCAACTTGTTCCAATGGTAGGAGCAGTTCCAGCCGAGCATAATCCTCCTAGTTCCGTGTGGGTTGTTGGAGGAGAAGGGGAATGTAAAAATGGAGAATCCCATCAAAATTCCGCATTTTCCTCTAAGGAACCCGAGTCACATGAGTCCGTTGGGGTGAAAGTCCTGTGGACGTATGGAGAAGAGGAGGACGTCGGAACTTGACAGTCTAATAACTAACCGGGAACGATATAGCTTAAAAGCTAGCCCAATTCCATTTATGCACAGGAAGTACGAATCCCTGCCAATGACTACACAATCTGTATCAAAGATAAGGGGAGTTTTTGAGAAAATGAAACGAAATGTCATCGAGAGATGAAAAGCGGTTTTCACTTCTGACAGCCCAGAGAGATGAAGACGAATTATTAGGTCTTTCTTATCAAAAAGGGCACACAACACCAACATTACTGATGACAGCCCACCACAATAATTCTTCACACTAGGACTCTCTTGGCCAAACTGAAAAAACATGACACCGGTAAACTAGTCATGACTCTAGTGACAGAGATTCAAGTCAGCAACCAATTCCAAGAGCTGTCCTGACTCCACAAATAGAGTCCACTGTGATATTTTACCCTCCCTTCATCTCTCATACTTACACATACAGACGTCCCCAGACCAGACCAGTAATACTGTACAAGTAGGGAAGGCAAACATAAACATCCATTCATGTGTGTGTTGGTACACATGGGAGTGAGACAACCTGTCACTATCAAGCAAATTTTAGCTCAAGAGCCAATCTCCTACACAAACTCACCCCTAACTTTATCTTTGGAATTCCAAAACATCCTACCATTTTTTTTTCTCAATTAGTTCTTCTTCTCACGTTTCCTGGAAAAATTTCCCAAATGAAAATAAATCCAAGGAATCTCTAGCGTTTGTTCTCTGAAAATGTAACACCGAGCAATCACCACTCGCTTATGTACATGAGAAGCCGGAACTTGAAAACTAACAATCCCAAGAAGAAATTTTTGCTTTATCAACAAAACTAGCGATATTGTTCTCTTGGCACTGCACTGGTCTGCTCTGAGCTTCTTTACAAGTTTTTTTTTCTATAAATTACGGTTTCCTATTGTAACCTCTAAATGGAGCTCTACTCTCTACTCAGTATCGTTTCTCGAGTAAAGAACCGTATCAGACTTACATTAGGCCACATATTATTGGTATAGAAATACGATTGTATCCATGTATGTAATAGCTAGTGTGATATAGGTCTGTCCATGGAGCTATTTCTTCATGCAGGGCACATACCCCACATGTACGAGGGACCCAGTCTGACCGAGCTACACCATTTGCGTAAAGAAGCTTCCCTGTCCTCGGGGAGGTAGGAAACAATCCCCGCTGACACGTTCCGGATCTCAATTCCATTGATCTGAAGAATAATCCCGCCTGATAATAAGTAAAAAGCAGCACAATTTTTCTATCCGTATCAACCAATATCCTATTTTTGAATTCCAATGCATTCGATTTGATAAAATTTTCATTCACTTATCTTCATGTGCTAGAAACTAACTTGTATGAAACTGACTTGTATGAACCAGGCCTAACCTGACCTTTAGGTACCTAATCTGACCTTTACGAACCCAATCTGACCTTTAGATACCTAACCTGACATTTAAATAATGCCAGGCAAGCCTTTGGGACAATTGAAGCGGGGGGCTTTGGTCTTGTACCGCTTATCCACTATCCTTAAATTTTTTTATAAACATCGCTGGAGGTATTGTTTTCAGTGGAATTATATCCGGTGGGATTATTTACAACCGAGGCGGGAATAATTCCGTCAGGATTATATTGACAGAATAATTTCCTGCGGGACTGTCTCCATACCATCCATGACAAGTGGGAGCTTAAGCATAACAAAGTTTCCATATTAAACTGGAGCTACGCATAAACCCCCACTAAACTTTACAGACAAAAATGCATCCACAAATTGTCCGTGTGCACATTCAATAGAATCCCTACAGCCAAATAAACAACATTTCTTCCTACCGCAACTTACCATAACAGTAAAAACTTGGTCATTCAGCCTAACCACGAAATGCATGCAATGAATTAGATGCATTTCTATTCTTGCTATTTAAAACCGCTTGGAAACCATAGCTTACATGTAACCCCAACCCCGAATTGTGACACATGAGCTTCTGGTTTTAAATAAGTTACTCCCATCCTCATAAATGAGTTGTTAAGAACATACACTTGACTTGTACATTTAGTTAACTTTGCTTTCAAGCTGAAAGCTAGGACTGAATGCGAAATCATGTATCTACTTTTAAAAAAGTATCGGTAAGTGTGGTTCAGTCTTGTATGGCTCCGTATTGAAGGGAAATATGTGCAGATTGCATTTTACAGCGTAAGTTGTTCTCAACCATAAAACCCCTATCCCTATTTAAGATTTTGTGACAGCAAACGCATGCATACTCGAACCAAAAAAAAAAAGAGGAATAAATGGTCAAAACGGTGGGGATGAGAGAGATTGGGCGGGAAGCAAATGAAGCTTGAAGTAGAACGTAGAGTCAATACTACTACTATACATGTCTTGGTATGTATATGTATACATCTTGTGATATCATCTCGCCCATTCTCTCCTTCAAGCTCTGAAGAGGGAAGGAGAATAACGAGAAGGAGTGAGGAAGAAACACGCAAAGTATTTTGTCTGTGTACACCAATGGAAGATATTTTCGGATAAATAGAAGCCCGTTGAAATAATTTTTCGCTTGAATGAGAGAAACAATGGTTTTGACGTCTGACGCTTACACACTCGTACTAACTTTGGAGTGTTGTATTTTCCTACTTGTAGGCTCATTTCCAACCCACAAAATGAGACCTTCGAAATTCAATGCTCTACAAAGAGTGTCTCATGTAGAAACACACTTCATCCCTATTCCTTCATGAAACTTTTGCAACAACAAAACAAAAAGCTTTTTTCCTACCGACACTTCTCTCTCTCTCTCTCTCTCTCTCTTTCTCTCTCTCGTCGCGTTCTCTACTCCTATTGCTATAGATTTGCGAGTTGATTTTTTATAAGTAGACTGTCTTTATGAATTAGCGTGCAAAGAAACACGATATACGTGAAGAGTATAGATGTAAACTGAACTATTGGAATTCCACTTTTTCAAATTTTACAGGAGACACGAAAACCTTCTCATGTCAAACCCCTGAGAATTACAATCTTACATACAGACTAGCCATTTTAGTTGAAGAATCTCAATATCAAGTATTATCTCACAATGTCAGGAATCCCGGTTTCATTTTTACCAAAACCCCCGGAAAATTTTATTTCCCAGAAATAAAATCGTACACTTCTGTCGAAAATGGACAGTCCAGTTTGAAACCCAAGCTCTATGAATGTAGTGATTTCTCAGTTAATTAAAACTTTAAAAAGGCTTTGGTTATTGAAAGCAGAAGTAAAGCGTATGACACAACATATTCGAAAAAATTTTAACAATTATTCTACTTTGCATCTATGCTCTTCACATGTAATAAAGAGATGAGGGCTCCTGCCAAAGGATGCTTCATTTAATGGCTTTCTTTATTAGTTTCTGTACAATTCCTTAGATTCAATTGAAACTCTAAGAGTCCTACTGGAACATAAGAAAAGTAAGACGTATTATCTACATAAATGTAACATATAGTGTTACATATTCTTCATGTAATCATCTAAATTTCATTAACAAAAAATTCATTATTTCCTAAGAATTTCATAAATATATATCTACATATATGCGTATGCATTATATTGGACCAGGAAAATGCTCAAACCCAACAAATCAAAGGTTTAAAACACTAGGCGTGCCGGATTCCATATGAGTGTAAGCCAATGTGAGAAGTGTGATAAATTGAGTCCTCTAAAGGCCTAATCCTATCCTTAACACTCCACACTCAAGAGTATGTAGTAGATATGTGAACTCTGCTATTCACAAGTCGGAGGCCTTGGACTATTGACAACAACCAGAGACTCAGAGGTCCCCAGAGTGCAGCTGCAACTGAGAGTGGGAGGATAGGACAATGTTTCTAATAAGCTTAACTTGTAATTTATTAGATTCTGGGATGAGAAATCACACAAAGAATTTGAGGATTATGAATACGGACGCACATGTATGAGTAAGAAGAGGCTCTTTAGAAAATATCTCAGAAAATTAAATTTCATCAATTATTGGATTGCACTTTTCTCATATTTGTAATCGCGAGCCTTTCATGTTCGCAGCCCTTCCTTTAATAGTAGATTTTCATTTCCTTTCCTTTCTTTCCACACATTAGTGATTGTGTGTACTCAGGGACATATTCAGACACATATAGGGATAGGGAATTAAGTAGGAAATGTATGTATGTAGAGATCCATAGCATTGTGAACTCACATGATCCAAAGATTTGAACTTTCTGAGCTCAAACTCATGGGTTTGCCGTGTGAATATATCCATTTCAAAAATAATTTCACAAACTCCGCACTACCAGAGAATCATACTCAGAGTTTAATAGGAAATCCTATGACTCTCTGTTTTCGCTCATCACTCTCAGTAACCATTACCTCTGAGTAATTTTTTCCTGTTGTCGTTGTTTACAAACTTGACGGGCTATAATTACTGTAACCAACTCCTACCTTTAATTACTTGATAGCACCCACATGTTTTTATACAGAGGTGAAACTGTAGGTCAACGTGTGCAAACGTAGCAATAAATTTTAAACTGAAGGCCCCTCAATGGAACAGACACATTCCTCCCTATAATTTCAAACATTAGTATGTGACAGAGAGCTTGTAGTATGCTAATAATCTCAAATCACATGATCTCATCCTCAATTTAGTCCCTGTTTACATTACCTTCAGAGTCGTGTACACATAGAATAGAGACTCGAACATGACTGCATACTGTCTCATTTATAATGCAACCTGAGAATCTTGTGCCAAAACAGTGCCAAGTGTCTAACCCTAACCTACAGCAAAGATCTGGATAGTATCAGTCTAGGGCATAAATTCCTTTTTATTATTGCAAGACATCCGCTCTTCCCCATCCATATTATTTTTACTTCAATTTCCCCCAAAGACTGACTCACGGATGTGTAGATGCTGACTGTATACGTGCGTACACAGAAAGTTTTGTAACATCATGCGAGCCCATGAGGGAGGAAGATCTATACAAGAATTTTTCAAAGGAACCTCGGGGGGTTTTTAGAATTAATAGAACTCTGCACACTTGTGTGTGTAATTACTATGTGAGCAAGCTGAGAACTTGGAACGTAAATAATATTGACCTATTTTCCCTGAGGAAACCCTGACATTATTGAAGAATAAATACTTTATTTTCTCTAGTCTCTCCTCGTAAATCCCAGAGTAATTATAATTCACAAACATTGTACACAAAAATGTGTATAATTTGAGGGTGAACAATTACCGCTGTCTGAATGGGTCTCCTTTCGGAATGACTCAAAAATGCTTTGCCAGTAGCAACTGGTAAATACGTTTATTACGTAAGAAAAAAAAATCGCTCAAAAAAGAGAGGATCGATCAGAGTCGTGTAATGCGAAACTGAACTAGATTTCATAGGGTTACATAAATGCTATATAAAAATTCAGATGTGTGCCGTCTTTGGTGGATATAAGCCATTAAAATGAACAATTACTATCAATTTGCAGAAGACAGCTCAAGTTGATTCCCAAAGACCTAGAGCTACTATGCCCAGGCCAGCCTATAATGGCATATCAAGGTACTCATTTATTTCTCAGGTAGTTTTTCCCCTCACAGTGACTCCAATTGCTGGGGGTTTTAACTTCTATTTTGTCATTTCTGTTCTGATCTTATCACCTGTTCGGTGAACTTTTAACCCCACTTTATTTCTATGGAAATATTTGTATGTAATCATGGGAAATTTCTTTTTATAATTTTGATCTACGTCGAGATTACACAGACCTCAGCCCAAGTGATATTTATGTACATTGACATGTGTGATTGCCACTTAGGCTTTTAATATGCTCAATGTATGGTTATTGTAACAGTCAAGGAACAATAATTGTGGAAGACAATAGTAGTTAAAAAAGAGCATTAACACCAAATAATTTACCTTGTATTCATAATCATAGGGAAGGGGGGATAGGTTCTGGCCTGTACAATGCCCAATGAATTATTCCCTTCAAAATTAACTTATCTATTATCAATTTCCTTATTTAGTTATCGATAACTAAGAAAGGAAGGAAAGTTCGTAACCCATTGGTGGCAGTACCTCATACCTCTGTATTTTATTCTTGGGCACATATAATGATGTCAATAACTCGTACTTTAGGTAATAAATATGACTTGACTGACACACACCATAGTTCCCTGACTAGGAGGCACATATCAAATTATTACACCGAGCTTAGTGTAACAACTAGCCAGATAAAACTCACAAACACTTCTCCTGTCACTTTCCATCGTAATCAACCGCTGTAATCTTCATAAACTTATTTGACTATAGCATGTTCATCGTTTTTCTTTCAGATCTCCAACTATTTACAGTACAAATTACAATTTACGGGGGTATGGAATTTTGATGGATGACTACAGTTTGTAACATTTCCTGCCGTCCACGTAACAATTCCGCTACTCATGTAGTCTCATATATGTATATACCTCCAGTGGACAAGGAACATGCTCATATCTGTGAAAGGCAATGTTCAGAGTTTTTTTTTGTATCTTTTTTGCAGGGAACTTCTAATGTAGGATTACGTTAAGTACTTGTAATTTTTTCATTACCCAGAGCAGAGCAGTAGGAAGTAATAAGTTTGAGTTGAGATTTTTAATGCTTGCGATCCTTTATAATTTTAAAAACGTAGTTTACATAGATGGAGAGATGGATATTTGCTAAGAAACGCTTTAAACTAACTTGATGGTTCATAAAGTGAAAGACATAAGGCATGCATGTTGTTTATGACCTCGAAAAATCAATACTTGAACTGTTTGGCAAGCAGAAAGGAGTTACAGGGATAACATTCAAAAGACATGAGGTGTATGGATGCAGAACGTCTCAAATACATTTAGCAAAATTTAACAGGAGACATGAGAAACCACTCAAACCCAAACATTAGACAATTAGAAGCTACTAAATTTTTAAATTGGTACGTCATAATGTACTGTATAGCTCAATTGCTCAAAATTTAATTCTTTAGTTGGAATACCTATCCGGGTTTTATATAAAATTGAATTTTTATTTCATTAGTGGAATGCTGAAGGACATAAATGTATTAAATTACAAGTGTGCTACTAGCTTATATAATTTTAATTCTTATAGTAGTATATAATATCTAATTATTAGTGCATAATATGCTTAATAAATAATAAAATAATTATATGAATATCTTCAGGATATCCTGTTTAAGTTAAAAACATACAATTTATGAATTTTTAGGATAAAATCTGTGGACCAGTGTTGTGGTAAAATCTAATTAAAATTCTGATTTAGTGAACAAAATTTAATTAAAACAAACTAAATTACAGCCTTGGTAGTAAGTACATACGATTTCCATTACGGAAGCATAAAAATATGTCTTGACCATGTTCGAACATTTCGTCATCAGCAATTTCAGTTTGTTTTTGCCACAACATGGGCATATTCCATTCCAGCACAGACTTGCTTCAATTTTCTAAATTATGCAACTTCATGGTAACGACCTCAATACTGTACTCATTTCTGATGACTATTAAACTATTAACCATTAGGATTTTACCCGGTAGTGACCCCGTCGTAATTTATTAAGTAATAAAACGACTGTACGGAAAAAACAGACTTATTCCATTTTCCATCTATGCTCCTCGTATGTATATATTTGCATGTACGTTCTGAAACTGGGATATGTAGCACCTCCTGCTATTAATGATCCTATCATTAAAATGCTTGAACATTAAAAACTAACAACTCACTTTGCCTTGAGCTGAGTACAAATAAATGTCCCTATTATGAGTCCATTAATTAAACCCAAGAGTATGTATGCAGACTGTTCCCTCTGGAATCTCTCACCTGACAAACATTTAATGGTTGGAGCTGCAAATAAGCAACCTCAACAGTGTGTGTGTGTACCCATATCCGCATACTGTGCTCGGCAAGGCGATCAAAACAAAAACGGAAGTATATGTACCAACTCTTGACATTAAGTATAAACTGACATGCCATACGAGTATTAATTTACTAATTCATATTGTCAACATTATTGAATTAAATTTACATGGGTCATTACCAGCTCGGCCAACCCTTAGGACTCCTCGCTTTAAACGGTTCATTAAATTACATTACAATATATTAAATTACGCTTGTACATTAATACTGGGCCGTAAACATAAAGATTGCCAGAACTCCTAGTAAATTTTAACTGTTTATTTTTTTTCTTCCTGAGCCAAGTTCCCAACCCAACTTAACTTAATTATCCCTTGATACATTTAAGTACTAGGGAAGAGAAATCGTAGCCCGCAATTCCTCATTCATAATTTTAAATTAAAACTTTGTCCATTACTCCATCATAGAGTTGGATGTTATAGTGCCTCCTCGGATTGGCAAAGGGGCAATAAAGACCCACTTATGTTTTATTTGTGGGGGGTAGAGGAGGAGGGGGGGGGTGGGGGGTTACTACCAGAGAGGTATAAAAATTTACTACGGAAAGAAGAATGTTAAAGTAGGAATACAGTAGAAACGGAACAAACTGAATTGATGCAGAAAGGAAATAATGAAAACAACTAATGCCTTTCTCTTCCCCTTCCCCTCCTGTCAAATACACTATAATATGTACTAGTGCCGGAGAGTTACACCCTGATTGCTATCTACAAGTTATAGGAGTATCATGTGGAGCTCAAGGCGCAAACGGTTTCCCTTAGGTATCACAGCTCCATATGCGGGCCATAAAAGTTGATTTGGTAAAACAATGAGGGTTGTAAGTTGTACCAACTACCTATATAATTATACAAATACACGACTTGCACTGAAAATCTCAAAATCAAAATAAAAAAAAAACCTCTTCTACAGCTAAATAAAGCATTCTTCACGCTTGCAAAAATCCTTCTTTCTTTAGGATTCTTTATACTAAAACTTTCGTCCTCTTCCTTTTTCAACCTCTCAATGACTGAACTTTACGTGCAGTCTGGTGTCACATATACTACCTGCCTTGCGGTAGCCCCTCACCAACCTCATAAGTGTCCATACACTGACATGCTTGCCATCATTCGGTCCAATGGAATGGACTCTACTTTTAGAACCTCTTCGACAGACAGACAGACACACAGACACAAAGAGAGAATGGATATTGAAGAGAGAGAAAAACCTGTAAACTGTTCCTTTTTAAAAGGTAAGCTTTTGGGGACAGTGAATTAACGTCACTATTTTAAAACCTTCCTTCGAACCAGAATTCCGACCACCCAAATGGAAGCATAGATACATAAGGCTTCCCAATAGTATGTTGACGCACGCTTATAAATACTATGTGCTTGAATGTGCCAAAAATAAATCAGTCCTTTGTTCAAAATTTCTAAAACTTTCAAACACCTTGTAACTTAATTCATGTTGTAACCTGCATAGTGGATGCACAAGTTGACTTACAACTCACAAAGTGAGATGTATGTTGGAGGAAAAGCCGTCCGTTCCTTCTATACATAAAAAGGCCATCACTCATACTACGATGACTGCTGGGTTTCGTCACCATCATCAACACTGAGATGAGTGTTATGTGGCGTGGGTATGTATGTATCTATTTACATAGAGGTTGGGAAAAGAAAGCACTCCTTCATCTCTCCCTCCATCTTAAGACGGAGACTCTAATCAATTAAATTTATTTCCCTAATTCTTGTTTCAGCAAAAACCATATCATTTGTGGGGAGAGAGTTGAGGACCGGGCCCATTTTGGTAGGACATTTCCTTTAAAAACTGTTCGGATGATGAGGTGATGAAAATAAATAAATTACTGGTTTATGTACCTCCACACTGGGAATTCACAAAAGGACCCCAACTCATACTGAACGAGTCCTGACAATGGGAGGGAGTGCTGGGGAGAGATAGGGAAAGAACCCTTGCTAAAATAATTTTGCTAATGTCCCGGCACCGAGGTTGTAAAAGTCAAGTCACGACATTGAGTCATAAATATTGTCCTTTATCAGGGGATCAACGTAAGTAAAGAA
Source organism: Allacma fusca (assembly GCA_947179485.1). Classification (NCBI taxonomy): domain Eukaryota; kingdom Metazoa; phylum Arthropoda; class Collembola; order Symphypleona; family Sminthuridae; genus Allacma; species Allacma fusca. Next base: position 9,077,495 of record OX359250.1, read on the forward strand.
TTGATTTGTAATTTGAAGAAAGTGTACAGTATACAGGAAACTACTAGATGGATCTCATATGTACAACATAAGGGAAGAAGAAACCTCAGCTTCATTTTGGTATTATCTACAGCTAAGTTTGAGAGTTTCCTCCCAAAAGTAACGGATACATTTCCTATCTCTCCCCCCCCCCTCCCTCCCTCCCTCCCCATCTCTCTCAAATTATGTACGACATCCCTCCTTGCCTCATATTATAACACGTACAGACGTAACAAATTTTTGCATCCTTTGGAAGTACTTCCTTGAGGTAGTATCCCCGCTGTCAAACGGCTCACAATTAAGTGGAGGCATTTTATCTTTACGACAGAGCTGGGGAGTACGAAGTTCGTATACTTCGTACCCTACCCCTGACATTTCCCAAAATCTGTATCAATATGTACAAACGTCGAGGGAACTCCTACAAGACTCCCTAAAAGACAAGAAGACCAGAAACCGCAGTGCAAATGAAAACTCGAGCAACTAAAACCAACGAAATTATGCTTGTGGTAGTGAGTGAGAGTGGTATTAGATTTGTAAATTGGTTTCCAAATCCACAATCAGCAGGGGCGAGATTACAATCCCCCCTTTTCTGGTGTCTAAATCCCCGCCTTTAAATTCCATATGTCTTCGCCTCATTAGAGACCCCTACAGCTTGGGATCAAACTCACTTATGTATCTACCTATAGTAGGTATGCCGAGTAAACATTTCCTCACCTTGATACATAGGCCCATGTAAATGCTTTCCGTCGGACATTACAGAATGGCTCCGTGTGGGAATCACAACGGAGACATGTTCACGGAGCTGAAGGAAGAGATTTAATCTTAAAATAATAACAATCAATAAAACAATGTCAATTCCAAGCAATCATTTTCCTTGTCACGTTCCCTCACTCAATGACTACAGCATCTTTGGATCCGCTCAAATACATAAATCTAGCAAATGGGATTATTCACGCATAATTAATTATACTTAATTAGATCCGAGGCATCTCCCAACTCAAAAAGAAACAAGGAAGTATAGCACCCCATCATGAGACATTGTGTGTGGTGCTGTTGAGATCAGGCTACGGAAATTAAACTAATACTGAAGTAATGCAGTCATCCACGGAAAATCGAATGATAATTTCCTGGTTACAATAAACCCGGGAGGCGGAATCAAATCCTCAGTGTGGAAAATTTCTCGGAGGGAACTTATGTGCAACAGGAACCAGTATGTACAGATATCCACTAATGCAATAACCTTAGATTTTCCACTCCACTTCCTCTTCCCAAGTCCTATGAGAAAAAGCTGAAGCTTTATGTTACAATTTGCTGTCGATGGGATTCGTTTTTTTTTTCTCTCATCTTCCGCTAAAACGAGCAGAAACATGGGACTTGCGGCAGGGAAGGAAATTAGGAAGTACATATATACAATCGGCGCCTACACAAATCTTCAATCCTTAAATTACTCAACGGTTTATAATTTCATCCTCTTGTTGTTCACAATTGATGAAGTCAGCAGGAATTTATAAGTGAATGTATGTGTATGAGGGATGACTCTGGAGTAACCATTTATACACTTGTTATCTAATTACATAAGTTAACTCCGACACTACTATACACTATACAGCTAGGCGAAAGGAAACCTCCTTCCATATAATTATATAACATGCATATACTCGAGACTCAAGTATGTATGTATAAAAACATAGGCTGCACATGCACCAATCCATAGACAGCTCCTGATGAGTACATTAACGGAGTAACTCCCACCATGACATAATACAATATAACCAATACGACCCAAACACCCCGTCCCGCCTGTAACTACATCATTATAATTCAAGCTTTAATAAAGTTTACTATTTCGTAGTCCCAGGATTTATCGGCGTCTCTGAATGTAAACAAGACCGATTTGTAATCCTCGAACAGCTTTCCCAACTTTAAAACCCGTATGGGATGAATAATCTTGATTTTAGAATATTTATGACTCTGGATGGATGAAACACTCCTTACAAATTCTTCCCTTGACTACTCCATACATATTTACCATTAGCAAGGATTGTGTAGACTATCGTCGCATTGACTCCAAGGCAAGAGTAGTCAGCTCTAAATGAAGGTCAACATTCACCTTTAACAACTCCAGGGGAATCATAATGTCAGGCTTTATTTGTCGACGAACGTAAACCGTTCCATGTGGGCTGCACAGTCGGTATAGCGTACAACATTACTTTAATAAAAATATTTTGGTTCCTAAATCTCTGGCCTTTACAAAAAGCTTGAATCAAGAGTTTAAGGCTGAGCTGTACACATGGTACGGGACTGTATACTATTAAATGATATTAAGCAATTCCCTTCCCTTGTAAGTACAAGAATTATTATTTTTGTAGTCATATTAGAGCGTTTACTCAAAATGTCGTGGGAAGAGCTGAATGGTCTGTTACATAAAGTCATCAAGTCAGCACACTGTATCCCTGTAGTAGGAGAAAACCTCATCCATTCTCCTTGATTTACATTTATCCACTAATTTATATTTATTTGTTTACATAATATTTAAATATTTTCAAGCTAATATATTTGTATGTATCTATTTACAGTCTTATTTTATTTATTCATTGTAGTAGAGCATTAGAGTAATTTGGGAATTAATCACTGATAGTATCGGGACCATCCATCATTTCTGAGATACCTTGACGTTACAAGGAGGGGAAGTTACTATTTCTGCCCAGTCACATAACTGGAAACTGGAACGAAATAGTAGAGCCTAATTGCTACTGCCATATCAAGAGAATTTAATATTCCCATCACAACACATTACTTATGCATGTCGCATTCAGATCTAAGCCTATTTTTTAAAGCATAACTTCCAAATGAGTGGGATGAGTTTAATGTACGAAAAACAATGGAAGGGACTGGGTCGTTGGTATTCAGGAGGATTAGAGAGGAATAGATTTCGTACACTCAAGCTAATTTTAATATTCTTGGGGAACTGGAGTGGTCTATAACAGTAGTATTTAGATTTCACATGAATTCGTTCAAGTTATTACTCAAAATAAACATAGCCTTTCATTTAATTAATATAATCGTTAAATTACTTCGGCATAAAGACTCTGTTGTAAAACTGAGTGAGCAAAAACCATGAAACGTTCTTCAAATAAGACACACTTGTAAGGAAGGAGCATAATAACATCATATTACACACAATTCATAGCCCTAATTAAATACAACCTTTCAAAGTCCTGTCTCGAGTGAGTGCAATTTAAAGGAGAGGAAGTAGAGGGAAGGGACATATGTATGTATGCGGCATACACCAGAAAAATTATTAGCTCAGAAGAAGATTCGCAGTTGACGATTACCACTCTCTTATTATTCTATTCAAGGTTCAGGAAAATTTCCAGCCTTTTCGTCTCACTGCATAGATACATAGGAGCCAAGTTGAAAAAACCATCCGTGGCACTACAGTACAGAGTCAATAAGGGGCGAAGTGATACACTCAAATGTAATATGTATGTATATGGGACAGAGTAATTTTTGTTAGGTATAAGCACGCATTTAATTTTTTTTTTAATTATGAAGAGTATTAATGACAATTTGAACTGTATTTTAATGGTAATTTAAATTGAGAGCTGACTAAAGGGTTCATATTGGATATCAAAAGTTTGAACGACATCTATCGAATTGATGCTATAACAGCCCTCTGGAAAAGTTTTGTGTGACATCTGAAGACTGTCCCATCTATCGGAGATGTATTAGCATGTTTTTATGCGACCTATTTTATTTTCCTGAGGTCAGAAGGATGGACCCATCTCCAAAATCAACGGGCTTCTGACTGATTAGGCAATATGTCCTTGTACAAAATTTGAATTGTCTGGTGACATTGGTTCTGCAATTGTCGTGATGACGAATAACCAGGTAATCAGACATCACGACATGCCCAATGACACTTCGTTTCACTTCGCCTCTAAAGCATGAGCCACATGTCAGTGGCTCATATGAATATCTGTCGTACATAAGTAGTAGAGAGAAACATGTAATTTTTCACCTCCTATCTCTTCCTCAATTATGACCTCATCTCTTACCGGAGGCAAGCAATGGATTGACGCTACTAAATGTTAATTCCCATAAAATCCGTGGAAGCATTTTATAAGACCAAAGCTCAGCGTTTATTATTGTATTATACTTCTCCATAGCTTTCCCTATTAGTACTGAATCTTCCTCAATCTAGGTTTTTATCATGTATAATAATTAGAGCTGAGACGCAAATTGAATTACAGGGACCCTCTCTTTTGGGTCTTACAGATTTGTGCATGCTTTGATGTCACTTGTTGCCACATCTATCCATAATGTAGATTCCAGGTGTGCTGTATGTTCAGTTTTGCAAGGAACTGTAAAAATTTGGGGACCGAAGAGAAGGCCCAATGAAATATTAACTATGTTCGTGTCTCGCGTTACGGAATTCCGAGGCCTCACAGAAGGAAAGTCAGAATACAGAATCTCGGGTTCTACAAAAGTTCACTGTAGTCATTGACTACATCTCAAGTAATTTGTCAAAGAATTTTGATTGAACAAGCAGCAACTTCTAGAAATTCTGACAAGATTCTGTAACCCAAGCCATAGGAAACCTGGAGATAGCGAGAGAGAGAGAGAGAGAGAGAACGCTGCCAAAAAATCAGAAGGCTTGACACCAACTAAATATAATGTGTACTGTACACACAGTAGAATGGGATTAAGTTACAGCAGAGTATTTCACAACTCAGGAGATAAGCAAGGAGACAATACATAATTATAGATATAACTAGACATACATTTAGGAGTAGTCATATCACTATTTTAAATCAAATGTAATTTTAGGAATCTCAAAATCTTGAAAGTATATCTAAGCATTGTGAGTCAAGTGAGAAACGAACGTCTATGACAAAACTGGATAGTCCCATTGAAATTCATAGTTTCAATGGAAGCGTCAGCAGTGTTTGCAAAATGGGTTTCTGGAATTAAACCCAGCAAAACTCCCTATTGTGCTCAAGTACTCCCGCTACATACATATATAATTATATATTTTTACATATCTATGCTTTTCAGCCTGACAGCTCCGGCAGGAGCGTAACTGGTTCTTCATCCTCATCAGCATTTCCTAGCCTAAGCTCAACTCATGCTTATCATGTGTGACACTCCCTTCTTAAATAAATTTGCAAAAATTCTTTTCCTCACCATCCGCACACAGACAGGCATAGCATGTAGGTATTCGAGTTCATTATAGACTTGCAATGACATTTTAAAAAAACTATCATATTATGAAAAGACGAGAGGCGTGCACATGAGGGTAAAACACATATCAACACTGCACACTCGAAGTTAAATACATGGAAAGAAACCTCTTTTTTTTAAACATAAATTAAAAGATCACCGTGAAGACTGGCTCTTGAGGTATTAAGTGTTGCTTGGACAAAAAGCGGAAAGAATTTTTGCTTTTATGTTACATTCTTGAGGGGCAAGGATCCTTCAGTCCGTCTGTTGGATATGAGAGGAGGGCAGTGAGCTACACTCATCTAATCGTCATATCCTGTCTCAAAGCTAGGTGGTAAGTTGACATAGCACAATAAAACCTTAAGATAATAGATAATTTACCAAATTCAACCCCTACCTTCAGACTACTCCTGAGCTATGTACAACATCCTCATCATGTTTTAAAAGAGGAAATTAAATAAATCACTCCTGGCATCAAGTACACCACAATGGTTTACCTCGGCCGTCATATCAGCCCTATACAGGTTTTTCTCACTCAACCTGCTGCACGAACTTAGGACGACTCGTACCCCGACATCGTACCGGTACTCCCAAATGGTATGTATTAGCACTCTCATCACACTCCCAATCAGGCATGATCTCCGAAGACTTGAGCACAAAAATCTTCATTAAACCAGGTGGGATGAATTTCAAGTGAGACTTCTGCCCTCCACAATAATGGCTCACTACAGTACCGCTTAGGAAATCCCCTGTGCTACCCCAAGTTAATGAATATGGAAGTCCATTGATAAATTGCCAAACCTCTTTACCATTGCATGACATTACGTGAAGCCGGGGAAGACAATTATAGTCGTAAATTCATGTCAACCTATTAAATCTAAAGGGGCTTCTCGGGCATTAACATGCAAGACAAATTAAAGCCAAGTGCGGCGTCTACAAATTCACAACTGGGTAAGTTCCAAGTCTGCTATTAATTAAAGACATTATTACTATTCGTATCATACACCCCAGAAACTTCTGCCTCTGGTTCGTGTCCACCACGACTGTGCTTACACACTCCAACTTGCTACTAACCACCACTCCAGGACCACTACTTACCTGCAATCAATTTTGTCATTTCAGCTTAATGAATACACCCAGGCTCTTTGCAAATGCAAAATGCAAAACCTCGACGCAAACAAATATCACCCATCCTCTGTGTACACTGCTATTTCTCTGGTATATAACCCCTACCTTAATTTTTTCCCCCTATAGGAATGGAAGCCTCCGAGCCCAAGAGTACTCAGGAAGGTATAAGGTACAAAAGCAAACAAATAGATACATCTACTACATCCATGGATACATGTGAGTGTTAAACTATACGACAAAAAGAACATATAGAAGGCTTTAAACTACTCGGTCGTAAAGTCTACCTCAATGCATAATTTGGACGTTCCTCGGGTTAGTACCACACCGAGAAGGCCCAATTCCCCAAAATGTCTATAATTACTGTTTTGAATTCCAGAGACAAGAGTTCACTAAATACATATAACATGGAGCTACCCTTTTTAAATATTGCTATTATCATTTGGATGCATATGGTGTAGTACTTATAGGCTTCCCCATGTTTCATGAGAAAGCCCAGTGAATAATTAAATAGAGAAAATTGCACTCCTTCATTTTTAAGATAGTCTTCTGCTCCCCCTCCGCCCCACCCTTCCACTAAATAAAAATCCTAGGAATTTATTTATTTTGGTCGAACCCCCGACTCGTTTAATAAGCATCCTGGGTTTGAGAGAATCATGGAATCAGTGAAGATTTTTTAATAATAGACTCTAATAAAATCCTACAAGTCATAAATTGAGTCCTGTAATTTAATTTTACGCAATACCCTCCGTTTCAAAATTAAATTCCCTGACTAAATATCCTTTGAAGAGCTGGAAACCATATACATTAGTGGTAGATTGTCCCAGGAGATAATTATTGTATTATCACAATTACTACACAAACAGTGGCTGTCCCTCAAGTTTTTTTTCTTGAAGTGGAGTTTAAACAATAGGACAGTTCTTTCCCCGAAAGTAGTAGTCAGAGTAATGTAATTGATGCTATCTAATCTCATACTGAAAGCTATCAATGTGTTTTGTAGGGTGCTCAAATTGGAATGATATACCTCCAGTAGCTGGGCTATGAAGTCAATATTAATATTAAAAAAATAACATTTTCGCTCTAGTTTCCCTTTACCATAATTCCATAAAATTTGGAGGTACGAATGAAGAGGGTCCAATGTGAGGGGTCCTGTCACTATACGTAATTACCTATATGTACGGGTATGTTAATACAGGAAAAGCAAGTTGATTGGAAAGAAAGTGAGTCCCTTATTAGAGTTAACATCGTTTCCTGTTCCATTTCTCCCTGTATGTAGCTCCTCAGAGGGAACTCGAGAGTTGACGGAAGGTGTCAAAGTGAAAATGGGAAGGAAAAGTCGGTAAAGTATATGCACTTAGGTGGATACACTACTCATATGTGTCCCTTTCTTTTGATTAATAATTCCTCTCCGTAAACGCATCGATCCATCGATTACACACAGAAATGTACGCATGCAATCGACAGCTACACTGCTTCATAGAACAAACATGACCGAGAGAACTGAAGGAAAGTGAGCTCAAATGGTAGGAGCCGAAGTTTATGCTTCTTCCCATTATTTCCCTATATTATCTCCTGCATTTACGAAACCTATTAGGCATACCATTTGAGTGCATTATGTACACGAAATGAACCCAGTAAGTAAACGAAGTAGTAAAAGTGAAGGCATAATTTCAGAAAACGATTATAAAAAGCGAAAGTTATATATCAGACGGCGTGTGTGTGTGTGTGTGTTGGACTTGACTTTTTTTTCTGGTTCATATATTTGAGCGTGTAGTGCCCGCGTGTGGGGCTTCAAAGCTGGATTGAACTCCTCCTGTCATAGGATTTACAGCGTTTACGTAAGCTGTGAAGCTTACATGAGAAGCACATATCTTAAACTAAATATTTATTTCACGATTGACTTTTGGTAAACTTTCCGCTCCCCTTTACACACCCCGCAGTACACTTTGTATATTTCCTGTATGACTGGGACTCATATGGACTGATAGATTGAGAGTTGCAGAGAAGTTTATATAAAAAGCTTCGCAAATTTTTACTTCAGCTCAGAGATTGTAAAATCCTACTCGGGGTCTGCTATCTCTTGCAAAAATTCTAAATATTATCTAATACAGAACCACCCCCCCCCCCCCAGAGTTTTTGCTCGTTTACAAAACATATCCTTTGCTCAATTGGGAAACATAGATGTGGATTCGGTTTCCAGACGCTCATGTGTTTACGTATGTACCTGTACAACGAAAACCTGGAACATTAAATTAATTTATAAAGTGCTTGCATCTAGTCTGGAAGTTGTAGACTTTATACATGACTGGGAGTCCTCTCTCTCAATATGTCTGCAGGACTTCCTCCCTACATAAACTTCCAATGGGTTAGTAGCTCGACATTCAATATTACATCACGAATTCCAAATATCGTACTAGTTATTGTAGAGCAAGGACAATCCTCATGATTACATATTTCTCAGTGGGCAATCATTATTTTTTTCCAAACTCCCTACCATAATATTAGCCATTTAGCCTTCCAAACACGATACACGATACTTTGGCACTTTCAAAGCTTTTTACACTTTTTTTTTTCTCAGCCCAAAACCACTGAACTTTCAGAAGGGAGTCTTTTTTATATTAAGGAAAACTTTACGTGAGACGCGGACAGTCAAGTTAGTATGTGCAGACACGCTCACATGCACTTGGGTTATTTCAAGAAATAAAATCTGGACCGCACCGTATGTTCAGGTTTAAACAGATGGGGATTTTTCCGCTCACCCATCAAAAGTTTTCAGGTAATTTAAAAGTCAATTTGGTCCCTGTAATGTGCACTCACGAGTTTGAGAGCACGAGGGAAATCAAAGAAAAGCAACTGACGAGAGTACATTAGGAATTCCCTCTGCTTAATTAAGCCTATAGCAGAGACTGGCTATTTACACAGAAATTAACACATTTCAAATCCCGTCTGTCTCCTTTACACTACTTGTAAGTCCGAATCTATAAATACCTAAGATACGTATCTCTCTCTCATGATATGATGTACTATACATCTTCCACAACCCTCTTCTCCTTGTCTGCAAAAAAAGAAGTACACATTGCCCTCTAATCGACCAGTTTAAGCGCATAGCCTCAAAAAAAAACATATCTTTGAGATGTGTACATCCCTAATCATAGAGACCTATAAACACACACACGGAGGAACAAGTTCTTTCAAATGTTATTCAAGATTTCAAAATTTACTTGTAAATTGTAAGCACACACATTCTTCAATACACTTCCACTACTGCACGCAGGCTTGTTGTTGATCCTCATCCCACGTTTTCTCAATTATTCCCCCAGCAGCTTAAGGAACTCAATAAGAACGGAACTAACCATTAAGTTTCATACATAAGTTAGAAAAGCATTAAGGAATAATTAACTTGGTTCAAATGTCCCTTGGCTACACACACACACCCAGCCTACCCCCCCCCCCCAAACAAATAGATGATGTTGGATATTTCAATGCAGCGAAAGGTTTTGGACACTGCGAATCCTGATGGTACCTCATAGTCCTACTCTATACGTCTGTACATCAAATAACCTGAAAAAAAAATGCACATGCTCTACCCAAAAATCAACATATGTCCCTCTAATTTGGTTTGTAAATTACAGAGCCAAATTATGACGTCCCTATTGCTTCCTGTTAATCAAAAGCTCCAAATAAATGGATAATTCTGTTTAGTAAAACCAAGTCAAGTTTTATTGAGCTACTAATTATCTCGGGATCTCCAAGAGGAGGCCTTCCTTCCCCGTTATAAGCGTCGTCATTACAGGGTAGTGCAGGAGGTGCTCTGTAATAAAAGTCGGCTTAATTTTTCCAAACTGACGGGGAGTTGTATTGGGTCTGCAAACACGGGGGAACTTTTTCCAAGTTCATTAGCCAAGAATAATAAATCCGGCATGAAGTAACTACGAGAAGGGTCCCATTAGCCATTTTATTTACCATATAAAGGTGAATTATTGTCCAAGTGGGTAAAAAAAGTCAGAGCGGTTAAAGTCAACTATTTGAAAGAAAAAAGATAATCCAGTGATAAACTGCGACCCCCTTTTTGAATGCGGAATGTGTCCGCTCGGCAATTTATTAGAGGCATTCGAACTCAAATTATACGAGGTAGTTGAGACTGAATTCCTAGAGAAATGAAGAGCTGTGAGGGGATATCAAACGAAATGAAGTCATTGAGCGTCACTAGTCTAGTATTCATGTATAAAATGAAAGTTGAGCGACGACAGGCTTAATAATCTGTGAGTCAGCTTTCGGCACAGTCTAATCCCAGTCTTTGTCAAAATACAGGAGACCACCAAAGTTGCTACAGTTTCCCTCCCACACCTCTCATCTATCAATTGAAACCCTCCTATAGTGTGCTATATAGGGAACATACCGTAAATAAATGGAGAGAGACTTGCAAATTTTTCAAATTTAACTTGCGAATCACTGTTTTGTTGCGAGTCAAAAAATGATAAATAGGCATATTTGCAATGCCTCCTCTCAGGATTACAGAGCATCATTGTAACTTGTCAAACTGTAAGTTCGAGACTCATAAGAGTACAGGAAACTTGAGGATGACAAAAGATAGTGACAGTTTTAGAACACATTACTCTCCTAGGACTAGTCTATTAAATGAAAACTCATTCTAACTTGCTCATTTTGAATCAATCTTGTTTCCTACCCTGTATAAAAACCTGTAAGACATCCTCAAGTCTGTCCCAAAGTAAGTATCTTCAGGAGAGGATTTTCGGAAAAATTCAAGACAGTCTGTCCTACTCGTGCTTAAAGATTTGCTAACTCCCTTACAAGGGATTTTTTTTCCTACCATTACAAAACCCAAAGACTGATGGTCACTTTCCGCTCAAAATCCCAAGTTTACATCAACTGGGAGTCGACTCTTTTGACGGTGAGGAATCATAACAACCTGGGTCTGAAACTATAATCCAAGTTTAATAATTACTTGATTGGGCCTATAAAAAGGTACCTGAAGTGAGCGGTGATATAAAAAGATAAGATCAAAACTTTTCTCTTGACGTCGTTGCCAATACTGTCGTCCCCTATGCTAATTCCTACATATTTATGGGCTTGTAAATGTGAAAAATCATATGAGCCTTGATATGTTCTTCTGCCGTTATCTCCTCAACTTGTATATGAGGTTCGCATACCGATGTACCCAGACAATAGTGTAACTACAAAACTTTTTCAAAGTGCTCACACAATAAATTCTTTTCTTCAACAAGGCAATACAATTTGAAAATGATTTACTCAGTTATTTCCACCACCTGAGATTCCAAGGGCTATTTGAAGTTGTTTATTTTTTCAATTCCGAGAGCCGCCGGCATGATAAATCTAATTCACAAATAATTACTACCTTTGATAATTCCTTGTACGCGTAATGAAAATAATTACACATGTAAAATCTTCACAATACAACCGGCCCCATTCCTATTGTGCATACTGTACAGTAACTTTATCATATCGAGATTTTAGTGAAAGGTTTGACGAAGGAACTTGAGACTCACAATGTTATTAGCAAATTACTTTGCAAAGTTGTTCATTTCCATCATTCAGACTGGGCGCATAACTCAAGCTTTAATTTGCTATGCCCTCCTCTTTTCAGTAAAACGTCATATGAGAAAATATTAGGTTAGATTCTAATGCGGAGGTAATATCAATTTTCATGTTTAATGTTTACACATACCCTATTTGATTCTAAGTTATGTTCTTGTGTAGCTTCATTTTCTCGTGCTGCTCGTCTGAAGTCAACACACCGGACAAAAAAAAATCCGTTTCGTGTTTCAGGTAATTTAGGACTTTATTGCTAATTTCCCCGGTTACTGTACAATACAGCACGAGGAGAGTCATGGCGTGCTATCGTATGTACGTGTATCTATACATTTGGAGTCATCTATAAATTAGTTGAGAGGACTCCGGGTCATTAATTTCAGGACACGCTGACCAAAGATTTGGAAGGTTGCATACATAAAATCAATATTTATTTTCCTGGTACAACTATTAGTGTCTGGTTTCATAATCCCTTGATGCAGGACACATAAGATGGATCCATTTGAGGTGTTCGGAATGGAATATACTCTACAATACAATTTGTGGCCGAATACTGTATATCCGTTGAAAAAATATTTTTAAAAAATTGAATTTGTATTACAATATAATTTGTAACTGTTCAGTGCCGGGACTCAAAATCAAACCATACATTGAGCCAAATTATAAGTGGAGGCACCACTACTGCATTTTACAGTGTGAAATCTCCTGAAGAGCATAATGTATTATTCAAATCTCAAATATTGATGAAAATTCTTGAGCGGGAATCCCTATCTCAGGTATAATCATTGGTATGGATTTATACAAATTACGTGCACACAAAAATGCATGTCGATCTGTGCTAGCATATATTTCCAAGTAATTAAGTGCACATTGGAGTACGTTGGCGAGGGAAACAACGTGAGCATTCACATTGCCAAAGAAATCAAAGCAACTCAGTTTGCCTTCTGTGAAGAGCTCTAAAAATTGCCCAAACTTCAAATTAAGAAATTGTTTACTTGCATGGGAAAAGAAATTATGAGTGCAGTGAGATGAAATTCTCATCACGTTTCATATTTCATTCACGCTCACAAAATCCCAAACAGCACATAATTCCCTATAAAGTCCTTTTGGGTAATTGAAAGTGCCAGCACTCCTGGTAACTTTGTGCACACGGAGCATAATGAAATCATGAATCAGAAAATATTATTTATCAGGAATTTATTGTTTACTCGCCCACAATAGCTCATTTGGTCAGCGGCGAGAGACATGAGGGCTTACTTCATGTGAAATATTCTGCAGTGATACTCTGAATGGAATGCCATAACGATAGGCCACGTCATTTAACTTTTATATGGTCATAAAACATTTAAAAGCGTTAATGCTCCCTTTTGATACATAAATCACAATTTCCTCGAGCTGTCCATGAGTCCAGTCGTGAAAAGTTGGAAGGGCGAGGACAGTGAATGATTTCTCAATGAAAAGGAGGACCTCATGAGATACCTTCATACCACGGAATATACCGGTACATCGATTAGTTTTTGTTAAGTCAATACTTACACGGCAAGAAAGCTCTCGTCGAATTCCTACTTTCCGGAATCCCACAAAATTCTAATAGCAAGCTCTGTCTCAAATCTTTCCCGACCCATATCCTCAGCCAGGCCATAGACTCTTTTTATTCCTGCATGTTTAACCCTACTCAAGGCTGAGTAACACATGCTGGAGAAATCAAAATAACTGATAGGAATCGTCCCCGTCCATGTTTACTTTTAGTGCACTGTAAATCCTCCAACTTGACATACAGTGTGACCGTCTACTCCCGTCTAATTGTACGCGTCCGGGTGAATAAACAGACGCAGAATTTAATTATTTCATTCAGAGAGGTCCCCTACAAATCCAAATCCCCCCCAATCCTATATTATTATGCTGGATCATCCGTGCTGGTAGTAAGCCGCCTTGGTAATTTGCTTCCCTCCATTGCTCACAATTAGCATCATCTTTTTTTTTTTAAGAATAGCCATTGATTCCGAATGTTTTGTCCCCACACGTTTTATTTACACGAAATATCAGGCGAGACAGCTAACTAAGCAAACTCATCAATCCACGAGACGACAGTCAGACTTTCTAGACAGCACAAGACTAAGCCGCACGATAATCGACAGAAAGAACGCAGCATGCTATTGAGAATATGACCCAGTAATGAAGGAATTTATTTTAGTAGTTTCAAGGATAGAACTTTGATTGTAATCGGGTCGGGACTCGACCTCTATCAACACTTATGGAAGAGTTACATGGCTTGACATACACAACAAGCCACGCAAAGTACTTAAAATGAAAGCCTGAACGATTTTTCTTGTACGAGAGTTTTTGTCAGCTGATCATAGTTCATCGTCAATTTCACTCAAGCCTGACGGTCTAATGAAATTACGAAATGCAATGAGGATGAATATTTGATCAATCAAAATCAAGAGCATTTTCTAGTTTCTCCCTTTTTTTTTTCATCAGCTTTTATCATCAGCAGGAGTAGTGTGCCATAAAAAAGATGAAATCTGACTGATCAATATTTACAATATTTTAATGATTGAATCGGTCAAATCAATTGTAAATAAATGGGGGGAGAAAAGTCTTGATAACAATTTAGTTCAAAATACGTTGACAATAAATCGAAAGTAGGACATGACAATCAAATGTTCCCAACCAACGCAAGTTACTCGAAAGAGTTATTGGAAATTGCAGGAATTGTAAATAATAAATAACTGGGTTGTAGGGAGAATATATACATACATGTATGCACGTTCTTGTTAAAAAAAAACTTATTTTAAGCTTACTTATCCACTAGAGAGGATTTCTGGCTCAAATCGATTATAAGCAAACCAATTTTATCCGTCAGGAAGGATAAACTTGAGGAAATATTACATGAAGAAACGAGTTTCTTTGAAAGGGGTGAGGAAATGGCGGGAAATATTATTTTAAAATTCAATATTATAGAAACAAAACATTTCCAAACTGAAACTAAACGATTTCACTTGGAGAAGGAAAAATCCTGGTGAAAGGCTCCGGGCCTCTTAAACCTACACATATATCTATAATATATATATATGGACAGGGAGAGAGAAATAGCACAATACCTGAACTGAAAGTTCCGGGCATCACCGGGTGCGGAAAAAGTAGTTCTTCCCGTTGGTAGTGAGTGCGAAAGGAAACTGCGGCCAAGAGCCGTGGAAGTTTTCTCATTGGGAACTCAATTGGAATAAATTATTACACCATTGTCAAAAGTCCTTTTGCACAAGATTCCAGACTTTTTCCAAGAAAAAAACATGAGGATTCCACTATATTTTATTTTTACACTGATGTTATATCTACTCAATTGATTGTAAGTCAAAATGTCCTTACAAGTTGAATATAAGGGGGGAAACTCATCATGAGGGGAAAATAACTTTGGGATTTGTCCATGAATCCTTCAAATTTTATAATTTTCTGATGATTTTGAAAGTGGAGAGTGCTGCATAGCCCCGGCGAGGCTCTATGCACATGTTCCGAGGTTCACAGTCAAAACTTTTAAACTGACTTCACCTTAATAAAAAAAATCAAACTTGAGTATATGCACGTCACTGTAGCAGGAGAGAAAGAGGGACATACGTAACAATGGAATGGGAATGATTTGAAACAATGGTATTTGTAAATAGTATATATTGATAAGAAAAAATACTTCCAAGTTGACACACGAAGCGGTTGTGTGAGAATATTCCTTTTTTGAAATGTTACGTCGTTGGAATGGAAGGTTGACGATTAGTTACTGTGAATGCTTGTACGTTTACACCTGATGATCCACTGACGATGAGGACGAGTGAATGGAGCCAGGAGGAACAACAAGAGACGAAGCAGCCGTCGTCGTTCCTGCCTTGTCTCATAGACCCACGAGTTAGGCAAATGAGAACCACTGAACGAAATATACGAATAAAAATGTAGGGGCACGAAACCAACAGGAATCGAGCCTCCCACCTGTAGTAAATAACTCTGTGAAGCCAAGAGGCAGCGTAACTCACCTGTTAGTTATTCTTCCCAGCATTTTACTTTTACTCAGAGGCTCTCCGGCTTCTATATACCATTAGCATTTATAATATGCACACATTTTTTTCCTCAACTACCTCCTCTCTGTATAGACATATAGAGTCAAATCATATGCACCCCCAGGTCTCTGTACTCTCTACAGTATACCTTCATAGATTAAAGGGAAGATATATAGATACCTTTCTAGTAGTATTAAATCGAGTATCATCAAGCTGTTATTTTCCCTTAGAGTAGAAAAAAATGTACATATTCCCCCTCTCTGCCTCTTCACCATATGTCCATGTGGACGGTGGAGTCTTCTCCATTCCCCATCAAAAAATACTGCCCCATCTAAACATTTATGACATAAACCGTGGAGTCATCCCAACATCAACTGCTCACTTGGTTTCTGTTCATGTCCTCCCAAACTGTCCGACAGAAGTGGAGGGCTCAGGTCCTCAGTAAGACCTTATTGTTATAATCGTAGGTCGAGTTAATCCAATACACCGCTTAATTTTAATTCTCAACTTGTCAGCTCTATAGTCACACACTATTAATTGATCATTTTTTCGTTCCTTTTAAACTCTCACAAGACATTGTTTCTAAATCACGATTTCTTTCCAACTAAACCCTCTCTGTTTTTTTATTGAGATTGGGGATTGGACAGAGAAAATGCAGGGATTTTAAAGTTTAAAAGTCTTGGATGCAATGATATGAAACTGTTTATTGAAAATAATAAACCTCGTCAGGCTCTGTTCTCATAAGCAAATAGAAAAACAAAAAAAGTAGCCCCTCGTAATTATTAAAAACTTGAAGGTTTTAGTGCACTATTTACAACTCGGCCTGCCAATCCCAAAACTACCTTGCCTATTAATTATGCATTGCCGTCATTCATGTCAAAGTTTACTTTATGCGTCATTGAACTCCCCCTCCATCCTGTGAGAAAACTTAATGCGTCTCCAAAGTAACTTTGTGACTCCTCTGAGTACTGAACATGGAAAAGGCTTCTCCAGGCAGGGACTGGGCTATAGTACGAAAATGTAAACAGTTATTCGGCGACTGAGTCGTCTTCCATTCCATTCACCGTACTCTGTGAAGACCATGGGAAAGAAAGTGGCTCAAGTTTAGTGGCTTACAGTTATGCTTCCTTACGGTAGCATATAGTAGTTATTACACTCCAGGCAATCAATACATTATGAAACCAAGGAGTATTTGACCTGACATTAATAGTAATGAGCTATTATTTGGCTGCCAAATTATTCAGTATGAAATTTCAACTTTTATGAAGGTTTGTTTCCATTAAGTCTATGAGCAGAGAGGGGTCGATAAAAATACCAAGGCATTTTGGACATTTTCAATTTTTGCTCTGTGAGCTGTGATAACATTTTTGGGCAACTCCCGGCGAATTCAGAATTTTTTCCTAGTGCCCAACCTATGGATGTCGTTTTTCTGTGAAAAAGTATTCCAATAAATTTTTGGCTACTTTAAAAAACTTGCTGAAATTCTTGAAATTATTTATACTAATTACTAGGAATATAATTCTGGGGATTTTGTAGATTTTACAAAATTATTCGAAGATTGAAGAAATGGCCGAAATGTATTTATTTGATTAAAAATGATAAATGGGAAAATTTTTGGGATAACGAGGAATTTTATGATTTGACATATTCACGGCACTTTTGACTGGGGAGGCAGATGACCGTGATCATTTTCAAATGGCTAACCCTGCCTATGAGATTGAAGGGTGTGATGAAGTATAGGGAAAGAACCATTTTAGTAAAGAAATGCAAATGGAGACTGAGCTGCGAGGGAAATAATGTGTATTTAGTTACTCATGTTGTATACTTTTAGTTGCAGAATAATAAATTATACACCATGGAAAGTGACATGAAACCATTTGATTAATGCTTGGTTCTAATAAAGGCCATGATCTAGATCCTTCCTGCATGTACATACTACAAGTGCATGCGTGAACATTTTCTGAATTGTTTCAACAGTAAAATTAAAGTCATCAAAAGTATTTCAAAGACCCTTGAAGTTTTATCCCATTCATACTTGCTGCTCCTCCTTTTCCCAAATGAAAGAAGTTTCTTCTTAAAATAAACCAAATCTTGCGGTGATTCAAAAGTCACTCAGGCCATTTCAATATGAGAAGCAGCTCCACTTTCAAGCCCGAATCAAGGGAAGCATCTCTTGTTCAGTGTTCAACGAAACATTTTCTATCTCACAAGAAATAGTACTCCTTCGGGATTAATCTCTCACCACGTTGTTTGCTTTTTCACTCGTTCTCATCTGTATGTACATGTAACGTGGACGTAACTTTTGCTCCCCAGTCAGGTCCTTACTAACAATAAGTAAAAAGTATATGTTTGGCCTCATAGCACCTATTTTGCGTGTATGAATATTTTAAGCAAAGGTTTATTCAGTGTGACTAACGCAACTTCACATCCGCATTAAGATAAAAATTCATACCTCTCATGAGGATGAGGTGTAATTACTCGTACCCCCTTTGCTGTAATTCCAATCAGCACGTTTAGTATCTGCGAACGGCATGGTTAATAAGCACCATAACTAAATAAGATATGATTTTTAATTTAAGTTTAATCCACTTAATCTTGAGATATGAGGCTTTTTTTTTTGCTCCTGAGCTTTATCGATTTCATGGGTAGCTAGTCGGTTCGGTATGTAAATTATTTAAAATAATTTCAAATGAAAAATTATTTCTGTAATTACTATCTGCCGTCAGAGGGAACGTTTTGAGGATATTTATCTTTTAATTGTAAAATGGAATTACTTCACAATGAATCCAGCTTGAACTTTGAATGCTATTGCAGTGTGAATGAATTTTATTAGGGTGGAATATATTCTGAAGAATAAGCTGGAAGATGATCCCTACAGCAGGATATACATAGCTACATTTAAAATTGTGACTCTTGTGTCAGTTCTTTGGCTTGGATTCCGACTTGAAAAGCAGCGTTTTGTTCAATGTGGTCATGTCTTTGCACTCCAACTTTCTTGTTTCTAAGTAATTATTAGAGATGATCGACAGACGAGCCGGTATTTAGTAAGTCAGAGCTCTTAAATTATTGTGAACAGTTTATAGTTTTAAAAAATTTAAGGTTTTGTGGAAGTAATGTTTTGAGCGTTATTTCATCTTTCCCAATTATACCTCTATGTTGACACTTTGCTATAAAGAAGGCAGGAGTTTAAGGGTAAACTTGAAAAAGCACGTTGTTGCCACTGTAATTGTGCAATTAAATCTAGCCAGGAGACCATATCATAAAGATTGTATACGATAGTGGTCATCACTTACGGTACACAGATTAAAGACATTTAATTATACACATTACAAGTTACCATCATTGTTTCCTCAGTTTCTTTGCTGTGCTTAGCTCCGACTACCGTATCAGATGGCAAGACAGCAATACTTGACGGTTTGAGTGAGGACGTCGTTGGAACCAAGATGTACCCCTTGTTGGAACTCACAAGAATTATTCTACTTTTTCGCTGCACACTCGCCGCATACAAGCACATGTAATTTACTCATAAAGATGCATGCAATTTAAGCGGATGATTTTAGGAATTACTATGTGGAAGCGTCGAACGTGCTGCTGCAGACTGCTAGCTTTAATTACTATAAAAATACGGCTGTTTGTTCTCAGCGGTTTTCTTGTTCGGCAAAAGTTTGAATAATTCCTGACGTCGAGAATAAAATGTCGACAGTATCGCAGCCTTTTATCACATTAATTTAATCACGCATTTGCCACGGTAATTGCAGCAAAAGGTCATACGTACATACAATCGTAAAATATTAGCATTCCAAACTGTCAGGGGAAATCATAGTAAAAATTTCAACTTCCTCTACATCAAAACATAGGAAGGGGGAAATATTTAGAAAATCAATTCATATAACAGGCAAAGATCAGAAATTATATAAGGTTCAAAATGTTGTTGTTGATAATGCTAACAGAATTGATTTGTACACAGACAAGCTGTCCTTCCTGTCTTCGAGTTTCAACTTCCTCACTCCTTCCAATTCCAATGTGCAGAAGTTCGTAAAACCAGTTATGCAGTCAGCTAAACATTCTATATCACTTGAGAAAAATGCTGAGTACGCTGACAATGAGAATGAAAAGTGCTAGAATTAAATTGGAGATGATTACAGGGTAATCTTTGCGCATTATTGTTAGCATAATCAGAGGGGAAATAATAATGATAGGAAATAAGCATTGATTCCATAGTTTGATTTTATTGAATCCTATAATAGAGCATACTTGTAATACATACATCAGAAATAAGAACTCGCACGCGGTTTTAAGTACATGTTTTTTCCAAGTATCCTTTGTGTATACCTAGTGTATGAATTGTATATCACAGAATCAAGTTTATCTTGATTTTACGTTACTTATGGAAACCAACCACAGAAATGCAACTAACAAAAGTTGAACTAGTTGTTATACAGCTACACTAGGCTTGTAAGTACGTATGTATCTCAGTATATTTAGAACCCGCATTCCAAACTAGAAATCTTGAACACACGGAAGAGTCCTATGGAAACGTATTGTAGAGGCATGTTCTTTCAGCATTATTTTAATGTAGGCTCCTACGAAACTTTTAGCGTGTTTCATATTGTAACACTCTCTAAAGGCATAGGTCATTCCTCAAGTTAGCACTGATCGTCAAGCACCAATAAAAATATCGCGCGCTTTGACTAACATTAATGAACTAAAAATAACCAGCCTAATTAAAACTATAACTTGTTCATCTGCTATCTCAGCTCAGGTCAGGTTGTTCAAATGTTGAAATGACTTTAAAATATGTACCAAATACGCATAATCACAGGTAACAATAAAAATTACACTACTGTAGAATGAGTACTTATGAGTGCAGTAATCGATCCGCACAAAGCATTAAGCTAACAATTAACGTTAAGTTTATTTCTCACATAACCAAGGCAAAGCTCGAAGAAGCTCATGATTTGGTTTGCCACAAAGTTACTTATACACATCGACAGTGTCAACCGTCAATACAAAATTGAAAACAAACATAGCTGATGTAAACTATGGATATTATAGATATATAGTAGCTAATTACTTTTTCGACATTAATATTTTTACAGATGCCACGAAGAAGGCTTACCATGGTTAAATTAGCATAAAACACAAATTAACTTACAATCAGGTATTAAGCTCATACTATTACAAACTGTCGATCAAAACTCTTACAATTATTTGAGATAGTTGCAAGCAATGGCTGTAAAATATTCTGCATTCCTGTCACATTGAGTTAAAGATGGCACATACGCACACTAAATGGTCAAGAATATGGCATATCTGAATGTGTCCTGTGCATTTGCACACTACATATGTGAAAATTTTTGCTGTGTGTGAATACAAAATTGCCACATGACTTTGACACAGATTAACTAACTGCACTTATTTACTATTTAATCGTGTTGATTCTTACAGCTTACTTATCCGAGTGATAATGCTTAACTCTCTTAAGCTAATATAAATTATTTGACATAGCATGACCAACCTGTTTACTTTAACCTCGTGTTACTTCCTTTCACTTGCTGTCGTTGTATTGTTACATTTCACCCTAAACGTGTATAACAATAATAAAACGAATCTTCTTCTTGCACAGAAATACTTACACTATATAGGTTAAATGCATTATTTAATTTATCATGTTCGAGAGACCAATTAAATGGAGCAGTGTTCATATAGAATGCATCATCCTACCCCTAAGCAACAATATCTGTAACTCTAAATTATAGACACTGCAAGATATTACTTACAATAATAATTGTTGACCCTCTCAAAATCATTGCATTTTCGTATAGGTATAATTATACAGTATTCTTTGGAATGTTACAATTGAATTGCTAGATAATATGTTCCCTCCACGTTACGATCCATGCTGTTGTAGCTAACAGCATGTTCACATCAGACAAAACTTTGATAATGCTTGTTACAACTGGACAGAATAAAGCTCTAAACTGACAGTTACAATGCGTACTGTGTACTATAAATATAATTACCTAAGTACATACAAGAGCTAATGCTATTTAGGAAGTCACTTCCTTTTACCAACACAACTTTTAATCACAAGAAACACGGATAGACAAAATACGCTTTATATTACAACCATTTTGTAAAACATCTAAATCACTTGATGTTTTCACAACATCACAATTTCAATTACACTTAAGCTCCAATAATTTGCTTAACCATGCATAATCAACATTAAAGGGCTGCAAAATCCGGAGGATAAATAATAATGTACTGTACCTGTTGGTACGGAGGATTAACAATAATTATAAATAATTTGCCCATATCAAATTGTAATAACCAGTAAAGAATGCTGAAAGTTTCTTCAAACTGCTTTCCAGCTGATTTAAAAAAGTTTTACAAATTAGGACGAATAGTTCATTCCCTGCAAATAGACTGACATTGCATCTACTTAGTTCAGTGTTGCACATTGTGGTACAACAAATCAAGAAATAATACAAAAAATTCAAAACAGTTTTCCAACATACTGGCTTGTAATTATATGCTTTCGATTATTTTAGTTTGTACCAACAGATATCTTTATTTCTGAATGTGCCTGACTGATAATGAGTTTTCATCAATAGCCAAGGCATTTTCGCTGAACCCGTCTACGTTACTTGGTGTAGTAGCCTTGTAACATGGCCCACGTTGTAAAATGGACCGAGTCAATGAATTCATTTAAATTTTGCTATAAAAACTATTTCATTCCTTAGCTCAGAGGTCGCTCTTATGTTTTAGGAACAGAACACAAGGAACATGTAGTCTGAGAATCTGAATATTTCTTTCAAGGATGTTTCGCTTTACATTAGGGCTTAGGGTTCAGGATCAAGTGTTGAACGGATAAAAATAATTCCAAATGTTCATGGGCGCGCCGTGATTCAGTGTGCCCTATCTATGAAGTAAGATTTTGTAGATGTAATAGTGCTGCTAGCAATAAACTTATTATTCTGTATAGAGTTTATGTCTTTTCCCCGTCGACGTTGAATGCTGCTAAAAATACATACATATTCAAAATAACCAACATTTCTTACCGCTTTCAACCTGTAAAGTATTTGCACTTATTACAGACCATCAATTCACACTGAAGTTTAGAATTATCTACATATTCTCTGATGCAGTTTTTCTAACACTTACAACTTCAAGCTTCAGATCTGGCTACAGTAGAGATAGAGAACATCTTTCTAAGTACCTTTTTAAAAGGAAACCTGTAGTCACAGCCATTAGCGAGTTTTGTATTTCTTGGCTCGAAAACTACCACCGTGAATGCTACCTCCATTTTGAGAGTAGTTCATCAAAGCCAATCCGAAAATAATGAGGAGAGTTCCTAGCCACCATAGTAAACTGACTGACTCTCCAAAAATAAGCTGACCCACGAGAGCCTACAAAGCAAAGCAAGGAAATCACAAAGTTAATTTCAACTCAATGGTATTTCACATCATCTAGGTGAATATCTATTTCTCAATTCATTCTTCCAAAATGTCAATCTGTTGTCTCATATGAAACTAATGTCTTCCCAAGAGCTTCTTTCTCCACTTACTTTGTTTATAAAGCACTAGAGCTGCCAAATTTTTAATTAGCTGTCAAAAACTTTATTTTACACTTACGCACCAGATAAAATATTTCCAAACATGCCACTGCAAAAGCATCTACCTTCTTCAATAATCTTTTCAAACGTCATCCAATATTCAAGAATAAGACACCACATAATACTACACAACTTAACAAAGACATGAAGATTTCAATCGTTTAATAAAATATAAATAAAAAAATCAATAATGGTTGCATACAGAGTTGAAATTAATTGTAAAAACAAATGTAACTTCAAGGGACCCACTCACTTCATTGATCTGCACTCTTATTACACTTTTCTCTTATTTACTCTTATTCAGAGTTAGGGGAAAAATTAAAGCAAAACAGATTGCATAAACCGGAAAGTTCACACAGCACTACAGGTAGTAATCAAATATTTGGAGTAAATGCAGTAATTATACTTACGGAAGAAAAGAAATTGGCTGCCGTGTTGGTTACGGTAGCTTCCAAAGATGTTTTACAATTGCGAAGAGCTTTAACAAACGTTGTCCACATGACAGCATTCATTGCAATCATCATGATAAACGCCAAAATTTGCAGGTAGATTGCAGCCTGTTAATGATCACATGTTACGATTAATTAATGAGTATCATCAATTCCAACAAGCATCCGTCTACAAAAATATGCAACTCAATTATATCATGAATATGCTAAATGCATTACGCAACATTCATCTATGCTCAGAAAAAACGTACTTCCCTCAGATTTTCAAAGATTCTACCTGAATATGAGAGACATTTCTAACAATATGAAGCACATTAGAAAACAGCTGTGCCTTGAGATCAAAAAGATGTAACTTTTACCTCGCTACAAAACATGTAATTATGAGAGGGCAGGTAGCCACTGTACATTTCCGATAGCACCTCGCACATCCAAACTGTTTCACTTGATGTCATTGCGAATTTCCCGAATGTCCCTGCCAATGAAGCAAATACACCAGACGTCAAAGCCAATGTTAAGCCTCTTCTAGGTGACGGATCATCATTCTTCTCTTCTTCCACGTCACTCATTGTATTTCAGTTATAGATGCTCATTAGCGTCCTTATTCTTGAACTATTCCTATATCCACAAATAAATTATAATAATAATTATTGTATGAACAAATTATCGCTAAAAACGATAAACAAACATCAATTTTGAACTCTTTCTTCGCGAGCATAAAAATGTTGCGATAATACTATACGTGACCGACCTTGTTAGGTCATATTTTCTCCTATGGGTCATGCAAGAATCTTTTCGATCATATCATGTCATATGTATACAATGAATTTAACACAGCACATATCTACCCGTAGCCCCGGACATTACCACTCACAATCAGCACAACAACGAACTTCGCAGCAGCGGATGCAAATCTCGTCAATATTATAAATTCATTCAATTATTATTCAATACATTTCCTACTTATTACTGCAACCAGTCAAACAAGTAAGTAGCATGCTCAAGCTGTACTGGTGCAAGCTACTGATCATAGACACTGCATTGGAATAAATGCAAAATGCAACGGAAGCGTAACGACATGCTCCAACACTTCGAATTAGCTTTCTCTTTTAAATGTGCGGATCAACTAATTAACTTTGTATGAGTGTTGAGTGAATATGCATGCAATAATGACTCTGAGTGTGTGACACAACACTAAAACCACACACTCACCTCAAATGACACTTGGGCACTTCACACTACAATTCACGCGTATGCATTACTGACAATAAATCAAACATCAATTCCACACACACACACACTTCACACACACATACCACAATTATGGGAATGTGGTCCGGGATGAGAAGTGACCCGGGACGGGAGGATGATGATGAGGATGCTGCTGATGATGAAGATGTTGATGACGGTGTCCTGCAAAGGAAAACAAAATTAAAATGTAGGTCACTAAATGTAAACAAACTCGTTTACATTTGACTCGTCAATTCCTCACCCTTCCTCCCTTCATTATTTAAAAATGTCCCATTTCCTAAAAATAACAAAATGCAAAACCACTACCTTACGTTCCTTACCTGAAGTCCCTGGACCCCTCCAGGGGTATAAATAGGTCAGTCTTTACAGCAAGTTCCGGCAGACTTGAATAAAGTCTTCTTCCGAGAGCTGCTCACTGGAGAACCTTCCGAAGGAAACTACTGGATTTGATTCCGTGGTTTTACCGCTGGAAATACCTATCCTTACTAAAAAGGCCCTGCTTTACGTCCAACCCATTTTCAGGCCCTTCTTCGTCGGCGGTTTCCAAAATCGTCAAGACTGGAAGAATTAGAACATAATGTTTTGTCATTTTTTCTGAACTTGAACTCTACTTAATTTTTAAAGTATTAGTTTGAAAAGTATTTCAAATTTTGCATTTTACCATTTCCGGATTCTTCCTGGCTTTGTGTGTTAACAATTATTATTGTTTATGTAAATTTTGTTTTGTTTATTTTGCGAAGATTCAATTTTTAGAGTGACATTGGGTCAAATCAAACCTCGCCCTGTAACATATCCCAAAATTGGACACCCTAGATCTCCTACCTTAAAAAATATTTGTGAGAGTGGGATCCTTATAATTATACCTTAAAACATTAAAGTAAATACCGGGTACCACCCCATTATTTTTGAAGCTCAATAAATTAATTATACACGCTTGAATAGAGTGGTTAATTACCCTATTTAGGCTAGCACCCTCACAATCTAAGGTGAGGTTTTGATCTAGTAAATAATTTTATTTTCAATTAAGGGTTTTCCAATATCTCAATTTAAAATTTATAGTAAGTGGGTGAATTGCAGTACGGACAAATTATTATAATATTGTAATAATTATTAAAGAACAAGCTGCGCATAATATTTGGATATTTTGTTTCACTGTGCACATCAGGCGTGAATAGTTCGTGCGATCTCGCCTTTATTGGTGCTGGAGACCTCATCAAAATTTAGTCTTAAATACTCGGTAAAACGGAAACTCTGTTGTCAGCCAGTTACTGCATTCCCGGTGTTACAATAGTCTTGTTTAATTGACATTGGAAAATCCTTCATTTGGTATGTAATTTGTGAAATTTTAAATGAAGCGTTCTTTTGACCTGATCTTTTTTTTCGACGCAAGATTTCCTGCGTGAATTAAGACTAGTACCACAAAATGCGCTACTCTTAGCGAATTGTTCCAACGAGACTAATCTCAAACTAAATTTAATTTTTTATATGTTTTAATTGGAGAATCACCACGTTCTCAAGTAGTCTTTCGGTAACGAAATATATGAAATGAGAAATATAGGAGAGGTACGGGAAGGATTGAGCAATGTTGTCAATGAGATGTACGCTAACTTCAAATGAAGGATAATTTCCATTTGTCGTACGAGGAAGACAATTTGCTGTTAAATTAAGATTCTCCGTGTCCATAAACAAGTCGCAGTGCCTAAGTTTGAGTAAAGTAGGCATTTGGTCATCAAAACCTGTTTTTACTCACATGGTAATAATATATTAACTTCATGTAGCATTTTCTAGAACCACCTCTCAAGATCATGTGAAAGTATTTGTTGACAAAAATGAGGATCAAGAAGACCTACGGAGTGAAGGGAATGGAATATGGAATATACCAAAGCTGGGCAAAATAATTGCCTATCCTAAATCATACATACATTTTATAGTTTTCAAAGAGCATACATTTTGCATACATAAATTTTTCCAGAAATTTAATCATACATATATGCATATAAATAAATTTATGCATAAATATATATACACGTGCCTATAAACGTGTATGTTGAACGTTATGAACCTTTATAAAACTAAATAAAATTTATGATGGTTAATACCCAACACGGACAGCAACTTCTGTGTTGACATAAATGTGGTGACATGCATATGCAAACATAAATGCACAGCATTGACATATAAATAGTGCAGCCAATGAAATGAAGAAGAAACATGTGGGTAAAAACATGGTTATTTTTAGCAGGCCTGGAGTTTGAATGAAGAAGGTTCCAGCACATAATATACATAATTACTTTGTCAAGTTTTTCCTGCACAACATTTAGTAACTTGCATATGTCACGACTTGTGCTGACACAAGGCTCACATATCTATGTGAGAACTTGTGCAAGCCACCTCCCACTTATATCAGTGTACGTACGAACGCACAGCATTTCTGTGTCAAACATATGCAAGTCAGCACAGATTTCGTGCTGTCCGTGTTGGGTATAAGTTTAAAAATATTAATTTCTAGTGTCGTAGGTTTCAGTCAAAACGTCTAGAAATCGTTTGCATTGCAGCAGGAAATAACAAATGCGAATACACCAATAGCCACAGACAGACCATGCCAAGAAAATACAGATGGAGTTCGCTGAGCATACACGGTGCATACATACCTAAATCTCCCGGCCTTTTATACATACATACATACTCGTACATACAGTATTCATACCATACATATATCATTCATTTGTTTAGTAGAAACTTGCAGCCTACATATATTGCATACAAATATTCGGAAAATATGCGAACATACATAAAAAACTGCATATATTTATGCATAAATATAGGATATGTGCCCACCTTTGGAATATACACATTTAATTTGTGTACCCCGAAATATTGTAATTTATTATGGTCTATCATTTTACCGTACGTTGGTCTACACTTTGACTAGCTTTGCACAACCAGCTATTGCGTGCAACTATTTAGGGAGCGTCCATAAATGATGTCATGCCATATATCAGTGGGTCCTTTCATAATTTTCTGACGCTGGAATGATACAGTCAGTGGGTCTAACAAGTTCATTGTGACATCATCAACGATTAAATGAAATAGGAGGTACAAGGAACCATGCGACATCTGCTGCTCAAATAATTACTTTATCACGCCGCCAAAGAGTGATACCAGGGAAAACATATATCTCGAGGAAAATCTCAATTGGGAGGGATTGTATTTAGCTTACAGGAATTTTTAAATTTGATTTAAAATGGATTTAAAAATTGATCTTTTTTGGCAGGTATTTTCAAATTTATTGGCTTGTTACAGGGAAAGTTACGCAAACAAGGGTGTTTAGATTGGTTAACCTTATTTGGCAGGGGTTTGACGTCTTGTAGGGAAATTAATTTTGCTAACAAGGATTTTGAAAATCGATGACCTTTATTCAGCAGGGATTCTTGAAATCGTTGAGGACCTCCCTGCAGGGACATAAAATTCAGCAGTGACATTCAAAAATGATCTTTCAGGGAGACTAACAAAAATCCGACCCCTGATTTACAGAGGCTTCTTGCGATAAAGAATGTGCTGATTTTCGGACATTTTAACCACAAATGTTTGAGAACATACGTGGTTAATTTCTGTGCTTGGTGAGAGTGACGTCATTATGAGGGTGGGTCCATCACTAACGCCAGAAATGATGGCTTAATGACACTAGTATCAGTGGGTGGGATTTTTATGATTTTTACCATGACATCATTTATGGACGCTCTCTTACTCCTTCCTTATTTACATTTGCCATTATGAGCCAGCAATAGCTGTCTGTGCAGTGCTCGTTGTTACATTTTGGTAAAGCTGTCCAGCACAATTCATATTAAGTAACATGAATAATTTCAAATCAAAACGGACTGACAAACATTTGATCAGCTTAAACAGTTTAATACCCATTTGCACAATACCGTATTAAAGCAATTCTGAATTTTTTTGTCAACCGACTTACAGGCATCATAACTTAATTTAATTTAGTTGATGGACCCAAATTTGTGCTAATGATGCCAATATAAATTGGATGAATTTATTTTTGTTGACGATAGGTTATAAATCTCCATACCTGTTTTAATACGATTTTTTTAATGTAATTTATTATAGGCTAGAGACGGGGCAAATCACATAACTAAACCCCTTTCATGTTAAGATTATTTAGCTGTTTTTATGTAATAATTCTCTGTATAATTACTTTAAAAATTACAACGTTTAGTGTATTAGTATTTTGCATATAAAACATTGTTACATTCAAATTATTATTAGAGAGAAAGAAATAATTTTCACTAATACCACAATATTTGCCTTACGACACCGTGCATAATGATTTCTAACATTTTTTTACAGAAAAATATTTGTTTCAAACTTGGATATAAATATATTAATTGTACAATTGATGAAATGATATCCTATAAGATCCACGAATTGTGGTAATAACAATAACATCATTTATAAGCTGCTTAGATAAATTAAACCGTTGTCTAAATTGTTCAAAATGTTCACAAATAGTTCAAAAAAAATTATTGTTGCCGGACATCCCATCCGACTCGGTAAGTGGCCTTGCTTGATTCCTACTAAAATAATAAATAGATTTTTTATATTTCACTTGATAAGTACATTAAATATTTAATGTTTCATTTTGTTCATCTCCACTGATTCAGTACTAACTTGTTGATGTTTATCGAAATGTTTTTTAAAATTTGAAATAAATTTATTAAACATTATTTATTGCATTTTAATTATCTCAATTTTAATTTCACTTATCGAAAAAATTGGCCATGACTGCTTCATCTCTGCGTATTAGGAAATTATTACCTCGTAATATAAAGTAGGCAATCTGTAACGTATCTCGCTCAGTTAGGTTTTAGGTTAGTTTCTGTTAGGTCAATAATAGATAATAGTGCTCTTAGATTTTATTAGAAATAATTATTAGAAGTAATATATACGTGTAGACTTTACGTTTAAGTATAATAAGTGGAGTTGGGATATTCCTATTGCTGTTTACTGTGCTGTTGTAAACTGTATAATAGAATAGACCATCACCAAATTTTGCGACAGAATTTGCGAGAACTATCCAAATTTAGGTAAGCTGACAATGATTTCATGGCAATGATTGCGGAAACAACATTTAGGATATCGAATCACAGGGTTTCTTGAAAATCGTTTGTGAGACTATCTTGATTTCCCTACGTCCCGTGTGTGCATATATACATTTTTCTGTAGCATGAACTTGTCGGATCATTTGGCACAATCCTCCGGAGCCTGCAAATTGATTTTATTCTAGACTCAGATAACAAATTTTAAAACATATATATGATGCTGTTCCACTATATCAATTTTTCAACGGTTCCGTTAATATGATCCTGTAAATCATTGTTTCCGCAAACAGTAAAACAGCAATATTACATATGAACTAATTCCTATGCGTCTAATTCTCATTGAAAATCTTAGAAAGTGGAATATCAATTATCTTTGGGGAATACTTGACCAACTTTGGATAAAGGGTTTCAACGCACGTGTAAGCATCATTCCAAAATGCCTGCTTCACTAGACAAAAAAAATCCTGAAGACTCCAGCGCTACCTTCGCTAAATCAGATATTAGGACTAGCACTACTTCCAAGAAATCTGGAGAAGATGGACAACGGTCTAAGAAAAAGAGTTGTCGGAAGAAACAGGAAAAACCCAACAAAAACATATGTCAAGAATTAGATGCGAATGCAAAGCTGATAGATGTTAAAACAACTCGTTCTAAGTCTTTAAGGGGAACATCAAAAGGTGACAGTAAACAAGTTGAAAAAAGTTCATCGCTTCCATCTGCCAGAAGAGAAGCGGGAAAAGGTGGCAATAAAAGGGTAAACTCCAAGGGCGAAACCATGTTAGGTCAAGCTAAAAGACGAGCCTACTCCAAGAAGAAAAGGGACAAAATGAAGATGACTAAAAAAATCAGCAACCTTGTATTTGTTATGCCGAAGACAGACGATCCTGTGGCAAAAGCTCAAGCTGCATCGGAAAAGAAAGTTTCCAAGTTGGTACGTTATATGAAAAAGTACTGGAAGACTCATGTTGACAAAAAATATTACCCAGTCAAAGTTGACTTCCGTATGCCGGATCGCATGACTCATCAAAGGTCAAATAATTGGTGGCTTCTCAAAAGAGCCCGGCAAAAGACTTTAGACCACACAGGCTTTTTCAGTAATGTTCGTGAGCCGTACCATGATCTCGGGCCACCGGAATTGGATTCTGCAATGCTTATTTTTAAAAATATGCATGACGACCTCCTCGCAGATGTAAGTTTTTTTTTTAGTTTCAAGCAGTTTTCCTCCTCCCTTTGTAGTAATTGTGCAATTATCTTATTCATTGATTTCAATCATGTTTTATTGTTTGTATTTATAGCCAACAAAATGGGTACAAGACCGCCAGCTCAAAGATGAACTAATACGGGTATGGTCCCAATTTTATTCTCGTTAATTATTTAGTAGGGGGAGACACAATCATATACCAATCATGTGCGCAAGCGAAGTTGCGTTTTTATAAATGGACATCGTCGGGGGTTAAATGTCGAGATAGTTAAAACAAACTAATAGCTCCAAATTTATGACTGGATTTAACTAATTTGAGCAATTTTGATTGGATTATTTTCAGAAATGTAATGCTCCACTAGTTCGACTTCCTCGCGCAAGAGTACGACGTCCTGTTTTTAATAAAGGCAGGGTTAAAATTGGTGCTGGAGGAATGATGGACATAAACAAATATGTGCAGCAAGGCTATGCCTTTCAAAATGGTGCCGTCTTAGAAAAAATCTTATATCTTAAACAAAACACTTGTTCTAAACCGTCAACAAGTGTTGCGTCGGTTATACTCATTTTTCTCGCTATTTTTTCGCAGCAATTAGAGGCGACCGTACGTACACACAAACTCTGGACATGCACATGGATCTAAAGGAAAACGATGCTGCAGATCTAGCATCCGCTTTTGGTTTTGTTCCTCGCAAACCTGCAGACACCGGAGCTGGTGACTCAAAACATGATCATGCGGCAAAGGTGGTGAAAAGCTCTGAGGATACTGAGGAAGGGGAATTCTTGGAACTGCAACTGCGGTCCCTTCAGGATGATCGGAAAGGATCGCACCTGGATGATCGGTACGGCAATGAAACTACATTCGGAATAATATACGCCTCATTGTGATCAAGATATATTTATGTAGACCATTGCATATTTTGAATTACAGCATCAATCAAAGAGTTCTGGCAAGTTTTGAGAATATGATGAGAGCAATTTATATTCTTATCAAGTCTATGATAAACTTGAAAACATCTCAGTTGAAGTCACCTGTAAGTATTGCTATTAAAAATACTTACGGATGTAAGATATCTGCAGTCAATGTAGTGAAAGACAAGAATGGTATTATGTACCATTATGTATTTTTATATTAGTAATTTATCGAATAAAAGTAAACTAAGAGGATGAAATAACATTGAATCTTTCAAGTACCCTTTACCAATGCGAGTTATGACATCCCTTCGTTCAATTGAGACACCAGACGAGAAAGTGAAGAAAAAACAGCCCATTAGTGCCTTGTCTTGCAAGTCCCTTAACTTGAACCCTTCAAAACAGGGAGATCAGGATCAGCAGAGAAGGTTCCCTGCACCCTTATTTTTAGTACCACAAGAACAAATTACTTTTTGTATAGTGGATCTAATGCAGAAAACATTGAGCAATAACCATACTAAAATAACGCTAGTGTTATTCGCGCATTAGTAGTTACAAAGTAGTTGAAACGGCGATAAAGTTATCTTTCAACAAGAGCTTACTACATATAAACTAAAACAAAATGTTTAGAATTATTCTTACATAATAGCTGAGAAACTATTTGTAAATATTTTAAAAATAATATAAAATATATGTAAAATGTATTGTACGCAGGGACGATGCTGAGGAAGAAGAGGCAAATGATGAGGATGAATATGGTGAGGATGAGGAAGAGGAGGAGAAATATATTTACGATGAAGATATTGAGCTGACGGATGTTGCCGAAAGTATTTTAAGTAATGGTGACCAAGATGAAGAAATGGAGGAGGAAGATGAAGAGGAGACAGAAGAGACAAGATCTCAAATGCTACTAAGGAAAGCCAAGGAAGAACGGCATTTGCCTATCGTAGCAATCAGAGACCCTGATAAGTAATCGAATGTTTTAGAGCTTGCCCATATATTCTATATGAAGCATTCATTAAAATGATTCCATATAAACGTTATATGTTAACATTTTATTCCAGAATTGCGTCCAGTATTGTTGAAACCATAAAGAAAACCCATTTAGAAAAGGATAATCGAGGGATGTCCCCAGAAGAGAAAATTATAAACGCTCAAGAATCTCCTGATATAGCATATTCACGAAGAAAATCAACTGTTGATAGGTGAGTTATTGACTAGTTCTTTCGTATCGTCGTATAATGTGTGCATTGCTATAACAATGGCGGAAAGAATCTTTACAACAAATGAACGGTGACGTGGAATTTATTATTACGAGTAGATCAAACTGCATCAACAGTTACAGTATTTTCAAACCTTTACAAAATATCGAGTTAGTTATCATTAAGTAACCCATTCTGCAGTTAAATGAATTAAGATTAGGGAGGTCACACAGATTTTGTCAGCCCGTTTGTTCGTACCGAACCACTCCGTTGTATTAATGATACAACAACACCCAAATTTACTTACGTTGTCAACTGAAACGTTTATTTGGTCACAGGCGAAAGCCTACATGACCTGAAGTAAAGAAAAAATACAAAATTGCCTAATATAAATACTTTGGGACAACCACTCACATTAAAACAGGCATCATGAAAAATCGACATATGATGTTCCAGAGATTTATATATGACTACTACTTGAATCATGATTCTAGATAGTTCCGAGCTATGGTCTTAGAGCAAAAGATAGTTTATTCTCTGTAATTGTAAATGGACTATAAACTGTTTTATTTCTTTAGATACAACAAATTATTTCATGGAGGCGAGACAGACAAGACCCCAATTTGGCAGAACATTACCTTAGACAACGTGTTTGTATCACAAGCAAAGCCGTATGTCCAGTACCTATAATATTCACTGAATTAATCATGTCATCAAAGACTATAAACTCACTCCCGAATGGTTGGTTAGGAACGTGCCTGTTACAAAGAGTGTACACCATGTTGAAGGAGAAAATGCAGGAGATGAGTTTCCATCAGCCACAACGCCCTTACCAAGTACACCTAAAATACCTCATGTTGCTGAAATTCACACTCCAGTTCTGGCAGGCCTCGAATCACCAGCCAAAATAGACTCGGAGGATCAGTCTCGATTGAACTTATTAGCGAAGAACCCAGAAGCTTCCAATGATAACCCTCCTCCATCTCCAGTTCAGTTTTTGTATAAGATAGCGGGGATAAAAACAACGGAGAAGCGCACGTTCGAATCATTAATGACCATCAAGAAAAAGTTTCGAGTTACTGAGAAATCTCTTCGGTTTTATTATGCAAATGAGACAGACAAGGCGGACTGGGAGACTCAGAATAGGTTCAGGCATAAAATTCGGGGTAAACCATCTATTCGTGGAAGCTAATCGTCAAGTAGCTTTGTCATGTTTGTTCTGATTTTTAGTACTTATTTTGCTACTTCCATTTTCCTTTATTGACGAACCCCTTTGAATCATATCTAGCTTTACAGTCTTGCCCTATCTACGAAAAGTCAATAGCAGTAATGCGAGCTTCTGAGAATTTTGCCCTCCCAGAAGAAGAAACTCCCTCATCATCAACAATAGGGGAGAAGCGCCCTTCAATTTGGTATCGAAAGCTTCGGGAAAGATTTGAGGAAATTGGTGCTCGTCGGCACGTAGGCTGTGCTACCATTTTAGCCAACTTACAGAAGTACTGTGACGTGGATATGAAAACGAAGCCTAGGATGACAAATAGGTTATGTCTCCTTGTAGTATCCCTCCCCACCACAGAACTCGGCACAAGGCCTTGGCAAATCGCAATTAAGGTGAATATTTTCCTTTCAATTATATTTTTTAATTTTAACTATCGTTTTTAAATGAACGGGAAAATTGGGTCCTGGTCGGCAAAGCTACGACACATACTCATACTCAACTAGGATCCAATACAATTTTCAAATAACCATACTAAACGCATAATATCTTTCAAGTACCCTTGAAGCATTAGAAACCGGCAATACGGTAAATATCATAGCAACAGGGCAATGAACATTTACCAACCAACATAATATTCCTACCAGCATACATACCTAGAATCCGCAAATGACATATGTACCTTATTTATTTGCTTAATATCTACTAATTGACTATTTTTTATACTCCAGTTCATTATAGATCACTTGTTGGGAGTGCCTATAGAATTATTTTACCAATGGCTGGATTACAGAAGACTTCCGCCTTTAATTTAGCTCATATATAATTATTAAACAAATTTTACTCCCATCTCTTTCTACTTTATTACATTCAACTTTTTTACAATAAATATTATTCAATTTTGTTTAATTTCAATTATTACATCTTCAATTTAACCCAATTAGTGGTTTAAGTCAAAAATACCACAGGCCACGAGCAGTGATCCAAGGAATTATCATCAACGACCAGTTTCAAGCACATATTTCCAGCCTTCGAAGACTAGCCTTCAAAGAAGAGAGAAGGAATATGGAAGCTAAGGCTGAATTTTTCCCGAAGGTTGAGGGAAGGCTTCATAAAATTTACGAATAATGGTAGGCGAAGGAAGATCTGATTAAACTTATCCTCCGGATGTTTTAATTCTTCGTACGGATGATACCGAATGCATAAAATACAAAGCAAAAGTGCAAACGTTGTTAAATATTTGCATGAACTTTCATTCATCACATTCATAAGTGACTAAACTGTTGATCAAAACTACTTTCTTTTAAAAATGCATCCACGTAATGTTGTCATTTCTATAATTTTGCAATAAATAAAGGCTCAAAATGAATCAGCTGTTTTTGGAGAAAGGCTGAAGGAAGGGTGAATTAATTTGAAAATTGAAGGAAGGCTGACGGAAGGTACATACTTATTTGCTTCATTTATTGGTAGGAAGAAGGAAGGAATTTATTTAAAAAATTCCCTTTGAAGTTGTGAAGGAAGACCATTTCATTTGGTAATCTCTGGTTTCAAGTTATTTGCTACAGTCATCTCTGAATAACCCACAATCACAATCAGCATAACCGGAAGGACCTATTTCTCACAGTGCCCCAAATTCTCATCTTGCCCCGCATTCATTGTCAGTCTAAAGCCTTGTAAGTACATGAATGCCCCAGAATTCCTTGTTTTATTCAACCCAACCTACTTCGATCATTTCCAAAATAAATTTTCAATGTCAAGTTTGAAAACTTGGGTTGGGATGTCCATGACAGTTGGGGCTTCCAATGCTCCTTCTATTCATCGAGGATGGGACGAGCGAATAACTTGCCCGGCAACACCTCTTAAAAACACAGCTGCTGCTGCTATGCTGGGTGATGGGTGTCTGTTGTAAATATGTGCTAGCCCTGCTATAATCATATACTGCTGCCTGCCGTGGTTGTCACATAGAGCGTGAAAGGAGTCGTAGTAGTGTGGGGTGTGGGACACGAACACGGAGCTGTGAGGAAGGGCCTGCCTTGTGTGTGTGTGGATTGTGGAAGCTCGAAGCTCGAATAAGTCTCGAAGCTCCGTTGAGAAGGAAAAAGTGCAAGGGGAAATTTAAGCGTATTATTAATAGCGGGTTTGTTTGTTTATACATACCAATTACAACCTCGTATATACAAAAAGTGGAAGTTCCATTTTATTCCATTGAGTGAGACACAGGCTGTGTTTATGTGTGTGTGTGTGTGTTGTGTTGTGATTGTGTGTAATTACTTACACGAAACCACTATATATATATGTATCCTTATACTGTAGATCCTTGTCCCTTGTTTTTCTGCCAACGATACATGAATTGAAACGCACTTTATAGGGAAATTGTATAGTTGGGTGAAAAATGCTTGATTTTCCATCTGCAGTGGTCAGATAAACGACGTTTAAAAAAATTCTTCCATTTTTACAATTTGGTGAAATGTATTAATTCCAGTGGGACGGTGAATCAGGTATACTTGGATTTGGTACTTCCGCTCATGAACGAAATTAATTATTAGGAGGCGTTCAATATTGAGAAGATCAGGATCAAAACATTCAGAACGTCGGAAGCCGTGACTCGACATTCTGGTCAACGTGTGACTCGACATTCTGGTCAACGTGACATTTGAAGACGTGGATGCTTGCGAACAGGTATTGTCCCATGCAATTAGTAAGTATATGATTTGATGGTGGGTTCTGTTCGGAGTTAATGGATTTGAAGTTGTGGCTGAGCCAGGGGTATTGGAGGTGTTGGGACAATTTTGATGTGAGCACAAATGTGCCGGATAAAATTAGTTTTGTATGAGCTCTGCCAAAATGACAGTATCCAACAATTTAATTCGGGATGAGCGTAATAATTAATGGGAGTTGGTAGTT
Organism: Allacma fusca; assembly: GCA_947179485.1. Taxonomy (NCBI): domain Eukaryota; kingdom Metazoa; phylum Arthropoda; class Collembola; order Symphypleona; family Sminthuridae; genus Allacma; species Allacma fusca. The sequence continues at coordinate 9,115,336 of OX359250.1, forward strand.
TGATTTCAGATTATATGGGAAGAATGAGGGGATGGTAGTGTGTGGAGATGAAGTGGGGGGATAATCGGAATTTATTTTTGTTACAGTGATCCCAGTTTGGAGTACTTCTCACTGAAGTGACAAGATGTACTGTTTACAGTGGCTCATCCCTGTCCTGCTTCTTCCGAAGCCTGTCAATCCAGCACTACTGCATAATCATGTTATGTTCATGGTCCTTTACCTAACGGGATTCTTTCTGGAACGAAAGCCTTGCACCATTTGTTCTCTTGTTTTTGTCGTGGCTGTCGCTCTTCTCTGTTACTCTGGAATGGGAAATTGTCTTTTCTGGAGTTCGAATTGTGATACGGTTCGATGCGACAATGGCTAAATAATTGGAAGGTAAGTTTTGTAAGGATTGGACCTTAGGGATGAATGTAGTGTGCTAAACAACAACTCAATTCGTTCATTGAGTAGATTAGACTCGCTTGTAGAAAACTAGTGGGGCTTGATCATGATTTGACGTGAAGAGATGTATCTGTTAAGTTTAAGGATACTTTCTGCTACGTATATATTATAGTCAGGGGTCGGATTTTTGTAAATCTCCCTGGAAGATCATTTCTGAATTTCCCTGCTTACTATTATATCCCTGTTGGTAGGTCCTCAACGATTTCAAAAATCCCTGCTGAAAAAAAGGTCAACGATTTTCAAAATCCCTGTTGGCAAAAAAAATCCCTCACAAGACGTGAAATCCCTGCCAAATTAGGCCAATCAAGCCAAAAATTCCTGTTTGCTTAACAAATTTCCCTGAAAGACGTCAACAAATTTAAAAATCCCTGCCAAAGAAAGGTCAACGATTTTAAAAATCCCTGTTCGTAAAAATAAATCCCTTCCCTTTGAGATTTTCCCTGCCAGAAATATTTTCTCCCTGGGAAGAATCTTCCCGTCTTCCTACAAAAATCCTACCCCTGATTATAGTATTTATTTTTTGGATGTTTAACTCATTGTTCTATCTAATTTTTGAAACATGTTTTGTTTTTTTCAGGACTATGTCGATGTTTTGTCTCCATTCAGTCAGCGCAGATAATATTTTCAAAATACGTTGAGGATGCCACCTTGTATTAAACACAGAGGCCTACGCGATTCGTTTCTATAAAGTACTACATTACTCATCATCAGTCAATCTTGTTTTAAGCTGAATTCGCTCAAAAAGGGGACGCTAAGCTAAAATAACCCTCACTGTTAAAGACTGCTTAATTTGTTTTCAAATTTATGTTTCTAATATCTTCAACAAACAAGCCCTAATTCAGAATAATATTTGGAGCTTGTAATGATGTGAAAGTGAATTCAGAATGTAATAATTTCTTAATCTCGAGACCCGGTGACTATTTATTACAAATAACAAATAATTTATCAATCTCATCATATGCCAAGAGGTGCGCGATCGTTAAACTGGAGATCTAGTTCATCGTACAGACATAACTCAGTTTATGTAATATTTAATTCAAACGGTATACTTTATTTGTCGTACATTATTCATCCTTATTCGGGAATGCAACAAGTCAAGCTAGTCATTATAACAAAGTTCTTGCTAAACGATCAGAAATAATATTTAGCTCCTCAACAATATTGTCATCCCCAAACAGACTTACTTTTTGCCAGTCTGGATGAGTTTAAATTTGTACAAGTGACAGCAGCCACGTTACAGTGAAATTGTTATTCTTCTTAACCAAAGATGAGATTGATGGTGTGCTTACGTTTATGTAAGACTTTGATGGACGGTAGTTAGGATTTTAAATTGTTTTTGGAAAGTGCTATATTTTTTATGACAACTGTACAGCAAGGTTGTATGATTATTCCGTCTTGTAGAAGATATGAGAATTATTCCAGGTCTGGCAATAGCGATCGTCATTTTGTAAGCCAGAATCACGTTGTTTATTAACATCGGTTATTCAACCACCCTCGCAACCCATGGCTTGGAACGTAATATAAAACTTCGTCAGCATTAAATAGCTAGTGTATGGATTGGACTTTATTATGTTATCAGTAGCATTTATGTCATGATAAACTCAGGTAGTGGGTTAATTTAGTATTCTATGATGTGTTGTCAAAGAATATTGCATGTATACATGATACTACACAATACCGAGATTCTTTCCTTGGAGAACTGATATTTTTCAATGACATTAAGCGTAAATAATAAATTATTAGCTGTTGATGCAAACATTTAAGATTTATAATCCAAGAGCAGGACCTGTTCCCTCATTGTCAGACTGATGTACTGACATTGTCAGTGCATCAACCTTCAGCGTGTTTAGTATTATAAATAAAATACAAAAATTATTGCTAGGCCTGAGAATGAAATTATGCTAACGAATTAAGCTCCAGGGCTAGGGAATAAGCTGCCTCTGTAAGGAGAGAACCCGTTGAGTGTATGATTGCTATTCTACCACAATAATATGTACGACGAAGAATTCTTCCCCTCCCTCAAGGAGTCCGTACCTCTGGGGTCAACAAATACCAACTTATTTTAAGGAATTTAAACAATATTTGTCCGCATCTTCAAATTCAAGTTTATAAATGGAAAGTTGTGAGTAATTACCACACCTTAGAAATATGTAAAATATCTATATTCTGGTTAAGGCATAAAAGATTATATTACACAGAGGATCCATTTATAATTAATGTTTCACTAATAAAATATAAGAAAATTTTATACGAACACTTCAAGCATTGTTCAAAAAGTTCATTCCTTATAAAGCCCATTGTTTCTTCTTCAGTTCCTTATGCCGCTAATGATTTCTTAAGCTAGAAGGAATTCGGGTCGGGAGTGTTTGATTGCATATGAAAGAAAAATCGAGAATCGGAAATTGAAAGTACTATAATACAATAATTACTCATTACCATCATCATACGGATAATACAAATTATTCAACCGAATCTACCAGAAAGGGTACGAAACAGGAACAACTGCAAAGTACACACACCTTCTTTAATTGATGCGAAAATTGATTAAAATATTTGAAATATTAAATTGAAATCAGACTGAGATATACAACTAAAATAGAAAATCAAAATGTGTGATACAAAAATCGAATATGAACAACATCTTAATCAATTTGAACAACATCGCTGTCAAGTGTATTATTAGGATCAGGAGCAGGCAATACACGCCTTTTCTTTACTGGTACATTGGCCACCGGAGTTCCTTCATATGGACGTTTGAAATTTTTGGGTGGAGTACTGGTATCCATGAGAGACACATTCTCATCGGTTGGCTCAATCAACTCAAGATAATCGTCGTCCTTTGTTTCTTCAATGATACATAACTCATCTATAACCGTAAAAAATGGGTATAATATTACCATACAGTTAAATGCTGGCGAATCATCTGAATCATAAGGTAAAGCATGTATTACCTTCATTGTCCCCGTTACCGACAGATGCAGACTGCTTGTTGCCATTAGAAGTTGACGGCTTGGGGCTAGCTGCGTTCGTCTCCTCCGCTTTAGGATTCAATTGTGTGAGATCTCCAACAACTTCAAAAATAGTTTCCTCTTTGTTTCGTACATTTTCCTTGTCTTCCTCCTTCATTTCAACAATGGTGATGGTGATCTGATAGTTTTGAAGAAAATCATCACACACTAGCCTGGTGCCGTTAACGATTGCGAAATCCGTGAGCAGTTTGTCAATTATTTCATCACTTTCTCCCTCTTCACTAGAAAGTAAAATTGTTCCTTTGCCCTCGAGCTCAACGTCAGGAGCAATCATGTTGAGAGTATTTTGGAGAACCTTCTCTTTTAATATTCGTATCGTAAGCTTATCCAAATCAGCTTTGAGACCCAGCTAGTAGGAAAATCATGAATTTCATATAAATTATCAAAATTAGAATAAATCGAAAACTACAAATGCAACAATTTAAGTTCGGCTCGATATTTTGGGTCTGGCGTAGCACGTCCAGAGTTTTCATAAAAGTTCAATCAAAACCTACTAATCCTACAATGTCCTCAACTTAACATGCTATAGTCTAAAATATACTTCACCAAATCGTTTCTGACGAAGCATAATCTCATTCACTGGAATTTTTACCTCTACTCTGCGTTCCAAAATAAGCATACACACCAGTAGTTTGCAGGTTTGAATTCAAGCATGTGCAAAATGCTATTGCATCATTATACGTGAACATGACCTAAACAATAATACTTATTATATACAACAATGTCGTCGCTGGAGAGACAAAATGGTCTAAGTGCTGTTCCAATGCATGTACACGTAGACCATTTTACCTCTTCAGCGACGATATGTATTATGAGTGCTAGCTCAACACATTATTCGACTTGGCTTAATAACCGGGTTGATCTTATTCTTTTGGTTTAGCTATAACCGCATAACACATAACTTGGTCTTCATTTCGACTGGTTAACATTATTTTGGACTACTAGGCACAATGAAAAACTGCTTGGATTAAAAAGCCCTATTAGTTCTATCACCTTTAATGGCTTCAAATTATTTTTGATGAAAATATTGAACTAGATACTTAATTGTTCTTCGGACGTGTTACGCTAGCCACATTCCAGTAAATCAAACCATGCAATTACCTCAGGTTTATCTCGGCAAACATAACATTTAGGATTCGGCGGAGCAAGTCGTTCCATAGCAAACAACTCTTTGCGTCTGTTAGCCTCTCGATCTGAGACGTACAGCTTCATATAGAGGGTAAAAAGATAAACAAAATTCAGTCTTTGATCTACTACAAAACATGTTTTTAAGGGTCATTCAGGGGCATTCACAATGAAACTAATTTTTTAAGGCTACGAATAAACGAAACTCGAGCTGCGGCTAACAGCGTCCGTAGCAAATTGCACCTCCGTAGACGTTTTAACTTCGTTTCCGTAACGTTGCAGCTACGGGCTATGATGTTTTACGGTTACGGAGGTGATCTTATGTGATCTACGTCTACGGAACAACGAACAACGTTGCTACGGAGGTAGAATTTTTCCTTATAGAAATGTCATTGTGAATGCCTCTTTAAGATGTACATATAAATATTTAGCTCACCGTCCTAATTTTATCATACTGTTGTCGAAGTACATTGAATGACGTCATCACTATAAGACCTGCCACAATAGCATTTGTTGAAGCGATTGCAGGAATGATGTTGCCGGCCATTGCTGTAAAATATTAGGAGCCCAAGGATAATTGTAAATATTAATAATTCTACTAATGCAGAACATTGTCTTGGATTCTTCGAATTACTTTTGCTTTCATCAAATACCTTTAGTATCAAATCTACTCTTCTGCTGAATCCCGAACACATGACATCTTATGTTGGAGCAAGCCGTTACGAAATTCATAGCTAGGTCGTCATCCTTATCCCAAATCAGTGGTTCTGCATTTCCTCCCTAGTGAACATATTTTGGAAATAGTTGAAAATCAAGTCAAAGATATACCCAAGAGCAACTGATGGAAAACTTACCAAAAATTCCTTCTGTAATCCATTAATCGACTCACGAAATATTTCCTCACATTCAGCAATACTCCATATGCGCTGGTCTTTTAGCACTGTACTGGCTGCCGCAGCGGCAGAGCTACTTGATGCGACTATAAAAGCAGTTATCAATTACGCAATTATTGAATTAAAGTAAAAAATCTTGCTTCAGAAATCCCCTGAGTACCTACTACTACCACAAACCAACCGCACCTATCCAAAAACAAATTCCTTAAAATTGCTTTCCACAAAAAAAGAAAGCGAGCCAGTCCCATATGTGGGAAATAGTGTCAGACTTGATAATAAATACATTTTTGCTACTACAGTAATCATCTGTGAACTACGTCATCTATGAAATATAAACTTCACACAAAAATTCTCTATAACCTGACTTTGCAGTTGTTACATATTGTTTTTCTTTGAGAAGATTCTACCGAAACATACCTGCGTCAGGTAAATCATCGATATCCAATGGTGTCGGCGCACGTCTAGTTACCCACAGATTACTCATAGACAGAAGATATTTAATATCGTCATGAAAAAACTTCTGAAATAACTTTTTAGAATCGTAGTCAAGACTTCGAGCCCACTCTCTGGTTGAAATTCTTTCCTTCTCAGATTGAGATTCAAGTGCGGCTTTTCCAGCATCTCCTGAGGTAAAAAGCATTAACGATGTGACGTAAAAATTGGGACTTCAAGGTTAAATGTTAAATCAGTTAAATGACTCCATGTTTTCAGGAATGTTAACATTACCTATTGCCTCTGGGTCCGCAGAATCCGGTGACACATCCTGGTCCTCATCTGCTAAACCGAAAAGTTGACTGTCAAAAGAATATATATAAGATTAATAAGTGATACATCCAAATAGCATCTAAAAATTCCCCCAGAAGGACTAATCCACTAATCGATACTTATTTAATAAACGGTTACTAGTATTTCAAGTTCCGAAATTACTTAAAGAGATGTTTTGCCCACACAATACAGTGGATTGGTTCTGATGGGGTATTTCGAATCGTACACCCAGGGAAGGTCTTTTGTCTTGGTCGGTCCGTACAATTATAGCATTCACTGAGTCCTTTCTTATGGCACTACGGAAAGTATAAATTATTTAGAATACTCCTTACTATTATCATAACCCTCCATCTTCAAAACAAACATTGACTCACGGTAACGTTTCCTTTGAACCCAGCAGACGCAGATTCAATGAGAGGCAAGTCTGCCGCAAGACACATCCGATTCACATGACTACGCGCAGCCAAGTTATCCAGTGCATTCATAACCACGGAAAATTGCTTAAAGAAACTGACATCGTACTTGGCTCTGGAAAAATTGTCATAACATTACAATCGAAACCATAATTCCCGTTTGATTTTTCCAATAAGAATTCATTTCAATTAACATACTCAGTAATACTGTCATGATATGCTGTAATGTTGACATTAGGATTGAAAACCAACGCCGACTCTTTCGCCACAATAGCTTTTGGACGTCCCACATGCTCTTTCCGGAAAAGGAACTGACGATTTAAGTTGCTCACTTCAATGGTATCCAGATCAACCTAGGAATCACACTCCGTTCAACAATAGGCCATCCTCCACAAAATTCCACAACACATCATCAATCCATCATAAAATAAAAACTTACAACATGAATATCCTTAAAGCCCGTCAACACCAAATTCTTGAGTAATTCACAACCGATTCCCCCAGCCCCTACAACCAGCACTTTCGAAGTGGTAACCACCTCATGGATACTCTTCGGCAATACTCCTTCCACCTCTGTCGCCATTCTTCTTCCAACACTCCCACAATTTCCAGTCGTTCCTTAATAAGGGCTACCCTCCAAACCCTTCAAATTATCCGCCAAGTCCTGCAATCAATAAAAGGTTCCATCACATCAACTTTGAAAAACCGGTAAAGAGCAACTGGTCACCCAGCTAACATCCCCTCACAACTGACACAACCCCAGCTCAACATCTAAAAAATACAAAAACGCCCCAATCCTATTCAAATCAACTGACAATGACTACAAATATTTTTTAATCCAAGGCACTAACGGATACGGATGATACAGATACTAGCTTACAAATCACGTCCGTCACTCAAGCCGGCAGCGAAATAGTTGAGCCCAATAATTATTCAATGAACAGATCCGAAATCGAGTCTCTTGAAGATCAATACACTTTATTCTAAACAACTCAACCACAAACAATCTCACTTATACTTGACTTTTGTCACAACTTATTTCACTTCAAAATTTTGAAGCCTGCAACTTCCTTTCGTTCACTATTACAACGACTCCACTCCGCACTGCATGGACGTACTCTCAATTTTGCAAACCTGCCTATAACATTGTTTCCTTCCACTACGAAATCCAACCTATGTGTGAGATCGCAGTCAATAAGAAAGCATAGAATTTAGATAAGGGTCGCCTGTCGCTTCAGTTCAGCTTCAGACTTTGCAGCACACAGCAATGTAAATTGTAAACGTAAGAGCAGTTTTTTGAACGCTTATTCAGATTGCCGCCGCTTCCCTAGCCGGTACCGTGTGAATTGTCTCATAATTCATTGAAAACTCTAACTTGGAATTGTGACTCAAAATTGGAATTTAAACCTTGACTGACACTACTCCTTGTCAAATAATAATTATTGAGAACTCTTGTGATTAATTATGTACAGTTACTAAACTTACCAGTGAATTTTGAGTAGTTATTCTTTTTAGAGGACGAGACTGACGAATATTTCCCTGCAATTTCCACGATCGTACAATAAAAAGTAAGTGCTGTGTCCGTATACTCGATCATTCCGTGTCTGTGTGATGTTCATAGGTTTTTCATTGGTATCTGTGGAGGATAGACTGTATATAGTGACAGTAGTCAGGGAAGGAATAGCCAAGGATAATGAATTGTACCGGAAGATGGGACTTTGTGTTGTTTCTTGATCCTAGGTCCAGTTTGTTGATCGTGGGTTTGTATTTTTTGGTGTGCTTATACTGTCGCAAAGTTTTGTGACATTAAAATCTGATAATATCCGAGCACTGGGGGAAATATTCATGCCGGTTGGAAGTTAAGTAAGCTAGCTTGGGATTCGTCATTGAAGTTTAGGAGTATTTTAGAATTACTCGGGAGTTTCAGTTGTGGAGATTTGGGTCCTGTATTATTGTGGGGTTTGTATTCTTTTATTTTGTATTTGGTTTCTTTAATTATTAAATTTTTGATGGAACTTGACATTACAGGCTATTGTTTTTGTTTTTCATGGACCTTGGTGTACACGGGGTGAAACTCATGGGATTACGAATCTGGGAGGATCTGTTGTCGGGAACAGGGAGTTTTGGTCAATGGTTACGTCTGAAATGTATTGCATTGAAGTGAACGTTGGGACAAGATAGAGTTACAATACAATGAATAGTAACATTTTACGTGGGGGAACGGGAAGTATTCTTAAGCTATTGGGAAGCATTAGTTTTAAATATTTTTGTATTTAGTGTGAAGTTTACGTATGTAGCTATGATGTACCGATTAGATTGGTTAGGATAGGTTAGCAAATTTGAAAAGATGTGTTTTGTTACTTTATCGTAGGCTGTGTTGCCGCGATCAACTATAATCGATCATAATAATATATAATCATAATAATATATATATCATATAATCGACTATAACGAGTTCAATTATATAATAATACTAAATGAAGTTTACAGTATAGACAGTGAAATGCAATACATTACAGAGATGACCTTACCATTGGTTTCGTTTATCTCCGAAACTACATTTCCCGAGACGAAATTCTCCTAGATTTTTGATGCTTGAAGTTGGTACAAAGCATGAAGTTTGATGAAAAATTAAAAATAGCTGACCAAGTCAAGCTCGTTTCTTCAGGGGTTTGGAGGAGGGCAAATGAATTTTAGGACCAAGTATGTTCATGTTTATGATTATGACGAGATGTTACTTACGCTGGTGGATAGATTTTGTCGTTTTATGATTTACATTTATTTTAATTCGGTAAGTTGTATGCATTTCATGCAATGTAAAGCATCGAAACAAATAATTGTTTCTAGTATTCGATAAAGTTCAAACCACAGTTCGTGTAGGCCGTACCGTAATTGAAAGGGATGCCGCGCGGGTGGCGGGACAATAAAATGAAGACAATATAATTAAGGGGGATAGGACAATGCACTGCGATTTGGCGGAATGGTAGGTTGAGATTGAATTAATAAAATGCGGGCGAGCTAGCGTGATGAGTTGAAGGAATGGAATATATATTAGAAATATTTTCGGGACGGGACGGAATCTTCTGAGTTTCTAAAGATGTTTAGTCTGCTGATGAAGAGAGAGTGCATGAAAAGCTAACGGTTAAAGGATTAGAGAAAAGCAAAATTAGCGATACTGATGGTACTCTTGTTATTGAAGATGCTTTTTTTGCTATTAGATAAGCAGCAAAGATTCATTCAGTTAAATTATATCGGTCATATTATTTACATTAGTTATTATCTCCACAATTCTGTAGACATTAGCTTCAGTTATGAGCATTCATAAACCGACAGCTTCCGATTCGGATTACAGGGTTTATTACAGCTTAAGTATGTTAGTCTGCGTTTTAAAACTCATCCACGTTAATATGCCCCCAGCTAATGGGTTACTGGAGTGGCTGAAATCTCCCAGCTCAGTAAACTGTTTTACCGTACTTAAAGTGGCTATTAGCTCGGACGCCTAATGTCAATGTTGGTTTTTGTAGCGTTGAATAGAGCCTTCAAGGGATTCCAATATTGTTACTACTACTGTATTGTTACTACTGATTGTACATGTTATATAGCCTATAGTTCCAGGAGAAGTTCGCTAGAATTAAAAAGAAACCCCAAAAACACTGAAGAATTATCACACACTTATTACTTTATATAGTTGCATTGAAAACATTTTTTGTATACCATTAGCATTACTATTTTCGTCATTAATCAGCATTTGTGTACTTTCAAAACAGCTTAATAATAGCTACAATTTTCCATAAATTGTTCAAAGTTTGCTGGAAAAATTCTTTCAAATCCTTATTCTACTCTTCGTACACTGCCTCATAAATAAGGTATTAAACTGCACGAATACCTCGGGTGTGGTGTGTTTTATGAAAGAAACTCCTGCAAATGTGAGATTTACATTTTGGGTTAAGCATGTGGATTGGGTACTAATGCAGATGAAGTAGCACTCTATGTATCGAGGCTCAATGGTCTAGGGGTATGATTCCTGCTTTGGGTGCAGGAGGTCCCGGGTTCAAATCCCGGTTGAGCCCAAAGTTTTGCTGGATGCAATTAGGTTTTTGTGTATTGTTGCCTCTGTTACATTGAATGTTGTAATGATTCTTATGAATGCCGAATATTTGATAAGTTGCGTTCCATCAACTAAACAAACGGGATTTGGAGGAAAATTGTTGAAAAAAATAAGGGTTCTTCGAAGTCAGGGGCTTAAAGTCAATGCAAAATATGACATTTTTTATTTCTTATTGTAACCTTGAAGGGTTCTGGAATATTCACAAATATCAATAAAGTTTTGGGACCGTTGAAGCAAGTACCCTATTGACTTACAGAAACGTTTTTTCTTTAAATAAGTCTACCCCTAATACAATTTTGATGAAAATTTGCACAAGGTTGATCAAGAATGTTACAAACTCAATCGTGAAGCTTAATTAGTGGGACGGAAAGGCTTGGGAGCTCAGAAATGCGGATAATTTCTGAATCATTTAACTATACTTCAAATACTAGCACTTCAAATCTTTTTTTTTTCTTGTTTTGTTTTGCAGCACGTATGACTTTTCTAGTATCTATAGTTTGCGAAACTGCATTCACAGAATTTTCCATGATGGTTTACGGGATTTGAAAACCATATTACTTTATGTTTTCATTCTTTATTTTCCTTTTGTATATATGATCTTTTACTTTTGCAGTTACACTCCCTTAGTATAAGTATATACAGCACCACACTTCGCGTTCGCACCTTTGGATATACCATAGTTTGAGTCAGCAATGATGTTGTAAACGCTGTGACTGAATGTTTACTTACTTCATCGAAATAATTTGAGAAAATTGACTTCAGCAAGAGGGTATTGAATACTAGGTCGTTTGCTTATGTGGTATTGATTATTTGGTATTTTGATTACTTAGGGATAATTGGGATCTATTGGAAAAGATAAACCACGAAGCATATAATAATTTAACAGCGTATATGTTTTACCAAAGTTTGATTTCCTAAAATTACTAGAAGGCTAAATTCGAGTAACTTTTGGTATTAAATAATGAAATTAACTAATAGGGGACAAACAGCTTATCTCATCTTTTTAAGCAGTTATTATTACAGTAGGTGCTAATGCTTTTTGTCTCAACATTACGTGCGTTATGTGATTTTATGAAATTAAACGGCAGCGTCATTCACGACTGAATTGATTTGTTAGACTATAACTTTTACGATGTTTCAAGATTGAGTTTTGTATTGTTATAGGTACGGAATAAAGTTCACCATGTACTGGTACCTTATCATAGCTCTTCAACTTCTTTCAATTGGAAGCAATCCATCTTTAGCTCTTATTGATTTCCTGCCTGTAAGTACAAATTACTTTAGTATTTTGATGGAAATTGTTGCCTTGGTTAATAAGGGAACGCAGACTTTTAATGTGGAATTTGTTTTTTCAGTCGAATCACACTAATAACTGGGCGGTGCTTGTGGATACATCGAGGTTTTGGTTTAATTACCGTCATGTGGCAAATGTATTATCAATTTATCGCAGTGTCAAAAGGTTGGGTATACCTGATAGTCAGATTATTTTAATGGTTGCGGATGACATGGCATGCAACGCTAGGAATCCAACTCCAGCCACTGTATACAATAATGCTAACCAAAATATTGATGTCTATGGGGATGATGTCGAAGTTGACTACCGGTAATTTGTTGTAATGTTGTAAATTGTATTTTCCTAATGAAGGTAAATGAAGTACTATTGCTTTTATGTCGGACGGATTTTGATATAAAATAAAATAGTGGCTACGAAGTTACGGTGGAGAATTTCGTGCGACTTTTAACTGGAAGAGTTCAACCGGAAACTCCGCGTTCGAAACGTCTTTTATCAGATGAGCACAGTAATATACTTATCTATATGACTGGTCATGGTGGGGATGGATTCTTAAAATTTCAAGATTCAGAAGAAATAACTAATGTAGAATTGGCTGATGCATTTGAACAAATGTGGCAAAAGAAAAAGTAAGTAGTCTTTACTTGCTTTTCCTGACGAACTAATATTGTGATTCAAATGGTATGTTGCTCACCTTTGTAATTACTTCAATCTTTGCGCAGATACAACGAAATATTCTTTATGGTTGATACATGTCAAGCAGCTTCAATGTATGACAAATTCTATTCGCCAAATATTCTCGCCGTAGCCAGCAGTTTAGTTGGGGAAGATTCCTTATCAGTAAGATTGTTATTTATACAGTGCTATAATTATTCAGTCTTTTTTGTGTGCCTTTTTGTGTAAACGTTGTTGTCCGTATACAACTAACATAAGTAGTTCATGAAAGCAAACTTTATTATTTCAGCACCACGTCGATTCCAGTATAGGAGTATACATCATTGATCGCTACACGTACTATGCTTTGGAATTTTTAGAAAAGGTTCGACCGGATAGTGACAAAACCATGGGACAATTCGTAAGTTGATAATGGAGACTCTACAATAATACTAAAATAGTTAGCCGTGCTTTTCTTGAGTAGTCCGATATAATTCTTTAATCTACTTTTTTGAATTAATAGCTCGAAGTTTGTCCCAAATGGAACTGTATCTCAACCGTCGGCGTTCGTAAGGACCTTTTTCCTCGTGATCCAACTAGAGTTCGCATTACAGACTTCTTTGGTTCCGTCAGAAAAATTCAAATTATTAAGGAGGCTTTTGATATGGGTAGTATTTTTATTTCAGACAACAATTTTGCATAAGGCAACATCCAAGGGCCATACACAAGATAAAACCTCTTGTTTCCACTGAAGTACATTCTTGCGTTCTTACATAGTCATCCAATGCATTTATGTTACTAATAGTTCTGTGATTTTTGTACTTGTATACCGGTTTTATTCCAAACATCCCCTTTCACTGTGGATTTGACATTAGTGGCGAAAGCAGTACTTTGGAAAAAATTATGTCATCAAGTTTCACAAGTCAGATTATATTTATTCTGTTGTTTCTTTTGTACCAAATGGTAAGACTGTCTTGATTTATTAAATAAATGAACCAGGAGGATTGCGTTGTAGGAAGTAAGTCTCTCCCATAGTTGTAAAAACCCAAAAGCTGGATATCAGGAATAATGAAATCAATATTTCCCGTATATTCGGCGTGAGGGCAAAAAATACTTTTTGTACGGACAACTGCATTTAGCATCAACAGTTCTTTGGACATATTGCATGGTATTTATCACAAACAAACTATTTGAACAACTCATTGTTAGTTTTTTTTTCACTCAAAATTATTGTTAATTACATACATACGTACATACAGCTACGTACAATAAGATAGTGCTTAAGTTTAATTTACTAGTTACTCAACGATTTTGGAAAGAATTGGTGCAGCGTTTGGAGTACTTATGGGGTGTCAAGAAACGTTTGACCCATATAAGGAGGGATAGTAATTAAAATATTCCATTCCCCCGTGTTTTGTCAAAAAGATTTCACAAATTCAAAATTCTCAAATTTGTTCCATCCCGCTAGCCCAAAAACTCATAGAACGCCAATAAAACGGAGAAAATTCAAGATTGTTTGTTTGGAAAAACTGAAATTTTTAAATTGTTTACTCAAACAAATGTTTAATCAAAAATCTGTTTACCTCCATCCCTTGCGTATTCCTTATTTTTTCCTTTTATTTTTTTGTAGAAAAAGGTGCCCTGGAGGAAGCTACTTAGCACTCAATAGCATATTTAAATGGCAGTAACACTGGATTCATAGATTATCAAACAGGTCCTTATGCTGAGAATTGTGGTCTTGACTGGTAAAAATAGAGCAAAGTTGGTTAAATTCAGCTTCAGGAAATAAAATGAGAAAGGCGGAATTTTTTATGTTTCCATTTAGCTTGGACGATCTGGCGTTCACAAAAATATTTCAGAACTATGCCGTGGTTTGTGAACTTTCAGAAGTGCTTGTGTAACTTTCACGGGCATTCGTTTCAGTTTTGTCCTCTCAAGTGAAAAATGGCGGCCTTAGGAAATAAAAATGCGAGACAATTGAAATTTATTCTAGATAAGTAATCTGCAATGCGTAATCCCAAGTCAAAAATTCTAGGAAAGTAATCTTTGTAACCGTAATCACCGCCACAGATATTTAAAATGTAAACTCGTAATCACAATTGAAATGTTTTATTTTCGGCATGTAATCCAAAATTTGTGATCCGCAAACTTTTTTCAAGCAAGAGTACAAGGTCCAATCAACATTATTCAACACTTTTTTCCCCGACATATTATTACTGGATGTTTCGTTTTGTATCATATAACTTTCGAAGAGTAATTACAAGGCATCTCACCGCGTCTGTGCACAATTACTATTTTCCTTGATACAAGTGACCCTTGCCGCATGTACTCAGGTCACGGACTTTCGCAAATGAAGTTTCCGTCAGTCTGAGAACTTAATTCAGTAGACATTAAAATTATAAAACAAATTTTTCAAACACCCCAAAAAATAAAGCGTGGAAAAGTGTGTTTGTAATGCTGATTGGACCTGTAATCTGTAATCCAACATTTAATTTATGTAATGAGCCCAGCCCTGCTTGGGTGTGTGATGTTGTATTCTAACTAATACTCGAAAGCGCTGCTGAAATTTTTTATGAAGTCAGTTGTACACTAATAGCGTGTTGTAGAAATACGTAGGACGATGGCACTAGACAGTATTCAGACTATTCAGAGCTGCTTCTCAAGTGCCAGGAATAAATGCAGAAATCTAATACCACTCAGAAATGATTCTTGTGGTCAATTTTCCGTAACTTAAAAGGTACTTCCATGTCTTAAAGAGAGCGTTCTTCAGTAAAGAACATGTACACATTTACCCACATACATAGCCCCAAAATACACAAAACGCAATAATGGAAAACATAGGAGTACTAAATCAGACAGGGTTGAGTTGAGATGCTGAGAAGGCAAACGGTAACTTAATATTTCCTTTCGACACCAGATTCTAACCGAATTATAATGGATTTAAATTTTTTTAGAAATCATAAGTTTACTCCTACGTCTATATTTGCATAGTTGTCATGTTTTTGAGTGCATAGCATGTGGTTTACAGACTGCCTAGTTTATTATATTTTTACAGGGCATTTTAATTTCTGATTAAACCATTTACAATTGGGGCCGTACGTGCTTGGAATTTCTTACCCAAAAGCAGTGTGTAAATCATATGGTAAGGTGTTTTACAAACTAATCAATAAAGCAAGACAGAGGGCAATAAATGCTAGTTATTGTAAAGTCGCGTTTTACAGTTACTCCACAGATTACATTTTTTGGACATTATTTAAGATTAATCTACTGGTGCACATTTGCGCAAGATTTTATGCGAGCATTCTAACGTGCAGCTAATTTCTTTAGTTCCTAGCTTGATTTTCTTCGGTTTTTAAAACACTGTAAATATCTCAGCCTCAGAAGGTTTTGAATAAAAACTAAAGGTCAAGTTATTCACATACAATGAGCAAACGGTTATTTCACAGAAACTAATCCATTTGATACATAAATGCTTTTGTAAGTGCTTACATTTAAATTAACTATATACTTTATATTCACAAAATGTACAATAATTGTCCAAAATGTAGAAATTGGGATTATAATAACAAATGCATAAAAATAAGGATAGTTTTCAGACTAAACTTTATATTCCTACCTAAGGGCATAAAAGTTCGGCTTTTGTGATACGCTTTCACACCAAAAGTGTTTCTTAAACCCACCTGGAATTTCACAACAAGAATGAAACATCCACATTTCCTACCTGCACGAATTCCTTATTTCAGCAGCTGGACTTGATGTTTTCTGGAGAAAGGAGCCCTGGTGGAAGCCACTTAGCACTCAATACAATATGACAGGAGAAAGGAGCAGTTGTTTGTACCATTATTTGCATTTCAATGATAATTTTAGTAAAAGCAGGCGGGAGACAGTTGAAGCATTATTAAAGAATTTTGTACAGTTCTTTTCTTGGTGATAGGACGGATCTCGCAGTTCTGGTTTATAACTACTGGAAGAAATAAGACCTGCCTATGAGGATTTGTTCAAGTTAAGCAGTTCAGTTACACAGTTAAGGATAGGGGAAGGAAACACGGAGTGTTACTCGTAGAGGAGAAATTCATTTCGGAATTACTCCAGTAATTAAGAACGATAAACAGGAATACTATTCTGAATTTTATCCAATTTTGGATACTATCTGAAAGTTGACCCCCCCCCCCAAATGCCTACAATTTGAAACTTGCAATTTTTGTTGTACAATCAATGAATACTTTTTAAATGAGCTCTTAACTAATGACTGATAAATAAACAGTGTGACATTTATTGAAAATTATTACCGATAAAAATATCTGACACTTCACGCCAAGCATAAAACCTATTAGTCCATCGTTTGGACGACCTCTTTAGGTTAGTTCATAAAAGGAGGCCCCTCTGAGGCCACATACTCACCACACTCCTTTCTAACCGAACTATCCTAAACCCGTCATAAGTCATAATGAACGAGAACACCAGCTGACATGTAAATCCAAAATTGTTAATTGTATTAAAACTTGCATCACAGGACAATTTGTTCTGAGGGGGAGGGTCCAGGTCTCAGAAGAATCCTTCCCAATATAAAAAAACTTACGAATCCAGGAAAATGAAACGTTTGACTATCTCACCAAAATTTAGAGTAGGATTTCGAAATTTCCATTCAAATTTATCTTGTCGAGCAAATAAATACCTTTCAAATGAGGTAACAACTACCGAGATACGGCAACCCAGTCAAAAGTTATTAGTCTTTCGATAGTCCTACGATACCCCAAAATCGGTTATTCAAAATTTTGAGCCCATCTCCGTAATGTTTTGGAAAAAAAGTGTCTCAGGTAGAGCTTTTGTGAATGCAGCCAAGCTGTACCTCAATTCCATGTAATCTTTGGAGGCAATTGGCAGGAAAACAAAAAAAGCTCAGGATTTTCAGTTTTATAAAAAAATTGGCTATCAGATTTTGAAAATCTGTTTTTGAAAAAAAAATTTGGGGGAGGGAGGAGGGGTTGACAAGACGGTTCGAATGAGGTATTACACGTAATTCTATGACACATTTGGAGTTATATAGAGTTTTGCATTTCTTCATAAAATTATGTAATAGTATGGAAACCAATTGATAAATTAGAAAGTAATGCTGGAAACTTTTGTAGTAATTACCATGTGTAGTGTATCGAGTATGACAACGAAAGTTCACTTGATCTAGCTGCTGCCATCTAAAAATTCCCTAAAATCTTACCACATCCATTTGAAACATTTTTTTCCATAGAATTATTGCATAGCTTATAGCAGCCGGTGTGTAAAAATCATTGTACTTGTTCTTCCTCATTTGTATAGGTTTAAAGCCATGCCTTGCTCTAACTGGCACTCTAAATTGCTCTTTGAATATAGATTTATTTTTGAGAATCTGTTGTTAAATCCTCCCATATACACAAGATTGTAAAAATAAGTACATACATAATAATAACTATACAAAAGACCCGAAGGACTATCTCTGTAATGTTAGAAGTCTCGCTGAAGCAAAGTCGTATCACGTCGTCAATGATCACCATAATTTGGCCGCTTTTGTTGCCTTAATTTTCTTTATAATAATAATCTTTATAGGTCAGAAATCTTCATTGAAATGAATGTTGCTATAGTCTTAATGTTGGAATTCAAATATAAAATAACTGTATTGAATGAGTTTGCATTAGGGGTATTTAAGGTAATAAATTATTATTAGAAATATACGTAGATATGTATATGATAATGATAATGATTTATTTTTGTCGATAACAGCATACGCACAACTAGCACCTTTACAAATGATGTGATCATTAGGTAGCTAGCATGAAGATAGCAATGACATTAATATTATAATCGTAAATGCATATGTCAACTGACACAAAAAGAACTTAATTCAAACCGCATACTCAAAAAGAAATTTCAATAAGATCTAATTTGTTTAACTCTAGTCAAATAAGGAACAGTTGATTCAAAATAGCGAACAATTTTTGCAGATTTATCAACATATAGGCAATATTTAAGGGAATTTTTATTTTGGGTCACATGTGGTAGGTTAGGTTGATTTTACCGATGAGGTTTAAGGATTGTTGAGAGGCTCCGATATTGAGGAAGTTTACTTGGTGGAATTTCAATAGAATGGTCGACTAAATCCTGATTGGCAATTTGTGAGAGGTTCATTTCTTAACGGCAGGCCGACTTGACGTTGGGCTTCCTAAGGGTGTTTTCAATGATCGATGCGTTCTCAGTTGGTGAAAATGTTGTTTCCGAATTTCTCGATCTCCGTCTTCGTTTGCATCGACACCTTCTTTTCGTGCAACGCATTGAGACCTCAAATAAAACAATTTAAGGGTGGGATAATATTGAATCTATGAATTTATTGACTTGTTTGTCATCATCCACTTAAAGAAACAGTTAGGAAATTTGATAGAAAATGAAACGAGATTGCCTTTTGAGTTGTTTTAGAGAGGAAAAAATCATTAGGTGGAGATTTGAGCAGTATAACTACCTTTTCAAATCTCCTCTCTTATAGCTTTGCTCTCCAATGTTCTAGTGCTGGTTGTGAGATGATTCGTCTCACTCAGGTCCAATTTTCCAATATACAGAAGGGAGTTGCACTGTGTATATTTGATACTGTTCTTGTTGTTTGAGAAGCACTTGGTTTATTTGACACCTTATTTTAATTTCAGTTTAATCTAAGGGGTTAGTGAGTCAAATTTACCGATGGATTAATTATTCGTCAGAGTGGTTAATGTCTCTAATAATTCGCTTTTAATAATTTGGTTTGGGAGCACTGCATCAACAGCGGCCATGCCGCCGGACGCGCGCGCGGGAGTATATGAGATATAAATTAAATATATGTATCTACTTGTTCCCTTTTTACACTTCCCTTGTCTTTTTTATTTACCTACAAATGAACTTTCTCTAACCTTCTTGGCTCTTCACCGAATTGTCCTATTATTTGTGCACAGTCTTCTGCCTCTTTATTTATAATTTCTATTTCTCTGACATGGTTAATGAATGGGGATAACTCTACGTATGTATATACATAATTGGGTAGAAATAAAAATGCCAAACTACCAAATAAAAACCCTCACTCAAGCGAACGGAAAAGGAAAAAGTGTCCCAGTTAAATCTCATGAAGGCATAATATTTTATGAATTATTCTTCCGTATAGTTTTCCTTAACTTAAATATTTATACATAGAATTCTACTAGTCCCGTGTCAAGTTGAAAGTCCGAATGTACATGAGAGTGGAAGATGTCATCATTATACTTGTCGTTGGAATTGGTGGGGATGCCGTTGGTGCGTATCTTTGACAGATCGTTAAGAGCTTTACGGTTAATTGGAGCCCAATATCCTGTAACCGCTGACAACTTTGTAGCGCGTGTAATATACTGGACCAGAAAGAAAAAGTATTCCCAGCCCTCCCCTTCATTTCTCAATGATTGCTCCGTCTCAATTTTTACAAAACGATGGACTATTTAAATACGAGAACGCCACTTTCTATAATTTCTGTTTGAAACTAATGATTTCAGATAATCATTAGTATGTCAACTGAAGATGATCTTTTTAGTCGCCAGGGATGGTGACCTTTTGAGACCACCCAAGGTATATGTACTAATTTCAAATAGCTTCCTCAAAATGTTCAGAGGTTTGAGGTGTCGTAATTTTTAATTTACTTACATGCCCTTATTACTTCCAGGGTTCGTTTTGTTTTCCTAAGTAGACGTTTCAGAGGACAATACCGGGGTTCATGTCTTTACATTACATAAATTTAAAGAATAATTTTAATTAAATTTTTTTGTAATGTAAAGAAGCAAAATCCAGTGTTTTCAAAAATGTTGTTTTGGGATCAATTTAACGAGATAATGATCATATCATAATTTTTGAAAGAATATTTTCACATTCTTATTAAATCTACTGCATTCTGCGGGATTTTGTGTCTGTATGGGATTAAAAGCAAAACAATTTCAAACACAGATTCTCACGATAACTAAAAATACTCTTATTATGCAGACACACCCTAATGTATTGACTTTTTCATCAAAATACTAATATGAGCTCCCACTTGAGATTCTATCCAGGAAAATGTAAACATGGAAAGGAGAGCATGATCGGTATTGGTGAACTGGTCGTTCCGTATGGACGTAAAGCTTTGAGGACATTACTGATGCTAAAAATGGGTTCAAGGCGTGAATTTTCAGTTTCTCAAGGCGGAGATCTTCCCTTTCGGAGGTTGTCTCTCCATCCCTTCGCAATCAATCACGCGACCAGTTTTTCTTTTCTCCACACATTTTTCTGGCAATAACTCACTTTTCCGGCTCTACACCTCCATACTGTCCCAGTTGGAATTGGTCTTTTTCCGTTTCCACCGTCTCCCAAGAACCTGTTTAGTGAGCAACTTGTTTGTCTTTGTGGTGCAGCAAAAATTTTGGGCAGGATAATAATTACGAAGTAATTGTATCAGAAGTAATTTTCCCTCAATAATCAGTTAGAAAGTCTGTGTTGGGAGTTTTCACTCATTTTGGAGGATAAAGCCTGTGTGGGATTTTCTTTCAGTTACTGGATTACTTGTGACCTTCCAAGGTATGGTGAATTTTATTTGTAATAAATCATTAAAATTAGAAATAGTGATCATTTCCTCATGAAATACTTGTCCGACTCTTGGTTCCAGGGTCAGTAGGTACATTATAATCTTGTATAATTTTAGCATTTAAGGATTGATTTGTTATGGGTTCACTACGTTTTGAGTAATTGCTAATATGTATCAGATTGTGATTCATATTCATAAATAGGGCGGAATTTGTAACAAATAAAACGTTTACATGACTTGAAAAAAACTTCGGTCACCACAACAAAATGTTACTGTTACTTCAAATGCTGAGAAATTTCATGCCTGTTCATTGGAAACTTGTTAAAACGTTGTTCATTGCATGAAAATGTTTTGGTATTTTTGATTCAGCCTCTCTGACATGGGTTTTGGCCTATTCTATTAAATTTGACAAAGTCTGGCTTTCAGCTCTATATCAATGAGTATTGAAAGACATTTTGACTACAAAGTTCCATACATGCAAGTCAGATACAAAGGAAGATAAAAAACAGGATCGGATAATAATTTCCCCTTTGATTCAGACAGTATCATATTGGAAGACTTAAGGTAACTTGATAAATGACTGCGATGAAATCACCCTTTTTTTGCACTATTGGTGGAACTTCTCCATTGACAAGTTTAAATTACATGTGATGACGCCGAAAGTACATATGTACCCATGTGCCGTTAAGGGCCCTATACTTTTTACTCGTAGAATTTTATGGTAGTAGCCTCCCACACTCACTCTTTCATCAATGAAACCAAATCCGTGGAGGGTAGACAGAATTTGATCATCTCTTTTTACAGAGCAATAAAACAATCTCATTTACATTATGTTCAAGAAGACGGGAGTATTTTTATATTTACACTACAAGCCGTCAGCAGCCCATGTAAATTAGAAATCACAGAAATCTGAAGTTTTATGACAGAAGATCATGTAGGCATCAGGCTAGGGCACAGTACAATACAACCATGTGGTCTCAAGCCCTATCCAGGTTTCAATCCACATATCAAAGATTCTTCATGTAAACAGTCGGGAACTCCAGTCTACATTTTTTTGTTCATTCTTTTTAAACTTTTTCTTTTGTTGGAAATTACATGATCAAAAGTTACCGAAGTTACCATTCATTCTAGCCTGGACTGTTGAGAGGCTCATACCATAATGCTCATGATATGAGTGTGTCATACTTTCGGGCTGCTAAATTAGAATGGGGGAAAATTCTCAAAAATTTAGAATTATTTAGTGGCATTTAAACCCTGAAGAAAGATCGCTGCCTGTATTCGAATAGAAATCTTGCCAAATAAAAATTTAAAAAAATTAACCACGTACCCCGATTATACAACATGGCTCATAGTAGTTAAGTTTTGAATCAATTGTGTATTTACATATTCTGTGTTGCGAGGATTTTGAGAACAGTGTTGCTTATTTTTCTGTTTGAAATGAAGTATGGGGTGAGTTGGAACGTGATTATAGCATTGTGCATGTTGTGTGAGGGAGCTTTTGTGTAAGTGAGGATCCAACTGTTACAAAGATATAAAATCATGTTATTTACATCTGACAGTGGTAGCGCAAGGAAAAAATTGGGCGTAATGCCGCGGAAGAAGAAAAGCTCTTCGGAAAATCATCGTTTAGCGTCTGTCTCGTCTGTGTCAATAAACAAAGATAAACCGATACAGAGGAATGCAGCCAATGCCCGGGAGAGAGCTCGGATGAGAGTTTTAAGCAGGTGAATTATTTTGGAGCATGCACTATTCCTAAAGTATGTACAGAGACTGTTCAATTTCTTCTGACGCCAAAGTAGAGAATTTTTGGAAGACAGAAATGTACCAAAAAAATCGAGACCCCTGAGTGTGTTTCTAATCAAAAAAGTTGTCACATTCGTGAATTTTGTTTATTTGGAGGAGTCGGTGTGACAAAATATTTGACACCGTTTAGTCCGCTCAGTGGAAACTTAAATGCTGATTTTATTTTGTGTAGAGCATTTTGCCGATTGAAGACAACACTTCCTTGGGTTCCAGCCGACACTAAGTTGAGCAAGTTGGATACGTTGAGACTGGCTGCATCTTACATTGCCCACCTCAAGGGTATCCTCCGTGAGGATCATTTTAGTACGGATGACTCTGTCCACCCTGCAATGAATCTGGTACGTACAAATTAATGTCTTGGAATCTCACAATCCAAAGTCCCACAAATCTTTGATAACGGAAGGCTATAATTTCCTCCGTCCCCGTCCCCAGGACATAACAAAAATTCCAAGAACTTCTACAATCATTTTCAAAATTATAAGCAGGGAAATAATAATAATGGTGACAAGGAGCATACGCAGAGTGTCATTTGTAAGCGTGGTGTTAAAAGTTGAGAAAGTGGCGTGGCGTACGCCGAGACCTAGAGCTTTCATCGTAACTTGGCTAACAACGTTGAGATTATGTCAAGTTAGAAGTCTGACTTTTTTTTTTCTTACGAAAATTTTTGACAAATAAATAACGGAACTGAAAGCTTGTACATAGTTTCCCATTTGTTCCTTCGTCTGTCATTATGTTCCCTGAAAGGGAAGCTCGTTCATTAAAAGTACTTTAGAATTCCTGGGCGTGCTGGTATTACAGAACAGTGTGCCACACACAAGCATCAATAAATGGCTAAAAGATTCTTGAGAAAATATAAAATACAGTAAGAGCACATACATACTATTTTGGGGGTGGCTCATAGCATAGGCTCTAGTTTCCGTATTTCAATTGAGGGTAGGGAACTTCCTAAAAATATAGAACCCAGCAGCTGGGAGATCTCAACAGGGCTGGTGAAAAAACTGGAGTACAGAGCAGTCAAATGTCATTTACTTCCATCCTAAAAGCCTTTGGAACTGTACTGTGGAAGTATGTCGCAAAACCTTGGGAGTCTTCTCCAAAAATTTTTTACTGACCCCGAGTAATGTCTACAGGTTTGTTTATTACAATTGGGAGTATTTGATTATTTTAGATTTCATTTGTGGTGCAGCATGTGAAGAGGGAAATTAGTCTTGGTAAATCCAAGGGTCCTTTGGTTTCCCTTCTTGTTTGAACGATCTCGGAGAGACCCTTTGTCTAATGCTATTGTTTTAAAATCCCGATTTCGAATTTTTTTTTACGTATCTATATATACATGAAATTGTATAATATGAGGAGGGTGTCGATATTTCGGATTATGATATATGCTCATTATTGTATGAACATAAGTGACGGTACTCGGTGTTGAGAGCAGGGCATCGGCATCATGAAAGATGTACTTGTCGGTGTCCTTTGTCGTGTATCAAAAGTCCCATCATAAAATAAACTGACGCCAACAAGCCCTCACCGCCGTCGTGATACATCAAACGTCCAGTCATTTGATTTTGTAACAACACTTGTCATAATAGTGCACCCTTTGCGTTCTACCAAATCAGGAGTAGTCTCAGCGTAAATATTCGATCCTTCAGTAATCATTTTTTGTTACAAATTCCTACCCCATAGGAACCACAGTTTACTTTATAAGTTCATATGAACTTAGTAGCAGGAACAAGTCTAGTAACTGTCAGCTACTACTCCCCCCCTTTTCTAGAAATGCTTCTCAGTTTCCTAGAAAATCCATTCCTGGTCCTAATAGATTTAAAGTGAGCCAATGGAATTAAAGTTTTGTAAAAGTCTACCTGTGTGTTTCATGAATTATTGTCAAATCCTGAGATAAAATTAGGGTACTGTTGACAGGCTCAGATTAAGGGGCTGACGACGACGCTATTACCAGTGTGTTAGGGGTAGAAGTTGCGGGAGTACTTTGAGCTAAATATTTGAGCTGTATGTATTTAGACATGGCCATTCGGATTCAACCGTGGAGGAGGAAACGGAAGTGGAGGTGGGGGAAGCGGGAGTGAGGATGCGGAGAGTGGCTCAAGCTGCGCGTGGGAGGAAGTCACGAAGGATTGTGTCCACCTGGAGCAAGAAGATGATCCTTCTTTACATCTACATCTCGACTCACATCTTCATCACCTTAATCCCAGTAATGTCCTTCCGTACGGTCAGCACCATCATCAGCAGACCCATGCTCCCAACAGTATGATTCCCTCATGTTTTCATGACGATATTATCGTTTCCATTGGTTAGGAATCCTTTACTCTCTCACCGTTCGAGCTTTGGGGGCTATAGACGATTTGTTCCAAGTGTACAGATCCTTAATAATTCTCACTGGTGTATTTCATCCCTGTTTCCGTCTACGCTTCAAGTACTTTTGTAGAAAGCATTAAATGCATACTTTTTCATGCATTCTGTATTATGTATACCCCACCTAATGTTACTTTTTGGATATTTTGTCACATTCATTTGGCTTATTTTTATCTAATAGATAGCAACAGGATTTATTCAGAAAAACATTTATTGTACATAATGTGTATGAATTATTACAGGAATGCTATGTTATATTTTTATGCTCTGGATTTCGTAACTCAAAGTCAGCAGATCTACTCCCTTTATTTCGCTTCGAATTTAGAAAACAAAACAAAGCACAAAAAAAGTTTAATTTAATTTGCTTATTCCTTCATTTTTTTGAGTCAATGTTAGTTTTTAAGCTCTCGGACTCTCTGTCTCATTAAATTTAAGGGCTAAGTAATTATTAGTGTAAATACAAAGTTTACAATTTCATGATAGCTGGTAATTTGTAACATTGAAATACTTCTGGATCTTGGGTTCAGCTCATACTTAATACTTGCTAGTCTGCCAAAAAACCCAGGTGTTCGTTTTTATTCTGCTGAGGAGCAGTCGGCATATATAAATACTATCGAACTTATTCTGGTTATTTGCTTGTACATATACTCCCTTTAAATCAAAATCAAGTTGCTTTGGAGTCATTTTTGTACAAAATGAAGGCAACTCCAGATTACAATTTCAAGAGTCCACAACGTTGTAAAAATCCGAAAGATGCATAAGCATATGTTCAAATTAATGGCTACCGACATGTGAGACACTATGTGTAGACTTGAGTATTCTGCCTTAAGGTAATTATACTTATGCCTAAGGTACTGTTTTTCTTTCATTCCTGTAAACTCATATGAATATGTACATAATTAGGGAAAGAGTAATTATGTTAAAGGAAGTAATTATTACTGTTATTTAATTTTTGTAATTTCTAATGTTAAAACTTCCGGTGAGTCGTCCGTGGCAGGATGAGTGTGTCCGAGAGAATGAAAGGATGTAGGTAAGGAGTAGGGAAATGTATGTAGACTGTGATCTGGTGGAATATAGGTATAATAATTAATTACGTATGAAAGTTGACAGGTCAGTTAGCGGTTGAATTCAAAACAAAAGTAAATAAGATTTGGTTTTATAAAGAAAAAAATTTCAAGGGCAAAGTAAGATTAAGAAATGTTCACTGGTTTTAACTACACTACAGACTGCCTTTTATACACAGTTGAGCATTTCGTTGCTTTACGACTTTATAAATTACATTACAAAACCAGAGTTATGAATTATTTCCATGAGGCCAAACACAATTCTAATAAAAAGGATATCGGAACCTATATTAATACAAAAATGATACCAAAAGTGCTATCAACACTCTGGCTAATTTACTTGAAATAAATTAGGGGTCTACCACTCAGGATCCACCTGGAGTTGCACTGTAACATTTACTGGGAAATAAAACTTACACAGGAGCTAGGACATTTGAGTCATTTACTGAATTTACATGGAGTAATATTGAATGTTTACAATCATGTCGGGAAAAATTTGGAGGAAATTACTATTGGATAAAAATATTATACAAAGTATATGTATGTGTGTATAACATGTATTCACGTAGCTCACTAAGGTCCTTACGTAAGTAATATGTAATGTACTATTTTTGAATAAGAAGTAAAATACAAAATGTATAGTGAAATCCACGTAAGTTTCTTACTATAGGAAGCCTATATGACCAGTGTATCCTTCAGAAGTACGTATTTATGTAAAAGAGCTTGGAGCATTTCCCTAGGAATCAAGTCACACTAACTTCTTAGAAAGACAAGTGAATCATTACGTAACAGTATTAAATTACAGTTAAAAACCAGGGCATATTTGTTCCGTAGGATAAGTTGATGTGGTAACGTCAAAATGTGTATGTAACTCAACTTGCCCCATTTATCTGAGCTCATAAGAACATTATTACTGTGAATTGTAAAGCTGTAAGTTAAGGTTATCAGTAAAGTTTTTTTTTCGTTCACAGTGTGAAATCTGTTCACCTTTTCTTACTCCTCTCGACAAAGGCCGACTTCCAAGGAATAGTAGTAGACATGGGTTACCGTCCATTTCACGGACGGAATCTCACCCCACAAAAGGGCTGCGTGGCATGGAGCATGGAAATGCTTTTTCTTTAAGAGATTGTCAACTCATGTCAATCAGTACCATGAATGCATGCTGGGAGCCGCGGATCTCAAATCACAAAGCAAATTGGAATTACATGGACCCACGTACTTACTCTCCGTAATGTCTATAGGAATGTAAACAAAACGGGGAAAGTCACAATTATCTTGCAATTAACACCATGGTCCGAGGCTCCTGACGCTGTGTGAGCAATTTTCGGGGAAGTCAAGGAAATGAGAAGAAATGGTACACATTTGATTAGGCCAGGAGAACCCACTCTTACAAAGAGTATCACAAAGAAAAAATGTGTCGTTCTACTAATTCATAACTCATTAACATCTTGACAGGTTCCTTTGAGTACTCAAATGGGACGCAGTTGCACCAAACCTGGTTTCCTATTGTTTTGGTTAATTGAGTTCCTAGCTCCTTTCGGATACAAAGGAGCTACTACTCTAAAAATCGAACTCACAATTAGACTGACAATGGGTGTGTGTGTGTATGCATAAATCAATGAAACAATAATTTACCCGGATAATGGCCCAAAAGAGTTTTATTGTTTGCTTGCAAAAATATAAAGTCAACAATTTTGTGGTGAAACAATGTCAAATGAATTTTCAATACTTGTCGAGCGTATTGAGTTCTATGTAGCAAACCAGGTCCTTTTTTTTAAACTTTCTGTCAGGACAAGCAAGTAAGTTGCTAATAATTGAAGTATATTTCTTTTTCTAAAGTTATTTAAGTAAGCCCTGACAAGGGTCATATTTGAAATTCAGTGAACCCTTGTTACACGTTACAGAGGCAAAACCAATGTAGTAAAAACAATCCAATTGGCCTTAGTCTGGGGTACAGTGAGACATAAACATATCCGAATATTCAGAGTAAAGTAGATACTCTAAGTATAGCTAGTCGCTGATTGTAGAAGGAGATACAGGATTTTTTCTGATTTCATAGTAAACAATAAAATATACTAATTTCTCCCATCGAGTTTCGGGAAACAAATTTTTCGCCGAAAATTGGAACAGTCAATTAACCATAGCAGAGCTCTTCATTCTGATGACACCACTCCGGTTGAAGTCGGTCAGGTCGAAGGCCTCTCTGGACGTGACGGTGTCTACTTTGGACAATTCTAGACTCTGCAGCGTACCAATTTGTGTCTGGGTTCGACCACAACCTTTCAGCTAAAGCTGATAAACGGGGGAAAAGTTTCCCCTCCAAAGTGAGTTCATCCACCTTAAATTCAGGACAATTATTATCATGTGGAATGGGAAATCGTTCTTCTGATTATGACCTTTAGAATTTCCCAATAGTCAAGCAACGTTCCATTATTTGTGGGCATAATTACCTGTTCAGCCCACAAAGGAGCTTCTCCACCAAGAATTTGTCCATTTTTATAAGCCGCATCAATTTCCTCAGGGGTCAACGCTGGAGACAACAACTGTAATGGGCTGTTCTCGTAAACTTTCTAAATAAGCAGATAAAACGAATCGCTAATTCATGTCATTACTCTCCCGGACGAAAAAAAAATACAAGTTTGCCAGTAATACATAAATATATGTAAGTATCAACAAAAATAGGTAAACTCACCTGCCAGCCTTTGTAAGGGGAACACCAATTATTCCCTTCGCCAATCCAAGCTCCAAATCCACAATCCAAGTACCATGCATCATAGTTTGAGAAGATAGTTTTGTAGTTGTTCTTAATCAAGAATGGGATCACAGGATCTTGGGCTGTTTCCAATGTAAGATTATTTTTGAGTAAAAATAAATTTATTTAAAAAAATACACACATTTTTAATAGATTAAATATGAGTGGCATTACCAGTGGTCCAAATTTGAACGACATAGTTGTTGGCAGGTAAGTATTGAACTGCATGTTCAATTGAAGCCAACTCCGAAGTCCACATAATAGCCGTGACATTGTTGGCCTTAACTTGTTGATTGTCCTTTACTAGATTGTATGCTACAATAATTCAACAAACCCTTTTTTTATAATTTGCATACCATAGTAATTACCACTTTCCATCGACAGTCATAATTTAATTTTGTTTATTTTCTAATTCATTGGTTCAACCCATGGTTGATTTACTACTGCCTATACGCCAATTCGTTCCATAGCTTTAACTGATTCTGTCACGGACCTTTGCTTTGGAATTCACCCCACAACTCAATGAGGGTTTCCTGGGTATTGTTCTTCCCTTTCTTTTTCAAGTAGTCAGTGATCTCTGCATTCTCTAGCCAGCAGTCAAGTTTGACTTCATCTCCTCCCATATGGAACAGCTCGTTATCAAAGATATCCAGCAAGTCTTTGTAGATTTTCCCTTTAGAAATTAATAGGTTCAAGTTAGAGGAATTATTTTGCACCCTCTCCTCAAAATCCGGGAGACTTCAGTCACTTGAACTGACATCCACAGAAGCTCCAGTCTCATCACCGGGCTATCTACTTGTAAGTACAAAATGAACATGTGGAAAGGACGTTTATTTACCCAGAACTTGGTACATGTTTTCATTTGCTGGGTTGAGCTGACCGCAAGGAGGCTCCACACAGTAGGAGCTCCAGGGTTCCTTGTTAATACAAAGTGCCATCTCCCCTTTGCCTGCGGCTGGACCCCATTCCCAACCGTTACCTAATCGTAGAAAATGCAGAGAGAGTCAGGCAAGAACAAAATAAGTAACAGTCTTGAGCATCACTCAGTCAGTCATTAGCAAAGCTCTCGGAAATAAATGGAGATGAAAAAACTTGGGAGGAAAAAAATTAACCTGCATGAGCAGGAGCATCGAATTCAGCCACGATCTTCACACCTCGAACCCTCGCGTACTCAACAAGTTCCGTTGCTTCTTCCACTGAGTAAATTTTCCGTGAGGAGTAAGCCCCATATTTTGTCATCTGTCAATGTCAATAAAATATCAACCTAATTTCATATTCATAGAATGTTTCCAAGTATTTGTTGTCTAGTACTTCAACGATCCTCATAGATAACGGGATAATTTAAAACGTGAGAGTTACTATAGTCATCATGAGCACACTCGGATCCTGATAATATACAACGATTGTTTCGTCGTAATGTCTAAACTCGAACGAGAGTACTTACAGTCAACTACTTGTGATTATGAGCATCTCTCTCTGTAGTTGTAATCAACAAAGGATGACTCAGCATGTGTACTCTGAAACAGTTGTTGTTTTAAGTAATTTAAGGAAAATAGCCCACTTGTATGGGAAGCACTAACCTCTGGAACGCTTTTAGAGTAGAACGGGAAAGAGTGGGTGTCGGTGATGTGCCAGTGGAGCATATTAAGTTTATTGTATGACAAACCATCAATCACCCTCTTAAGGCTCTCAACAGGAATGAAATTTCTTGAAGTGTCAATCAGAACCCCTCGATAAGCAAACACGGGTCCGTCACTAATTGTGGCTCTATCTAATATCTGTGTAAACATTGGATCATTTTCACATTTAAATGGACATTTTGTGCTTTCAAATAAATAAAAATTGTAGGGCAAATGCTTGGGGATCATACTTTCAAGGAATTTGTTTCATCATCGTAAGCAATGAGCTGACTCAATGTTTCAAGAGCGTTACGAGCTCCGAAGTATGTGTTAGCAACGATGGAGGTAGACACACTGTTCTGTAAGAGAAAAGAGTTCATTTTGTTTTTTTAAAAAAGGGCCATTCATTGCCTGTATGGATTCAATATTTTTTTTTTCATGTAAACTCACCCGCTGATTATTAGACTCTAAGGAGAGCACGTAGCTCTCGTCAACATTAAGAACTACATTTTTGACATCCCAGACTGTCCCAATGTCAATTACGAGGCTGTTCTGGGCTATATTATCCCCTTCTTTATTTTCGGGGAAAGGTGAGACGCCATCACGTTTGTAATCTGGATGGTACTGTAACGGTAGGGAGAGGACAAATCAATCAAGATAATTAAATTACAGTAAATTCTCCGCTTATCTCATCCTACACAGAGCTGAGGGTTAGGTCGTTACCATTAAAAGATACTCTCGGAAAATCTTGACTGCTTCATCCAACGTCGCTTTTACTTCCACCGAAGCCGCGCTGGCATTTCTGAAAATCACATTTTGGGGGTAGAAGCTAAGGAATTCCTGACCGAGCTCCACCTGAAGCACAAAATTATTACCATTAGTATCATCATATTGAAACTGGTTCAGGGATTTAATCTTTTATAGAATTCCATATGAAATACAAACAAATAATATATGCAGATGTCATATGTTATCCTGTGAAATCCGCATTGAAGAGCTAATTGAAAATGTAATGGGAAATCAATATGAAACCTTTACTTATGAAATGTTTCTGTCTACGCTTGCACTGATTGTGAAAAATATGTTGATGGACACTGATACGGAGATATTAGATTCAGGACGCGATAAAGCATTTACATGGAAAAAAACCTCGGAAAGTGAAATTGCGTGTTGGACATTCTACAAATATATGATTTAGAAATTTGACTGATGCGAGTACGATTACGAAATTAAAGGAAATAATTATTGTCTGTCGGATTTTGAGTATAGTGCTTCATGGCCAATGTTGACAATGAATAGGAATGTTCCTACCTTTCCGGTAGGTTTTGGCCAGAGTGCACCCAACGCGTTACAATTTAATTTGCACACGTCAAGAGACAACGGGGTTTCGTCAGCTCGAAGCTTCGTTCTCTCAACCTTCACACATGTTTTATTTCTGCATGTGTGTGCGTACGGGGAGCCCACTCTGTATTACGAATCATTTTAAAATACAATTATTATGACTTTTAATGTATCAAAAATTGTTGAGTACTTTTTGAATAAAGTGTTGTTGTAAGCATGGACAAAATATAGGAACTTACTCTGCCTGAACCAGGTTTGGAATTAGTGACAGACTTAGAATTCCAAGTAGAACCCACGGATTTCTCAAGTTCCCCATCTTTAGGGTGTCTAACGGGAAAAAATAATAAAAGTGAGATTTTTACGAGAACACAATTCCAAATTCTTTTATGCAAAAAAAAATGCATAAAATATGACATTACTCAAGCCCAGTATTGTATGTATATATATATGTAATTACTTCAGTAAGTGTAGTCGTTTTAAAATGCAAGTTTGCACTTGACACAAAACTGTAATTCAGGCACAGCCTTTTATGGTTCGTGAAAAATAACTCAACTGCCTACTACAATGAGTGGTGAGCACTAGTTATTAATATACAATAAATTTCCTGCATAGTTGTTTCCCAGGGATGGCAAAATACCTGCCACTATAAAGAGACACCCTTATGTAGACATATTACTACATTTTTAACATGGTAAAATCCTGGGGAGGATTTACCCATGACAATGTAAAAGGAATAATATCTAACAATAAGAGGAAATGACTACATGGGAAATGCACTGTTTCAGCATCACTATCTATCTTAGGCTCTCGGCTGAGACTTAAAAAATCCACTACTAAAAATATTACAGACAAACTTACCGTAAAGAAAACAGGATCGGTCCCTAACAAAGAGAATCAACGACAGTTTCTCTTCGATTGAATTGTAAAAGTTGACTGCAGTTCAACTACATGTAAATTTTTATCGTCTGACAAGTATGTACGACTACATTTCCATCACCAATACTTGAGTACTTGTTTGTCACTGAGTTCATCACCAGCCCATGAGTGCTTGTTTTTCACGGTGACATTCTCTAACTGTTTCATACTCATTGTCAGTCCAAACAAGTACTCAAGGGAAGACAGATATAATCCCTCCGTACATAACCCCTTCGTAGGAAACCCCTCCGTGCATAATCCCTCCGGATAATTATATTCCCTACAGATTGTGCAGATAATCTCTCTGACGTTTCCCCTCCGGCATAATCCTCCGGATATATCCCCTTCAGCTTGTGCAGATAATCCCTCCGACATTTCCCCTCTTAACGTAGTCCCTCCGGATGAATCCCCCCTGCTATAGTGGATATAATTACTCCTAACAATTGTTTGTGTATCTAATCTTCATACCATACAAATATTCTCTCTTGTTATAACTGTAATTCCGGAGCTGTACTCTCATTATAATATATCCCCCTCCCCCACCCGTACGAGTGTCTAATTTCCTCAACTATTTGCTTATGTACTTTTGTCTGCAAGCCGATCATTTTGCTTTTAATGAAACTCCATGTAGAGCACTTTACTTTTAATCCAATTTGACTCTAACTTGACTTGGGATAACCTAGCTTGACTTGGACTTACCGAATGTCGTCCTATAGTAATAATAAAAAAACACTTGTTGTATATTCTACTGCGGCTATAATCTTTACGATCACAATTCTTCCACACAGTAGATCCAATTTAACCCAGGATTAATTATCTATGAATGTCGCTCGCGATCACATCAGTTTAACCGCAGTAGTATTACTAGATCATTAAATGGATAATGCAAGAGTTTATTCATTGCCAGGGAGCACTTGCGTTTCCATATCTTGCAAATGCACTTGCGATTTTTAAGTAATGTTTGGAGGGCTTTTCTATTTCTATTTTCTGAGGGCTTACAACCGCATCCGGAGGAAAAAATGTATTCGGCCACTATCTGCTCAGAACATTGACTACAACACCCTACCCGCGGTTCAGATATAGATATAAACGTATTGTTCGAGTTCAAGGATTTTTTGTACATGCATATTTGACCATCATTAAGATTTCTATTTAAGTCTTCTGTAAAGTCAACTCGTACAAATACATATGTAGCTCAATTTCTACACAATTTCCACAAATGAATTACCTCGCCATTAGTATTTTTTCATACATTCAGAAAACTTCAAAATTCTCATCGTATTGCACTATAAGGGAGCCAATTGCTAACAGTTGGCAATACGGATTTTAAACACTGCCTTTTAAACATTTTTGTGTTTTACTCAAGCTTATTTCCTCCTCCTCAAACTTATATTGGTATGTGAAAAAGGAAATAGAAGGAGGAAGTTGTCTAGTCAAAAATTATCTCCTCAATCATACAAGTACAATGCACAGCAAACAGTTTTTATAAATATTAGTCAGGTCTGTGTACAGTTTGTTGAAAACATGTGCATACTTTACTGTCTACAACAAATTAGTTTTAAATGAGGAAAAACTGCAATATTTTGTTTACTGGCGTACTAATAACTCCGGGTGACCTGTTGAGTTACAAACTTGTCACATTAGTCCAAGGCATACTAAGTTAATATATTAATAATATAATCTTATTTGAAATAAATGGTTTCCAAGAAATTTTGGACGCCACTTATTAATCTTAACAAAAAATTTAATTTTGTTCCTTGAAATGTAACAATCGTACAATCCCTTGTTGTTTAGTGTCACAAGATGACAAAATGTTTGGAAGTTTCCACACAAAGCTTATGAAATAATGTTCCACGTAATCAAAAGATATGGCTTCCTAAAATCACACACATGTATAATCTACCCTAAATTACACAATGGAATTGTTTTCACAAACTTGATAATGAATTGAAAAGTATTTTTACCTGTTGTATACTGACTCCCTCAATCAGGCACTGAAATTTTTGAATCCGGGGCAAAATATTTTAGGATAAATTGAAGTTACTGAAAATCTTTTGAGATGTCCTACACTTACAGAGAGAGAGAGAGTGTGTGTGTATGTATGTGTATGCACATAATCTAAAGATTCTGCAAGGTCAAGCTACATTTGGCTGGAAAAAAAAACAAAACTAATATCAATCGTGCTTACTGGCAATATCATATATGTTTTTATCCATGTGCAATTAAAAATGCTACAAGTGAGTTTTTGCATAAGTCCTAATAAGGATACAGAGGGAGAGAAAAATTTAATGAAGAAACACCTTCCAATATAACTTGCATATGTTGAAAATAGGAATGTATTGATTCTCAACGACTTATAATTTGAAGCAATAAGTTTCATGCTGTCAATATTTGCTTTCCTCTCGTATGTTTCATATATGCTAATTATTCATTTTAACTATCCATACTCGAACGTGCAGCTGTGAAGCAGTTGGTTTGAAGCCACCAGGATCAAGTTTTGTATTAATTTACTGTGTACACCTATAGCTTCCAGCTAACAATAAGTAACTCAGGAGTATTGTGCCAATGGTTTCTCTCATCTTGTTTTTACATAAATGATATTACTCTACCCTCATGTACTTTGACTGTAGACTTGTATATTATTGACTTGTTGACTGATCTTCCGCTCTCACCTGTAGAGGCAGGAGAGTGTGAAAACAAACCGGGTGAATTTTAAAAATGAGGTTGATATTTAAAAGCAATTAAGGAATTTAACTGGTTTCATGCACACTCCCGACTCATTTTTGGAATGCTCAAAATGTCGACTGGGAGATATGTATAAAGCTCTGTAGTAATTGCCTTTGCCTGCAAAACATTTCTTCAAAACTCTCAATCATCAGGAATCTTAATTCATTCCTCCTGATTGTGAGTGTGGTAAGACGTATGACTAACAACGAAGCTCTTTTAAAAGTGGATGTACATACATACGTCTCTTGTACATATATGAGTCGTAACGTGTGTGTGTGCAAATGCCAAGTAATTTATCTACTTGTTTTTTTACGATTCTACAAAGCAGGCAAATGTAATTATTCATCGGAATGTCATCGTTCTGAGAATCTTAATTAGCAGAGGGTCGTCTGTTGGAAATTAGGGTTTAAACGGCATCTTTCACGGACGATTATCCCAGTTTGTAACGAGTGTCACGTTTGCTCATCTCTCATTCGGTAATTTTTTCTCCAATTAAAACTGAACCTGTAACTACCTGAAAGACGGAAATTTACTTGATCTGTGACTAAAATCAATGTACAGTACAAGATTTTAGGTAAGAGGAATTATTTGGAAAATTCAAATTGGGATGAACGGCAGCAAATAATTATTTAAACTCCTTTCAATTAATTCACCCCACATGTGTCTGGGAATGGTATTCGGAATGGAAGAACATATGCATTGTTGGACCATCTGCGTGAGGCTGAGTAATTCTTGGGATCACATTTGGAATCGTTTCGGGTAAGTTGCTTAGGTAAAAGAGGCAGAAGTGTCCAGTGAGGCTGAGAGTAAAAGGTGATGTGCGGGCAATGGGCAATTAGTTGATTGCCTTGAATCGGGAGGGTCAGTGGCCGTATGATTTCTCAGGCGGAGTCTCAGGGTGAACAACTGTTCGAAGTTGAAGGTGAGGGAGAGAGAGAATGCTTAGGTCGATGGCCAAATCTCTCGAAAAGATATCAACTCTATCCATCTTTCTTCTCTCCCTCTGCCTGTCTCTCCGCATCTTTTTACACACGCTTGGTCAACTCCGGATCCTCATCGTCAACTCTGCTGAATTTGTTAAGTATTGGGCTGTTAGAACATTGTGGAAGATGAGGCATCTCCATTGATTAGAATACCTTTCCCTGCACCTCTCCTCCAACTTTGATATTAATTTGAGTCAAACAATGGAGCTAAATCTAATGAAAAGGGTCGTAAAAAGTGAAAGAACGTTTTGTACAACAATGGGTATAACTTCTAATGGTAACTCAAGTGTTATGCCTGTGGATTTTGTGGAGCCTCTGCCTTTATTACTCACACACGCTCAATGAGGGCGAGCTCATAAGAAATGCATTCCCAAACAAGCATTTAGAAAGAAATTTTCGCAATTGATGAGGCATCATACCTAGGAAAAATCCAAGAAACTTCTTACGGTAGTTAATAACAGGTATACTAAAATAATAGTCTTAATACTCTGCAGTGCCTTTTAAATCTCACAATATGACCACAATCATCTTTCGAAAGGTGTACCGGGGTGCCCAGGCCAAGAGCATTATTTTTTGTCTCAATTTCCGCTCATACATTACTCTTATTCGACTTGTACGAAACAATCTTCACAAGTGCATCCACACATTTTTTCGGGAAAAAAATGCTTCTTTGAAGACCGGAACGTGACTTTGGCGTCACAGGTATCTTGAGCTTATTTTTATCAGTCAGTTCCATCAATCCTGAGGTGTATGCACATAATTCTAATATTCATTAAGTCTGAACCTCATAAATTATAGCGTACTGCTCCCGTGGGTCCTAAATGCTTCGGAAATGTTTCGGAAAGGAGGGATATTTTTTGGGGATGAGAGGAATTTTTAATGATTAATCAACGAATAATACAAACGTATTTCTAATTGTTGATCTGAAACAATGCTACAAATTCATTTGTTTTTTTATTACGCATGTTAACTTCCGTGTTATTTCTGCTTCATGCCCCTGACTTGTTCTCGTTTCATCATATTCTTAACAAGTCTGCTCTTCAACCGTAGTTTTCACAATTGAGTGCTTCAGTACTTTTACTCATCCGTCGACCCTTTAGATGTATGCTAAGCTCTGGTGATACAGAAGGCAAGAGTTTGTCACAGCCTGCGATTTTACTATCTATGTACACCTAGTTGGCTAGCCGACATAAAAAAGTTGGCTTTTATATCTACATTTTGACTGCACCTCTGATAATACTATTTCCATTTTTAAATCCGGGAGCTATTAATATACTTGTAATTATACTTGCAGATTTTACTTTCAAGAAAGGTCATCACATTTGGACATCTGTATGGGTATAAAGTACTGCGCCTTCTTAGTTTCATATTTACTCCGATGTCTCTCGTCAGGTCAGGACTGAGCAAAATGAGTAAATTCCCGAACCAGATTTTTATAAGTATAATCCAAAGGCTTTACAAAGATTTATCGCTCTCTTGTTTCCCCACAATGATCAAATATCTAGTAACGGAGGAAAATGCTGATTTGCTAGAAAAACCATCATAATTCCTCATAAACGTCACGATTGCCACAAATGAGGAGCACAGTATGATCCAGGCAGAAAACTGGTGAATTGCCACCCCTTAGCATTACGTTCATTCGAAATCATGACTGAACTTGTGGAAGGAAAAGCTGGAGCCGTCAAAGGATAAATATGTAGGTATGCATGTATCCTTTAAATGTTCCTTGAAGATGTCTCGCCTCCTTACAAATACATATATGCACTTATAAAAATAAACCATCAAAGAAAGTGAGATAAGAAAAATGAGCTATGGTTAAGTAAGGGAAAAATTTGGCTTGCATCTGCAAGGAAGAAATATGTACTTAAATACTTATTACGAAGAGTAAATATATGATTACAGTATCAGTGTGATGTTGCTCCATAGTTATAGATGAAACCGTAGGATATGTCTGGTCTGAAGATTACCGAGGAGTAATTATTAAAGTTTTATTCACGTAATTCGTAATTCCTTGAAAGGATAATACCACTACAGGTTAGAAAAAATCTGGGGACTGACAACTCCTTCCAACCTGGTAGTATGGCCAGAGCGGGCCTGTCATGTACATCCATACACAGTTTTCATCTGTTTTTTCCCTGACTGAATGAAAGGTTGGTGTTGGTGTGTTTGGACCCTGTGCGTATGAGGATGAGCATGCGATGACTCTTCTTGTGAAAAATGTATGTAGGGATATTTGGTTTGTTGTTCTACAAGAAAACAGGATTCTTTTGATGAAATATTTGAGTTACCTTACCCTGGCTAGGAGGTCGGTCCATTGGCACCCGGTCGGATACAAAACGTGTCTTCAAGTTACCTCTACATATGTGGAGGAACCCTATATGGAAAGCATCAGGTATACATTTTCACACATGATGATCATGCAAAAAAAATTCTATAATAACATTAAGCGATAATGTGTATCGCCAAACCAGTGCCTAAAGGCCAGTCTCACCAAAACCAAGGAACCTGCAAACACCCGACGAAGCAGAATTTCTTCACACTTTTTCCTTCATTTTTATCTGTGGGTGCTCGAAGGATTCACTCAGTATACTACATCTCTCCTGAGTGCTTGACCTCCGGACAGGTCTAAAGCTACGACAATTTAACCAACAAGTTTTCAATCTCTTCAGCATTTTCTCTGAATTGGGAAAAGTTGGAAAACCTGCTCATTTCTTAGTTATATTGGCATTCTCCCGGTGACTAGTGAGTGTCTGCGTTCCGCAGTCACTGTTTCTATTCATTTCATTTTTGAACTCTTAAATTTTACTCAAATTTCGGGGATTTCTCCTGCCAATTTCATCATGGATAAATTTAAGTTACTTCTCATTGTGTCCGTTGTGTCTGTCTTTGCTCTTGTGTACTTACCAGAGACTAGTGGACAGTCTTACTTTCGGTAAGTTCATGCTGTTTTTCCTACCATTTTTATTATTACTATTAGTATCAATATTTTTTCCCTTGTTTCATTAGAGTCCTGGCATATCAGAGGCTAAAATAATTGAAAATTCCTGAGAACTATTTTAAATTAATATATTGGAAGATCCAGTAGTAGCTGTATTAGGATCTACGTCCCCGTATGTACAAAGTGCAAAATAGGAATGAGCTACTAGAATGGGAGCATTGGGAAAAGCACTAGAAGTAGAAGGAGCAGGTGCTCAATGAAAGTGACAGCTTGACTAATTTACACCTTTCTCTGAGACATTGTTTTCTTTTGCTTTTATTGCTCATAAACAATGTTATTACTTTTTACTCATTTGTTCACCCATTCAATAAAGCTTCAATGACACGGTCCGTATTGACTGCCATGCTACACTGCGAGAAATCCTTTGCTGTTTACAATTCAGGCACACTCCCATGGTAGTTTTAATGGCTTGTTAATTAAAAACCTTTTGTTCTTTAAAACTAAATGAAAGCTACTAATTTCCCAATGGAGCACTGTATTGTACCTCTTAATTTGCTTTCTTTGAAATAGCAACCATAAAATAACTTTTTGTCTACATATAATTGATGCTTCATTTATTATTATACATGGTTTGTTTTGAATTAAAAGGCTCGAGCTGGAGCAGAGCTGAATTACAAATCCAGTTTTTAAATATCATGTTCGTGTTATCATGATAAGAAAGTTCTCTCTCCCTCTGAAGATCTTAATTATCCTACAGTGTAATTAATAGCAAAACCTGCACTAATTAAGGTCTTTTGATGCCAAAGAACGGAAGATTTATAATTGATATTATTTCCCTATAGCATGCCCTCGCCTTGGACATATGTGTGTAAGAATGGAACATGTACAAAAAAACTGCGATCGGACTCAACCGTAATTCAATCTTTGGACACTTGCCGTTTGCGCTGCGGACGATTCCGTGCAATTTGGCCACGACCAACAGGTAAATGCATACATGTATTGGCATGATGTGAACGTCTTTATTATTTATTCAGTCGATCTTTCCACTCCTCTCTTTTCCAGTCTCATTCTAATTTAAAGTTAATCTTGTTTGCATCTCCCACTACACTTACTCCTGCACGTACAGAGAGATTTTTGACTGGGTATTCTTAATGGGCACACGTATATCAACTCACTGTTTGCAACATATTAGACTTTTGGCTAATGTCAAGTAAGACTATGGAGCCCAAAGAAAATATGCACATAGGAAAATTATTTCATGATAAAAAGTGTAACCTCATATATAAACTTTGTAAACGTCCCTCGGCCGGCTCTGTCTAACACGATCATTCACTCCAGAGCATTCACTCCTCACATCTCTCAGACTATATACTTGCCGTCACAAAACAACTTTTGCTCAGAGCAACTCCGCTTTCATAACTTTGCTTGCGACTTGAATGCTAATTTCTTGTCCAATTTAATAGACGCACAGGGAAGCGCCCTGAGTCAAGACCGTAGTCCGTCTTTGTAAAACTCCTGTAACATTACACTCACTCAACAATGTCAATTTTACTTGTTTTCCGTACAAAAAAAAAGCCCAACAGTGAATGAATCCCTAGCTTTTGGTACGAATGCCTCATATCATGTTGAATTCATGTTCAGTCCCCAAAGTTAAGCTGACAGTGGTTTTTTTTCGACTGGTCGACAACAGTAAAATTTTTTCCTTGGGAATTACTTGAATGAACTTCAGAGTATAATTTGTTTTCCATAAAAATGTCTACTTTTTATGAACCTTTTGTCTTGTAGGCTTCCTTTCCAACCACGCCATTCCCCCCCTGAGTATATCTCCCTGTAAACCTCGGCTCAAGTAACAAATCTCACTTACGTGGTAACGATCTTATTGTTACCATAAGAATCTAGTAGCATGCCATGACACTAGTTGAGTGTTTTATTACATTTTTATCTTCCCATAATTATATGTGCCCCCTGGGCTGTACGAAAGCAAAATACTTCAGTCCATGAAAAAGAAAGCTGCACAATCCAGTAGCTTATTTTAGCGTGCTTTCTCTTGATAATAATAATTTTAGCTATGCAATACGATCTCCGTGCCCAGTCCATCCCTTAATTCATATAACTTTTATGATCCCATGATGTAGTAATTAAGTTAGCTGGAATCATTGCAGCTGAAAATAATTATAAAGCGCGCACACACACAACCAGTGACAGCAAAAAGAGGCTTGATGCTTGACTAAATAAACAATTGTAGCCTTGAAAACAAGTGCATCTTTTTATGAAGATAATTAGATAAAGATTTGAGTTTTAGGGAACAATGACTCTTCAAAGATGAATACCCTATTATCATACCGGTTTGTCTTGCTGCGTAGGACAACCCTAAAAAAAAATACTGCAGTAGAATTTTCCTCAAAAAACTATTAATACATTATATTACAGGTGATGTGGAACTCAGTCGTGTTGTGGTTCCGTTTAAACCTCAAAACCTAAGGATCCTACCCGTCACTGCACCCACTGACCGTACTCGAGAGCTTCTTAATAGAGTCATTACCGATTTCCAAACCAACATCTTGAAAATGCACCCAAATTATGCTGAGGGCGGTGCTAATCCCTTTGACAAGCAATATGATAATGTCATTGAAGGGACTGTCATTCAAGTTCAGGTAACCACATAGATGACTTTACCGGACGCATTACAGATGATGGGACGTATTTTTTCAGATATGTTTTTCCTGTAATATAATTAAATAAGGAATAAAATATGCAGGTTGTTGTTGATGACCCCGAAGAGCGTCTGACCCTCGAGACTTCCGAGGGATACAGAATTGATATCGAAACTCAGGGCAATGTTGTGTCGGCGGAGGTCCGTGGAGACACTTTCTTTGGAGCTCGTCATGGTCTTGAGACTTTGAGTCAATTGATTGCTTATGATGAACAAAGGGATACCGTTCAAATTATCTCAGCTGGTGCCGTCATTGATCGACCCCTGTTTGCCTATAGAGGCCTCATGTTGGACACCTCCAGAAATTTTGTTTCTATTAAGGGCATGAAAAAATTGATTGACGGCATGGCATACAACAAATTGAACACCCTTCACTGGCACATCACTGACTCTCACTCCTTCCCATTCTACTCCCAACGTGTACCACAACTGACCCTCTACGGAGCTTACACCCCTGACAAGATCTACTTCCCAGAGGAAATCAAAGATTTTGTTGAATATGCCAGAATCCGGTAAGGAATTAATGACCAATAATAACATTTTCTCTTAACGCTGTCAACCATTCTACATTATATTTACTCTCTGCTAAACCTACCATCAAATGTGTCCAATAGTGGTGTCCGAGTCATCCCCGAATTGGATGCTCCTTCCCATATCAGCAGCGGTTGGCAAGGTCTGGAGAAGAGCAATGCTGTCCAACCTGGACCCAATACAATTCAACCCAGTCCAGTAAGTGTGACCAGCGGAGGGCCAATGGCTGTTTGTGTCAATGCTGAACCATGGAATCAGTTCTGCAGCGAGCCTGTAAGTTATTGGAATCTTCCATTATAAAAAAAATACTAAAAAAAAGTAAAAAAGTCACTGTAAAGTCAATGCACTCATAATTGACGGATTGATTAAATAGCTGT
The DNA here is from genome assembly GCA_947179485.1 of Allacma fusca. NCBI lineage: Eukaryota > Metazoa > Arthropoda > Collembola > Symphypleona > Sminthuridae > Allacma > Allacma fusca. The sequence continues at coordinate 9,158,757 of OX359250.1, forward strand.
CAATTAATTTAATTATAGCCATGCGGACAACTGAACCCAGTCAACGAACAGACTTACCTTGTTTTAGGTAATACTACTTGCATTTTTTCATCATTTTATTTTGCAATAAGAATCGTAACAGGGAAGTTATAAAAAATATACTTGATATAAACCCTGAGAAATGAGTACGTGGTGAAGATGATGACATTAACAGATTTGTTTTATCATAGGAAAATTATACCGAGATCTCTTGGGGGTATTTGATACTGACGCATTCCACATGGGTGGTGATGATGTTAACTTCAACTGCTGGAACTCCAGTAAGGAAATCACGGACTTCCTCGCTGCTCAACGAAGAAACCGAACCGAAAGAGAATTCCTCCAACTTTGGGCCACATTCCAAAGGAGGTACTAATTTTTTTATGTATCTATGCAAATAATATTTCTAACTGTATGGCACCATGATACTGCAAAGGAAACTGATTAGGTGAAAAAAATAATGCTGTTCTCATTCATTAATGATGTGAACTATTATAAAACTTGTAATTTGGGTAACAATAAATAACAGAATGTACATATAAACATTGCAGAGCCTACGTTGAATTAGTCCGTGCTGCCCGTGGAACTGAACTCACACCAATTGTTTGGGCTTCCAACCTGTTGATTCAAGAAAATATTGAGAATATTCTTGACCCTGAGAGGTATATAACCGTTGTTCAAAGATTTGAGGTTTTTTTTAAAGTTGTGCACCTTCCCCCTATAATTTAGAAATTTAATGAACTCATTTTTTTTCTTGCAGATACATTGTTCACTTCAGAAACAGTGGACGTGATCGCTCCTTGGCTGGTATTTTGGACAAAGGTTACAGAGTTATCTTTTCAAATCGTGATGCTTGGCAGTTCGATTGTGGCTTTGGAGATTGGGTAAGAGGCAAAAAATATAGTAACTACAGTTCGGAGAGACATAAAATTCAATACAAACCATAAGGTTGGTTCATAACCCAAAAGTGATTATGCTAACATCCCAATGCTTTCAGATGGGAGAAGGTCGTGGATCTTGCGGTGGCTACAAAACTTGGCAGCGTGTTTACGATAACAATCCTTTAAGGGTTATTGCTCAGCTGAATACAACAGAAGAAATTGACCTGCAGCCAGGACAGATTATTGGAGGTGAAGCTGCTATATGGTCTGAACAGGTGAGTACTTTTTTCACAGCTTGAGTTTGCATAAGTACAAAAGTGTAGTCATTTTACACATGATTTTGTCTACGGCCTTCTGGAGTCTTATGAATGAACTGGAAACTGTTTTGTTTGTTAGGTTGATGAAATGGGTCTTGAGGCCAAGGTATGGCCCAGAGGTGCTGCTTTAGCTGAACGTCTTTGGGCGAACCCCTTCTCATCCTGGAGGGACGCTGCGGATCGTCTTATTCACCATAGGGAGCGTTTGGTCAAGCGAGGTATTAACGCAGACAGACTTCAACCAGAATGGTGTCTACAAAATCAGGGCCGGTGCTCATCGAACTAAAAAATACTCCTATTGGGTTTAAAATGAATATGGTATCATTCCATAGAGTATTCCATTCTCATACAGAGGGGATTTCAATTCAAGTATGTACTTTAAAAAATAATAATGAAGGGGTTACATAATAATAATTAGCAACATTCATGTATGCCAAGCAAACAACATATCAATACAATATTTACTTAAGACAATTGTATAGAAAAACGTGGTTTTTTATCAATCTGCGCCTTTTGTAAATCCATGTGAATGTTTTGTATAAAACCAAAAACTTTCTCAACGAGATTTAGTGTTTGGCAATATTTGTCAGACCTTACAAATTCACAAATACAAATTTTTTCCAGTGTTTTTTATTCCTTTGTGAGCGTGTAAAGAAATAATTTTTCATTTCTGCAAAGGTGCCCACATAGTGTCAAAATCTATTTCTCTTCAGTTTATTCAAACAGTAGAACTATTGATCAAGTTTTTAAATAACTTGTACCTTGTAATTGAACGAAAGTAATAAAAAGATTAAATTTACAAAAAATATTTGTATGTATACTTTATGGAACTACTATTATAATTTTAATTACTTCATATCGCAATTACATTAACTGCACGCTGCACCTTGAACCATCGTCTGCATTCATTATCCAATGTCATTTGCTGCTATAATATGATTCCGCTTTTATTTCCATATTTTTAGAAAACTTGAACACGTGAATTATTAATAACGTGGAAGTGACATGCAGCTTATTACAACGGCAAACTAACGGTAGATAGAAAACACGAGTATGTCACACGAGCTCAAAATCTTTGTATCTGCACTTAAAGTGGATTCAGTAAAGTGCGAAAGTATACTTAAATAATGCCTCGGAGAACTTGCAGCAACTCTCGCTGTAACAAAACGTTTTCACTGAAGATACTGCTTAATCCAACATTATAATTTCATCGTCGTCGTCGTCATTGTCGTAGCTTCCAGGTGGCGGGTTAGCATTCTTTCCAGGAGGATCTCTCTTATCATCGTCGGAGGCATCATCATCATCATAAGAATAGTCAGCATCAGATCGCTCATTTTCAGAACCCTCTTCCTCTTCCTCGCGGTCCTCCTCATCATCTTCCTCATCCGTGTGACGCCTGTCGCCATCATCTTCATCCTCGTCGTCATACTGATCTTGCACCTGAGGTGAGCTAGCTCCACTAGTACGACCAGAAGGATTACTTTCTGGTATTCCTTGACAATATTTCACTGTTACAACACCTAAGAAGGCAGGAATATTGCCAGCAGTGAGTAGGTAAGTTTCAATTTCCTGTCGGAAAATATCCAACACAGGGGTCTCAAGCAGCATCCAATCATTTTCCGAAGCCTGTAAAGGAGTATATATATTGAGTGTCAGAAAAACATTTAAGTTCGTAACGCTCCTGGGAAACATTATTCTAGAGATGTATTTGCATGAAGTAAAAATTACTTGAAAGATGAACATATCGTCTGGATTGGGCGAATTTACACTCTGAAGGCGTATCTGAGACTGAGGTTCACGTACTAGAATAATATGAAACCCAAATAGTCTTTCAATGGCTGTTTGAAGCTGAGAGGTTTCGTAATCATATGTATCCGTTAAAATTTCATGCTTCCTCTCTAAAGTCTTTAGCTTTTCCTCCAGACCTACAAAAAGTAATAAAAATGAAAATGTATTCAGGTTTAGAAATAGAAATATTATTATTGATCTTATCGTAGAAATTAACAGAATGTGAACCTGCGATTCAAAAAACTTACCCTTTTTTTCTTCCACCACAGTGGCGTCCATTCCATCCATTTTTGAATCCTCCGTCAATTGCTGCAACTTTGTTTTCAGCCGTTCATTTTCTGCTAGAACTTCTTTCAATTTTTGGTCAATGGACATCATGGATGGATTCTTGCCAAAAGATATAATTTTATAACTTAAATCAGAATCGACGCTTTCAAGCTTGCTGAGCTCATTTTGACTAAGTATCAGACTCGCTGCCTTCTGGTCCAATTCACTCTTGGCGTTTTTGAGCCTAAATAATAACCCAGTAGCATATAAACCCCACCGCATATTACCATTGACATTTCGGTACTCGTATAGTGTCTGGAGGAGTGATTAATAATTTAACTTACTCCGCAGAGAGCTCCTGTATTTTCTGGCTTAGGTCGCTACATTTCTCACATGGACGTTTGGTAAATGATGGGTCTTCGCTTATTAGGGTTTCGTGTTGCGCTATCAGAATTTCCAACTGCTGATTTCTTTCCATCAAAGCTTTGGAACAGTGTCCTTCAAATTCCTGTTCGTATGACTCTTTCAGGCCTTTGAGGCTATCCCGGTCCTACAAATAAAGATACCAATTCAATGAGAACAAGCTGGGTTATACAGTATTTGAGTCACCAGACTGACTGCAGTCTAAAAACAAAGTACTACATAAAACCGACCAGCCTACATACCTTGGCAATTAATACCAGCCTCTTCGACGTTTTCTTCAGGTCGTCAGCCTGCTTTTCGCTTAGATCTTTCAACAACCTGACTTGTTCCCGAAGAGAAGTATTCTCTGCTTGAACCTTGGAAATCAACTCCGTCCTATTTTGAATTCTAATCACAGAATTGCAAGAAACCTTTTTACGCTTTTCCCGATAGTTGACATTTTTAGCACCATGAATAAGTACAATTAAACATTTCTTAACTGTAATTTCAAGTCGCTATTGTCGTGTTTGAACTCCAATAGCTGATTCTGATACTGTCGCAACACTGATTCAAAGTTCACAGGAGTTTTGCAACGGTGATCAAGTTTACTGGCAACGTTCTTCCATTCCGTAATTTCAGCTTGTAATGCTTTTCTGTTTTCATCACACAGAACCTTTTCCTTTAGTTCTCCAGTCATGTGAGAAACTCGCATTTCTAGAGAAGCGATTTGCTCTTTCAGAAGCATTTCAGATGACATAGTTGAGCTACAAGTAAGATTGTCATGAATTATAAACATTTCTATTAAATTATGATAATGAAATGATACAGATGCTTAAGCACGAAAGGGAATTATTTCACCGATGTCATTATTAGAGAATCGAAAAACATTCGCGAAAGCAACTTCTTAAGTATAACTCCATCTCCTATCTCCTGTCAAAATCCATCACAGCTCAAAATTTCGTAAAATTCGTTGACAACTACAGGTCAAACGTGTGGGCCGATCAAAAATAATTTGAATACCACCGACGGAGTCACAATAACAAACCTTCCTGCAAAATTTGAAGTCATTCCATCGATAAATGTCGAAGATATTTGATGCCTTTCGAAAAAGTTTCCGCTGACCTAGCATGTTAACCGTTAGAGTAACGACGAAAAAATTTTGGTGGGAGGTTCTATAGGGTTTTAACTTTGCTTAGAGCAAATTTCACGAAATTTTGAGCTGTGATAGATTTTGGCACGAGATAGCTGATGGAGTTATACTTAAGCTACAACACGAATAATACAAACACGGGATATAATTTTGTAAAAGCAGATTCTCACTTCAGAGTCTGGTTCTCTTGCTTCAATTTTTGAATTTCCATTGTTAAATTCCGGTTCCTTATTTGTTCACAAACATACAAATTTTCCCATTTCTTAACCTGGTCTGCAGTTATTTTAATATTAGTTGCATCACTAAGCGCCTCAGTGTACTTGGATTTCAATTCATCAAATTCAATAATTTTGGTTTGGGACTCTTTTAACTGGGCCTGACATTTCACTAACTGCGACTGAACTAATGTGAGCTGATCCTTTAAGCTTTGCGATTCAATAATCCACTTCTCAGCTCCCCTTTCCGTTCCATCTAGATCATTACTTAACTTCCGAACGGTTTCGGCATTACGATTAATGTCCTATAAATTCAAAAAACACAAATGAGAATCTACCTCTAGAATCCTCCGCTAAATCTAAATGAAAACAAAAGAGTTCGAACCTCATCATACTTCTGCTTTAATTCACAGTTGTCAGACTGTAATTTTAATATCCGGTTTTGCAAAGAACAAACCATATTACTATGAGCGTTCTTCTGCTCATGTAAACTATCACTTGTATCCTTTTCCTTCTTCTCCAACTTTCCCACCTTCTCTTCTAAAACTTTGATCTAAAAATTACCCACATAATTAATTCAAATCCGACCAAGAATCCACAATAAACAAATCTTCTAATAACTCCCAAAACCAAAAATACCTTCTCCAACGCATTCTTCCAATGGTTCCTAATATCGATATTCGAAGCCTGCAGAGAAATAAGTTGTTCCTTGTGAGTGGCCTCCGAAGAGATTTTATGATGCTCAAGACTCGTTATCACAGATCTGGAGTCAATCAGGTCCATTTGGGTCTGCCTCAGTATGCGCTCCAATTCATCTACAATCCAAATCAGACAATTAATTACTCTACAGTCTCATAACAGAAATCCTCAATCATTCAAAACCAACACTTTCTCAAATATCAAAACCTACCACTCTTCCGCTGCAATTTCTCACTATCGTCTTCATAAAACGTCTTCCTTCTCTTCCGATCCGACGGTAGTCCCGACTCGGATAAAACACTTCGGTTACTTTTGGTAGGGGACGGGATATGAAGTAATGATTGCTCGTCGGACAGGAACGTGTCATTAAAATTAAAGGCAATACCCAGTCCCGTGGTGTCTACCGGGGTGGCCGGGATGGACGGAAGGCTCCCCCCGATTAAACTATGACGACGATCAATGCTCGCCAAGTATTTTGAAATCGGAGTGGCAGCGTCTCTACTCATGTTTACTTCCGAATTGTAAACACCTTAAAATTATTATCCTACTGCCGAAACCCACCTGTCCAAAATTGTAGTCAATATTTCTGAAACACCAGAACAAAAACAGAACCGCCCGAACGACTTTGGCAATTTACGAAATTTATTCACTTTAATTAAAAGCACTTTGATGAAACACTTCAAAAATAAGGTAGATATGTAATTGTGTCTTTTTGGAAGTTTACAATAGTTTGCATTTAAGCGAGATTTAAATATTTCGAATTTCGCTCAGCCTTTTTACCACGTGTCTTTCGCAATTACATTTTTAATCCCACACTTCAACAAACGTCCGTCCTCCCTTCCCGCGCATGGACAAGTGTGTAGTTCCTTTTGAGCGGGTTTTAACGACTATGGAAAGAAGGAGCACTGTGGATAGTGCCCGATATCCAAAAAGCTGCTGACTTGATGAGGCGAATTTTGAGTACTCATGTGTACATAAAAAGGATCGTAAGTCCAATCATAGATGGAACTATGTATTTCAATTTTTAGGGGCGAAGTGAAACAGAATTTCATATTATCATTTTGAGGGCTGGTTGTACCAAACTTTTTTGTAGTAATATATTAACTAATGTGTCAGAGGCCAATTGATTTTGAAGAGATCTGGTCATCCGTTTGACCTCAGACAATTAAATGAGGTCCTTTATAAACATTAAAAGCATAGTGTTATATATACTATAAGTGGGAATCGGGACTGCAAATCCCGATCCCTTATATGGAGAAATCCCTTATAGCAAGAGTTCGGTAATAAGTACTTTGCTAGAAATGAATGATCCAAAAAGTGGAAACCGACTTTTATTCTCTCAATGAATTAGTACAACAGGATGTATTGAGACTCTTGGGGTGACTTTCGGGAATTATATGAAAGTCATTATAAACGTACATGTTACTAACTGGGCTTAATTCTGAAATATTATTAATTTAAATATTCTCGCAATCGTCAACGAAGCTTGTCACTGGAGTAATTATTATATACAGTAGTTCCACGCGAAACCAGAAATTCGAAAGAAACATAACATTTGTCAAAAATACTATAATTGATATAAGACTATAAAGTAAGGAACTATTTCATTGAACGTCTTTTGAGTGGTTGATTTTGAGGTTGGATGGGTAATTCTTTATCAGCTAGTATTTTTTTCCCATGATGAATTTGCTCCGCAACGTCCTCCCTCGCTGAAACGGTTTTGCCACCTTTGTCAACAACTCCAGGATGGGGGATATGCTGAAGCTGCCCACCTTTCCCCCGTTGCCCTTTCCGATGCTGGCCTGTGGTTGGCTCGACCATGTTGGGTGCAAATCTTCCCCCAGTATTGTCAAAGACTTGATTGAACTGCTCGATTTCATCTGGATTAATAATGCGACTGAACTGGCCTTTAATCTGGAGAACCGGCTTGGAATCAGTCTTGGCATCTCTTGTGCGAACTCTCTTCTTATCCACGACTGCATCATCATCATCCTTCCCAACGGAGATGTCCATGACATTGGAATTCTTTCGTCGTCGACGATGATGATGTCGGCGACGTCGTTCCTTTCCTTGATCAGCATCTGTATTCACCCCTGCTTCGGCGGTCTCAGGCTCTGGGAGTTAGAGGAAATAAAAATATGAGGACATTACTTTTACAAAAATGTATTTTTGTATAAAACCCTACCTTGACTTTTGGTTTCCCGGAGGTTATCCTCAGAAGTTGGAACTTTCCGCTCATCACCAGGCTTCGGCAAGAAAGAAATCATGTTTTTCAGTATCATTTTAGACTTCCGCTTGTCTTCCTGAGTGTGTGTCTGCCAAAGGGCTTGTCCCTCGCCTGTATATTGTTGTTATCAGTAATTATTTAATTAAAGCCCTTCTTGTGAGTCTGAAGGAAAAATAGGAGCTAAATAGTCATATTCTACCTGTAGTTTGTATCGAGGCCAGGGCTGCTAATATTTTCTGAGTATTTTCTCCCGCTTCAGCTTGTAGTAATAAATGGGTGAGGGCTAGTTTGAAAATGTCATCCAAAATGTTGTCCGCGGCCATTCTTGCAATTCTGCTTCTCTCTTCGGAACTTAATTTAGGGTCTATAGTAAAATAGTCGGGTTTGGTTTCCATCAGGTCGCTGACTTCATTTGCCCAATTTTCAACTGAAAAATGAAATGAGCATTATTATTTGTACTGACATTTTTATATCACTCATGGGACATACATATGTACATGTCTCTATGCCTGTTTGAAGCCTTTGAGGTCAAATGGTAAACATACTTAATTGTTTCCGGTGTAGTTGTTTCTGTTTCAAATACTCTTGGGATGTTTTTGCGACGCGGTGATCAGTGCCACTAGTACCTGGGCGTAATACTTCATACGAGTCTTTTATTGTAGTATCAATCGTAGACGTTTGAGTCCCGACTCCAACTTCCAAATCTCTGGAACCCCCTGAAGAAGGTTTAACTATGGCTCTTTTGTGAGACTCGTCCAAATCATACTGCTTCCTCATTTCTTCGTCTTGTTTAATTCTCTCCTTCTCGGCTCTTTTCCTTGCAATCACATCTATATCGTCTGATAACCTGGAATCTGGTGGAAATTCCTCAAAGGAATATTTCTTGTCTTCGAGAGTGAAATCCTGGGGAGTATCTTTTATCCGAGGCAATTCAAAAGCAAAGTCTAGACTACGTTTTTTATGAAAAATAATGACAGCTTCGGATTTGTCGGGATCGATGAGCTTCAAAGAGTCTTTCTTAGTTGTTTTAATCGGATCGAATCTCTTCTGCGCTATGACTTCATACCGGTAAACCTTTCCATTGGAGGTTACGTACGCAAAGGGGACTCCATCTGTACCCAGAAGTTCCCAGCCCGGAGTGAAGAGACCAATGGCTTTTCCTTCGGGTCCCACGATTCGACCATCCTTGGTTACAACACCAACCAGAGCATTTTCCATGGTAACGATACGACCGTCTCCCCAAATTCTACCAATGAGAAGTCGCTCCTTTTCTCGGTCTGGTGACAGTTTCCCTTTCTCACTCACATGACCTACAACTACCCCATTTGGCCGGATGACTTTGAGACCCGTATCGGGCATGGCGGTACCATCTTCTTTAACAATCGAACCGTCCTCTTCAACTCTACCGACTGACTGCCCTTCAGCATTGACAATATTCCCGTCTTTCCGAATTTCCCCGACTACAGAGCCGTCAGCAGCAACAAGTTTTTTTGCTTCGCCTGTCTTCACCTTCAGCATCATATCTTGGCTATTAGTCTTCTCCTGACTGGCAGGCACCACCGACGGTTGTTGTGGATGTGTGGGCCTTCTGGGGGGACTGGTCATCCGAGGTGGTTTGAAAAAGTGAGGCTCGTCTTCATTATAGGGAGGTGTTTGAACACCCCATTTACCTGATACCGGAACTGGGACTGCAATGAGATCTTTCTTATCCACAATATTTAAAAATGTTTCCTCTCCTCTTGTGGAACCTCCTATACCTTTCAATCCTCCTACCTCACGTTGGGCTGCACCAAGAGTTTTAGCCCGGACCGCTTTTTGCCTTTCTTTACTTTTTTCATGCTCTTTTGCAATAAGTTTGTTGACTTCGTCCGAGACTTGAGGAGTTTCATCTAGTGATTTGCTGGGCTCTTTAGTTGGTTTTTTGCCCTTGCTGGGAATTTTTGTCGTACCTTGATCTTTCAAGGGCTTTTCAACTTTGGTAGGCTCATCTTCTAGTAGAATAATTTGTTCGGGGGAATATCCTTCAACTTGTTGAATCTGTAAAGCGATTTCCGTTTTCCTCGCAAGGTCTTCGCTGGTTGGTTCCATTTCTCGGACCCATTCCTCCCCTTTTTTCAGAAGCAAACCACCTTTTACTTCCGCTTGAGCTGAATTCCACTGAGGTAATGATTTCGTCACGTCGTCCTTCACAGAAATACTTGTTGATGATTCTTCAGGAGTCTCAACATCCTTCGGAAGGGCACGGAATTTCCCGACACCAATTTGCTCAACATCTGCCCCAAGTCTGCCGAGAGCGACACCATCAGGCGTGAATACCATACCTTGGGATGTGATTATCCCCAAAACATTTCCTGTTTTATCTTTTATTTTTCCATCAAATGGATCTGCAGTGCCGACGACATTTGCAAAGTCGTCGATGATGAATCCATTAAATAACGCAAGGTTTGCGTTAGAGGTGACTGTTTTGGGCATTGCCTTAACTTCGTTTAGCTTCTGCTCCTGGTTTTTGGACACTAGGTCCTTTATAGCTTCCAACGTTTCCAGCCGTCGTTGTTCTGGAGTGAGCTTCTCTTTAGACAGAATATCTTGTAGTTTTAATTTGGATGGAACCGATCCCACACTTTTACTAAGGGGACCCTGTCGGGGAAACTTTTTTCGGTATTCTTGTATGGCTGCTGATTCCTGATTTCTTACCGCTACTTTCCTAGACTCTCTGCGCCTCTCAATTTCCTGAATAGCACGGACTACCTCGTCAGGTTGGGAAGTTCGGCGCTGCCCAGAAGTTACTTCTTCTAAGTCTGTGTCTGTGAAGCGCTCAAAAATTGGCTGCCCTGTTGAATCATACTTTTCATCTGTAGAAAAATTTGGAGGATCGGTCAAGTATGTTCTCCGGAATATTTTTTCTTCAGCTTTCAAATGTTTTTCTAGGCTTACTCTTTTCTGCTTCTCACTTCTTGCAGCCTGCAAAAGTTTCTCGTCCGTGATTAGTATTCCATCAATTGTGGGAACTTCGCCGGACTTAATTATTTCGTCGAGCTCGTCGGAATTTAGATGGGAAAAAATGGGGAATCCGCTGGTGTCAAACTTTTCTTCATACGTGTACTCTTGGAATTCTCCATCTACAATTTTTCCAGGGTAATTCTTTCGATTGACCTGAAGGCGCATTTTATCTTGGGCTTCTTCCGCTTTTCGCTTGTCTAGTTCCGACCTCGCACGGTCTAGAATTTCGTCGACGTTGATAGGGGTGCCATAGAACATTTTGAAGTCTATAAGTTTCTGAAGTTCGCGTAAATTTAATCGTTCTATAATTGGTTTACCATTGCTATCAACTTTCTCATGTGTTGAATATTCTTGGAAGCGACCATCCGCATCCGTTTTCCCAGGATACTTCCGCATATAATTTTCTTTTTGGATTTGAGCAAATCCTTCTTGCCTGTCACGCTTTCTTCGCTCTAACTTGGCGAGTTCTCTAATTTCCTCTGGAATCGTTGTAGGACCGTTCTTATTATTGATCAATCCAGTATTGATTACCTGTTCTAATTCTTTGTGATTTAGACGCTCTAGGATTGGCTGATTAGTTGTAGGATCAAACTTCTCTTTCTGGTTGAATTCTCGATAGACTCCATGAGAGTCGTACTCTCCGGGATACTTCCTTTGGAAGGATTCTTCTTGCATTTCTTTTTGTGTTAAATTGATTGTGTCCCTCCGTTTCTGCTGCACAGCTCTAGCTTTCTGTACAATGTCGTCATTTGCTGGTTCTTCTTCCCCGTCCACGGTTGGTATATTTCCGGTGAAAATAATATTCTCCAGTTGATCGTCAGTGAGACGGTCAAGAATTGGCGAGCCAGCTTCATCAAATTTTTCTTCTTCCTTAAACGGTTCAAAAGTTCCTTCGGAAGTGATCCTTCCCGGATTTTTTAGAATATGAGCTTGCTGAAGAATATTATCAGATTTTGTTGGATGCTTCAAGCTCTTCCTTCGCTGTTTTCTTTCTGCCCTAGCTTGATTTAATATTTCCACACTAACACTTCTTCGCTTACCCTCATCACCTTCAATTTGTCCTGTGGCAAGTATTTCCTCGAGTTCATCAAATGTCAACCGTTCAACTATAGGGTTTCCTTTTCCGTCCATTTTTTCTTCCTGACTATATTCTTCAAAAACGCCATCTTTTGTGTACTTGCCCGGGTTCTGTGCAGGTTTTGCTAGACTGTTTCTTCTTTTGCTTTCTTTCTTCGCAAGCTCCAGAAGTTCGGGATTTAAGCTGACTTGCGTACCATCTTTTGCCTCAATCTTTTCCGTCTCCAAAATAGTGTTGAGCTCATCCCCAGTTAAGCGCTCAAAAATCGGCATGCCTACTTCATCAAATTTTTCATCCCGAGTAAATTCTTGAAATCCAACATCGGGAATGTACTTTCCTGGATTGGTTTGTTGAAGGGCTTCCTGTACAATATTAATTCTTCGTTGGGATTCTTCCCTCGCTTCTTTAAGCATCGCGGTATCGACGCTTATACGCTTTCCGTCTTTAGTTTCGATGCTTCCGGCGGTCAGAATGTGGTCAAGTTCGTCAACCGTAAACCGGTTTAAAATAGGTTTTCCATAATCATCAAATTTGTCCTGGCGTGTAAATTGTTCAAACGCTCCATCATTTGTATATTTCCCAGGATATTTCACTGCGTGAACTTGCTGGAGACCGTTCCGTGACGTAGTTACCAGACCTTTCTGTCGACGCTCCATTTCAGCCCTAGCGTCGTTAGCTACCTCTTCATTAATACTTACTTTCCCGCCATCTGTTGTTTCTAGTTTTCCTGTGTTAACGATATCCTCCAGTTCTTTATCTGAAAGCCTCCGGACAATTGGGGCCCCGTCATGGTCAAGTTTTTCCCTGGGAGAAAACTTCTTTTTCTTGGTTTTTGAAGGTTGTCTACTGAGAGATTTACGGCGCTTTTTCTCCGACATTGCGCGGTTAAGTAGCTCATTGTTGGAGACCTTCCTGCCATCTTTTGTTTCTATCTTACCGCTTTGAAGAATATTATCTATCTCATCCTCTGTCAGGCGATTCAGAATTGGCATGCCGGATTCAGGATCGAACTTCTCTTCTTGCGTATATACAGGAGACTTGGGTTTTGGTTTCAATTTACTTGATTGGGAACGTACGGGAAGCGCAGTTAAACTGCCCAACATGGATTGAATATCGTCATCAATATCCATCTCAATGTTTTCGAATCCTGGTTAATAAATGTTCGTTACCCAATTAGCTTCATAACTCAATAGCAGTTACCAGGTTTATGACGTTAATTCATACCTATGTCCAATTCAGCTTCATCATAATCTGCAATTCCCTCTTGAATTAAGTCATCGAGTAAATTATCCATTAATTTAGTGGCCGATCTGATAGTGCTGATGGGGATCTCGGGGAACAGAGTAGAAACGATTTTTAATTTAGCTTCTTTTAGAATTTCATCAATTAAATTTTCGGTTTTGGGTATAACTGTATTTGTGAACTCTTCTGCTTCTTTGACAATGCTATCAACGTAGTATTGGAATTGAGGCTCCTGCTGAAATATAGACTCCAACTCTAATTCCCCTGAAGCAAGCAAGGCAGCTATTGGTAAAACAGCTTCGAGCAGAATTTCACTTGCTTCTTTCATATCGTTGTATGTTTCTGGTGAGATTTCAGCTTGGATATGTTTCCGGGTTGTCTGGATATCCTGAAGGACTTGGGCTGTCCGCATCATTTCTGTAATTAGTCCTTTGCTAACGTCGACTGCGAATTGAATCCGTTCTTTTCCATGGATTCTCTCATCATAGCCCAATTCCCTCCACCCAAGTTCCAGGAAGTTACGCATAGTGTCCATCGCCAGGCCATCGCACTGATCTCGGTGGTCAGGAGAAAAAACCAGATCAACTAGACTATCAATTATACTCTGAATGATTCGGTTCCGCATAAGAGCATGACGTGTAATCAGCTCGACGGTTGGTACTTCATCTAGGGAATTGGTGTCTGAACTGCTCTCCGAATCCGATGGTGTCAATTCAGGAAATAAATGGAGCATGAGCCGGCATGTTGATGGAATGCGAGCGTTTGTATCGGTTTTGGTAAGAAAGTGGTAAGGGAAACCCTCATCTTCGCAAAACTTCTCGAATTTTAGGAGATTATAGGTTCGGCCTTTGTAAAGTCTCTTGCGTAAGTATTCCTCCATGGGGGAGATCCGCATTAGAGCACGCATCATGTTTGGCTTCGGTATGTTGAGAACCTCTCGAATCTTAGCAGTTATGCCCTGTTAAAAATTCTGAATGAAATTATCAGGGCTAGGTATTATTTATCATGGGAAAATATGCACTTGATCGGATGTTCCAAAATAAATACTGACCTTTATTGTGTCGAAGTATCTCACTCCCATTTTTGAGATTGCGCAAGCATCCAGTGCAATCAACTTGTTCCCTGTTATGTGGTTGATAAGAAATGCCTCCTGACAATCAAATTAAAATTAGATTTTAAAAATGAAGACAGCATTCAGATGAGCATACCTTCATTTCTGGAAAACCACTGGCAGCAATCCATTCGGCACATTCTTTTTCGGTCCAGTAGTAACATGCTGGCAAATCTGGATCTAAAGTTTCAGGCTGTTTGCTGAATTGTTTCCAAATTGTATGACGAGCTGCTTGGATTACGTTCAGTAGGGCTCTGAAAAAGTATTCATATGTCTTAAGACAATAATATAAATATTTTATCGAAATGTTAATAAAAAAATAAGAAGAATAAATAAATAAAGTAAGTAGTAAGTAGAGTAAATAAATAAGAAAATAATTAAAAATCCTTTCAGTTTTTTTTTCGTTCTGCGCCCCTATTACCTTCATTACATTCCACAATTCTAGATTTTTAGATGTACTTTCAAAGTACTCATAGTTTCTAAATGCTTATGAATAGTAAAATACTAAATTACATACTGATCGCTGAGGTAAGTTACACAAGTTTTTTTCTTGACGAGCTTAAGCATAAAAGCGTTCCATTCTGCTCTGTCTTTTGGGGTCCAATATTCTATCATATTTTTGATTCGGTATTGTTCCTGGAGGAACAATGGAGAAGTACGTAATTCAACATGCATTTACCATTTCAACTCAATCCAAAGCCAACAATCATATATAAAATTTGCCTATATAAAGTCAAAATATATAGTTAAACATTATTACATATATTGGAAGACTGGATAGCCTTTTGTTCCGCAAGAACATGCGAAGGACATCATTGGAAAGTTGAACCATTTTGTTTGCTTAGATGTCCAACCAAATGTGCTTATACTTTTTAAACGTTTGCTTAAGGAATAAAATACTGCTGAATGGGTTACGGAACGTGTGATTAATCAAAATTTTCATGCTCACTCTCTTGGAAGCAATACAAATAAAAGTAAAAAATGAAAGCCCAGGAAGATTACAAAAACATGGAACATAGTATTCATACTTTTATATTGCGGAGAATGAAATAGAAAGAAGAAAAAAGCCCCTGGGCTGTCTGTCCGTACTCCTCCTCTTCATTAGATTTTTTAATAAATGTTCTCCCAGAGATTTCATACATGTATGTATGAAAGGTCAAAAATTGTTAATACAAACAATATCATCAAAGCTACGTCTACCTGCAGAAAAATGGTGGAAAATGTTTAAAATTTGTTTGCAGCTGATGATATTGATGTCTTCATGAATGTTAAATAATGATAATTTGTAATTTACTAAAGAACAGAATAAAGCCTCTCGCCTCCCATTTTTATAAGATTTTAGCCAAAAAATGTCATATTTTATTCTGCCAAACCTTTAAACCTTTCATTTCCAGGCCATTTATGCAATCATTTCGATAGGTAATACTATATTGGAATTACGAGCGCTATAATGATTATTGTGTGCATACATTTTATGTAAAAATGATCCTGGAAAGCCCTCATGACTTCACACAATCAACTACTATTTTCTAACCCAAATCCCAATACTGCCATCATTAAAGATATTCAAAAATCCTCTGTATCTCTAATGATGTGAGTAATGCATACATTTCTATAAGAACGAATATTTCATAAAACATTTTATCATCAATTCAATCTGATTAACCGAAATTTTTACACTGGTTTGTAACTTCCGAAACCTCTTAGATGCGGGTTCCTATATTCGCGTTCTGGCTACTATTGTCATTACGGCTTCTGTTCCCTCTCTATTCTCTTATGTTTCCGTTCCTTTATTTCCGTTCCCGTTCCTCTATTCCTGTTCCTCTGTTCCCGTTCCTCTGTTCCTACTTTTACTTTTAGCCATCATGTTCCTTGTTCCTACCTGCTCCTCATTCCTCCTTTCCTCCTTTTAGTCTCACCCAAAGGTGGGCAAAATAGTTTGCCTCGCCTATATCCTACATATATTTTTAATGCACGATCCTACCTACATTATGCCTACATTAGTGTCGCTAAAATAATTATACCGACATATATGGAAGGATTATTCGCAAACCTACCTATATGCCCATTTTTAAAAAAAGTTAACTATAGCCTACATATACGCCTACATATTCTTGAAAAAATCCACAGCCTACATTTACGCCTACATAATTTTAGCCTATATTTGCGCCTATGAGTAATATGTAACAGTCTATAGGAAATCTATGCTGATATAGGAACGCCTGAGTTGTCTCCCTACACAAGGATTTCCCCTATGTCAAATTGGAGTTCTCCCGGCGTTATACGTTTTATTAATTTATCCCAAACTTAGGTATATCATACATAATTAAAGTACCTACACTAACAATAAGAGATGTATAGTATGTATGATAGCGCTAATAGACGCATTTGTAGTTCCCCTCCGCCCTTGACATCACCTGGGAAAACTTTATCGCAAACAAACATAATAACATTTATCACTATTAGGGAACGTACTGCAGGACTTTTGAAATGTTCTTTTCCTTAGAAAATGCACATAACCCCATTCATGCACCCTGAGGATAACTAATTTGAATACTACGTGAAAATTAAATTTTTAACTTATGACTGCAGTTAGAAACAATAATTTCCTACTTTTTCAGGAATTTTAGAGAAAAATTTAAGGAAGCACTATTTAAACAGTAGCAAATGTCCACAGCATAGTGCGTACATCAACCTAACATATAAATGAATGTAAAATGTGTGCCTACATTTAGCCTACATTTATATGGATGTTATTATGCCCAACACATTTTATAGGCATTCTACACAACAATTTATCCCCCTATCCTATAATGCCTACAATTAACATGGGAATTTTTTTGCAGCCTATATTTTGCCTACTTGTAGGCCCTACATGTAGGGGAGGCGCCCACCTTTGGCCTCACCCGAAATTGTTGACTTAAGAAGATGCTATTACATATAAATGATTCCTAAGGAATTTGCGACAAACACCGTATTCTAAAATATTTGTATGAATTTCCTACAAAAAGATTCTTCACTGGAATGTGTTTGATTTATTTTAAAATTTTGGTCAGGAAAAAATTGGGTGGGTCCAAATCCCTCAAAACATCCTGACTTCGTTTCATATATTGGACCACTGTGACCATAATTCTTAACTTACATCAATGAAACAAATTTTGAAAAATGTGGAAAAGATTTTGCTTGAAAATAGGGGAATTATATATTTATTTCATCGTCCCTTGTATAGGCTGTACGGGGGGAGTTAAACGTTATGAAACACAAGTACAACCAAATCCCGAACAGCTTAGCGTCACAGCGTTCCCATTCCATCGAAGGATGTCGGCAAGCGTGAGTGTTTCAGTTCCACATTGCTTCGCTAAAGGAAAGCACGTGTGCGCTGTCGTCTAAATCCCTCTCATTTCTTGTCATAACAAAGAACGAGAAGTTGGTTATTGTTCGTAGAACATGAGGATTGCTGTGGGACAATTAGTTAATTGCAGCCAGATTCAGTAAATTTTGTCTGATTAATTGGAATTAAATTCGTGTCTCATCCACGCGACCTCTAATGTAATTACTTGGTCGAAAGCCAAGTCCCAAAAACAGGTAAACTACCAAATTAATTATTATTTAGGTATAAGGTATAACTCTGTCACTTGTTAAAGAGCGTAATTAAAATTGATCGTGTATGTAAACTTGATTGAAAATGTATTCCTAATGTCGAATTTATTTTTAGGCCCTTCGTTGTAATAGGTTCTAAAAATGTAATATTTAGTTACTACTTGCTAGTATTATTTCTAATAGGCAGTCAGTACGTGTTTACAAAGCATTCTTTTGTGTATAGGTGACGTCATAACTTGGATCGAATACCCGAATCAAAACTGAAGACTTAGGGGGACATGGCACCAGTTAATTACGGTAGTGTCAGCATTGGTCGGAATGTCTGTCACTTCAATGATGTCAGTTGGGGTCTGTCCGAAGGGAAAGCATTGTCGCAGCTTAATACTGTAAGATCATTAATGTGGGAAAAAAAGAAGCAGTGATTCGTTGTGGTTTGGAGGCGTGATGATGGATTTGTGAATTCGATTAAATTCATTTTGATTTATTGTACAGGCGCGGCTTGTGTTGATGCGACATAATTTCACTAAAAGTTTGGGCCAGTTCCAGTCTCAGGAATTAGCAAAGTTAGAGCGTCGTGTGACGGGTGAGTTACTTTGATAATGTTTTTTTTCAAATACTGTACTGTAAGGAATGTGTCAGTGTCAGAGGTTAGTTTAATCAAAGCTTGTTTCGGTAGCTTTGGGCTGGCATCCGAAAGTCCCGTACCTGGTGAGTGCTGCCTGCAAGGGAGGGTCTATAGTTTTAGGAAGAGGGCAAAAGGGCCTGGAAGAGGAAATTCAATTCACCCCTGTGGTGCTCTCTGAGGGAGTAAGTGGGTCACTGGGTTGGTTTGATTCGATTGGATGAATGTATGGTTTGCCAGAGGATATAATGCTTTGCTATTTAAATTGTTTAGACTGGACCTGGAGGAGCTATTTTTTCGCTTAAATTTGATGAAAATTGTCCCAATGGACTGTACACTGCTGGATTGTCTGGGGTTGTGCAGCGTTTGAATATTGCGAATCCGAATAATACCATCACTTATGACAACACGGATGATTGGAAGTACGTGCGTTACTTTAATTATTATTTGTTTCGGTTGTGAAGGGAACGAAATACTCGATTTGAAGTTATTGTAATCCCTTACAGTTCGGAGTATGTAAACTAACCATGAATGAATTGACAATGAGTCCTTCAATGAAAAGATGGTTGTCAGTTTACTGTCTGATAAATAACTTATTTTCATGTAATTGCATGAGGTTATTTTCTCTTCACGATGTTCTAGTTTTTGGAAATGGTCAATAATGGTCATATTCAATTGCATTTATATTTTGGATTAAATGTTTGTAGTATTTGGTACACCGGGATGGATGTGAATTTTAGTAACAACATTCTTGCAGCTGGCAACAATAAGGGTAAGATATTTAAACTTGTGTAGAGCAGTATGTAATGAGTTGAGGAAAGGTTAGGCTTATAATTCTCTATGGTTTTGTAGGGGTAGTTAAACTTTTTGATGTCAGAACAAAAACTACCATTCAAAAATTAAGACTTCATAAGAGTAAAATTCATCATTGTGAATTTAACAGAAGGTAATGAAGTTGAAATAGTTACATTCGCTAAGTTTTGTACCGGTACTGAAAGCAGGATTAGATTTATCATTTGAAATTATTACTGTGTTTTTAATTCGTTTCAGAGATTCGAATTTATTAGCTACTGGAGCTTTGGACGAAAGAAATGCTGTATGCCTATGGGATCTAAGAAACTTAAAAAATGCAGACACGGATGTGCAAGCTGTGAAATACTTCGACGATTTCAAAGGGGCCAATATTGCGTCATTCAAGTAAGGGGAACCAGTGCAATAATAATTGCAAATTATTTTATTCTCGTTGAAAAAATCATCTGCATTTACTTTGTTTACAGTATGGATGGTTCTCGACTTCTCGTTAATGACCAGAAGGATCAGATAAAGGTGTATCAAGGTCCCGTGTGGACTGATGTTCTTACTATAAATCATCCTCACCGTCAATTTCAACACTTAACTGCTATTGAGGTGCTTATCACCGTATACTTTCATACTGGAAGTCCGTAGATAAAAATGATCTAATTATTGGGTTCACTAGCACTGACTTTGAGTAATTTACTTTTATTGAAGTATTACTATATTGTTTTCACTATTGTTGTACTTATATTATGTTTTTGAATTTGACAGGCGTCTTGGCATCCATTTGATGACATAATAATAATAGGGAGGTACCCTAAAGCTGAAAACCCCAAGGCAAAACCAGCACCTCCTCGTCCTATCGAATTTTTCGATGGCCAAAGTGGTGAACTTCTTTATAGCTTGTATCACCCAGCAAACGGAATAGTATCCTTAAACGCATTGAATCCCATGGCAGATGTCCTGGCGTCTGGAATGGGTAATTTGACTTGAGATTAAAATATATATATGTTTTGTTGTACTACTTTTACTGTTGGACATTGAAAAAGTTGACAGCACCCGCGGCTTTATTTTAAGGTTCGACTGTTCTGCTGTGGCAATCCACCAGAAGATTGGAGAAGTTAAGTGAGTCTAAGAAAGGCAGGAAAGGCACAACAATTTCTACGGCCATGCGTTCAGCTATCCGAGGAGAAACAGGAGGTAGAGAAAGCGGAAGTGAAGAAGACGACGTGTCGAAAACTAAAAAGGCATTAGCTGCTGGAAAGAAAACGAGATCGAAGGCCTCAGTTGGACAAAAATCGAAACGAGCCATGGCAAAGGTAAAGTTGGTTGAATTAGAACCAGATGCAAAGAAGACCAAGTCAACTGGTATTGTTTCACACGACGAAAATTCAAATTCCAAACCTACAGCTCGTTCTACCAAAAAGGCGAAGGTTGACAAGTGTTCAATGCAGGAGAAACCCTCAACTAGAAACAACTCGTCAGAAACGAAGAAGAGAAAGAAACATTTAGATGAAAACCCTTCAGAAAAACGAACGCCCAAGCGCCGTCGTTCGTGATGATCTCAAGTAACGTCAAAAATGAGAAGATCAGGGTACATTTTAACTAACAATAGGACTTCCTTTCCATCAATTTTTAGTAGTAGTTAGAAGAGTATTCACAGTAATACTTATATATAATATAATACTCATTATTATATTGTATCGCCTTTTCCAGTATTACACCTGGTCTCTCAGTTTTTAATTTTTAGACGAAACTAAGTTTTACACCTTATGTAGAATAGTGATAATTATTGTAAGTGACCTGACGTTTATAAAAATAATAGTTGTAAGTGCTTCTTTATGATTAACGAACAAGTACCTGCAGCCTGCAGTCTGTAGTCTATATTTTAAAATGACTTTTATTCTTTTACACTCAGAAAAGCACGATTACATACACACACAGTATCACATTGATAAAACCATGGATTTCATTATGCTACAGGGAATGAAACATTGAATGAATTGAGTAGAACATTGAAATAATAATTATTATATTTCCGTACGTCTTAGTAAATAATTGTGCTTAATAACGATACTAATACTAATGTTGGATAATGTTACATTGAACCTCGAGAGATAAGCACATATATGTTTAATGTTTAATAATGAATTCCACGGTATGTAATTAGTACCTATATTTAAAAAAATAAAGCATCGTTTGATGGTAGCAAATGTCTATGGACTATTTTAACAAAAGAAACTGCCTGAGGCCATTTTATAAATACAGACTTAAATGACCAACGCCAATGACTAGCTTGACTGGAATCTGGAATGCATTACTTGCGTAAAAGGTAAATCACATTATCCTTGATACGTTTTGCAAAATTTCGAAAATGGCTCGTAGTCAAGATGAACAATTGGTTAGAATTAACAAGAGTTGCAGGGACACAATTCTAAAGTTGCATGTTTGATTTTACGGATTGCAAGCAAAAACCTTCGAATCTCTTCAGTCATCATCATCCTCTTCGTATGCCTTCTTCTTTTCCCTTTGACCTTCACTCACTGGAGCTTTATTCATCAACTCCAGAATTGCACGAGCTTCAGGATCCTTATCCAATACGCTTTTCGAATCTCTCTGACCCTAAACGGCAAGGAAAATAGAGTACAGAAATTTCGTTTGATTTTACAGAATTACTTTTACTTCCGAAGATAAGATTACACATTGCTTACCTCTTCTTTAATTGGTTCTGGTCCAATTCCCCACACTTCCAGTGCCTGAATATTGAACTCTTGATTTTTCGAGAGTTGTGGGCATGTGAAAGTTGTGCACGATGGTGAACATTTGCCTTTTCCAAATTCTGCGTCGACCCACAAACCGAAGTATTCAAGTTTACCACCCATACCCTGTGTAGAATGTCAACGTAGCTTCAATGTTCGATTGCTTTACATTACTGCATCAAATAACAATTCGATAAGGAATACTTACAAGTCCGTTAGGCATTGTCTGCTGCTGAACGTTTAAATACTGATAATTTTGGTTGAAACTTGTCGAGTTGTATGGGACTAACTTGGGACTCAGGTGAAATAAGAAGCACTTTTCTGATCCTAAAATCAAGTTAAATAACGTTACTTTTGAAAAACATTTAACTGCCAAATTGACCGAAATAAAATCTAAAAACGTGATATTCTATGATACCAAAAAATTTCGGCCCCACGGACCAACTGTCATCTGCAAAAGCTCCGAAAACACGGCCGGTGTCGTCTTTGATGATTAAGACCGTTGACCCTTTATCCAGGATGACACCCATCATTTTTGAAAAGCTCTCACCATCGGTTGCTGTAGAGAACAGATATCGCCACTCTTGCCTTAATTCCGTAGGTACTTGAGAATTGATAAAAATGACTTGAGTTAAGTCCAGCATAGTCAACTCTTCCTGTTCTGGTCGTCTGTTCGCTTGAAGACACGGTGGAATTAAGTTGACGACGTATAGCGACTTGTTGAAATTGAAACATTCACTAAAAACTGAACTCTGTAGGTTAAGTAAAAGAGGCGCTCGTGACAAACAACTAATCAGCTCCTCAACCTCATAAGTAGTTTTTTTAGGTTCTGTTGATATAATCTCTTTTGATGCCATCCCATTGTACAGAAGCTCCGCTAGAAGGAAATCCGCAAATTCGGATACAACATCCGCTGTAATTTTCTGACTTCCTTTCCAGCTTCGAAAATTCACAGTGGTTTCCGAACATTTTAAGTATGATTCCGCAATGCATCTTGCGTACTAAAAAGTCACCAAATGACGGCTCATCAGAATTCGATATTGTATTACCACCAATAGTATGATAAAAGTCCAAGGCGTTCTTACCTGCGCTACTTCCTCCCTGGTTATTTTGTTACTTCTTCCATTTGAGTGTGATGTCTGCACACGCATAATACAATTCACCTTTTCTTCCACTGTTCCCTTAAACACCTGCGATAAAAAGTTGAGGAAATCTGGAACCGCAATTATGTTCTCCCCGCCTTTAGGATTTTTTAACGAAAACGTTTCCGTCAACTTCAGAGCCAACCAATCATGTAGTCCTTTTTCACAGTGTCTCTATTAAATATTAAAACACAACAATTACCAAACATTCTCTTCACTAGTACAATCCAGCCAGGGTTGGCCATTTGAAAATCCAAGGTATTTTGGACATTTAGAGAACATACAGTATATAACATTTACATATATGACATTGATGACATTCACTATCATCCCTTACCAGCAATATTTGAATTTCAGTTCCTTTGACAACTAACTGAGTTGGAAAAGTTGGCACCAAATTATGATATTGCCTGTACTACAGCATAGAAACGGGAACTCAACTGACGGCATTTCGAGACGAGTTTGGGGTTAGTAGTGTCTCACTTTTAGTATGCTCTTTCGGCTACTGAAAAAATATATCGACGTTTCCACAACTATCCAAGTTTGCTTTAAGGTTGTTTTCCATACCCCCGACAATTTCCCGGGAACAAAGTTTTTTCTATTTAGGAGAAGAACACATACCAAGTCCCGAAATCGAATGCTAGGAGCGATGGTGAAGGAAATTATAAAAGCTATCAGGGGTTTACAAGATGAGCTTGTGGATAGCAAGCCGATAAAAGAGAAAACTCTTTTGATTCTGCCTAAAACTTTTGAATATTACGAGTTGAAGAAGAATCTGCCATTAACTGAGAAGCAAACATCTCAGGGCATTTTCAGTCGTGCTAACCCCGCGCATCCAGCACCAAAACAGGGCTTACTTAAAAAATCCCTCAAAAAGTGACCCCCCCCTCCCCAACCCATATTACATTTGTCAATTTAGACTTGACTACCCCAAACTTTGGGGAAACCCCACCAACACAATTCCCAATCCCACTCTCATCAAATATTGCCTCAAGGAGCTAATTAACACAACTCCAGACCCAACTAAATGGTCACACTAACCTGGAACTCTCCCGCGGTGCAAGCCTGGGACTTGTTGGTGGTGCTGAAGGAGTGCAAAACAGACTTAAAATGAATGACCTCTTCCGCACTAAAGTAACCCAGGCCAACTTGATTCTTTGAACTTTGTCCTCCCATGCTTGCTTCCCGTCCACTTAACCTTAATAAAGCTCTTGTTTCTGTTCACAGAAACACAAAAATCCAAGCAAATCAATCAATCCCCACTCAATCAAATAACTTTCAAAGTAGATATCAAATCGAAAAAATATTTGATAACCATACTCACCTCCAAAATATCAAATAATCTCTTTCGTCTCGATCAGATCCCACTTGTGTAATCCTACAATGCAATATCGCGTTTGTAAATTCTAGCGAGCCTTAAAGTATCGGGAGTCTCAGTCGATCTCGGGAAACCGTGATTACTCTACAATGACTGCAAAATAACATGGGCCTCTTTCAAGATTAAACAAATTAAAAATTATATCAGCAACAAAATTGAGAAATTAGAGGAAGAGCTGTTGCTGTGCGTCTATCAGACCGTGCCATTTCTATATTTATGACTATTTATCCACTACAGAATTCCTGTCGTCCAATGAGTGTCGTTCAGTTATGGAAATTAAAGCTGCTAAAAACCTCAAGGTGCTTGGAATTCAATTATCCTTTAATTGGGCATCAAAGGAACCAGATATGTGAATAAATGGAAGTACGCTAAACAGCCGGTTCAAAACTGAGCGAAATTTGAACTCAATCGCCAAGGGCAGGCATGTTCACATGTTAGCGCTCGGGAAGTTCCTCACCAAATGTCCGCACCTACCCTTCCTCACCAACTCCAAGGAAACGACCTATGCGCAGAGGAAGGGATCTGTGCAAGAGACTAAACTCCAAGCAAGATTCCATATCGTTGCTCCAGGGTCAAAAAATTTCATTTCTACGTAGTATTTTAGCAATTTTCGGCTGAAATTTCAGGATTATCAAGTATATAATATCAGTAAATGTAACATGCAGGATATTCAATTTATTCACGACGGGTCTCGTCAGCAACACAATCTGCTACTGAGCGGTCACTTTAGTGTGAGGAACCAGAAGCAGGCCGGCACTAACTGTCACCAGAGTCCCGGGTTCCAATCTCGGCGGGGTCCGATACTCATCCAACATTTCTACCGAGTGCTCATGGGATGATTTAAATACAGAAGATGTGCTATGACACTCTGCATACAACAAAAAGTGAGATCCGCTATGAGTAAAAACACCATCAACCTGATACTGACTCACTCTCCATGTATCTGTACATTCTTTTAAGAAGCTGGGGACATTGTACAAATGAGCAGTATCCATGATTGTGAACGACGAAATTCGCACTTTTGTATTCATTAGCCATTTAATTGTTCTGGGATGCATGTATCATAAGGGAACAAATTGCATCTACGATTTACAGATGAATATTGTCATTTTCTGGGGTCTTGCCACAAAGGCTAAGGCAGACTATCATTGATGTTACTAATAGTCCATAGTATGGAAGGGGTGACTCTCTCTAATAATATTTTGTGCCATCAGTCTGTTTACACTCTGCCTGTGATAAGTATTTTAATTATAAGACGGTGGACAAATAATTATGAGCTTTGAAAATGGTCATTAGGGCTCAATAGAGCGGCTGAGGCTTGAGTTAGGAAGATATCATGAGTGAGAATCCTGAGGTATCATAAGTTCAAAAGGGGCTATGTCCACGTTTGAAGACAAGCATAGTGGCCTGCACGTATAGCATGCAGTGTCATTAAAGCCTAATTCCGGGGAGGCATTCCGCGAGTGTTCTGTCTGTGCCTCATAGGGCAGGGCTACGCGTCAAAATATCTTGGACTCAAGCCAACTTGGACTCAACGAAGGGTAAGTAACCACCCCAGCAGATGAGTGGTTGTTGAATGGTAAAAGTACACGGTCATTGTATTAAATGAATGTTCAATGAGCGACATCGATGCATGTGAGTCAACCTGGAGATGAATATTTATTAAAATCCTTTCGTATATTGGAAAATATGACATTTAGTCATTAAAATAAGCAATATAATTTTGTTTTAAAAACTCTGTTTACCCATTTTTTTCAAAACTTTTCTTCCAACATCAGTAGTTTTGAGACATCGAACAATTACTGCATTTCGATATCTTCCATACGCTAGGGGTAAGAACAGAAAACCTGCTCTCCGCCAAGTACCTTGAGAAAATATATATACGGTTATATATATAGTTATACGGTTTTAATAAATTCCAAAACTGAAACTAGTATGGGTCGGATATGCATCGTTTATTCAGTTTCATACAAGGTTCATTTCAAACAAGTATCATCACATTCTTACATCAAAATTGTTATCTAAAAAATATTTGTATATTTTATACATATAGTATATATTAAAAGTAAACACAAGCAATAAAATTTCATTTATATATCCAAACCCAACATGAAACAATTCTTCAATGTGTGGCCATGCTAATGAAATAATTAGTAATACTTTAAACGTTGGTCTACATTTCCATTAAGTGGGACTCTTAAAAATTTAGAAATTCTGTTTAAAAAGTGAAAATTATAATCGTAGCACGTACGGTAATAAACGACAGGAATATATAGGACTGATTTGTCTGGAGAAACAGGTGCTTTTTTGGTGTTTCAGGATTCGTATTTCTGGGTGTGGTGGTTTTAAGGTGATCCTGGCCAGGTTCAGCGTCGTCAGCTTCTGCCGTAAGTAATCAAAGTAATTGCAAGTTGATGTTTCAGTGAAAAGTGATCAAGTCGCTAAAAGTGCCCATAATGAAATTGAAGATTACCTGACGAGGGACTTCCCACGTTCCCATTTTAACACTTACATAGATGAATGTGTTAATTTTACATCGTCGATGCAAATATGGATTTATGCAGTAGTTAGGGTGTACTCTCATAAAGCATGTTTCGTCCTTA
Organism: Allacma fusca; assembly: GCA_947179485.1. Classification (NCBI taxonomy): domain Eukaryota; kingdom Metazoa; phylum Arthropoda; class Collembola; order Symphypleona; family Sminthuridae; genus Allacma; species Allacma fusca. The sequence goes on from OX359250.1 coordinate 9,186,051, forward strand.
CACGTAAAATTTTTCTCCGTTACGGAGAGACCTCTCACATAAGTTCAGACCGTATGTAATTACTTGCGGAAGTGTGAATGCGAGATGTCTGTTCGTAAGCGGTTGGAATGTCGTAGCCGTTTAATTCCTTCCGTGATGTCGACCAAAATATTTACGGTTACGGAAGGAACATGTTTTATGTGAGTACACCCTTACATAATTAATTGAATGAAGGTTTGTAATTGATTATTTTAGAGTAGAGGTGGGGCCCGGAAGCGGGCTTTTTGATCCGGGCCGGCCCGAACCCGACCCGGCCGGGTTTTTGGCCGGGTTCGGGTTGCAAATACGAACTTACGTCGGGCTACGACCGGGTTCGGGCTGCACAAAAACACTGAAACCGGGTTAAGATCGGGCAGAATATTAGAATAGAATTTAGGACACGTACGTGGCATACATAATTGACGTTGAACAGAGTTCATGCATTGTTTTCACGTGTATTCGTGATAAACAATCGTTCATTATAATTAATATGTACGTACATGTGCTTAAACATTTTGAAACGATCCCTTCCGCTTGGTAGCTTATGTATGTTCGAAAATTTTTAGAGCGAAAAATAAATTTTTATCCGTTAGTGCACGATTATTCTAATGGGTTGAGTTGGGATGGTTATTATATGTAATTAAAATAGAATATCTAAACAAAGGTTTCAGTGGATTTGACTGTTACTAAAATGTCGGGTTTTAAAACCATTTAAAGGCCGGGTTTTTAGCGGGTTCGGGTCGTAAAAATTTTTGGAGTACGGGTTTTTAGCGGGTTCGGGCTTCATATAAATTAAGGTGCATAAAACGGGCCGGGTTGAATATCAAATATTTAGCCCGTTGGCGGGTCGGGTCGGGCTGATAGCGTATTTGTTCGGGTTTCTTCCGGGTTCGGGCTTGAAGTCAAGCCCGAATCCCACCTCTATTTTAGAGCTCTGTTTTTGGCTGAGTTATTCCTTACTGTTCAATTTGAATCTTTAAGAATTCAAATCTTGTAATCCATTTTAAAGCTTATTTTTGATCATGAGATCATAAGTATTTTAGCTTCATTTCCTGCATAATTTAATCAAGCCTTCGGATTAAATATTTTTAAATTTATAAATTTTATTGTATCTGTTTACTTTTATTATATAATTTAATTATATAAAATATACACATCTAATTTTTAGATGACAATTTTGATGCAAGAATTACTAATTTGTGTCCACATATATCCAGTCTGTTACCTCAATTAATTACCAATTTAATAACTGCCTCATTTTTAACTGCATTGATAAAGAATTCACTTTTTTGGAGACTGTTGATTTCCAGTTGTATCTTTCGTGTTTTGTATTTTCCGGTGCGTCAAAGCATCTTTTGTATTATTTGGGGGGGACTTACCCGGCGCAACTGCGACAGCCTCACTCTTCAAATTCAGCCTCTCTTGTTCTATTTCAGCTGCCGCAATATCGTGTGATTCAATCATACGCGCATTACGTATGGCAAGTTCCGTATGAAGTATTTCTCGTGCAGGAATAATTTTATTCTTCATTGCATAGCAGTAATCCCGGAGGAATACGGCGAAGAAAACGATGTAAACCATACCCACTCCAACGAAGATAAACTAGAAGAGAGAATACAAACACCAGTACAATTTTCTAGATCCCATTTCCCTCTTTAGCCAAAGTAAGTGACACATTAAATGGTTTCAGATTTTGTAAAATATGATTCATTGACCTGGGTAAATGATATGGGGTACATAAATCGATTTTTTAAGGATTTTAACTATTAATTTGTTTTTGTAAATTGTTGTAAAACCTTTTTCCAAAAACATTTTGACGTTAGTTTTCAGGTGATTTCATTGGCTTTTTAAGGAGATTTTTTTGTTCATAGAGGTCTCAGGTGCGAAATTGAGGATCATGCCGAAACGCAGGTGGTTTCCGATCGCTAAATTTGGATGTAGTGAATTTTATGGGCATTCTTTTATATTTTATGTCATATCTTTTAAGTCAAAATTTATACTCACAGCCCGCAGGTATCAAAAGTATGAGGCAAGGTAATGAATTTTTAAAAGAGTTGCCAACAGAAAATACAATGTTTTATTCTTCCCTCATTACGAGTGACTATAGGGCTAAATATTTTATTTAAGGATTATGAAATCAAATGCAAACGAATCCCCATACTATTCTATACAAACTCAGTGTTTTGAAATGCTTTTTTGAACGCTATATCGTTAATTAGAAAACAGAAACAGAATCTTGTGCTTTCCCTTCTTTTCTTCAATTTTACATTTGTGACTGATTTGCTCATACTCAAACCTCTCCATACCCCTGTCGCCACAATATTTACTGACCTTGGACACTGATACACATCTTAGAGCATCTCGAAAAGAAATTGCTTAGAGGTATCAAATATTTTACTTTTTTATACTTTACAGTTTGCTCTCTTAGGCTACAAAGAAGGATTGTTTTTTACCCCAAAGCCATTCCAGACACCATAATGACATTTTGTACTTATACTTTGATAGTTACATTTAAGCACGCAGAGTATAAACACCTACTAAAGCAAGCTAATTTCTACGTTTTACAACAATGTTCGAATTGGTTTCTACATTGTTTTTGAAACAATTACGCATGTCACATCTTGAAAAAGACCCCCAAAATATAAAAAATAAATAAGTATCGATTTACCGAAGCAATTAATTTAAGTTCTACATCCTGACAGACGTGGAAAGATCTTCGCATCTCTTTCAATCCAGTATGTTCAACCATTCTGGTAAATTCAGTCTCTCGAAGTCCACATGAAGACAGAAGGATAGCCGCTTTGGAACCATTTAATGCCAAGTCTTCATAATCCCTGTAGTATGAGTTCGTCTCGAAAACTGAGTGCGACTCCATTACACCAGCCAAAAAACAAATCAGGCCCAGTCCACCATAAATCAGTGATATCTAATATACGTGTACAAATTGTAAATTAAGAAAGCATAAAATTGAAAATAGTACTAAAATACGTACTAAGTCACTTACAAAGTTTATCTACACAAGCCCTTGCACCATAATTAGTAGTTTATCTATTATCATTTTTTAATTAAAGTAACTGATAAATACACAATATAATGTGATCTGTGAACAATACGATACCATGAATAAGCGTATCCGAAATCCGACTTGAAGTTTATAGAAGAATGGTAAAATGAATACCGCGTGTGCGATGACAAGGAGAAATATCGAACCGAATTGAAATACCATTTCCTGCGATTTACTTCTCTCCATGCTTCTTTTCCTATAATATCTCCGGTCGTCTTTTATCTTTTCCTGATATTCTTCACCCTGTATTACTTTTGCATCTCTTATCTCTCTGCCGTTCTTTTTAGTAGACGGTGACGTCGTTCCAGGACTTTTAATATCCCATGTGGCCTGCATCTGAGTCAGTATCTGCATCCATCGGGAATACTCATCAAATTCCCCTGAACGAAAGAGTCTGTCCACATCAGAGAAGTAAGAATTGCTCTCAAGGGTGGTTTGCCATTTGAAATCATGATATCGTGACCACATGAAGCACACAGTGGCTACATATAGGGCCACCTACATATTTGGTCCAACAATACTGTATCCAGTTAATAAATCTTAGAAAAAAGGAGAATCTTAATAAATAAATTAAAATAATAGTAATACTTTTCCCCACATACCAAACACAAAAAAGCGACAATACTCAGGAGTATGTGCTTTGGGTGTATTTTCTCATTCGCTTGGATGGGCTCACTCATTCTGTAGACAGATTTCTAAACAAGTTCATCCAGAGCTTGAACTCTCAATAAGCTTTACTCCAGTCCCTTGTATACAGAAGCGTGAAGGTGAAACTTCAAATGACTCAATTAAATAAATCCAGTCGACAAAATTGTTTGGACTTCCGACAAGATCCGACAAACAGCATGTAATTTTCATACTGGTCCCACTTTCTGGAAAAGAAATAATATCAATTATTACTTATTACTGCTCTCACAAAAAAATTTTTTACTTCCTTAAATACAGTAAAACCTGTATATAGTGGTTTCTCTAGGGAACCTAAAATTTGACCACCATGTACAGTGGCCACAATACTTAGTATATGGTCATGGACCACTATATAGGGTAAATATATTAAATAAATGGTTTAACGCGTTTGAGAAGACATAATTAAAATAATCACATTTATTTTACATAATCACTAATTTTTGATCGTTTAAAATTTTTCAACTTGTGTTGAGCAAGAAATTCTACATAACGATAATTATATATAGTAATTCTAAATATTCTTTTTGAATACTAGGTGAAATGGCTTCCAACCATCGCAAATTACTTATTTATTATTGACACCGGCAGATTCTCAGCGTATATAATTTAAACAAATATAATGTCTTTTCTTCCAAGATTCAATCCAACCATTGCTTGCTGGCAATCCTGCCTACCGAAATTTCACTTTGCGATTTTCCAATAATTCTAATATTCCCCATTTTTTCGAAATGGAAGTCAACGTTTTTTCGAACTGTGCGTCATGGGACAGGAATATGCTTTATTTAAGAAACAGCAATCTAGAAACAGTAATATTAAAAATCTATAGAAATTATGAGCGACGATTTCGTGTGTACATTGTTTTTAGGGGAGACCATTGTATTTGAGTTCGAAGCATGCGTTTCGAAGTGAATGGACATAAGCCCTGGTCCATTATTGATAGGGGACCACTATAGAGAAAACTACTGTATACAGGGTTAATGTAACGTTAAATCCACACAACCACAACCGAAACCACCAGCAACCTGCCTATTTTGCAATACCAATACCCATACCTTACGACAATGCTTTTCCTTCGACAACTGGCTTAAAGCAAAACAATCAAATGACCCCAACACTATAGCAAATCCGACAAACCCACAATCAAACTATGATCAATACCAGACGAGAAATAAACAGCAGCAGAAATCAATCAGCGACACCACCTCAAATCAGTCAAACATAATCAATGAAATTCCGAAATTGAAACATAAAGTGAATTTATTTACAGCGTCTACTAAAGTCAATTTCCAACCAGCACAACCAACGAAAAGTGTAGTTCCCGTTGTCCAAACCAATTCGAAGATTACGAAACAAAGACGTCCAGGAAAAAGAGTACGAGCTCAACAACTCCGTAAGAAATTGAGAATGATGCAGGAAGTTTCAATTATCCCCTGATAGAGATGCTCCGGTATCAAACCACCCCACCCCAGGAAGGAGAAGTGTTATGACATTATGAAATTAACTACAACTGTTAGAATTAAGTCAAACAATTATTACTAGTTTTAGAAATAATGAATTATCGTAATATTGTAAAAGATTAACGAATGTAGAATACGATGCTGACTAACTATTACTATCTCTTAGTATCTACGATCTACGACTATCTAATTCTGTTGAATAAATTAAGGGAGGTCATTCCAGGCTTCACTCTTGACATAGCTTGACTTACCTTCTTGTGCTACTCAAGTGAACCACCCTACACTATCACTTACCTTACATTACACATTTTTAGTGTTTTTACAATATAGGACGCATGACGGGGACACATGATACTGGCCACTGTGAACAGGAGACCACTGTATAGGTGGTCACTATTATATTACTATTACTGTATTACACTTGCTTTCTTGTTGGCGTTCAATTAAGCATTTCCGTTTTGTTCTACATTTTTTCTCCAAATCACCTTCCAGCTGTTTGGAAGACTTCATTTTTGTAAGTGACCCCAAACCATTTTCGGTCATACCACCTCCTGCTGCCATCTAAATAAATTGTAATGAACTAAACAAGATATTATTTGACCGATTCTTCCAGACAAATCCAAATTATTTTATTTTACAGATTGATTACAGAATTGAAAAAATGTTGCCATACCCTTTTACAAGCAGATATTTTCTTCAGATTTGAATTCAATTTCATTGTAAATTTTGCAGACTCTTAAATGGTTGATAAAAAATAATGAAAAAAAGAAACAAATTGCTTCCATGGAATCTGAGTTAAGGGGGTCGTCATCTAGCGTGAAGTACAGGAAGTCTATAAAAATGAGACAAGTAGCAGACACAGGACGACGGGATCCTAGGCACTAGACAGTCCAAGTCCATGGACAAGCAAAAACCCACGGTCTGTGTGTAACATACTGCCGTCGATACGCGTCAAAATATCTTGGACTCATACCAACTTGGACTCAACGAACGGTAACTAGCCCAGCAGATGAATGGTTGTTGAATGGTAAAAGTACACGGTCATTGTATTAAATGAATGTTCAATGAGCGACATCGATGCATGTGAGTCAACCTGGAGATGAATATTTATTAAAATCCTTTCGTATATTGGAAAATATGACATTTAGTCATTAAAATAAGCAATATAATTTTGTTTCAAAAACTCTGTTTACCCATTTTTTTCAAAACTTTTCTTCCAACATCAGTAGTTTTGAGACATCGAACAATTACTGCATTTCGATATCTTCCATACGCTAGGGGTAAGAACAGAAAACCTGCTCTCCGCCAAGTACCTTGAGAAAATATATATACGGTTATATATATAGTTATACGGTTTTAATAAATTCCAAAACTGAAACTAGTATGGGTCGGATGTGCATCTGGTTTCATTAGCCACTAATGCCACTAGCATTTAATTTAGATTTCAGTCTGCCCTAAAACGGAAATAAATAGCCGAAGAATGACCTTCATTTGAAGTGTTGACGAATGATCGATCATACTGGAGCCCACTCCATGTAAACCTACCTTACAAGTGAGTTCAACATATACGAAAAAGTATTTCGTTGAACCGGGTCAATTTGTTTAATTCAACAGAAACTTTACCAAGAATAAGCTTTAACGCGGATTTTAGCAATTTTCTGGGCTTTTTAGGGAACTATAAGGCTGTTTGCGATTTTAAGGGCCGTAAACGTAGAACGTTTACAGGAAGGGTTAAGTTCAAAATACTTGTAATTTACTGTTAACACCATAAACATTAAAAAGGGTTTAAATAATAATTAAGTACACACGATAATTTTTGTTATAATTATTTCAGTAAATAAAGTGTTGAAGGAAGAAAAAGGAAAATAATAAAAGAGGGGAACAAATAATCATGGTCGGGGAATCGTGAGATTGCGGCCATTTTATTGTTAATAAAATAGCTTGGTTTCCCGTCTGCGGACAAATGCACAATCGCAAATGCTGTTTTTGTTTCAATGAAAACACAAAGGGAAAATTTTATCGTTTACATTAACACATACGTCCTACGTTTGCTTTTCTCAAAGAGCCTATTGTAGTGTAACCGTTGAAGAGACCTTATGTATGGGGATGGGGATGATGTGAATGTTGAAGTTACATCTGTAAGGTTATTTCTCTGTGTGTTTGTGTGTCAAGAGCCTGCAAAGGCGGATATTTGCTGTGTAGATGGGGACTTGGTATTAGCTTGTACTTTTATGGAAGTAAATGTGAGACTTGAAGAGGGAATAGGTCAAGAGGTTTAAAGCTGTGGTTTCTGGAAGTTTGGAGTTTTCGATGAGGAGAGAGGAAAAGGAGTTGTTTTTGGGAGTCAGAAGAGATCGGAAGGAGTTCTCCATGAACGGCGAGATCCCCATTTAAAAGAATAAAGAGTTCATTATTTTTCAAAAGCCCTTTAAGTAGTTTTTATAATATTGGAATTATTCCTTGGAAGCATATTGTGGCACTTTGGCTAGGCATCCCTGTCTTCTGGATCACCTGTAAAATAGGCGCCTCGAGATTTCCCGAATTTTGGCAAAGGTTGAAATTTAATTTCTAACATTATCTTTATAACTTTTCTAAATTAACAAGTATTGTGATTCGTTGTGAAGGTATATCAGGTAATCCCAGAGGAAATACTGCGCTCAGAGTATTACCATCCACGACCAACTATGTGTATATTTCCTTATATGTACTTGTTCTTCCAGCTTATTTTGCAAACCAATTATTTTATTTAAGTAAAATTCGGCTTTGTCGTTTTACAATAATTTTAATTTCGGTTTTAGAGGAGGAACGAGCGGGAAATCTGAAGTGACGACCTGAAGTTAAAAATAGTCTGCAAATTTTAAATTATTTTCTTAACTAAACTCATTACACACGGCCAAACTTAAACGTGAAAATACTAATCAACCCATTCGATAAGTAAAAGCTACAAGTAAACTAACTTTCCTAAACTGGCATTGTTATAGTTCGAGTCTCCAACTAACCCTTAATTCTGGATGATCCGAAGTATACTCATCAACACAGGAGGATTACTCTAAAGCCAAAGTTAAGTTCTTAAGCTCTTAGTATACGTAGGCCGGGGGCCACGCCCATTATATATTTTCTTTTCTGCTCCGGTGATACTGTCACACATCTCTGGGTTTGTATATAGATGCAAAAGTCCACCCGCTCAAAAAAAACTGAAACTCGACCCGACAACCCTGAAAATGAAAACCTTAGATGACCTATTTGATGAAATCTCCAAACTTCGTTCAGAGGTAGCCTCTATTAGGACTGATGTGACCGAAATCAAATCGACAATCTTACCACAAGTCACAGAAAACACAGAAAGAATTAACAACCTCACAACAAGACTTGAACAACTGGAGATGAATGAGAGGAAGCTTAATCTCATCATCCATGGAATCCCTTTCAAGAATACAGAAACCCCAGCAGAACTTGAAACTCAAATTCAATCATTCGTAAGTCAAACCTTAAAAATTGGTCCAGGAAAAGTTCAATTTAATGACTTTTGGAGGCTAGGCAAACCATCTTCATTGACACGCCCGATCCTGATTAAACTTGCTAAAGAAAGCCTACGTGGAATTATTTTCGAACATGCAAAGAATCTCAAAGGAACCATTTTCCGGATCCAGGACGATCTTCCACCATCCATAAGGGTCAAAAGATCCATCCTACTACGCATGAGAAAGGAAGCCCAAGATCGGAACCGTACTGCCAAAATAACCAAAGCTGGAATTGTTATTGACGGATGTCCCTACAAATTGAACCACAAAAATGAACTTGTCCCCATTCCCAACAAGGTCCCCACATTTGCAGCCCCAACTACATATATGAGCCACTGACAAAAACCCGCCTCTTCATTAAACAAATCAGATAACATTAAAATTGTCTTCTGGAATGTAAATGGTATATCCGCTAAGGACAAAACTTTCTTTCATGACTTTTATAACCTACAGTGTGACATTTTTTGTTTTGTGGAAACCTGGCTACCTGATAGTAGTACTCTCAACTTTCGTGACTACAACCTAATTAAAATTGATGCGACAAAAGATCCGGGAGTTACAAGGGGAAGGTACAAAGGTGGAATTATTTGCGGTGTGAAAAAAACTCTAACTTACACATTAATTCACTCGGATACGTGGTTCCTAGTAATTAAACTTAATTTAATCAAGGCGCTGCGAGACACAATCTGTATTTTCTGCTATATTAATCCCTGCTTAGTAAATACTGGAATAGATATAATTATGCAACATGTCAAAAACACTAGTACCTATTATAACAATGTTCTTCTTCTTGGTGACTTCAATTGCAGAGTCGGTGCTTTACAAACTATAGGGCATGGCACACGGAGATTGACTCGAGACCCCAAAACTAGTCCTTGTGGAATTAAATTAATTGACAAAGCTTCGGATCTAAATTTGACCCTGGTGAATGGGAGCTTCTGCGGTGACATTCCAGGAGACTTCACTTTCATTGGTCCTAAAGGACACAGTGTAATTGACTTATGCTTCGTATCTAACAACATAACAGTGTTTATTGAATCCTTTAAAATCCTATCAAGTCATCACTCGGACCACCTGCCAGCTATTCTGAATCTTGGAAAGCAAACAATATTTCAAACAAGAAACCCAAAAATCCTCTGGAATACGGAGATATCGACCAAATTCTCCCAATCCATGCTAGAGCGCTTGCTAATTGACGAGGATGATTCCATAGAAGCCATGGATTCAAAACTTACCGTTGCCATTACTGACAGCATCAATAGCCTTGCCCTGATTCGAAACTCAAACAACATGAAGGAAATCAAAGCGCGTTGGTTCGATAGTGCTTGTCTCACCCTAAAACGGAGAATGAAGAAACAACTACGGCAATTAAGAAAATCTAATCATAACAAATCCTGCTTCGACGAATACCTGAAACTGAAACATGATTACAGAGTTCAAACCGATCAGTCCAAAACGGCACACTTACAAAAAATTCAGAAAATTGTTTCTAACTCAAAAAATAGCTCCGACTTTTGGAAAGCTGTCAAACAATTGCAACCAAAAAAAGATTCTTCCATCAACAAGATCTCGGGTGAAGACTGGTTCGTACACTACAGTTCCCTGTTCAAATCCAACTTAACTCCTGAACCTCCCATCAACAATTCTAACCGATTCAATTTCATACTTGACAGTCCGTTCATGATATGCGAACTGAAGTCTGCAATAAAAAACCTAAAAAACAAGAAAGCTCCCGGAAATGATGGGATAATCAACGAGATATGGAAATGTCTCTCTGAAACAACAATTAATGAGCTATCAAAAATATTTACAAACATTTACTTAACAGGACAGGTGCCAAAAAGTTGGACCAGAGTGAACATAACACCAATATTCAAAAGAGGTGACCTGAATGATCCATCAAACTTTAGACCAATCTCACTCGTTATGACGAAGTTGAAGCTCTTCACATCAATCCTAAATGAGAGACTTTTAAGATGGGACCGACACAATAATCATCTCACAGATCTACAAGCAGCATACAGACCTCGAATGGGCTGCACCAATCACCTGTTCCTCTTAAAATCTCTCATTATGAAACAACTGAGGGAGAACAAAAAACTGTACTGTTTCTTCATTGACCTGTCCGGCGCTTTTGACTCTGTATCCCACTCTATCCTCTGGAAAAAACTTGACAAAGCAGGCATTAGCTCTAAATTCATTCAATGCATTCAGTCAATTTACAATAATGCTCATGCATGCATTAAAACGGCTTCAGGATTTACAGAACCCATCAATATCAACATTGGTGTACTCCAAGGAGAAAGTCTATCACCAACACTCTTTAACTTTTTTATTAATGATATTATATCTACGCTCAATAACTCCTTCACAACTCCTGTAAAGATCGACAATCGAAGACTGCATGCTCTACTTTACGCTGATGATCTTGTTTTGTTCGCCTACTCAGCTGAAAGTCTCCAGCAAAAGATTGATATCCTCAAACAATATTTCAAAACAAATCTGCTCACCCTTAATGTAAACAAATCCAAAATCTGTATTTTTAGAAATGGAGGAAAGCTCATAAAGAGAGAACGATTTACGTGGGGTCAAAGTGAACTTCAAATTGTGAATGAATTTAAATATCTAGGTGTTATATTCTCACAATCTGGCAATACCTACAAGACTTTTCAAGACTTTTCTGCTCGCAGTCGCACTGCACTCTCATCGCTTTGGCCAATCTATACTAAGGGTAAACTTGCACTCAGCCAAAGTCACTTCAAACTCTACAACTCAATAGTAAAAACTGTACTAACATACGGCGCAGAGGTGTGGGGGCTCAGACATCTCCAAGAAATAGATAACTTGCAATGCTCGTTTGTTAAAAAATTACTAAAACTACCGCGCTCAACTCCAAATTTTTTCATTCGTTTAGAAACCAATCTAACTAATCCTAGTGTAAATGTAATAAAGCAAGCACTGAAACTCTGGGCAAAATCACTGGATCAACGAAACCCTCTTCTCCAGTCCTGCTATAACGATCACTGGAGACTCAAAGGCTCCATTAAAAACAACTGGGCTCTACAGCTTAAGAATGCACTAAATGATGCTGTAGACCCTCAGCTCTGGAACTGCAAAGACGCATACACTGTATCAACTTCCATCCCCAAAATCATAGAACAATATAAAATCAACTGTGTCAACATAGAAGTCTCTAAAATGCAACATTCCAATTACATTCCACATTACAAATACATAAAAACCAAAGTTAAACAAGAAAACTACATAAACAACAATCTTCCAATACACATTGCCAACATTATTGCCAGAATCCGCTTGAACTCCGACATCCTATACTTTGGCAAAATCTCTTTAGCTAAAAGTAACCTCTGTAAATTATGCTCCGAATTAATAGATGAGTGTAACTGGAACCACTACATTTTTACTTGTAAAAATCTACTGTCACTCAGGGAAACTTTATTCTCCAACAGAATACAAGAAAATGATCTCACTTTAAAGTGGTACAACCTAATACAATGTAATACCCATGACTGCAGCTTACTCATATATAATTTCTTCCTTGAACTCTGTAAACTATTAAATGAAAATTAAGTCACTGTAATCACATATTGAAGGGGCGATAGCCCAAATCAATAAAACCTTACATACATACATAATTTCGGTTTTAGAGAATCTCTGTTATTATTATTACAGCATAGATAGTTGGTCACATTTTTTGTACCTGAATTAATGCATTTTATTTTAGCTTTATATTTCAGCCACGACAGACGGTACTATCACATATTACACCATGTCCATCAACAACAATATCAGAGCCAATAACAGTTAACACATGTGTACAGGCAGAGATTCAACTGAAAGGTTCTATATGGTAGCTGGGGCAACCAGCAAAACTAATAGGTATGGATTTCATGGGAATGCATGGGGTAACTCCCAGTCTTCCGAATAGCGGTCGGAACAATACACGTAGGTTGTGCTAATTTACTTATCCGCACTCCTAGATTTTCATTTTCCCCAAGAAGCGTCTTCGAGATCACTTATCCACGTGAAATAATAATAATCATGAGTTTTGGATTCTTGCGTTTGAGTCTTGACGATTTTTTTAAGTCCAGACGTTATCATCGCTTTCTGAACGTCTTGCAGATTTGGAAAGTATAACCCTTTCCCTCGGTTATATAGTACTTCCGTATCGCACTTCCTGTTAGAATGTACAATTTTGAATAAATAAAATGTTTATAATTTCGAAACAATTAAAATATTAGCACTGGCTGGTAAGTGAAAAACAATTCCATTGAAGTTGGTGGAACAGTTTGTCGTTTTTGTTTTTTACGTACGAACACGCTTCCCGATTTTAAGCAAAAACGAATTCCTTCGAGCTAGTAGCTCGAATGTTCATAAAAGTTTTAAACGAAATTGTTCGAGTAGTTTCGGATTAAAACGACCGGACATCCTTACAACATTGAAATTGTTTTGATTTTGAATTCAAAGAAAATAATTCGATTCGATTCAAAAGGTGAAATTAATCATTTGGTTCAGTAAACGATCGAATTGAACTGCAAAATCCCTGAATTGAACTGAACTGAATTAAATGGTAAAATTGCAATTTAATCTGAATTGGTCCGACCACTAAAGGAACTTCGAAGGAGGCTCTTCATCACGTTATAAAGTGTCATTTAATGAAATTCCTCAACCCAATGTTAGTTATCGGTTTTATCATGCTCCTTCTAATTTAAAACCTAATTCCGATGTTTTTGTCCCACAGATTGAATTATCAGGAAATGATGACATTGCTGCGACGGCGCTTGTAGAATCGGAGCCTGTCTTGGTAAACTTTGCATTTTCTGAAATAGTTATTGATTCCCCTCCTAACAATCCAGTAACCCTAGCAAGATAATGTTCCATTCAAGTCGTACTTCCTTCATCTAGGAAACTGGTACGTATGCATACTACCAGTAGTTATTCGCCAGATTACATCTTCGAGCCCAGCCGTACTCACTCCTCTGAGTTTGGTAAAGGTTTTGCACGTACAATAATAACACTGCATAACTGTAAGGGTCAAATATACTTCTCCAATTTCCAAGATCAGGCAGTTACAGCATTGCATCACGCATAGGCTGGGTCGGGTACTTGGTAATAATTGAAGCCAAGATAGACTAAGTCCAAGATATTTTGACGACTACAGGGCAGGGTAGGTCTTTACACTGGGATAGGTTTGGGGGATCATTTCGTCGGTGTAGGATATTTGGAGTCATGCACTTTGTGCATTTCCTTAACTTAAGGGTTTAGTTTTGGGAGGTATTTTAATCTCATATTTTGAGACGATAACATTACATAATTTAGTTGATTTCAGAAATTCTCTGAGGTATTGACGTCTTTTGGTTTCAGTGGAATATCGACACAGTTCAAAAACGCTCTGGACTCCATTTGCGTATTTTTTCCCGGGTGAGTTAATCCTTCGAAGATATTTCGTCATCCATTTATTGATCCTTCTATCTCATTTGGGGGCTTTAAGTTTGGGTCAAAAATTTTAATGAGGTGATTGTATTTTGATTTTATTCTGAATATTTTACAGTGCGATTTCGAGGTGTAATTTTGACTGGAATTATATATATGACGTAATGCGTGACGTTATGAGAATAAATACTGGAATATTAATTTGCTTAGGATTTGAAATGAGTTATATCGTCTGGGGTTTTGGATTAAGTCATTCATGCTAATTGAGTTTATTTTGGGATTTCAGGCTGAGATGAAACTATTCCTAATACGTCTCCAGTTAATTAATAGAAGCAAATTAGAAACTCATGTCTGTCGACGCTTTTGTACTATTCCGAGCAAAGGGGGGAAGATAAAATATAAGGATACTTTACTCTTGCCCAAGACTAAATTCCCGCAGAAAATTTCCCCAGCTCATAGAAAGAAACATGAGGAGAGTCTGGCAGCGGTGAGTGTATTTTGTAATAATTATATTCCTATTTATGGATGATTGGTGATTTTGGTTGGTTTGATGAGTGGTCTGTGGTGGCAATATTCGTTTGACGTTTATTTATGTTACTATGAAGTATGAAGTAAAAAGTCGGAATAAGTTTACTTTACTCGCTAATTTTTTGTATTTTGATGAAAAGGGTAAATTTAGTTCGTGGATGACAAATCTGAAAGAATTGTGTTCAAGAAACGTGTGGTTTTGGAGATAGATTGTGTTCAATGTCACCAGTGCATACTGTGTTGCACAAACGCGCGCAGCTTGTGTACATTGCACATTTGATATCCTTTTACGGGTAATTCTGTATGGAGATTAAGACTGGGAAGAAGGAATTGTATCATTTTGAAAGTTAAGACAGGTCAAATGTCAGTCAAAGATACGTAGCCACATTATGACTAGATGAAGAGGTGCGATTATTTTTTAAATCAAGCGTTATTGCTTAAAATCATTAACCAGTTATGGTTGTAATTATTGGGATTTTCAATTTTTTAACGTGTCCTGACTAAAATAGGAAAATCCGGCTTGGTGGGACTAGCATAATTTTATATTAATACTCTCCACGCTGTACAGCAGAAGGGAGTTCATATAAAAGTGGAAAGTGTCGTCATAATGTGCTAAGGTGTATGACATCGCAAAGGTGACCTTTGACCTCTTGTATCTTCGAAACTATATGTATCGTGGACAAAATTACTTCAGATTTATGATCTTCTCACTGAATTTATCCTATGCACCAAGTTTTAATAAAATCATAAAATAGTTACAGTTACCAAAGAACCATCAAATCAAGTGTTGGATTGCTCATCCTTTAATTCAATACAAAGGTTGCACAATCTCCCGTGTATCACAACCTTGTAGAACATTCGTATTGTGCGACAAACTTTGGGCTGTAGTGTTGTGTACTGCCGCGTCATCGATTTTGATAAAAATGAGTACCGGGAAACATTTTTAGGTGTAGAATGAGGATTCGAAAGAATTTTTTAAAGCAAACTTGAACCTTCGAAAAATTTTCTGTTTTTGTTAGTTCAGGTTAATGATGGGTCGAAGCTCCAAAATACTAAAATTCTCAAAAACTGAAGTGTGATCTAGACGACTTTTGACCTGTATTATCTTCAAAACTAGAAGCGTCCGACAAAGCATCTTTCAAATCTTTCAAGTACTTTGTACCAATTTGCAGCAAAATTGGTGAATACTTTGTAAGGGGAACCTTTTAACCTTTAACCTTTCATACCTTCGTAACTAGAAGCTTGTCACAAGGAATTCTTCAGATGCTTGATCTATATTTCAAGCAGTGTCTCTGTGCCAATTTTTATCAAAATTCGTGAGGGGCGGCACACTACACTTTGTCCGTATTTTAATTACTTTTAGATTTTTCTATTACGTTCATATGTTTATATTTATTCTTGAACTTTTTGAATTTGTAGAATTTACAGTTCGACCACCTGTACGGATTCCAAAGACTTTGGAGGCAAGATTGTCCAGAATATATACTTCATGATGGGCCTCCTTATGCAAATGGTGATGTCCACATAGGACATGCTGTAAATAAAGTAAGGGGAGACTTAACACTGAAAAATGATTTATAGTTTACAATTTAATTTTCGAACAAGTTTTTGTAGGTTCTGAAAGATATCACAAATCGGTATAAGTTACTCCGGGGCTTCCGAGTTAATTACACCCCTGGATGGGATTGCCATGGATTACCGATAGAACTCAAGGCTTTGAAAGATAATATGCAAAGCAAATCGTCGTCCAAGGAACCATTAATAATTAGAAAGAAAGGTAATGTCTTTATAGTGTGCTACATTCTTTAAAAGTATGCATGTGCTTTAATGTTTGAAACATTTGTGTAGCCAGGGAAGTCGCCAATGAGTCTGTTAACAAGCAGATGAATAGTTTTCGCCGTTGGGGAGTAATGGCTGATTGGAATAATTGCTACAAGACTTTTGATAAGAAATACATACAAATGCAGCTTCAGTCGTTTTATCAGCTTTATAAAAAGGTTCTACAACAATACAAAAATACAATTCCATTGTAATCCTCAAGTTTTTTCTTTACTAGTAATACATATAATGTTTTACCTGCATGTTCGTTTGAACTTTCAGAACTTGGTCTATCGAGAACTGAAGCCAGTTTTTTGGTCACCTTCAAGCAAGTAAACTGTAGTTACAATAACGATTATATTATGTAGAAGCGTGTATGTGCATCATTTTTTTACCCTCCCTTTAGAACTGCGTTAGCCGAAGCTGAATTAGAATATAATCCAAGGCATGAGAGTACATCTGTACTTTTGTCTTTTCGTGTGTGTTCGGATGCGGCCACCTTTACAACAGAAATCGGGAAAGCACTTCCGAAGGAATATGAGAAATATTCGAATTCTGCTGTTGAAGTAGTTGTATGGACCACTACACCTTGGAGTATTCCTTCGAATGCTGCTGTTGCTTATAGAGAAAATAAAATGTATAGTCTTCTATTTTACGAAAATACGAACGAGAACATCCAGAAATTTTACATAGTTGCATCCGAATGTCTTCCACGGTTTCAAGCAACCACGCAGATTAAATTCGCTGTTGTTTCTGAGTTCGAGGGTAAGGATTGACGGAGAAAACAAATGTAATTTTCGTACGCTAAAATATTAAAAGCGTCTATTTGTGCAGGATCCTATATGGGGCATTTCAAGTACAAGCATCCTTGGTTCGAAGAGTTGAGTTGTCCATTTTTGGCTGCTGACTATGTCACAATGGAAAAAGGCACTGGTTTAGTTCACACGGCGCCAGCTCATGGTGCAGATGATTATGTATTGGGCCTAAAACATAAACTTCCTATTGTAAGTTCTTTGCGTTCCATTCGTGTAAATATTTTATTCGTTGATTAAAGCGAAATTAATTAGAATCGAATTATCTGAAGGAATGCTATATCAATGATGAGGGCAATTTTGACAGCCGAATAAAACAACTAAGTGGTTTGAATGCACTGACAATGGGTACAAGTCAAGTCCTGAAAATTTTAGAATCAAGTAAATTGCACGAAGAAAAATATATCCACCCTTATCCTTACGATTGGCGAACGAAAAAACCAGTCATAGTAAAGACTAGCATGCAGTGGTTCATGGATACCAACAAGATCAAATCGTTGGCTGTGGTGAGCGATTCCTTAAAACTGTAAAGTCCAGCGTTTGTTTTTAAATTTGATTATTTACTGAATTCACATTTGGTGACTTTAGAGTGAACTTGAACAAGTGGGTATTCATCCTAACAATGTTCAACATGGAATGATTAATCAACTTGTGTCGAGACCTTATTGGTGTATATCACGGCAGCGTGTTTGGGGTGTTCCTATTCCTGTTTTGTACCATAAAGAAACGGGAGAACCTCTGGTTCATAAGTAAGGGTTAATATTTCAGTGATGTTGGTAACATTTTTTTGAAGTGCTCAAATAATTAATCTGTATTTCCTCATGACTCAGAGCCGTCATTGATGGACTTTGTGTATTGGTCGAAAACAGCGGAAATGCGGACGGTTGGTGGGATGTACCTGTCGGAACATTAATCCAGAACGATGAATTAGCTACTCAGTATGAGAAGGGGAAGGTATTAGAGGCTTACAAATAACTTACATTGTTCTTGTTAAACGAGTTCCATGAAATTATTACGAAGTGATTGGTTGTCACAATTGCAGGATATCTTTGATATTTGGCTGGACAGTGGAATTTCATGGAATATTCTGGGAGATAAAATAGCAGATCTTTATCTTGAAGGCGTAGACCAATTTACTGGATGGTTTCAATCGTCTCTTTTAGCTTCAGTTGCTTTGCGGGGCAAGACACCTTACAAGTACGTAAAATGTAATAGATATACATGTCGTGTTTGTGGTGAGATTTGTATTCTTCAAAATGTAAATGTGGGTCGTCCGAATTGATCAGAAAATTCATATTTTTACCGTTTATTTTGCAGAAATATTTGCGTTCATGGATTTGTTGTGGATGACAATGGAAAAAAGATGTCCAAATCTCTGGGCAACGTTGTGGATCCGAAATCTATTACTGATGGGAAGCCAGGAGACCGTCATCCACTAGGTTCTGATGTCCTACGGTATTTTTCTATTGTGTTTAAGTTTTAACTTCAGTTTAATTCAAAAGTTATGTACAAAATCTTTTTTTTTCTGGTTGTAGTTGGTGGTGTGCGACACAAGGATGTTCTAATTCGGCAAAAATTTCAATCAGTTCTAGCTTGCTTCAATCAAGTGATGAGAGCGTTCAAAAGTTACGTAACACGCTTCGGTTTCTAGTCAGTTTTTGCACCCAGGATTACATTGATAAGCTACAAATCGATGATGTTTCATACGACGAACTTATGTATATAGATCAGTACATGTTATCACTGTTAAAGAAATTCCAAGAAAGGGTAATAATTCCGAATTTGTTAATCAGCTTTGCCACAGTAATACGGTAGTACCCACCATAATAAACTTATACTGACGTAACTATGTGGTATTGTTATAGGTGACACAGGATTATGAGAATTACAATTATGATAAAGTTATGAATAGGACATTACACTTTGCGGCAACTGAAGTTTCTTCATATTATTTTACATGGATTAAGGATCGGTAAGTTTTCGTTTTCACCTAAATTTGAACAACTTGGTTTCCTGCTAATTTGATGAAACATGTTCAGTATGGAAACCATATTTCTCACAGACTGTATTGCGACTTCAAAGAGAGCCAAAGTCGAAAATCTTGTATTTACGTACTGAACGAAATTTATATGACTTTAACTAAAGTGTTAGCCCCAGTACTGCCTTACCTCTGTGAAGAAGTCCATTCTCATTACAACCAAGGTTAGACAGAAGTTTTAAAACATGAAAATGTGGATGTAGTAAAAAAAATTTACATAATTATTTAATGTGTTTAGAAACAGAATCAATTTTCAAATCCGTGTGGTTTGACGTCGATAATCAGTGGGAAAACATACCTGTTGCGAGTGTGATGGATCTTGCTTTGGATGTTAGATTAACAATTAATCAAATGGTAGGAGATAATAATTCAAAAACGCTGTGGGCGCAAATTCTGTGTAATGAGAAGGCATTTCAGACTTTACAGGTGTGTATTCTTAATTTCTCATCAAGGTGTCAATTTATCTTAGTTTTGAGCTGCTTTGAATGAAATTGTTTCAACTGTTTCCAATTATAGCTCTTGCACCCGACAAACTGCAGTGAAGTTGATAAATGTACCTCGGAACTTTGCGATATTCTTCAAATCTCTGGCGTAGATCTCAAGTTGAGTGAGAACAAAGAATTTTCAATTGAACCTATTGGTGTTGGACATAGTCTTGAGGGGTATTCGGTAGCAATCGGGAAAACAGAGATGTTTCAGTGCCATCGTTGTCTCAGATACTGCTGCACTGAAGGAAATTCAATGTGCACTAGATGCCAAAGCGTTTTAAATAGTCTAAGCCAGCCAGCCGCAGGAATTTCGAAAGACTCTCCACCAGGACCGGAAATTCCAGTACCAGATCCCGTTAAAGAAGAAATTTTGCTTCGAAGCTGAGTCAGTCATTCATGTTCATTGTGACTTAGGTCATTTATTTGTATTCATTACTCTTTTGATTTCACCGAGACTTTAAAGATTATAGTTTTTTTATGTCATAAGATATGTATTTGCATGTAGTTACAATGCAACATGCGTAGCATAGTGTTTTCTTGTCGACTGAATAAAGGTACGTGTTGCATAGAAAGGTTACAAATGTAAACATCTTCCAAATTTATCCTAACCTCTCCGGGGTAACCTGAATAGTTTTCAACTAAAAATTAAGGTTTTTGATGGCATTATAATACTTGTTATTTCTTTATGCTAGCACCACAATGGTGAAAACTTCATTCACTTTAGTAGCGTGATACACCTTAGTACAAAAATTTTCTCCAAGTTACATTTAAGCTACTGAACATACACCAACTTGTTAAAGTAGAAAGCAAGACTAGAAATTGGAACCCGAATTACAGTCCCCCAATGTTTTTGAATCTCATTTGTATTCAAATGACCGGTTTCAAATATTATTGGTTGTGATAGTGAGCATAGAAATATAAATCAATATAATAGAATCAGAATTCAAAAAGAATTTTTGTATTCTGGTACTTCTAATACTGAAACTCTAGGTTTACAGAAAAAGTCGGGACTGGAATTCGGTATATGTATCCGAAAAAAACAAACTTTATCTGGTGGCTACCAAGTTCTGTCGAATATTTCTATCATATCTCAAGAATTACAAAAGTAATGCCAGCCTTGGACTGGAAAGACATACATGT
Organism: Allacma fusca; assembly: GCA_947179485.1. NCBI lineage: Eukaryota > Metazoa > Arthropoda > Collembola > Symphypleona > Sminthuridae > Allacma > Allacma fusca. Next base: position 9,207,076 of record OX359250.1, read on the forward strand.
CGGAATTAGTTTTTATCACATGCTATATCTCAATTTTAAGTGCTTGTTCTTTTCTCTCATGAAGTGATTATACTGATTATAGATTTAAATTCACTAAAAAATAACACTATGATGACTGCAAGCACTGAGGTTGAAGATGCTCAAAAAATTCTGAGCTCACTAGGCAGGCTATTATTTTTCACACTAAACTGCTGACGGACACGTGAGTTTAAATCTACAAAGTGTGTAAAACATATTAGAACCTCTCCCAACCAAACAATTAAAACCCTGTCTAAGTGCTCGAGCAAATGATATTTTAATAGTGTTGATATTTAGTTGCCCCATTCCTTCAAAGTGAAAGTCGTATTCATGATTTCATCCATTCCCTTAATGTACCTCTGAAAGTAAAACCAGGTGCATCAAATAGTTATTGAAATTGTTTGACCGTTCGACGTGGCAAACCCCAAAAAAAAAACATATTTAAGGCTTGAGTAATTATCATTCCTTTCAATGTACTTGCTGAGCTTCCTCAATGGCCTGAGCCTAGCCTGGAGTCCAGATTTTAACCTCGGCTAATAGATTGGGATTTGTGATCCACAATGTGGTCAAATGTAAATTACTTAACCCATTTGGACACCCTTGCAATTTATAACCTCCAGGTTCTTTCATTAATGGTCTAGTTTTGTATTCCTGAACAAAGCTACCCCTACATAATATGATAATAAAGCAAAGTGTGTATGACCCTCAGGGTCTCGCGAATGACATCTTGGACATTTCTTGATGTAGTAACATGGTCTTGCCATGTAATGTGATAGATTCATCAGTGAGTGCGTAAGTGTTACACAAACAGTCATGCAGTGCTCCTTCGAATCTCCTCACACAGTCGAGGAGTTGTTAATCTGCGAACAAAGCCAATGTAATATGCATGTATAAGAACTCACCAAAAGCCACAAACGTGATGCTGGTTATTAAAATACATCGGAAAAAATCTCCCTGCGGAGGTTCATCCTCATTTACTTTTCACTTATCTTCCTTGTAATAATCATCTGTGCTTCTTCTTCCCGTCCTTTAAAATAAGCTCAATTTCTGGTCCCTCCGTTGACGGCTGCAGAAATACACACCCCCATGACTTGATTTCTCGAGAACTTTCCAGCCCTCTTATGTGTAAGAACTTGCACATATTCTCGTAAGTCAGCTCAAGAAGCACAGGCTGACTTGAAAAAATACCCTTGATGTGCTCGGAATAAATGCATACTGAAAAGTAAAGTCTAAACTTGTTTTCAGCCTCATCCTATGTCACCCAATGTTACCACCTAGAGATGACGGTAAGAAATTCGAACGAAAATACGAATCACAAAAAATCTCCAGTGAATGTCAACAAAACCTTGCAAGTTAGATATGTACATATGTAAAGTATGCACGCATGCTGAAGCTCCCAAAAAACATGCGGGATTGTAAATCCAAGTCAAGTTTTAACCCAGACCCTGAACTTGAATCATGTAGTTCAAATGGTGCATATACACAACTTATAGGCTAATATCCTGAAAAGAAACGAAGGGAAGTTGAAAAATTCACTCTACAGAGATTTTCCTGGAAGAGAACTCATCATTACTGTTTACATATTTAGATGAATGTGTCAAAGCCGAAAATAAAAATGGAACTTTACGAAAATAAACTGCATCCAAAAACTAGCTGGATCATTAGTCCATATGACGTTAGTCACAACAACATATACATACACAAGCACATGTAAAAAAATGCGTGTTTCTTCCTAGTAGCAATGTCATATTGAAAAAAAATCGAGGCTGAAAGAAATTTAGTAAAGATGTGAGGCCCCGGAAATTCTTTCGAAGCATTATTGATACTCCTACACGCAATATGATCTTGAATCTCGTCAGCATTGAGCAATGACTATATTTCCTTTTGTATCCACAACGACAATATTTGGTTTATTTCTCAGATTGATAATACCATAATTAGAAATGTTGACATGTTCATGGCAATACTCATGGTTAGCATTGAAAGCTCACTGATTCGTGGGTTCAATCATTAAGAGAAGAAACCAAAGTAGGTTTGTGAGGTTGTTTCCATTGAGTGGTTAATGTGTAGTGCTTTAAAAAGTCAGTTCTTCTTTCACGCTTCCTTTTGCTACCATAGAATTTCTCTAGAGAGTGACGAGAAATCTACATTTTCTCCATTGAGAAGAAACTTAACCCCAAAAAATTTTTGTTAATGCGTTGTTACGTGAAATATCTGTTGGTTCTCATGTTGTCTCTTCCACCGACTAAAATATTAATCTCGTGCTGCATTCCATTCAAACTATAGGAATAGTTTGACGTTCTCATTCGAGCCTCCTTCAGGTTACCAATATACTTAGATGAACTGCATAAATGAATGCTTGAGTAGTTCAAAAGGTGAATTTTAGACAACCAAACAAATGCCCGAGGATATTTTTCTTCAAGTCTATTCTTCTCTACCTGTTGAGCTCATCATTTGTTGTCGTAGAGGGTAGATTCTTCCGAGGCTGTAGTACATGGATGAGATTCACAGCCAAAAGTAGAAGGGTCCCATGTTATCTACATATGGTCTGCTCACTCATTCCCGTTCATTTAAGAATGTTCACATTATCATATACTTGAACCTCTGATAGAATTCTACATGTACGAGTACCGCTTACCGTACCACTTTACTGTACACCCAATAGTTATAGCTATAGTTCCCGTAACATCACCAAGACTAGATTTGAGAGAATGAGTTTACAAATGAAATGGCTTGACGGTTTTTATATGGAGACAAGAGGCGAGGCTGATTTTTCCTCTCATCCGCATTATATTACATTTACATTTTAAAGGCAGGTTGATTTTTATTCTATTACACACTACTACAGACTCATTTCCTAATACTATAAGTACATACATACGTACGGACACTACATCCCAACTTTTCATTTTGCAGGTTGTGCTCACATTGAAGTTAAGGTGTGGATTTGAATTTTCATTTATAGTAACCACTAGGTATTGGTAGCTGGGAGTTCGAGAGCTGAGAGGGAGATGCAAGGAATTTTAGTGTAATAAATGCATTATTATAATAATGATATTCTAACTCTTGCCGTTTACCATACCACAAGTTACAGTCTGCCGGGGATGCATCATCTATGTACGTGCCCTTTCTACACCGATTAATGTTCACACATGTCAACAGAAAACACATTTTGTTGCTCTAGTCACCTCAGGAAGAGTGTGAAACTGTGCTGTATTTCGTGGATACCATTTTGTTTAACATTATACACAGTTTTTTTAGTTTTCTCTTTTCATCTGTTCCTCAATAGTAACCCTCAGAAGCTCATCTCATAATAATTCCCCAAGTTTAGCTCAAAACTGAATAGTGTTTCAGTGGTGACAGGAGTGCATTGTGGACGAGCCATTTTTTAATACAGAATTTCCTTTATATGTGAGTTTGAATACTGACAACAGAACAGCACCGGCCCAACATAACATTACACACTGGGTTACTTACTTTGAAATATTAGTGTGATGGTAATGGCAAAAATTGGAAACCAATGTGACTTTAACGCCTAAGCTCCAAAACGTCAAATGTACATACTTGAAATCATCCAAGGTTTGGCTTTTAACACGACAGAGCTCTAAGCTGCTTGTGTGTGTGTGTGTGTGTGTGTGGAAGCAGCAAAGTGCTAGTAAGAACCTCTGGTATAACCATTTCTTCCTTCCTACGCAAAAACTTTTTATCCCCCCGTTAGGAACGAAGGACTTCATTCTTGTGGTTCTCTCATGTTGTGAAGCAAGAGATTTACTTCTCTTACGCTGTGTTTACAGATGCCTCGACGTTTAAAGCAACTCAGCGTACTTAGTCTCTCCGGATTCATATAACTTCAACGGAATTTCTAAATTTTGTGTCGTTTGTCAAAAACGAGTGAATTATTTTATTCTTCATCGAATTCTTGTGCCTTACATGGGGGTGAGGTGAAAAACCGTTTAGTATTAAAATATTGTGTGAGTTGCAGTTGTTAGTGGAGTCAGCTGAAATCCAAAGGCTTAGGAACTAGTTAGTGTTTGTTGTTTGTCAAGATTTTTTAAAAATATTCATAATGATGACCGATGAGAGAGGTCCGGGTCACAAACCAGCTGGCCAGCCTGTTACCGTTACTACCACCACCACAACCACTCAACCATTATATTCTTTGGACTGGATCAAACTAGACCTGAATTATTTCCGAACGCTTCCAGGATATGTGAAGCTAATAGAGTTGGTGAGTATATAGCTAGAATTTTTCACATTCGAGCTCTTACATTTACACTCCTCATTTTGTCATTTTCATGGGTGCTTGGATGCATGACTGCAACTATGGTCATTTTTCCTAACAAGTAATTGTTCTTGAAATATTTTCCGAGGAAATGATTCTGTAAAATGCACAAAGGATAATTCAGCGTAGGTTACGTCCTTTTAAAGAGAATTTCTAACATTCTATATTTTTAAAGCGTGGAGTCATTGGGAATATAAGTTGAGTGCCATGGGATTCACAGCTATTAGTACACCTAAAAGGCAAGGCTAGGGACAATTTCTCACGAGTCTTATTTGGTTCTAAAAGTTTTAAGAGAATTATTATTTCGCGTGCTAGGGAGCGTACAGACATTTTTAGAGTTTCGGCTACTTCCAAATGTCAAGATGGTATTCCTTGCATGCTCCAAATAGTTAATTCATCCTACCCCCATTGGGGTCTAAAATCCCTTCACGCGTTTCTTCCTCAAAAGGAGCAAGTCTTAGTTTGCTTTATTTACTTTTTGTCATCGTGAGACGCGTAGCGTGACGTCAGAGCTAATTCTAAATTCAGAAAAACCCTATTCCTTAGGATTTATTGGACCGGGACCGAATATATGAAACAGGCTTTCATTGCCGCTCAGAGATCCTTTTGGCATTTCTGTTGATGTGAAACGTATTGTGAGAAATTGAGCCGTCAGCATCACACGTACAATTTTAACATTGGTTCCTACCCCCTAAAACAACTTGTATGGAAATTATCATCACTCCGTCAAAGTGTGGTTTCCCTTTTAGTCCATTCACATTCGCATCCTTGCCAGCATTGTCTTTGGGTTTATTGAAGTTATCAAATGTAAGAGTAGAAATTAGAAGCTCCCAGGTTTTTGGTTAGAGGGGAATTGACAAGGGCTATGAAGTAATTAATGGAACTGTGGGAGCATCCAAACTCCCCAGACACACATTGTCTGTGAATGTTGAGAACAAATTTGTCATTACTCAAATCTTCTCTGACTAATATGCTCGCTCTTATCTGAAAAGCGTTGGAAGCCACATTATGTCATCAATAATAAATTATAGTATTATTACTATATGGAAACAATTTATCAAGCTACAAACAGTCAAATCACCTGTATTTTAAACATGCCATCATTAGATATTCGGCAAGCAGAGCGGTCATATCCATAATAAAACGTGTACACACAAGTATTTAAACTGCAACTTTGGTCATTGAAAAAGTTGCTAAACCAAAATTTTCTGAAAAATTCGTTGTCTTATTTGTCGAATGGATATAAGTAGCATATTTATACCCATACTTTTTTTATCACAACTCCTACTTGTTTTTTTCTCATGGCTTATTTTCCCCGACGATTGTGATTGCAATTTCTCATTTGATTCTATTTTTCTTAAAGTTGAAATTGTTCCTTCGTATTTAATTTTTTGGGCATCTTTAGTCCAATCCTCGGTTTTGCACATCACATTTTTGTGCTTGCTTAATTTGACGTGACCCGTATGAGTTTCTACATTTACACGTGAGTATTTTCAAAATGCACATCCTCTCTTCCCTCCCTCATCCTTAAACTTATAAATGGGAGATTCGGTGTTGACAGCATAGCACATGTTACGGTTGAAGACTAACAATCAGATACAGAAGCTTGAAGTAATCGTCCACACCTTCGAATTAAAATGAGAGTAGTTGGAATTTACTTTGTTTCAATTTCCAACACTTGTAGCTTAGATTAATTGAAAATCAGGGCTTGTTGTAAACACTTGTGATGAGAGTAAGTACTTAATGTGCCATACCATGAAAGAACTAGTCCTCGTCATTTTTGGGCGGATACTACAGCAACCGTATTTTGCGGCTGGCTTAAATGCCTCGAGAATCTTTACAACGATCTTTAACTCAAATCTTTTGTATTGCAATCACGGATGCGACATTTTGATAAGTACTTCTGAATCACTCAGGAGAGACGCTTTATCAGGTTGAGAACATGATCAAATGCTTTCATGACGAGATGTACACCAAGTTATGAATACCAATTTTTTCAAGTACATGTAACTCAATACTTTATCTGGGATGAAAGAGAAAAACAGATCTCATAAAGGCTCATAGACAATATATACACAGTCAAATAACCTATAACCATACGAAATTAACAGAATGATTTCATACAGCCTTGTGTACCAGGTCAGCTGGCCAATAACCTGTCTTTATGCAGCTGTCATTTATTTACATTGAACACAAATTCCCTATTTGATCTTCCCCACTGCCTTATCCTCGCACACAAGGAGAGTATAAATAATACTATTCAGAATTACGGTTATTTATGCATTAACGCTTCCACGAAGTTTACCGTTCCCTCTCCAAATCCCTCCTTTCTGCACGTCTTATGTAATTACTCCTCTTGAGCCAGTATTTAAAGTACGCAAATGAACCTCTGGGTAAATGATCACCAATTTCTGCTAGTGATTAATTCCCTGTGGTATTACCTTATGCACTCAAGAGCTAACTGCAGGTCTCATGAAGCTGTGTCCACACAGAGCATCTCAAAAACAATGGGAGCTAATGAAATGACAAAAACATCGTATGATATGCTCACGCATGAGGAATTCAAGTGCAGGAAAAAAAACACATGTGATGTCTACCTCATGATCTTTCTTTTTCCGGTATCTCCTTATACCTTCCTCGCTCCGTAGATAAACCTCAATATTAAACCTCGAATCTAAAGAAGATTCAATGTACTTTTAGCAGATAGGGCATTCATGCAAGCCCCATGTAATAATAATGAGGAACGTTCATCAATTTCAATCAAGTGGAACCGACAATATTGTCAAATTAATTTGAGACGAGCATGCAATCTATGCCGACCAGACAGCTCTCATGTGTAGGAACCTTAACTAGCTGTATAGTCATTTTGAATATAAAAACATGAAATTGTCGTGTCACTCATTGTCAGGTTTACAAAATGCAGGAAGTTCGGGCTTACCAAATTTGGATTGCCCCCTTCGACGGAGTTTTCGATAATGAAGCAGAATTTCAAAAACGGGTTTCTCTTGCTCATATTTCCGCATCCGCATATGTAACATATATGTCTATACATATACGAGTACCTATACTTGAGTTTTTTTTTACGGCCCAGGCAGAAGGTGATTGTCTCCCATCCCTATCTCAAGTATAGAGCAGAATGGACTTGAGGTAGGGATACAGGTGCACATTTGTCAATTGTCAATATTATTACGGGGCCTAAACTTCGTAATACTATTTGCACTTCCATAATGTTCTGCTGATTAGTAAACAGGTGTTTTGGGCATTATATGAAATTAATTTCATTCCTCCATGTCGACACTAATTATGTGATGGGAAGGGATGCATGAATTTTCTCTCTGCGGCAAAACTAGCAATTTCATAAATTGCATTTGGCTTCTTGTACCGTCATCGTGTAATTTCTATCCGTCGTAATCGAACTGAACATTAGTGGAAATTTGGGCGTTATTTCAGTGGAAACCCGAGGGTTCACAAGTTGTTTTTCGTACATTATATAGTAATGAACGGACTCTTGACTGTTAGATCTACCGGTTAGTTGGGTAGCATTATATATTATTATGAATTTTATACGTGACCAGGTATACGAGCCAAGGAGCAGGTACACCTCCAACAAATAACTTCTTCAAGGGGAGGAAAAAAAATCAATACATACTTTACTAATGCTCTACGTTGCTCATTACTACCCTGTTACTGCTGAATGCGCCCTTTTCTTACATCTTAAAACAATTATTCCTAACTTCGGGAGAATAGGGATGCATTGCTAATGATGAGAGATCCCTCGAGTGGGAGAAGCTCCAACGACCGAATTCTTGGAAGCCATTTACTATCCCTTAGGGCCCAGGTGTCCAGGAATGGTTCCAGATTGGACCATGCCAGATTTGTTATAGTAGAGTTGCTCAAAAATGGTGACTACGCGGATAACATCAGCACATCATCCACCTACATCAGTCAGAAAAATCTCAGCCCACTACATCATTCCACTTGATGCTGAGACTACTTGTTGAGCGTATAAAAAGAATTTAGAAGTGAGCAAGTGGAATGGCAGCTATCTGGTAATCCCTGATGTGTGGTAATAAAGCCAAGGTATTTGTTTTCCGCGGATAAGAAGCCCTTGTCACACTCAGAACTCCTTTTGTACAAACGTGTTTTTCTGGAAGCTAGTGCATAATCATGTACGGCTGGGATTTTCAAATGGGTCGCATTCCCAATACAAGAGAGTGAGAAGCCCTTCCGTTTACCAAATTGAAATGCGATGTCTATTTTACGGATGAATGACTGTGGGTGTCGTTGGGATTTTTTCGAGGGGCTGGAGGTCGTCCGCTTAATTTTCGGCAAATATGCACACACATGTTATTTAAAAGTATACTCATTGCAGAAACATGACCAAATTTTGGAGCGTCGGGGTGACAATGACGACATTGGATTGTCAGGAAATTATAATTTGGCAATTTTATACATAGTGTATATATAGTGTTGAAATGTACACTTGATTATTTATTACTCTTTTGAGCCTCAAGTTCATCTACATAATCAAACTATGTACTTTCCAGTTGACGGATATTTCCAAGCTTGTATACAAGTAGTTTTCATAAATTTTCCAATCCTCCTTAAGATTCACATCAAAACCTTTCTCATTTGGTATCATAAAATCAAAGGTCACGATTCAGCCTAATCTCCATGAGTTGTGGAGTACCTGTGCGTAGTTTTGATTTTTTTTAGGTCGTAACTTCAGTGAGATAGGAAAACATGACGGGATTCTACCTTTAACTGTAATTATTACTCGTCACAATGGAGACTATTGTGCTTAAGTGTGGTCACTATACATATGTGCTCTAGCACAAGACTCAGGGATAATACAAAATTTAGGAGAGATTTGAAACAGCAGTTTAAGATTTCATTTGTAACGAATAGCCTATTAACCAAAAATTTAAGATGTCACTCTAATTCCGCATAAATAAGAGTTGAGAATTCCAAGGCGTATTTACTATGATCTCCAAGATTTACTTAATGCATGACACGATCCTGTCTCGCTTTGTTTGTGTTCTGCATTTCTGGAATACCTTACAGTTTATGTTTTATGGTGGTTCGGGGGGAGATTTTTGATACAACACAGTGCTCTCAAAGTTCACAAATCTCAAACTTCTTAGATTGGTCACCTGTGACCTTTGGAGCAACTTCTCATGCATAAAGCTCTCCCGGGAGTTGTGGCGCCAGACACTGAAATTCTATTCTAAGGAGGATACAATTTTGAAATGGGCCTACCACCTTGTTGACACAACAAGTAGCCAAAATATTCCTTTTTACAAGAAAGGAGATAATGGGATCACATATGGTGATCCTCTATCACAAAAGGTTTGGTAACAAAGCCGTTGTAGTGGAAGTCGTGAACGCAGCTCACTCAGCCTTCCTTGCAAGGTCACCAACCGGCAAAATTATTTCAGTTCAACATTTTTACGGACCATATGTGAAAAACAATGGCGGCAAACTCAATTGTTCCATATACAAGGCACTCTTGAGGAGGCACTACAAAATTCCGTTTTAGCATTCTACGGAACAAACCCGGGTATTTGCTGTGTGCATGGGGCACTGTGGGACGTGAGTTGATTTTTTTAGGACATGCATATTTGGGATTGTAACACATAACGTCCGTTGGAATTTTTCTGTCAGTAACTTTTCAAAAACTGGTTTTTCAAATCAGGTTGCAAATTGTATTCAAATTTGGAAAACACTAATCAAAATATTTTATTTTGATTCAGTTTTGACATTTCAAGTGCTTTGCTATATTTTGGCTAACTCTTGCCCTGAAATTTAACGGAGAATAAAGTAAAAAATATTTTCAAAGCCCCAAATTTGAAAATTTTCCTCTCAAATATCAAAACCCATTTTGTTCAAAAATACAGCCTCGCCCTGTTGAACACACGCGTTATTCTAAACAATAGGCTCCGACTTAACAAGTAAGGTCGACGGAGCAGAATATATGCCTGTTATCTTAGGAAGGATTTGCATTTTCACATAGTCATGGGTTATATTTTGAAAGACAATTTTACGTAAAGTTTTAAATTGGTGTGGTCCATTTAAATGTACCATGTCCATCACCAACAGCTATTGTAAGATCAATTGAACTGTCGATACTACTATTATTAAGACAATACTTTTCCAAGTTTGTGATTTACAGGAATAAGAAAAGTACACTCATAAATTATTGTTTGACATGAATATGAAATTAATGCAACGTTATAACAAATAATCTGCATCATCACCGTACTTTACTTTCTATATTTTAGAGACGGTTCGTAATATTAATATTTTGTACTTCAAAGCTTCTCTGTATGTATTTAGTAAAGGTGTTATGGTCCTGGCTCATAAAAGTAAATTTAATTCTGAAGAATTGCATTTCCACCGACCAGTTGTTTTTTCAAACTGAAGACATAAATTTTACCTTGTGGTTATTGTACTGGACTTTTATGAACGACTTTGATACCTCAAATGTATTCATTATCCCCAGCAGATAAAAAAATATCATATATCAAGGGCAAGTCACAGTTACCAGGGTAAAAAAAATATCCTTCTTTAAGATGGCGATTCTTACAAGCTAAACAAATTGATGGATGTCTACATGGAAATCAGAAAGTTCCTGCTGATCCTTTGATGACAATATTAGGCGTTACTTAAGATGTCATCAATGATATGTTTAACAGTTAAACACGAACATTATGCATGCATAAAAACTATTGATAATGATAGTTTCACTTTGTCCTATGCATGGATGTACACAAGTACCAACTCTTGTAAAGTTAGCAATATTTATGACTTGATTGGATGGATCAGGATGATAGCATTGTTAAGGAAACATTTCCGTGCAACTCGTGAGGGTGAAAGTGTATACTATGACCTGTGATAATTATGCCTTGCTCAATACCCTTGCTATTTCGTGATAAATTAAACACTTATGGGAAATGAAATCATTGACTGCAAAGAATAACCTTAGATTTGTTTTTTTTTCAACAGGTCCTGGGAATACTATGTATGATACTGGGATCCCCAGCTACACCGTACTATTCAGGAGGGTCGAATTTCTATTTGTTCGTGGTCGTCATGGCTTTCATCTTGACACTAATATTGACCTTTATTTACCTCTTGAGCGTCAGGGAATCCCTCCAATTACCGGTTCCATGGGTGCAGATTGTAAGTTATGAGGAATTCAAAAGTTATCTATTACCCCATTGGTTTTGAGTCATTTCAAGAACAGCTCCTCAATTTTTTTTCTCTTTATTACAGGAACTTTACTACACAGCAGGAGCTACTATCTTTTACCTTCTTGCAATGATAGTTGAATTTTCCGGGGTGTCCTATATTTTGTATTATAGAAGTTACTACGAGGCCGCTGCGGTAAGATTTTTCTATTAATTTTAATCCAATTATTAAGCGAATAATTGTTATACCGTGTTTGGTCATTCCCTAATCAACTGTAGCAAAATCAAATATCTACAAGTGAGTTTAAATATTACAAACATTTCGGAAGTGAATTTCAGGAATATTACAATGTTATATGTAGGGAATAAAATTCTCACTTTTGTTTCATTATTGTCATGTTCAACTATTTATTAGCTTTTTCTTTTTTTCCAACACTGTGCCATGAGTGTGTTTGACAAGGAGCAGTTTACTATTTATTGGTATAAAAATTAACGGGACAACTTGTACTTTCGAATTCATTTCATCATTAAATTAAACATGGGATGTTAAATCATTGTGGTCCCATAAAACAACAACTATAACAAGGTATAAAATAACAATGAAATCTTCAGTAGGAGGAAAGTTCCATGTTATGCATTATGAATGAGGATAAGTACAATCGAAAATTCAAATGTATGCCAAAAATTATGAATGGTTTGACCAACACGGAAAAAAATTATTGGAAAGAATTCATGAAAGTTTCACTCACGACGAGTAAAAAATTATTGTAAACAAGAAATTGTTTTATTATTTACAGGTGTTCGCTCTGTTCAACACAGTCGTGTATGCTTTTGGAACGTTTCTTCTGTTCAAAGAATTTCGAGGGACTGCCACCACAACAACAGTAACCACTACACAGGTGGCGTGAGGAAGAGGACCTCGAGGGAAATAACTTGCTAAAACTTCTCCTTTCTACACACTTGGATTGGTAGAGACTTGGAGGAGCAGCTATTTAAGTGACCCTGCATAACATTATTAATATTTAAAAAAAAAACATGCAGACTTAATAATTTAATAATATAACTTTTTTCGTTAATGTTGGTTTTGGATTCTTTAAATGAATTATAATTTCGTACCGCACATATGCTTTTTTCAGTCTGATTATTGTATTAATGACTACTTTTCCTTTGGAGCATCCGTTCTTTTTAATTGAATCTCAATAATACTGTTATTTTGGAGCCTATAAATATAAGGTGACTTTGTATTTGAACAGTGATGGAGATTCTGTTGTAAAAATTTCGTTTGGAGAAAAACCTATCTGTTGCCTTGCTTATGTTCCAAGTTGCATAAATTATTTGTTGCTGGTTCCAGGGACAGGTGTTACCCATTAAAAATTGCAAAGTGTAGTCTTCTATGTAAGGACATATGTATGTGTACGCCAGTAAGGAAATTTATGTACATCATTAAATATTGTGTAATTAAGTGTAACCCCGCTGTGTGATGTGTGAGTCGCTTCCAAAGAAGACACAGGGACAAGTAAAATTTTGAAAGATGCTTCCGACGGATTTATTTACAAAGGATGAGAAAAACATTTTATGGATTGATTTTGAGCTCGCCTGTGTCCTTTGATACAAAAAAAATACGCATTTGTAACCATTTCAAATGAAAAGTTGTCAATGTATTATTCTTATACTAATTTTTACAACTTGTGTTTGTATGACTTATAGTCTTTAATTAGTTTAAAATGACGGAAATGACTTGATATGTGTAATTACATCTAAATGAATTAACTTATTGATCTATCTTACAAAGGATTAATGCACGTGCAAAAGATTTTGAATAAATGGACCAAAAATTATTTACATTTTTCTAATTAAAAAAAAAATTGAACCTCACACAATATCAGCTTATAAGACATGGTCATTTTATTCAGATTTGACATTGGTGATAGTACAAACATGAGAGAAGACACTATGTCAAATGTATTTTTACAAAGTATCCTTGATCCAGTATGAATACCCCCTGAAACTTTATATTCAAAAGATTTTCTTTCATCTAAAAAGATTTTTACAAAAATAATTAACGATAAGCTCTATTCATCTTACATTTTTCTTATCCTACTCCACTTACAAGTATTTAACCACAGTTTCACAATCTGGTAGAGTTACTTATGTACTAAGAACATGTATGTAGTAATAACAACAGGGCTTGACACAAAAGGATTCATATGAAATCTACCCTCTAATTTAGCCTCAAGGGAGTCGGTATTAAATTTCTGCCTTAAATATTATTATGGCAAAAACTGACCGGGATCTTCGAGACACAAAAAATCTTTTTTAAATATGTCACAAAAAGTTCTACACTAAAAATGTACTGATATGCACCCACACAAAAATATACAGCAATGACAAGTAAGCAACTTGGCAGAGATCAAAAAAGTAACCTACTTTTGTACCTATGAATCTAATTTCAGCAACCTCAGCACAAACTTAGTTTCTCCTCATATTATTTAAAAATCTTCATACACACGGACTTACAGAATAAAATGATAACTCATAACTAATAACGTGGAACGCAGTGATCAGTACAAAAGTCACAGTGCTATAATATTCGTAAATAGACTATATGAAATACAAAACTACAGGAATGCTGACTCCTACTTATGTTAGGTAGTATCTGTACTATATATAAAAGAGATTGAAAACTGTCAAAGATTCCTCTTGCAAAAGTCCTCATGGTATCGAAATGATCTCATACTACTAGGACTGGAGTAGGATGAGCCCTCTTCCTCCTCAACCATACAACAGAAATTAAATCTCAATGCCTTGAGGATGATCCCCCAGCAGTGACTTCGCTCAGGACTCTCTCGTCGGACAATGTGGGGATGTTTGTGGGCATCGCTGTTCTTGAGACGGTAGAATTCCTCATCATCATGGTAGCTGAGCCCGGACTCAAGGAAAGGGAGGAAGGGTCTTGGACGGAGCATCTCTTCCTTCTCAATCTTCCTCATAACTCTCTGTTCCTTCCGTTGTATTAAATTAAGTCGGAATGGGGACTTGTCATCTCTCTCACAGAAAATTGTATCAGGAGCAAATCGGACTTGTTTACGTGGATGAGGCTCTCGGGTGTCAGGATTGTATTGCATAGTTGAGGTTGGGTTTGCTTTGAGGAGAGTCTCGGATGAAGGGGAGCTTTCCCTCACCAAAGGCTCAGTTTCCGCCTGATTATGGATAAAGCGGGCAAAGAATCTCTTGAACTTCGTCGCGAGGACTTCTTTGAGGGGGACGGACACCGCGGTCTTATTGTAGAAACTGGACTCAAGGGCCGCAATTTTTTTTTCTTCCTCTGAATAAAGTCCCCGGGGTTTGTTGTGCAAGTCATAAGCTCTCCAGCATTTGGAAGGAACTGTAAACAAAAATAAAATGGTAAGATACAAAGATTCTATGGGGATTCTCAATTCTCCATGATGATGTGTCCTTAAGAAATGGTTTGTCAAGATTGGAATAGAATTTATAGCATCTCAACCCTCTTCAGGACTGGATATTGAAGGAATCTGCATAACTTTGCTGGGATCGGGGAAATGTACAGGGATCAGGGATAGTACGAGGGAAAGCTATAAAGTAGGTGCTTTGTCCAATCTGCGCTTTAGTGGTGACCTTCAATGCTGAATGATTTTTTTTTTAAAGTTTACACTTTCAAAGTATGTACATACGTCTTTAAGGAACAATGCCTGGAACTGAACACAACGCAGTAAATATTTCTGTTTACCATGCAACTATAAGTATATATACTTACTACTGTACGTGTACGACACAAATATGAAAACAGGGAGAATTTCGCTGAGTTTTACTAAACTCCTCAAACTCTCAAAGCACAGAAGGGAACTCAACTATAAAAGTGAAATCAATCCGGTTGAAATACTGCAGCCTTTCAGAAGACCCTGACGCTCCTGAGTGAATGTGAAGGCAACAGTAGAACATAAAAATGCTTACGTCGAAAACTCATAGCTGGCATATTTTACAAGAAATAAAATACCAATATATTACCTCTAGAATTTGAAAGAGACACTCCAGTATCAATTTTTCTCAGAATCCCCTCTCAATAACTAACTAAAGCATGTCAGTAATTTCATTTTCCAGACTTGGAACATGTACTCAGAAACAGAATTGTAGGTTGCATCCCTGCGGAGCCCTCCCCTACGCATAAATACCCAGAATCTGCACATTTCAGCCGACTTAAAACCTATAGAAATATTTTTATGACAGAGTATATCCCCTCATAATGACTAACTTTGATTGTTTTATTGCACTTATGCCTGTTTTAGTAGAGCACTACTCCTACCATACCCAACTACTGCAAGGCCTGTATTAATTGAGCCTTTCGTTTGGCACTACATTATATCATAACTCTGAAGGGTGTACACGTACAAATATAATGAGTGGGTTTAGAAACTGCAAAAGACTAACAATACGAGCATGTACCCAGTGTATTGAGAGTGTATAATGCAAACACTACAAATATATGGGAAGCTTAATATTAATACCTATCTTACATACACTACACTCTACGTATAATGACATGTTTGATATCTAATAGATATATTTTCTGATTCATCGGAGCTATAGATAGTCATATATTGTACATACATACGTAATAATTACTTCGGCCTACGATAATTTCCTGAGTAAATAAATATGCTGTTTCACTATATGCACTCTATAGCTCTTGTCATATACACAACTCATGTCCAGCTCACTAAAACTGTATGAATCATTGTAGTCACGTATCATCGGACGGTTCCCTCCATCAATATGTATTAGTGTGTAGAGTGTATGTACATTATTAAGTGATAAAACAAAAACATTTGATGTAATAATGGGTTACTAGGATTTCATTGGAATTATTTGTGTATGGTTTCAAATTTTGTTGGATTTTTTTTTCAAGTGTAATGAAAGGAAATATTCCTTCCAAAATTTATAGTAATTAGATAATACACTAGATTTGCTAGAAAATATAATTAGTGTAGAATGAAATCTATGTAATTTAAAATCTCCTAAGCCCTCCTTTGGTTCTATTAGCACTGCTTTCGAGCATTGCGGAGAATACGGGGAAATAATTGATTTGGGTCAGGTAAGGAAGGAAAAAGAAAATTTTTGTTACAAAATAAGAGATCAAAAGGTTAGCAATATGTATTTATTTGACTCCTTAAGCAAATGCCCTGCTGTATCATATTATTGACGATAGTTCCTTTGAAATGTCATTAAATAAGAAAGCAAATATGACTGCTCTGGATATAAAGTAGGTAGACTTTAATAGCATGAATTACTGTAGGAGAGATGCATGATCAAAGCTTCATTTTCATAAAAAACTTATGCCAAGTATGAGACGATTAATGTCTTTTAACAAATAAATTAGTGTAGTTCCGTTCCGTCTCTCATTACCAGTCTACAATTACTGACATTTTTGCGTCGTTGTCACTGGAACTTGGACGTGCATATGAGATTGAACTCTCCTATTTGACACTCAGCAAAATTCCCTATTCCCTGACTATGGATTTGTTAGTAAATATCAAGAGAGGGAATGGGAAGGAATCAGCCGTAGATTAGGAAACGGTAGCCATCGTATAATAACACTATAAAATTTCATTGTCGTAAGGAGTTATCTCATCTCATAGAATATATATATATATACTCTCAAATCAGATCAGTTTCCTTACATCAATTAAGTTTCCCCATTCATTGATTCATTCAACCAGAAGTTCATCGATCCTACCCTATTTCTCCCCGCCAGTAACATCATGCCACCCTTTATGCACAATTCCGTATTCGGTACATATGTACATCCGACCAGATACCCCATAATAATACATATGAGAATCGGAGTCATATTCGGAATGCAGATATGGGAGTCGGTGCCGTGCGAAATACTGATACGTATTTAAAACTAACAAAAATTAACTGTCATCCAAGGCACTGCACCAGTAATCACTTATGTATGTATACACACAGTAGAGCTGTATCTATACCTTCTGTTGACAATGAAAAAGGCTGATGCAATTTATGTGCAACTTGTACTTCAATAAAAAATAATGGGGAATAAATCAGTAAACAAAAGGTCGGAGGAGAAATATATCAAACGAAATGGAAAATCCTACATTCAATTTAACTGCACTGATATTGAGGTGGTATGGGGAGTTGGGAAAAGGGATCACACTCCATAGAATAAATGAATATATAGATTACAGTAGAGATACACACGTATAATTACATATGTATGCACATATGCATAGGTAAATAAAAACAAATTAGTGGACGGTAAGGATACTGACCTATCCCATTCACTGGCTGACAGCTCTCTTTGCGGTAGTCATAGCCCAAGGACTCCAGTGATCCTTCCTTCGCAAGTTGCCTCTGACGCTCTTGCATTTTGAGGAAGTGATTAATACCGAAATAATCATGAGGCTCTGCCAGGTAGATCTTCCGAGGTTTCATCTTCTTCCCTTGATTTTTCCCATGCTTGGTTCTCAACGTCATGTCGTCACTTATTGTTAGAAACAGTGGAGTCGGATTAGTAGGAGGGAGGACTATGGGACGAAAAGTTTTTCTTCCAGGTCCTTTTAACACGACACACTAAACGAGTTAAGGGAGTGTGAGGAGTTCCAATTTCACAACAAAATTCGGTATCCTTTCTAACGGAAAGTTTGGGAATTTCCAAAGGTCGGGGACAACAATGGTTTGTCAAACTCTCAGGGTTGGGGCGGTAGATATTATGTGTAGAGGTAGTGTATCTACACATATAAATAAATGTGCTTATAAGGTCTCAGCTCGGAGGCAAGTGACTTTCGAGAGGGGAAATGCAGCGGCAATAGTCAACGCAATACTGGACAGTTGACACGTACTCCTTCGGAATTTTATGCCTTGAGTTGGTGCAATTAAAGATATACTGTGTACGATGATGATCCTCCTCCGCTAGACTATAGATCCCGTCTTCTTAACCAGCGTCACTCTCACCAAAAAAATATATAATCAATCTGGATCGGGGACCCGATCCTCTTTTAAAATGAGATTACTGTACCGCACAGGGTCCCAAAGTGAGGAGATGAAATCAACCAAAATGATTAATGGTAACTGATGGGGAAATTCTTGCGTATATTGGATTTATTAAGAAACGCATGTTTCCATATTGATATACACTTAATTGGCAGTAAGTGAGCATTCCAGGGAACGTATATATTGATACCATTCCCCGAAAATAACGAGCTACAGTGACTGTTGTTGTTCCAGAGGAAACTGTGAGTCAAGTGTTTATGTTATTAAGTTTTAGTATTAATTATTATTTTTGGAGGTTGATAGAAAGGATTATACTCCCATTGAGAAAAAAGTGTGGCATGGTATTTTTTTTTTGTTCTAGCTGACTCTTATTAATTTCCTATAATTTTCACTCTTTTTCTGCTGATCAGTCAATAATCCAGAGAGTCATATATCGTATGCACTTATCTGCATCCAACAGTCAATTTCAAATCACTTATGTTATGATAGGTTAAGCCCGAGCTTCGAGACACCGAGTACGAGGTATTTCTACTCTTATTTGATCCGGCGTAGTTTTTTTTTTTGCGCAACTTCCATGAATTCATTGTTTTTGAGGAGACAAACAAAAATATTTTTTTCCCACACTCCTGGGTTCTATTTTCCATTCTAATTCAAATACAACCTTTCAGACCGTAGCATTCGGAGAGTTGCCTAACGATCAAAACAACTTTTGTGTACGCTCATCAGTATTCAATGTGAGACAACTAATTAAGACGCCATTTAGTATTTGTACTCCAACTAAATAGGTTACCAGTCGAGAGTACAACCTACTCCAAATCATGCACGTACTCAATTATGACTGCCTTGGGCTTGCTAATCCCTTCCAACATTTTCCCACCGCTAATTTCTCTACAGCCACTGCCTATAATTATGTATAGTCTCCAATCGTTACATACTTTACATTTACCCCTGTATGGATGCATCTGAGTCGATACTGCAGCCTCACAATTACTTTCTATGCAACTCCGGTATTTTGATTTGTCTGGAGCCGTCACTCTCAGAATTATTTAATATCCGTTATCATTTGGCTCTTGAAGGTAGCAGATAGGATTTTTTGATGGCTTCAACCTGGAAAGCTCTAATTAGATCCCACAAGGTACGATAAAAGGTAGGAGATGGTTAGCACTTGCGACTCAATCAATAGTAGGAAGCAGATGTTAAAGCAAAGTTGAGGGAGGGAGGGAGGGGGACAAAATTAGTAATTTTTTGTATCAAAGTCAAAGCCCTTTTATAACTGTATTTTTAATAATTTGTTAGGCAATCCCTCAGCTTATACTATAATAATTAATATTACAAACAGAGACATTATGAGCAGGCCGAAAGAAACATGAGTACTACAGCTAACAAAAATAAATCACATAAAAATAATAATAATCACAAGCGGGTAGAAACATAAACAGTGCAGGAAAGGAAGAACCTCAACTTATCAACAGTTTCATGGAGTCTGGTGAGAAGTGAAAAAGATCTAACCTACTCCAGTTTGGAAGTGCATTACGAGAGAAGTGCACGTATTAGTAGTGACTGTCAAGCTCATAGTTCTCTCCTCAATGTTGACATTTCACTTTGTTTCCATGGATAATTCTAGAATTCTTATGAGACTCTTACACACCCATCCCTTCCCAGTACTGTTGTTGTAGTAGGTCTCGGATTTCATATTAATAATTATCTGGAGTATATTATATACGTAGTGATTTGCACTCCTTAGTAATAATTATGAATGCTTGTATCTGATTGAATGGGATGGAAGATTTACAACATCTGACATATTACCAAGAAATCAAAGGCAGACATAACTGGTACGTGTTATTTTGTGTTTCATCAATGAAACATACTGGGAGTCTTCTGATGCATACTATGATACGTGACAGTTGGGAAATATATGTGTCATACTCCAATCCATGTTTATCAACATCCCCAAGCTTCACGGAAAATACTGACCTCCTATGGAACAATAAATCAGATTCTCAAAAATTCCAGGAGCACAGTAATAATGCATAGCTAAGAATCCTATGTACAAGATTAGTGGTATGTTTGTGTAATAATTGGTTAATCAGGGAAAGAATTTCCCCAAAACGTTTAGTCATGATGAGAAGAACTATATAGAACCGGTGTCACACATTGAACAGTTCCAAATTGAAAATAATTCATATTTTTATGGTATGTTTCATCCATTTAGTTGGTGGGACGCTATTATACAACACTCCATTAACTTAATCTCTTGTTTACTACTTTGTAGTATATTATGCTGTTGCTTGTAACCATCAGCCTTATTCAAGTTCATAGACCAAAACAACTATTTCTTCAGTATTACAAAAAACTACTTGAGCACTGACTTATACCATGTCATTTGTTTCATTTATCAGAAGGAGCTCAAGTAAAACATAATTTGTGATATAGGAAATGTGGCCTGTAAAATTCTCAACATGATTTGTTTTCATAAAATTCTGTCGATACTATAAAATTCTATGGTTTGACAAACATTTGGAATCACCATGTGGATAATACATGGATTTATTTCTACATAATTTTGTAATAATCCAGTTTAGCATCTTAAGCAGAGGAACTTGAATGAGCCCAGGAGCGACGCAAAAGGAAATTCATCGGGCAAAATTTACGAGATGGAGTAGTGAGTAGAGTTTGCAAATCTTCAGGACTGTTACAGGGAATCGGCGCATTCAGAAACTTCGAGACTCCTCTTTTCTCCCCGTTTGGAAATAACTTCAGAAGTTACTGATTTAGCTGAGAATATGATTTTGGAACTTTACAAAAATTGCATTAATTCCTGGGAACTCAGGGTAAGTATATAGGAGCATGCTAATAGTCCTGTAATTCCCAATGCCTTGGTACCGAATGTATTCGTATTTGTATAACTCCACCAGGTTTGTAACTGACTACTGATGAGGCTGCTGTCAACAGATAGTGGTCTACGAAGTAGGAGTAGGAGGTTATTCAGCAAGTAACCCTGTGTGAGCATGTGGGTGGTTTGGAAAACAACAAGTGATGAGACATAACAAATGTAGCAGCCCAGAGTCAAGAGCAAGAGAAAAGCAAGAGAGGAATGAATCAACAGTTGAAGTCCATAATCTGGTTTGGAGGGAATGAGGAATGAGCTTAAATCATATGCAACAAATTTGTGTTATTGTTTGATAGCAGCATGCAGAGGAGTGGTTTTGTAATAAAGGAAGGCTTATTTATGACTAAAAAGAATGTCATGTGTACTTACTCTGAGTTGCAGGGTTTTTGCATCCCTATATCCTTGTACTGACAATCTGATGAATCACAGTCAAGCTACATTCACCTACAGTCGATCTGCCGTTCCTATATGGTTTGCCTTCCAGGCAATTAAATAGTTTCACCTTTAGGAACAGCTGCATTTGATTACACTGACCGACTCTCGCACGGTAAGGATCACACGTGTAGGATTGTAATTTCCTCCCATGTTAATTCTCAAAGGCAAAAAAAAAAACAATTCGTAAAAGTAACATTACACAGAGCCTGAGTATGTCATTTCTTGACTATAGAGTATATAGCATAGCCCCATATAGTATGTGGCTTACTCTCCATATATCTACTCCTCTCCTTTGTGGAATCATCTTATTTCAGAAATCACGGAAACTCATACTCAAGTATTTTACAGTGGAAGGTCAGGCTGCGAATTCCCGATTTTTTGACGTGCTTCCTTTCGTTGATGGTACGGATGCTGACAGTTGTGAAATGGGTTGACAGTTCACGATTCTCTCCGCTTCTCAAACATCCTGACTGGTGTTGGATGAAAAGCAACTCACAAATGTCATAATACCATCCAATTGTGCAAGGGAACTGACAAATTTATATTGGTATAGGAAGGCCAGAAAATATTATAATAATAACTTGAGGGAAAAAAAGTTCGCAAGTGAACTCCAAAAGGTACGGAGTGGGGAAGCCAAGACAGGGGATATATAAGAGTGTACATAGACTTGAATTCTTTTCAAGAGTGTCTTATCTCAGGTTTTTTGTGTGTGTGTGAGTGTGTGTGTGTGAGGTATTTATGTATAGGTACATGTCAGTCATATAGCTTTCGGCGGAAAATAGAAAGCGAAACCGCGGGTCCACGTTTGTATGGTAAATTTGAGTAATACTATAGATATAAAATTCTCGAATGAGAGTATGGGTTACTTTTTTGTTCCAAATTTTCGCAAACTATTTTCATCGTATTCACACACGAGTAAGCAAATTCAAACGAGGAACTACATACAAGCATATATAGGAATCTAGGGGAGGTTGAGAGCCGAACTTTTGTGAATCTTGGGCAAAGACATTAGTAAGTATACTGCTACTGCGCTCCGCGATAAAATAAATCTCAGTTCCGACTTTCCGTCTACACATAAATATGGTACATTGAGAATATCTATCTATATGTGCAGCGACCGATTCGCCCTACTAACTTAACTGTTTCATGTTCTTCCAGCACAAATAAATTTTCCGCTACTGCCCGAGCTTGAGTTCCCATCTAACTGGGGAGTTGTTGGGCTTATGTCTATTAAACAAGGGAAGTATTATAAGCCTTGGCGAATTTAAAAGCTTCATAATATTTTTACGTATCTCCGCACGTCGAACCACTGTACAAGGGAAACTAGGATTTGTAAACACTGATGAATCCACATCCCCAGTATGCGTACGCCCAGTCATTTCTTTTTTTTTTCCAAAGACATGGTGATTGGGACACTGGGAGCATGGAACTAGTCCTGCACTAGAAGACCATCATACAATACACATAGAGTCCTGAGAGGAAACACTGACTACATAGGTTTGACTCCTCTCGTACCAACTTCACTTTCATTCGATACCCCGTTGTGACTCTGACCATAATACTTGAAGCCTTCATTGCCTCACGGTATAGTAGCATTGCCATTTCAATTCAGTTCCTTTCATGTAATTCTGTGGTAGACATTTCTCATTGGAATATAAGGGAAAAAAATCCTGTCAATATATAATCCCAACGTTGAAGTTCCTCCGCGCTTCATGAGAGCGTAAATTTTGACGTAGCACAAGCATTATAAAATACTCTCAAAAGTAAATTGTTTTCAACTGTAAATCCTCAGGACGGCTCAAAATATCGAGTATCATTGAGTCCTATACGTGTCTCGTCGACAGGAATTTACGTATTTATCACTGTGTGAATTTCTCTATTGTTACTATCAATCATTTTTTACGAGTCAAATTTGATCCAGGGCTATTATTGTTGTAAAATTTTTATTGGATCCGTTAGGGAACAGCAAAAAAGTTGGTAAGTTTATTCCCTACCTCTTATCTCTTATATTATATGATATAAGTTACAAGAGCAAAGTGATACTTTGGTAAATAAACAAAAAAGCGTTAGTTATCGAGCGTCTTTCACGACCCTCTCAGTCTGGACTGTTGGACAATGATTAATGCGTAGAATACAAATTAGTAAGTGTCAACACATCTTTGGGCCATGATCCAGTCAGGCTTTTGAGCTGGAGGGGAATAGCATTTTTTTTTGTACGGGTTTCAATTTTCAGTCAGTGTGCAAGTAATGAGTACGAAGGGTTACTGGGAACGCGGTTTTCTCACGGGGTATAACGCCTGAGAACATTCGGATTTAAGTATTCGCATTAATTTCAATAATTTTCAAACAATTTTCAATTCAACTAAAAGTGATTGATTTAATAGGATACTATTTTATGTAAGGATGGAATTGAGTATAGTACAGAGTAGGAGTGTGAATGGGAAATGGTAAGGTGTCTTTAGAAGGTTGAGTACGACAAGTCATAGCCTAATTTGAATGAGTCAACAATTTATTCTACATATTGAGTATATAGTAATTATCTAATTGGATTTGTATGCATGTTTTTATTGCCATTATATTTTGTAACTGAATTCCTAGTGTGATAGCCCTGTATGCTTTATCATTCAGTCATGGGTAATTATAGCCACATAAGCATGATTGGAAGGGATCGTTAGGTTACAGCTTGCTTACATTTGACCCTTTTTACTTGTTATGTTCACACATTGTATGCTAATAGGGGATGAGCTCAGGTCACGTAGAGAGTTACAAATATGATATCAGCAATTATTATTAAATAAAAAAAAATCCATTCAATGCCGAAGACAAGAGTGGTTAGACAGTTTGCCTTAATTGTGAGTTACGTCACATTTTTAATTTTATGAGTCATGCCCGTTGTCTTCCAGAGGACATTCCATTCCAACTTGAATCCAATGTTGTGAAGTCAATCCTTCCAAATTGCTTTTGCTTGTAAGAAAGCCACAAGCTATTATTTATCATCTAACTCTATCAGCTCGTACAATCAGATGTTTATAAATATTTACTTGAGCAGGACTAGTAGTAGGGTTTCTGTAAGTCACTGACTGTTCCAGTATACATACGTACTATGTAGATTCTACACACACACACAAATACATATGCATTTCTATTCTGAGTATTTTTTGATACCGATTAAAATTTGCTTTTAATTTCCTTCCATGTTAATGTTCATAGGTTATTTTGAAATTGTCATTTCCGTTTCTAAAACTTATCCAAACATATATACACATTTTTCCCAAAGAAATCCAGTCATTTTGTCCTCAAGTTGTATGCCTGCGGTTAACCTTCCGCTTGCTGTAAAATAGCATGGAAACATTGTTGTTCCTCCAATGTACTTCTCACGCTTATCCTTCAAAGAACCTAACACAAGGAAAAAGCTACTCGTAATTTTATTGAATCGAAACAGAAAGCCAGCGGTAGTGTGTCTGCACCTCAGAGGTTATAAATAGTTAGCTGACATAATGTCTAATCTGAAACAAAGCTCCTGAAAAAAGGGTTTGGAGAAGTTTCGCAGGACAAATAATAATCTGACTGTATTGAACTTGGAAAGAAAATGGTAATTATTTGTAATGAGGGTGTAATGTAAACATCAACAGACAAATTTCATGATGCAATCGCGGGCCATAATTGTACACACAAACACGACTAGGCATATATACATAGTAGGAGTGGGAACTCAATTGCATTGGAACAACATACTGTATGACTAATTTGTATTTGCTGTTGTCTGGTATAATTATTATTACTGTTGTGATTTACGAAGAAATTATTGTATTGGAATAGGAACTGGTTCCTCGTTTGTCTCTGGCTCATCAAGTTGAAACTAGGAGCAAATCAAAATGTCTCACACGGTGACAGTCACTCGAACCACCACGACCACCTCAACTTCGGCTATTCTCTTGAACATTGGATACTTTAAGACCGTTCCTGGGATCCTCAAGGTCTTACATGTTGTAAGTACGACGTAATATGGTTTAAATGCTTCTTTTTTTTTTTAAAAAAAAAGAAGCTGTAGTTACTCACCAGACCTGGGAGAAACATTTGGAGCATTTATAACTCAAAGAGTAACATATGGAGGTAAACTTCCGGTGAACGCCTTCACACCATCCACAAATAAAATAAACATAAACGTTCGCTATTTACAATTTTAAATTCACACCACGGGAAATATTGCATTCCAGGGGCAATTCATGGCCATATACTTCTGACCTTATTTTAGACTGTCGTTAACAAATATGACAATATATCTTCCAATCCCTTGGAAAGAGGAATTGGAAAAAAAAAGGTTGTTTTGTCTCAGGAGCATCAACTATAAATTCTTTACTGTCGTTGTGACAGACTGTCATGTTCCCCATTACTACACGAAGAGCTAGCTGATTAATTAAGTTCCAAAAGGAACATCTCCGAAGTACAGGCCTACTCGTAGTACGTATGTACATATGCACATGTAATTACATATATGTATATTTAAAAGCCAAGACGTGAACATATTTTTATGTGCTCGTGCATTTGAATTGTGTGAACTACTCAATCCAATGCTTTTGCTAGGAAAATGCAATGTAAATTTCTCACATATTTGTGTTTTATACAAACCCCTCACTCTACTGTTTATGAATTCATTGGACATCTCAAAATTAAAAATTTCAATGTCCTCTCCCATGATTTGTGGGTGAGGGAAAAACATTATTTTTTCCTCCAAGTAATAAAATGAAGTGTGGGAGGTTAACAGCTTGAGTACTATAAGGCAACGAGTGGTCATGAGCTGAACATTTTTTTAACAAGTGGAGATTCGGGGGAAAAAAATTCAAGATGTTTTTATAGGAAGTTATCTAAGGTAATGCGATATTATTACTGGTGGGTGATATAATGGGGTCTTAGGAATTCATTCATATGATAATTCCTCCCTTCAGTCTTCTCACTATACTTTCCCAATTTCCTCATAAAAACAATGAATGGGCGGGACCATGCCAGGACTGTAGTCTTGAGGAATGAAACTGAAGGTGAAGGAGGATAATATTTTGAGTGCCGTGCACTTTTAGCAATTAGGTCACCAGCCATCCATATGTACATCTACAGTATTTGCCAAAGGAGTGTTGTAGGTGCAGGTTGGAAGTTACAGACAGAAAGTAATAGCTCCTCCAATATTTTCAGTCCCTTCCATTTACCAAGGCAGTATGACAGGAGAAAATAAATTGAACATTCATGTGCCATCGTACGATGAAAGACATTTTCAAACATTCGTAATTACACTTCTGAGCAGATGAATTTGAAATATTGAGCTAGCAAATGCTTAGGAGGACGAAAGCCTCTTATCAGCTGCGGTAAGTTCTAGTGAACCTAAATTCATTTCAGGAGGAATTTAAATAACCACTGAAAGATATAGATTTTAATTAACCATATTTCATTTTATGTTTTTGAACGTACGTCTGCTCTTAAAAGTAGATATATGCTCAGCTCATATTCTCATGACGTGGAGTACAAATGTAATTGTAGGGGTGACATTGATGTTCGTATCTACAAGAATCCGTACATCCTTCAAATTGTTAATCCTACAATTAGTTCAGAAAGGACTAATTTTGAACTGCCAATTATGCAAATAAACTGGAGTCTTAAGGAGGTAGGAAATTCCCATGATCTCCCAAATAAGAATTTGGGACAATGATTCCGTGTGAAGTATTCCGAGTATGTTCGAGCTACATACTTGTTTACATTACGAGACAAGGGAAATCCTTTGAAACTGCATAAACAGTCTTCCTTATGGGTCAATGTAAAACAAACATGAAATACTCAAATGGATGTAACATTAAATGCTCCCCTGGTAGGATTCACGATGCTTTGCCAATTTCCTTCTTAGACCCAGCCATACATACATACATATCTATCTACAACAACATTCATTTTTTCAGGCCAATTTTTCTTGTCATGTCATTCAGATCTCGAGGGAGTGTATTTACTCCAGCATTTCCCATATTAGATGGAATGAGTGCAGGAGTAGTGGGGAAATCAGCACCCGGGTGCTTCATCTTCATCGGCGTGGGAATTCATGTCAGACTTCAGATTATTACATTTACAAGACGTGCAGTGGGTCTTGTAGGGATATCTAGAGAGTGCTAAGACTGTGCCATATACTTGTAGATAGATAGTGTTGAGATTAGGTATTATCCAGGAGCGTTAGCATAATAAGGGCTGTTGGAGTTGCTTTCATTTTATATCCTACAGTATCTCCGCTGTACGGGGACGACGAGACTGGTGCCAAATAACTGATTTTTTTCTCAAAGGGAGATGACTCATCCTGTACAGCTTCAAGACACTGTAAGATAATCCAGCTTGAGGAGCAATCCATAAACTTCATTTTATAGGTTTTGAGTATAAAGTCAGAACCTACCATTTGAAAATTTCAAAATGACATTTGGAATTAACTAGAGACGATTTCACATTCACAACAAATGAGCGCGCCTCGTAAATATTTCTACACGGGGAAGAAACGGCCGTGGAATTGGAACACGACCGCACCTCTGGCTCATTTATTTTAATTTTAATTTCTGTGGACAAGGCAGTATGCGGAAATGAGTCTCCTGGCAATGTGACCACCTTAGAGTCATCTTCACCTCCGTTGATTAGACTACTTTCATAATTGGTCGTAAAGGATCTAGTAAACAATTCCCGGTCCCATTACATGCAACTCTTTACACACAGACACGAGAACACATATGTACAGGACAGGGACAAGCCTGACAGGAAAGTTTGTCTCGATGCTATTTTAAAAATTTAAAACGCCAATTAAAACAACAACCGTATCTTCTTCGCGGAGGCCTTGGCAGGCCATTTTTAGCCAGGGTTATTTTTTGTTTACAATTCTGTACCTACATATAAGGTATGAATACATAATTAAGTATTAAGTATATATGCGAAGAATCCTAGTGGAATGATATGATAGGATAAAATCTTCTCATATCTCCCAATCATCACTATCACCCTTAGTTTCCCAGTCCCGATCACCTTTCACTTTTGGTCAGATGCCAGGTACATCTCAGCATTCCTATGATTCTATCAGCTTTGCCTTGTCTTTTGTTGGTATGAGCACCCCCAACCGAAACCGGTCTAATTTTACACAAACTGAGGAAATGACAGCAGTGCCTTGAAATAATATATGATTTTGGGCTGAAATACAATCATTCTAAAAATTAAAAATGAATGCTACAAGCCAATAAGTACAAAAAAACATTGAAGTGATGAATCAATAAAAAGGAATTACGACACACGTATTGTTTCAGGTCATAAAGAATAATAATTATTGAAATTAATTTGGATTTTATGTCCCAGAAAAAAATCAATTTATCATGGGATTTGCAAATTTATTTTGATATGCAAAATTCATGGCCAGTGTCAAGGGAAGAAAGTAATAAGCACTATAAGCAAATCACGTAATCAATTATTCACCGACTTGGGGTAAGGTTAAAATTTCCTCTTAATGAGAAGAACTTGCTCCACCTCAAATTTTAATAATTAACTTCAATTTTTGGTAATTTATCTACATTTTTCTACACACAAATTATAACCATTACTGCTTAATATTTGTCAGTTATCCCATAAATGACCTTCCTGTTATTAAGTAGCATTCCTTGGCGTCAACCCTCTTTCACAGAGGAAAACTCAATTGTGAGTAGATACTTGCATGTGTGAGTACAGTTATTTTTTTTGGAGATACAGCATTTCGTTATTATTTACTTTGGCTAATGGCTAGAAGGATAGAATAATTAATGCGTGGATCAATACATATGTATACATAGGTATGTAAGTGTGAAATGAATCTTGCACGTAATTACACACAGTACACAGTAATAGAAAAATTTCGAACACTGGATTTGCGTGACCATTGTAGAAGAAGTGAGGCTTTACTATGGAATGTTGTGCGGACTGCTGTAAAGTCGTATAACAATAATTATTATAAAGCCAAGCTAAAGCCACATGTCTTCTGTATAATGCCAGCCAATAAGTAGGAATAATAATATAATTAAGAAATATAAAATAATAATGTGAGTTGCTGATGAGTGAGCCAAAGCGAGGTGAATGCCAATAATACGGGAACGCCAACCAGAGTTTCCAACTAATAACAAGTAGAGTTTATTAATTAGGATCAGGACGCTACTTTGGTATGATAAAGAGTTCCTTCCTTCTCGCAGCTCCAGATTGCACTGAGGCTCTCCTCAGAATACATGTAAGAGGAAACTGGAGAATGTATCTCCTTTACATATTTAAATGATCTGCCTTAGATTCACTAAGGCAGATTAGGTATTTACATAGCAATGATACCTTCTCGTTACACCATGCTCAGCATTCCGTCATACAAACAAACATTAAAACCTTTTGGGGAAAATTCCACGGAAATTTCTCGGGCTCTCAGATTAAGAATGATTCAAAGGTTATAAGTCGTGCGAATGTTTCCTTCGCGTGGAAAAAGTCATTCCCATGGATTTATAGTCAACACAATTTTTCCCTCCTGGAAAAATTCATGATTTATTAGAAATTCATTTCTATGGAGATTTTTAGAAATGACCTGCTACACTTCCCAGTTTTTTATGGAACACCTGATTGATCTTCATCAAGTTGTTTCTGGCAGCGTAAATACTACTTTTCCCAACCTTTTTGTAGGACATCCGGCATTTGAATCCTCAGGTCCATACATTTGAGTTTCAACCTCAATTTGGATATAGGTTCACAAACCTCTAGCATCTGCATGTGCCAATGTATAGACAATCGGCTAGATCAATAAATGACCTGTGTATCAAGATAGATATATTTTCAAGGATGGTGTGCTAGGACTTCGGCCTCACAGTATATAGATATCTACATGTGTAATTACATTTCCAATGGAGTCGGGCGAAAGGATGACTCATCTGAGCCACGCCCTTTGAGAATTATGTATTTCCACGAGAAAATGTATTTTCACCCAGAGATGACAACAGTACATTGTAAATGAAGCAGGAAATGAGTTTACATAATATTAAAATGTCTGTATGTTCCATAATTAAAAGTTTCGCATCCGGAAATTTCCCTAATATTTTGTGATGATTTTGAAACAGATCCTGGGGGTAATTGCCGTGGCTTTAGTCGGACACTACATTTCCTTCCACAAGAATGTCTACAGAACGTACCAGCCAGAGCATTCTCTCTTCGTTCCTGAATTATTCTTCCTCCTGATTGCCACGACATGTATGATCGCCTCCTTTCTTTTACTCGTGTCATGTCTTATCTCCATTGCTACAGCCACCATTCTGCCGAAGACTGTCTTTGTAAGTCCCTTTCTGTCCTTGGAATCATTTAAATTTCAAATTTAAATTCAATTTAAAATAAGTTTAAATTAGCAGAGTTTTTATTTCAATAATATCGGATGCATGAAAGAATTATTTTATGTATATGTTTATAATTATTTATAGTAGCCGTTGTAGGTTATGATAAAAAGATAGAAGCTCATAAGTAAAAATTAAGTCTGTGATCTTTAAAATTCTCTCGGATTTGACGGTAGGAAGTGGTATATCACTTAGTGGCTACAGTCACACTCTTGATTGCCTCGATCGTGTATATAGTCGAAGTGAATAACTCATTCAAAGCGTACTACAAGGGGAACAACTACAATTTACGAATTGCTGCTGCGGTATGAATTTTTTTTTATTACTTGGTTGATTTTAATAGTGATTCCATTTTTGTTTCTTTTGGGTGTGATGCACGGTTTATTGGTTGTCAATGGGCAAGTAATTAGGAAGTTATATTTTTTGCTCCACTAATTTTCCTTTTACTCGTCGCTTCTGCGAATCTAATGGGAGTTGTGGTAGCTCGGAATAAAGGATACCACGATCCTGAGCCTGGTTACGGTGCTAAAATATTTTCTGGGGTGAGTGGCTTTGTATGTAACTGGCTTTACTTGTATATTTAGTAAAAGCTGCTTATGAAATCATTTGAGAATCCGTTGGGGATTTGTAATTTTTCCCCCCGTCCGTTAGCTAAGCTTTTAAAACCTTGGTTTGAGTAAGAGAGCTGTATATTGTCTGTGGTGATTGATTTTCTTTTGACTTCGAAGCCCAACGACAGTATAAACACTTATGCTTGTACCCTCCGCCTTTTACGTCTGTTCAAGCCCAATTTCAATCCTGCTTGTGTCTCCGTCCGTGGAAGGATAAACGCCTGCAAATGCTTTTACTACTTTGTTTTCCTCCCTCATTGATAGCGATATGGAGGAGAAAAAAAAACTAATAGTTACTTTCCCTGATTGTTTCCATGTAGGTCCTGGGGATCGTCAACTCCGTTCTGTACGGCGTGGCAACATTCTTTGCTTACCGTAATTGGAAATCCGGCTAAACAAGTACCATCCTGCGCCTCCACACATGCATGCAAAAGCTGAAGAATATCCGCAGCTAATTAATTACTTTGCAAATACAAAAAAGGTCAAAGTTCCCAAAATATTTTCTCTGAGCCAATTTTTATTTTTAAAAGAGCTTTTTCGGAGTACTCCATCAGTCCATCTATAATAACAGAGATCTATCCAGAGTGCCCTTAAAGGAACACAAATATACATTTACAATAGTATTTTAGACTCTTGATTTCATTTTCAATTATTTTCACAGGGATGTACATACATATACATAATTAGATGAGGGGTTCTTAAGTAGCCAGCCAATTTAGCATTTAGACAACGGTACTCCAGCCTTTTCGTATGTGTTGCAAATCAGGAGAGAGAGAGAGAGCGCAGAGCTTTGTAACGCTTACATAGCTCGTATGGTATCCGTCAGGAAGTAGTTAATGTTCTTAAAATACGCTAATTAGTGTCTATCTTTAAAATGGTCTTTGATGAAAGAAGAATGACACCTGGGAGAGCATGGCATGTGAATGTTTCCATGCCCTGTTACTTGTCGCAAAGGGAAAATATGCAACTGACGTGCTTAAAGATGAATTATCTTGGAAGAATGTAAATTCACAAATAATTATGGTGTAATACTTAAGTGAGCAACTGCCAATTTCTCGCGCCTTGTAGAATAAGATCTCTTAAAAGATATTCTTACAAAGCAAAAAAATATAGCTTTAAATGTCTCCATTTTAAAGGGGAGTTGATACAATTCTGTGTACTTAAACAGTTCAAATGTGTAATGATAGTTTAATGCGGTGCTGTTATTTTACTAACAATAAATTACTCCAAACAAAATAACAAAAGTCGGACATTGTGAAGCTTAACATGGAAGTGCTATCTCGTTTAAGTATTTGTTGCTCCTGCTAAAAATTCCTATTTGCCTTACAATCATGTCACTATTGGGCCAGGAAATGAGAATGTACAAAAACAGTATTGATAACCAGGAGCTTGGAGATGAAACCCGAAAGTACTCCTCACCTTAAGGGTCGAGGCAGTCTTACAAAAGTGTCTCAACTCAAGAGAAGTATGTAGGTGTATATGTACGGTTACAGTTTAATAATGTGAGGTGGGATATGAGAAACCGTACTCTTTTTATCATCTGGTTACGGATATGTATTAACTTCTTGATACTCCCCGAAAACCCGAGTGAAATGATATATATTTGTTGACTCTTTCAGTCTTGTTCTTACACAGAGTAAGGAACAGAACCTTGTACCCCTTAATTTCCTCCTCAAACAGTTAATATAATTTTTGATGCTGTCATTGAATGCTGTAAAAGTTGTAGCACTCCGGAGTTATCAGCAAAATGATGATCTTTATGTGTGTTTGTTGATGCTATAAAAATAAAAGATAAGAAAAATCAACGCTTCCCAGTAATTGTATATTTTATTTTCATTTGACTCTTTCCAGTTTGAAAATAGTACTCTAGGCTGGGAAAATCTCGATAAGAATTGGAACAGGCATAAATCAGCTTCCGCCATAAATCTAATGGCTTTTCTCTGTATCTTTTAAAATTGCAAAGTGAAGCCAGGGTTTTAAAAAAAAACATGTAGGAAAAATTTACGGATCACGTGCTCACGCAGAAAAAGGCATAAACCATAGGTTTCCGTATATCCAATGAGCGAATCAAGACACGCCAGGATGATTTTGTTCTCATGTCAGGACAGGACATGAAGAACCAGACTCCAAAACAGAACCCTTCAGCACAACCAATGCGGGTAAATGAAGACACATGTGCTCAAAATGCGAAGAAGTCACTGATTTTTTTTTAGTGTACCGGCTAAATTTAGCTAAACAGAACAGACTTTTTCTTTGCGCTACTTATGATTTCACTACGTTCTAGGATCTTACATTAGTTACATATATTATTTCACCCGCCCTGTGTACTTATTCTCCTTGCTACAAATATAATGTTCCTAGAAGCTCAGAATCATTAAATCCATTACAGCAATATCCAATAGTAAAGACCTTTCCTTGACAGCTGGGAGAGACATTGTAAATAAGATCTTCAAAATAAAATGCATGTGCACTCAATCAAAGTTTCGGTGCATATGGCATTCCCCAAACGGAGCGAACCGAACTTGCTGGGTAAATATGAGTAGATAGATATAGATAAGTATACCATCTGTGTATAGTATACAATAAGACGGAACCTTTAAGGCACTGCCTTTGACTAAGTATAAGAACATTAAGTGTAAATTGGGATCCTATGCATACCCTCTGAGTGTGAGGACTAATGTGTAAATACTCTCGTCTTGACTCTCCATGGAGTACGAGACTACATGAGTATAAACACCTATTATATTTATAGGCTGGAAGAGAGTGAGACAAAATTAAAACCGTGGCTGTTATGTGACTCAGTTCTTTGAGTTTGATGGGAAGGGGGAAAATCCCGTTTCTATCGCGCCCTTTACTACATCTTACAGCTCCATGACCTGAATTCTCTTTACACACGAGGAAAGTTAAGACTCAGTCACGTTGACGCTTTGACTCATCCCATTCGAAGCTGAGAAATCATCTATATACTGACTTCATATCACCACAATAGTTCGTCGCCTCCCACAATGCAGGCGGTTAAAACCTAGCCGGGTACCTCAGGAAAACATTATCTTGCCACAAGTTCCTGAAATACCG
This sequence comes from Allacma fusca, assembly GCA_947179485.1. Lineage (NCBI taxonomy): Eukaryota > Metazoa > Arthropoda > Collembola > Symphypleona > Sminthuridae > Allacma > Allacma fusca. The sequence continues at coordinate 9,241,995 of OX359250.1, forward strand.
TAATTTCAAGTTGGAGATACTTACAATATTTCACCTCCAACTTATTATTATTACCTCATTACATCAGCAGATCAAGTTGTGCGTAGTCTACCGTAACTCTTTTAAGAGACAATCAATAATACCTACTGAATACATTACTCTTCCCAATTAACTTTCACTCAAAAAGGAGCAACATTCAAAACATTCACTTTCCAAGTTTGAAGACGCGGCAATCTAAATTTTTATCCAAACGAGATGGCAAAGCAATGGGTTCAAAATTTATTTTAAAAATTTTATTCCTACAAACTGTACCACTGGAAATTTGCAGGATCTATTCGGAGTGTCAATTATTGCATAATATGAACATTACTATTGGATTTCTATTAGGGAGCTCACTTTAGTCCCTAAGGTCCTAAGAGCTCTCTCTACTGGTCTTTCCTCGTCATAGTCCTCCGAGTAAGTCTAATACTGTTCCAGTAGTTAGTGAGAAAGGAAGACAAGTAATGGATAAAGTTACATATTACGCCACGACAGAAGAGAAACTTGAGTGTAAGGAAAAGGTGCTGTGAAGCAAAATGGGACGAAAACCAGATTGCAAGAAGAAAATATACCTTAGAATACAAACTAAAGAATTTCTGCCTCACACTACTATACAGTAGTCCGTCGCGTGTAGAATAAATAAACTCAAAACGTGAACACTATTGTTGGGAGAAAGCTCAAATAAAAGGGAGGCTTGTATTTATTTTTTTCATCGTACAGTATAAGCAACAATGGCGAGGATTGGGATTCCACCCGCGGTGTCCATCCGCCCTATACCGACAAATGCCAACGTAGTACAAATGATGCCATGCCCCTCAAATATAATTTCATCACCAGCCTCCATCCGATATAACAACAGAGGAACATTACGGGGAAACCGTGGCGGGATATCATGTGGGAAGTGGCAATGTTGTCCTTGCCTTCATGTTGACTTTATTCGGCGAACTCCTGGGATTCTAAAGATTTTTGAGGCTGTAAATACATACTTTTGTGGAAAGTTATTGAGGAAATGAAAATTTATGACTTGATTTTTGAGTAACAACGTGAATGTAAAAATGTGTGGTCTTTTTGTCTTCATTTACAGCTCATTGGAGTTATTTGTCAGTTTTTACTACTCATGTATGGGGCAAAGCACAGTCAAGTTTTAGGAGAAAGTTTTACTCTATTTTTGATCTCAATTTCCTCTTGTCTCATCACAACAATACTACTACTTGGATGCTATCTCGTATCAAGGAACACCTATCATTTGATTAGATCTTCCATTTTTGTAAGTTTTTCTATAATAACGTTTATACCTGGTGAATGCACTACATTATTATAGGATCATTATATAATTGGAATTATTTTAATTCAAATTTTGAAGGAAGTTGCTTTCAATATCGTTGCAAGTCTACTGATTATGACCAGCTCGTCGTACTTAGCCTACGCTGTCAGTACGCGCCTTTATGATGACTACACCAGAATCGCATTCTTCCAAGTTTATCCTGCTCTTTGTGCAGCTTACGTAAGTTCCACAAAAATGTATTGTCAATTGTCAATTGTCACCGTAATAATTGAATGCTAACACGGGGTTTCTACCAACAGATACTCGGGTTTGTGGGGGGAGTTCTACATGGGGCGGACGCATTTTGTGCCTACAGATATAGTCAAGGTCTTAGCTAGCTGCAACACTATTGCAAAGAATCATTATGTAGATGTCATGAGACAGAAGTTTTTAACAAAACAATTAACTGTACAATAACTACTTTAAACGGAGTAATAAGGGGTGGTATTTCTTAAGGCATAATGCACAAGTATTTATTCTGATTGCATTGCATTGTCGACTAAAGTCTTTTGATGAATGACATTTTATTATCTCAAGATTTCATACAGTGATTAATCTCATCGCTCCTTCAGTCTGTTTTTGGATGATCCCATATGATTTTTAGGAACTTGCTGAGAGAATTTGATTGCACTTTTGGTAACTTATTTGAGTTTCGTCCAGTCTCATTAATTGATGCAAGTATTACTGCAAAATTACAATCTAAGAAAAATGTCAAAACTTTGTGGAAGGAGAATATAACTGTAAAAATTGTAGAACATCTTACTTTTAAAATATGGTTGGTAATGTCAATGAATTACGAATGTAGTTTGTAAATGCTTTCTTAAAACAATACGTACAAATTGCAGTCAGCAAGTATTTAAGCTTTCGGAATGTTAAAACAATAACTGAATGTTTTCTGAAACAACTTGCCCACATATTTAAAAATACGATAAAATTTGTAAAGGAGTCAATGAAAACATAAAAGAGAAAATATAATAAAAACGTAAAACATCAGATCTAAATGAGAGCAAAATGTTGAAACCAATAAATGGCGGTGAGATTAGTAACACGTGCTACTGAATCTTGTGATTCTACACTTTGGCACCGCATCGACCCATAATAATGGCCAATAGGGCCATTCGAACATACATTCCAGACTCAGCCTGTCTGAAATAAGCTGCACGTGGGTCTGTGTCGAACTCTGGACTGATTTCGAAAACCCTGGGAAGAGGATGCATGACTATCATCCTCAGTTTGGCTCTGGACATGATCTGTGGCGTGATCACAAACTGACCACAAGCCTGGAACGGATAATACACCAGATTAATTTTTATTTAAGGACATTTGTATTTTTCATTTCACTAGAAGAACAAAAATTGCCAACAATTAATATCCCACCTGATTGTACTCTTCCGCCGAAGTAAATCGCTCTTGTTGAATTCTTGTCACGTACAGAACATCAGTGTCTCGCAAAGCTTCATTTAAAGTAGTATATAGTGTCTACATTGATAAAATGTAAACAGCGGTTTATTATACATGTAATTAAAATGTTTATATAAAATCTAAATCCTTTCGATCGAAGAAGTACCTGCTGAACTCCTTTTGAGGCCACAAAGTCACGAACATCCTTAGGCATTTCTAATCCAGAGGGACTTACGTACCTCAGATGAACTTTGTATAAAGTCAGAAGCCTGATATAAGAATAGTTTGAATCATTTTTACCACTGTTAAGAATTTAAAATATTTTGAGGTATATTTAGGGGCAAAAAATAAGAATTACTTATTTACCTGGCCAGAGAATGTACGGTGCGACCATGTTTGAGATCGCCAACAAACGTAACAGTTAGACCGTTAACCGTTCCGATTTCTTCTCGAATGGTAAATATGTCCAACAACGCCTGCGTGGGATGTTCCCCAACGCCATCTCCGGCATTTATAATCGGTTTTCTGCACTTTGCAGCGGCTTTCTATACACATTAAAATCATCAATGGGAAAACATCCAATGATGTGGTAATTTCGCAAGATAATATTATGAACTTACCCCAACAGCACCAGGTTTTGGGTGTCTAAGAACAACGACATCACTGTACCCGCTCATCACCACCATTGTATCTAGAAGATGGAAAATCTCTTATAAAATATTCTTTTAAATTTTTAATTTAGTCGTTGTGTGATAAATCCACATAAGGACAGATATTAAAAAATATTGAATTCTCTCATGATTTAGTAAATCTTTTACAGATTCTTAAAAATTTGTTCCATCACACTAGCCCAAATTTCTCTACGCTGTTTTTAGAGTCGTGCACACAATTTTGAACGTAGGGACCTGTTTAATAGCTCCATGAAAAGCCTTTGAAGTTTCTTACAAATCAACGTCAAAACATAGCTGGAAAAAACTATGAACTTTGAGTAAAAAATTTATAACTCAAAAGAACTTTTTCAAAATATCCCGACTTTGCTCGAATAATTCTAGAAATCCTATATCGAGAGTTTTTCGGCTAGCGCGATTAAACACATTTTTGGAAAATCTGGAAAAATATTTGCTAAATAATTGGGGAAATTGATATTTTTTACATCCATCCTTATGTTGGCTAGGGGGAGGACTGAATAGTTTCTTAACTCCTTATACACACATTTAAATGTAAATAATAAACTACACGTACCTTCAAGAGACTCCCCCTTTTTAGCGGACGAAGAAGTTTCGTCCATGTAAATAACTTGAGCACCTAGTCTCTGGGCAGCCGCAGCAAAGCTACAGCTAGTTCTGGTACTGGCCTCATAAAAAATTGAAGCCATGATTTTCCCCTACATTAAGGGTTAAAAATCGAAGCATTATTGTATTATAACAAATTTTAAACAAGTTCTTGGAACCAAAAGTAGTAAATAAATAAATTTACTAATAAAAAAGTAATTACGCGAAGAATGTGATCCAATGGTCGATCTTTCGACACAGCAAATCTGTAGTTCTGGGCAAGATTAAAAATACAATGCAGCTGATCCTTGGTGAAACTATCTACTTTCAAGACATGATGCCCCACCAGAGTTTTGACAATATTTGGATTCACTGCAGGACCTAGGTTACGTGCTGGTGATGTAAAATGCATTGTGGATGTTTGAGTCGAGGGTCCGTTCGCTAAAGACATAAGTGTTGATCCAGGAACTGGCGGAGATAGTATAGAAGCAGTGGCTAATAAATTTAGCGGGTTATGACTTCCTGTAATAGTTGGAGACAACGATGATCGATTCACACGTGAAGATGGTCTCCCGATCATGGGGCTCATAGATGCTCTACCGTCTTGAATATCTCCACCAAACTCTGCTAGAACAAATATTTATCCCATTATTGTGACATAGACATGGAAATTAATTATAAATATAGGCGTCCGACTTGTAAACAAAATTACCTGCTGAAAATTCGAAAGGATCAGAAGGATTACATAGAACTGTTAGTTCCTTTGTTTTGCCAAACATCGGAGTACTTCGACCACCCTCAAGGGATGAATTGTGCGAATCTTTTGGTGCCTAGAAGTAGACCAACGAATTTTTTTCATAAGTATTTGATTTATAAGTATATCTAGTTGTATAACTCTAGCCCTAGCTTCCCTGAAAACACATTTCTTTAAATATTGGGAAGCGCAAGGGCTACAAATGTTCTGGATTGTAATACCTGAAAAGGCTGACGTAGTTGGAGCTCTCGTAGGTCAAAGCCAAATCCTGGTGGAACCAATACCTGCCCATCAACATAAGCAACTTCACCTCGAAGGACCACACGACAGACCGATCCTTTCATTGTTCTTCCACCGAATGGTGACCATTTGCATTTTGTAAACAAATTGTCTTCGACTACTTTCCATTCTGTTTCCATATCGATCTAATATAACAAATCATCATTATGACTATCATGCATCATCGCACGGCAGGGCCTAACTCAGATTCCTGATGGATAAAATGGGTAAACTAACTTCAACATATGTATTGGGTTGATCCGGCAAATTGAATATTTTCTTAGGGTTATAATAGAGCCGGTTCACGACGTCATCCAAAGTCAGCCTTCCATCATTGACTGCTGTTAAAAACAATGGAAGCATGGTTTCCAAACCAGGAAATCCTGGTGGTGGCTTGTCGGAACGTTTTTCTTCTTTCGTGTGTGGGGCTAATGGATAAGTAAATTATTAATATATGAAAGTATGTACATGCAGGAGTACAAATAATCAGATACACTCATTTCATTTTATATACCATGGTCTGAGGCGAAACAATCAATAACTTGTAAGTTTTCCCACAAAGCATTCTGATCATCCTCCGTGGCCAACATCGGTCTAACTTGACCCATCTGCTGTCCAAGCCAAGTCAAGTCTTGTTGGGTGAAGAATAAATGGTGTGGAGTGACTTCACAAGTAATCGGTAATCCCTGTAAAGTAACCAATTCAAAATGATACAATAGCTAAATTTTAAAAAAGCACAATATTCAAGGTCGTACTAAAACCAGTGGCTTACCTTTAATTTGGCAGCCTTGATAAGTTCGATCTCTTCCCTAAGTGACACGTGACAAATGTGAACAGGGCGATTATGTAGGCAAGCAACTAGGATAGCAGCAGCACACGTTTTACTTTCGGCATGAACACATAAAGGAACATTCAAAGGCCAGTGTTCGAAATGCTAAAAATAAACACAGAATTAAAAAATGTCATAAGAACAAGCCCTCGTAGTAATACATACGTCACGGCAACAAATCTTGGCAGATAATTGTCACCGTGAGCCTCCTTGCTCCAGATTAGCATTCATAAAAAGGTAACCCCTTATCACAGTATAATTTATTACAGACAGTAAAGATAAAAAAATCCCTAACGGATCTCGTTTAAAATTATTACGCATATGAGTGCACAATGTCACGCGAGATGATAGATTACACCTAGAATAGAAGGATAAGCCCATGATTACTATTACTAATCATTACCTTTCCCCACATAGTAATGTCATTCATTTTGAGAGTTGTAAATGTATCGTTTAGATACAGCTTCAGCCCAGCCACGAGAGAAGACAAGTCTGGGATTTCGTTAAAATTTTTTTCCGTCCCACCCATAAACAAAGCGTAGTCACAACGGGCATTTTTCTTGGCAATCTGTTGAAACCACACCAAAATTTCTATAAATGTGGTAAAAAGGTACGAATGCGAAAACACTACTACGGTAATGAAAAAACAGCTTGTAATTATTTTAACGCTTACGGTCGTCCGTAGAATGGACTATTGGTATATATGTACATATATGTATGTATATATATATAAGTGGCAATGCCAGTCAAAAATTAAACACTTACCTCTTTGACCACAATTAGGGTCGCCTTGTCAATGACAGCAGGTTGTGTGTTTGGCATAACACAAACCATGGTAAAGCCGCCTGCAAGGGCAGCAGCTGTACCAGTAGCAAAATCCTCCTTGTATGATGCACCTGGTTCACGGAGGTGGACATGAACATCTATCAAACCCGGGATTCGGATCGTTCTTCGAGAAGTAATGCAATCAATATGGGGCTTTACTTTCGGGGAATGGCGTCCAATTCGGAGAATCGCCTGGAATAATTATGACAAAAGCAATTTTAATTCATTACAAATGTCATTTCCTCCTTCATTCAATGAAATCACATTTCACGGGAACTGATTTAAATGTAAAGCTGCCATCGTAAACTGCGAGATATTATCTTTAGCCATTTAAACTATTCAATTTCCAATGTGTTCATCCGATTACAACGGCATGCTTGCAAACTCATCCTTTTTACTGAGTCACTAAATAAGTTCCGGTGATAAATACAGCCCTATCTATATAGCCTTTACTCATCATCCAATTAAGGATTAAAAATTCATTTATCATCTCCGAAACTCCAGCGGTATCCGACAACTAAATCCTTTATATGGTATATACCATAAACGATTCAGCATGTAACTAATATGAATAGTTATATCATTACAATCCTCAAATGGGTACCAAGTACCTCTGTGACTAAAGACTCCTGAATAGTTCATTACCTCTACTAGCAATTTAGCACATTTCACATCTGTCACGAGTGGAACAGAATAATCAACAGCCAAACGCCGTGTCCGGTATCCATGAGTAAGGAAGGATGAAACTCTTCGAGCGCCTCCAGATCTCATAGGTAGGTTAATGACCAATTCCAAATGACGCTGAGCTAAAGACGCTGTTAAATCCATTAACTTGCAATGATCATCCTCTTCTCCTCCCACGTTCTCAAAAGTCCATTCCACCGGTTCGACCTGAAAGAATCGTTTAAAATATTCAAAGACCCATTTTATGTATCGCTTATTCCTTCTAATTTTGCCTGGAATACCTTACATACATTTTATTTCCTCTGTTAGAACATCGGGGACACCATTATATTTATTTCCAGAAATTACAGTATGAGGTTGCCAATACAAGCAAGGGTTCTCAATGAACCGGGGGTCATTAATTGCAAATGAGTGATATAGATGCAAATTGAAGTTAAATAAGTGTACATCATTGGACAACGGCACATTAAATAGGCCAAAAATGGGTTTATAATTCTTAAATAATCATGGATTGAAAAATTTTTCCTCCGCAAAATTTTACAAAATGGGGTTATGTCGTTTTGCATCTATACTTCTCATTGTATTCATTATTTGTGTGCATTTTATTGGCGTAATATATTCATCATCACTTCAGTCAAGAGTAGTAATTCCGCAGGATCTGATTAATATTATTGATGGTTTTCGTTAAAAGTGCTGACCACCATTTTGATGCAAATGTAGATATTAGGAACGAAGGCTTGATACTTTTGTATGATCATGATTGTTTTTAGGGATTAATTTTTTAAATCAGTACAATGTACTCATTTAAGGAGTATGGAAAAAACATTAAATGCGACATTGAAACTATGACGTCTGTACTGATACTTGACTTCTCGCACATTAGACGTCAATAGACCTCAAGTAACTCAGTCATTTCAGGATCAAAATTGTATATATTACTTTTCCAATACTAATAATAATTACTACAATGCATGCAATTGACGACCCACAATGAGACAACGATACAGGCTTAATCGTATGGTCAAATGTGTTTCAGGGAAAGTATCTCTAATCATAAATTCCGTAATGCATGCTTAATGCAACTGACTATACCTACGTCTTCCTGATAATGTCAGATAAGTTATCATTACTAATCAACATTTTTTCAATAGCATTTTTCTGCGGTATGGGATCGCGAATTAGCAGAGAGACCATAGGAGCGTCACTGGAATGTGCAAAGCTCTCTTACTGCAGCCTTTTATTGGGAACATTACAGGTCACGTACTATTCCGACAGCTCCATTCCACTGAGAGTATTTCAGTAGTGTAAATAGGAAGTCGAACTTTACAATAAAATACTGCTACGTTTTAGTGATTGTTTTGGTTTTATAATTTTGGTCAACGCGTGACAAGTACATGCACGACTAGCCTCAATGGGCAATTGTCAATCTGGAGAAAGTGTCATACAATCATCTACTGTTCCTGAAGCCAAACCTAAAATTATCAATGGGGACGGAAGTGATTCGGATGATGAAGGAAAGGGTTTCTTCAACAACTTTAAAAATAGAGAGGAGCTCAAAAGTTACGTTGACCGTTTTCAAGAGGTTAACTACAAACGACTATACGAAAGCTTCAAAAATGACAAGGAATTGTTCATTCTAAATCAATTACTCATGAGCATACAATTTTTTCCAAATTTTGACAAGTAAGTCCTAAAATATTTTATTTCCCAGCTATATTCCTCTGACGCTGAAAAATATGTAAAAGTTTCGCTGAAAACAAATTCTTACTTAAAGCAGCAAAGCAAAAACATATGTGGAGCAGACTGTCTGCTTTGCACAAAAGCTAACAAAGGAAAATAAAGTTTCAATTTGCAGACACAACTCAAAGGCTAATAAAATTTTGGCCTCAAATAAAAACCAAATTTCATATTAGGTACTACACAATCAACACTGAGATATAGAAGGTTGACATTGCAGAAACTTCATCCCGTCACAATCCTCCAACTAATTTACATGTCACACATGCATATTTTTTGTAGCTACACTTTTTTTACTCAATAGGGATTTATAAACTTGGGGAGGAACGTGGAACGCATTTCCCACTAAAACTAAATGACAGACAAGGTTTTGCTAGTGAAACGATTTTTCTCATGTATTATATCACAAATAAATATAGCAAATAACAGGACGCAACAAACATCACATAGCATAGTAAACAACATGTTAATTAATTCAACCTTGTCCTACGCTATGAAGCTGAATGGGGTTTTCTGCAAATATTTAAAATCGCATGTTCAACCTTCATGTGGGCATGTCTATACGATATGAGAATCTGATATTTATAGAACCATACAAATGTATTTTAGTATATATTATGTACATAAGTATTTAAGTCCTATAAGATTTACACTATAAACAACTAATTTCTGAATAGGTCCCTACTGGAAGCTAAGGAGTTCAAACGAACAAAAGAGTCCGACTTGAATGCGAAACTTTCGGGATTGATACAAGAAGGTGTCGTAGGTGGTGAAAGGCGCGTGAAACTTATGCATGGAATGGGAGAGATACTGGCAAAACATTTCATTTACAGGTCGGAGATACCTCAGGAATATGACAACAATTATGAGACCAATGATAACATAAACACGTAGGTTGAAAGACGAATTACTCCCCAAATGTCACCATGCAATACATAATTATTATGTAAAAGTCGCCGATTCATACCAAACGACAGTAGATGTTAATGAAGCAACTGTAAACCTACAATAATAACTAATCAGGTTGAAAAGATTGAAAACGAGCTATATTGTTTCCAGCCAAAAGAAATTGAAACCAAGTTCATTTATGTCTGAAGGGATACTTCCACTGGACTTTTATATAAACTATGAAAACTATGAAGTTTTCACGGCGTCCGATTGGAGTAAACTCAAGGACAACGATTATTTTTCCCCTACTGACGCTCCCCTATTCCGTTTCTCTATGGAGGAGTCAAACGAAGAAAACAGAAGTAAATACAAGTGAAAGCAAGATGAAGAATTTGTTAGCGTTCTTCTCATGCTATTCATTACTTCATATCAACGTTTATTTTTGTATTTCAGTACCCAGGGGTTACGTTCGGATTCTTTGTGGTAATTCTACCATGGAAGGAACCCATCTCCAGTTAAAAACTCCAGATTCATTATACGACTACAGCAATACCAGTGAGACTTACATTGATAGATTATCCGAGGCAAAGTCCAGTTATGCATCCTCGATGGTTTCCGAAGATGATGGTGACAGTATGTTAAATATGCAAGCAGGAGAGAAAATGCTTCACAGGCTTAATAAAAGAATTACCAGGTAGTCAGATTTCTTAATCCTTGAAGCTATTGGAAGTTAAATTTCCCCACCAGATAAAAATGTTTTGAATTCCTGGGTTCTTAAATGTTTAGTTTATCAACGTCACAGTCCACACGTCAAGAACTGATAACAACAAAAGGGGAATCCTACCACTCGGAAGGGATGACGCCCAAAAGTTACAATTTAACGACAGTCAATATTTCTGGTCCACCTTTATCAGACCATGTAATTACCCTAATAATAGTAGACGCACGCATTCATAAATACCAATTCAGCTATTACCTCATTTGTCGTACAACCAAAGTACGCTCAGAATTTTGTATGGCTTGTGCAAGAACAAAAATGTCGATTTACATTACCATTTCTACAAGCAGGAACTCGAAAAAAATCCTACCATTCATATTGAAGAGCCACACTCACCCTCAATAGACAACTTCCACGATGAATTGAGCAGAAAGTTGAATGACATAAAACGTACAGATACTACTGGGCTACTCCGTCCTACATGGACACCAACGTAAGTTTCCTGGTACATTAATCCCCATAATGTCTTCTTCAGTTTACATTTTTCAGGGATCATCTCCCGTTTGAATGGTACACACTGATTGCAAACCTGAATTATCCTAATCATTCAATCTCAAACTAAACTCTGACTTCTATATCGAAACAGTAAACCAAAGGCATGGCCCAACGTTCCAAAAGAAACTTCACGTGAAGCTACTGACGTGCTTAATCCATTTCAGACAACTTCTGAAGTTACAAGCAATAGGTAACTACATTTTAACTATGCTATGATTAGATCAGCAGGTATTTAGGAAGGAAAGCGCACACTCTTATTTGCACACCCTGGTCTTGCTGTTGAAACAGCTAAACAAGGGAAGCAATTAGCCTGAACTGAAGTGTAAAAATGATCTTTTATAATCAGCAGTGTGAAATCAACCAGTTCAGTTCCATTCAGTGCGGGTATTCGTCGACGTCCATTGGAGCTGAAAGAACTATGGCAGTACCAGAGGAAGCACAAATTCGTCGTACAAGGGCCTGTCATGTATGAGATCTCTCCAGACTGCTTAATCCAAGTTAAAGTAGACAAAGAAGATGATCCAGATGAAACTTCGGATGAAGAGTCGGAGTCGGACTCTTCATCTCTGGACACTCGAGGGTCCCATCACTCTTCTGACGAGGGCTTCATAATCAAATCATATTTAAGTTCCACTCAGTTTTCCGCCCTGGCGTGCAGTGATTTCAACATAATAGCAACCAAAATTGGTATTAATTCCAGTAAGCTGAGTGAAGCTCAAGTTTTGGGTTCAACTATTCGAATTTGTGTCGACTATAGCATTGCAAAGGGTGATAACTTCCAACTTCTTCATACTTTCACACCCACTCTGCAATGCAAGGTATGGCCCGCCGTGCCTTTAATTTGGTTCAAACAACGACTCTTGCGTCCAAAACATATTACTCACAAAGGCAAGGAAGTTGCAAAACCGGAGGAAATGTCATGGCCAAGTCGAATACAAGTTGAGAATATTGAAGGATTCGGATCAACTGTCATTCCTCAAGGGTTTCATTCAGTGGATTTTTTCAACGCTCAACAATCCATGGAATGGCTTGTTAACTTCTCCCAAGGAGAAAACTTATTGCTGAATAGCTTCAAAAATGTTCATTGGAGAGCTTACATTATGTCTGCTATTCTATTCCGTGCTTTTATTTTCCCCATGGGCCCACGGGGTGTCGGCCTTGAGCACATACGAAATATTATTTATCAAATGTGTGAACAAGATTACGTATTCTGGGACTATGAGGACGGTGGACTTCATCTGAGAGCTATTCTAAGCCGACTATGTAATAGCTTGAGTACTCGACAACTACCCAACTTTTTTATCCCCCGCTATAATATGCTAAAGAGTTCCGTCCCGGAAAATACCCGAAAAGTTCAAGCTCACCTTAGCAGTATTCGCGAAAATATCATTGTTTTTTGCATCTATGCCCTCAGGAACCTCACTTGCTTACACGAGAGAGACAGCTATTATTATCCGCCGGATTTAAAAAAACTTTACAGGCTAGTTACGTCACCAAATGCGGAGCTCCTACTAATAGTATGTCCGATCTAGTTGATAACATTTTTAACAAATTGTACTGCTATGGGCTTCATCGTAATCGATATTCTTGTCATATTACAGGCAAACCCTTACTTGAGACAAGCACTAGCACCTGACATAACCAATAACAACAATCCGAAAAAGGGCAAAACGAAAGCGCTCAACATTACAAACGACAATGTAAGTATTTACCAGACTCCAATCTCCTTTCAGCATCAAAAGGACATAGAATTATTATAATATCATGTGAACAGAACCAACTGGATGCTACCTTTGAGAAGGTGATTCAATTCGATGAACCTGACAAACAACGTGATAAGATGCTGCGAAAGTACAAGCGTTACCTAGACAAACAGACGAAAGCGGAAGAAGAACTTGCGAGGATAAAAGCAGAAAAGGAGCTCAAACTACAGGCAATGATTCCTAAAAAGGAAAGAAGAAAATCCATCGACCTGGAAGCATCTCCAGTCACAAAATACACAAACCGGAGAATCGTGATGTTAATAGAATTTTTCGTACAACATTTCTTGAAAATGGCAGAGAAAGCCATAACCTTCCATGCTTGGGCTGATGCTACTATGTACACCCTACATGTTCAAAACCTCTGTAGACTCATGAAAGGGATTAGACTGGATTCCACACATATGGAACACACAACTATTGAAGCCTACATGGTAAGTTCCAAAATATTTTGAGTAAACCGTTTTCATTCCTAGAAACTTACAGGTATAAATTTACCAGAGTTCTCATGTAAGAACCGTACTCCGTAAAAGAATTAAAGAAGTTCAAAGATAAGTTTCATAACATTTTAGAGACAATCCGAACAACTGAGGAATAAGCTTGGAGCCAAAACTGCGGAGTATGTGAAATCCAAGCTTTCCCATTTGGAACTACCGGATGGAACTTCCGCTCTTTTCCTCAACCAGTCTTCGCCATCTTCCAGACAAATACCCTCAAACTTTGTACTGTCGCCGAGAACAACGCCAACACCTCAGAATAACTCTTTATCCAAGAAATTAGGTCCTTCTGGTGCAGGACTAACACTGCAAAACTTTCCATCTTACCATCCTAATTTCTCCCCATCCAATTTCAACCCAGAAGTTCATGATGAATTTCAGCTCTCTCAATTGGATAATTTATCCAGACCTAGACGCCAAACTCTAAGGTACATACATACGGACTTGCAGGAACGTGGCTTTATCAAGCACACATAAGTAAACTAGGACTTCATGTCACATTGAGCCAACACTTACAAAGTACTTGCTCCAAATAAAAACATTTTCCAGTTCAACGTAAGGATCCCTTTTCACGTATTTGTTTAGCTAAAGTTAAGTTAGCTAGGTATTCACGCAGTTGACCAATTATAACACTAAATTTCTTCTCTTATATTTTCTCCATTTTTATTAATAATGCCTGATGAACCAGAAGATGTAAATAATTTATACACTACACTAAGGTAGAACATGTGCAATAAAAGTTTTACTTACCGCAACTCCATGTTCCATGTAAAAATCCGCAGTGCCCATGCTTCCATACAATTTGAAACCCATTCTTTGCAGAGTTCGCACACAGTGCTCCAACTCCGCCTTGTGCTAATATAAAAAACAACATAAAAGCTTGTTATTTACTAGCTCCATTACTACTACACCTACTCTTTCCCAGTACCTTGTAAGTGCCAACAGATAGAAGAATGGATTTCTGGGGTATCTGGAACCCAGTACTGATCATTGCTTTTAGGTAGGCTTCATAACGATTTTCACCAAAACAAGCGACTTCTCCAGTAGATGCCATTTCAACCCCCAACATTACATCAGCACCTACAATTCCATGATAACTGATCAGTGTCTTAAATAATTTACAATGACCTTCTGAATTAGTACATATAAAATTTAATCTCACCAGCAAGACGAGAAAATGAAAACTGTGGTACTTTCACTCCAACTCTGCCACAGCCATTCGTAATATTCACAGGCTCTACTTTCTGCTTTACTATGACTTGAGTTGCCGTTGCAACAAAGTCATAGTCTAATGTTTTTGATACAAACGGAAACGAACGCGAGACTCTGACGTTGCACTCAATAACATGAAGAGCATTGTCCTACATTGTATGTGGGTGAAAATAAATAAATAAGATGCCTGTCACCATAAATATTTTCGAAACATCAGAATAAAAGATAGCTTTGGCTTTTCCTGAAAAAGGTTCATCAATTTTTACCTTAGCAATTAGCTGGATATTAAATGGGCCAGTTACTTCTAGATTACTGGCTATTGCATGACAAATTGTTTGAATTTTTGTGACAGTTTCCGGATTTAAATCCTGGGGAGGTGTAACTAAAGTTGCATCTCCAGAATGCACGCCTGCATTTTCAACATGCTCAGAAATAGCCATGCAAATGATTTCCCCTTCTGAAGCGACAGCGTCTATATCAATTTCCTGTTTGAATCCAGAACATCATTAATATAAAATGCAATGAAGTCGAGCGTTGTTTGAATTACAAAAAAACTAACATGCATTACTTACTTTGGCCTCGGTGATAAATTTAGAAATTACAACAGGTCGATCCTTGGTCAGTTCATTGCAGGATTCCAAATACTTTCGTAGATCCTGCAGACTGTGCGTTATTTTCATTGCTGCTCCACTAAGAACGTAAGATGGTCGCACCAGACAAGGGAACCCCACCTCCAAGCAGAATTCCATGGCAGAGTCAAGGCTGGTCAATTCTTTCCATCTAAATATTAAATTTATAGTTTTTAAAGTAATTAAAGTTTTTAATTTTTAACGTTGTAATTTGAAGAAGCGGAAAAGATGAACTAAAATAAATTGTTCCAACAGCTATGATCAGTACTTACCTTGGTTGAGAAATCCCAATTTGATCCAACATACGTGAAAACTTGAATCGATTTTCAGCCTTATCAATACACTCAGGAGAAGTTCCCAGTATTTTAGCTCCTTGGTGATGTAAATCCATCGCTATGTTGTTTGGAAGCTGGCCACCCATGCTAAGAATTACTCCTTCAGGGTTTTCTAGTTGGTAAATATTCATAACCACCTTTGGGAAAAAGACAGTTGTTAATAAATAGCGGCGAAAGAGAATTTTTATTATTGTTTTATGTCGTGTATCAAATTTTTTCTGTACCTCAAAAGAAATTTCATCAAAGTAGAGTCTATCACACATGTCGTAGTCTGTACTAACTGTTTCGGGGTTGTAATTAACCATGATAGTCTTTTTCCCTAATTTTCGAAGTTCTCTGATACATCCCACAGCACACCAATCGAATTCCACAGAACTTCCGATTCTGTATACCCCTGAGCCTATTTGTCCATAAAATCATTAGAACGAGATACAATTCAAAAAAACAATAAGTCTTCCACATAATCCAGTCATACCAATGACCATAACATGATTTCCCGGGTAATCAATATCATGAGATTCTGCATTGTAAGTTAAGTATAAATAGTTCGTTGAGGCAGGCCACTCTGCTGCTACTGTGTCAATTTGCTTCACAAAAGGGACAATCGCTGTAGATATTAAAGAATGATAAGTTAATTCTGCATCCTAATCTCAAGACCTACAGCCAAGTGCTTTAGAGTTCATCGACGGAAAAATATACGCACCAAAATTTTGACGGATGTTCCTTATAGCTAGCTCGGTACTATTAACGCAAGATGCGATTTGTTTGTCAGAAAATCCCAATTGTTTAGCCTCTAAAATTGTATCCTTTTGAAGGTCATTATGACTACTGATTTTTTCTAAATCAAGTTGAAATTTAATAATGTTTTCCATTTTCTTCAAAAACCATCGATCAATTTTGGTAAGGTCGTACAGCTTGTCAATGGTGTAGCCGGCTTTGAGTGCTGCAGCTAAAACAAACATTCTCTGATCCGTAGGGCATCGCAATTCCTGGGTTCAAAGTTTAAAGCATTAATTTCCAATACGCAATACTTCATGTTTCATTTATTAGTATAAAGTGGCCGCTTTCATCCGCAAGAAAAAGAAACATATACCTCGTCAACTACTGGCTTCAAATTCGGGTCAAATCCCTGGACGTCTTCATCTGTCATTCGCAATGCTTTCTGAAAAGTCTCTTCAAACTTACGGCCGATCGCCATAACCTCCCCGACACTCTTCATTGAGCTTCCAATCTTACAGGAACATTTTAATTACCATTAAATTTGTTAAACGAAATTGAAATCACGGGAATTTTGAATACCTTGGTGCTGACACCTGAGAATTTTCTGAAATCCCAGTGAGGAACTTTAACCACACAATAATCCAAGCTAGGCTCAAAACATGCTGTGGTGCATCCAGTAACAGAATTTTTCAACTCAACCAACGATTTCCCCAACGCTAATTTTGCCGCAACGTAAGCAAGTGGATATCCAGTTGCTTTGCTGGCAAGAGCAGAGCTTCTTGAGAGTCTTGCATTAACCTGTACGAATGATATTAAGTTAGGAATTAACAGATCATTGTTCAAAATCTGAAGTTTCGATAAAGGATTCATTTGTCGGTTTATAAAATTAAATTATCAATTTTAGAACTTACTTCAATGATGTAATACTTTTGTGAAGTGGGGCAAAGCGCATACTGAATATTACACTCCCCAACAACGTCTAAGTGCCTAATAACTTTCAATGCCGTATTCCTAAGCATAAAATATTCTTTGTTGCTGAGGGTTTGACTTGGAGCAACAACAATAGATTCGCCTGTATGTATTCCAAGAGGATCCACGTTTTCCATATTGCAAACCTAAAGTTGAAAGTAATAGTTTTGGTAAGACTGCATTTAGAAACATCTTAAAAGGTAGTCAAATCTTACGGTAACACAGTTGTCGTAGGCATCCCGCACAACTTCGTACTCAACTTCTTTCCAGCCTTTTAGAGACTTGTCGATAATCAGTTGACTGGAGCTAGCTAAAGCTTGTGTAGCAAGACTCCGAAGTTCATCTTTATTATCTGCAAACCCAGAACCCAACCCACCTAGACAATATGCAGCACGGGCCAAAACTGGGTACCCTAATTTTTCAGCTGCTTCAAGAGCCTAAACAAAATAAAATTAATGTTTTTGTGGTCACTGATGATTTAATTTTAGTACACGGCAAATAAACGGCAACCAAAAATGAAATAACTTACCTCATCAACCGTAGACGCAATTACACTGGGAGCAACGTACTCCTGAATTTCTTGTATCTTCTCACTAAATAGTTTTCGGTCTTCAGTAACTATTATGGAGTTGATTGATGTACCTAAGACTCGAACATTATATTTCTCAAATACACCCCGTTTTTCCAATTCAATTCCGCAGTTCAGGGCAGTCTGACCTCCAAAAGTGAGCAGTACTCCGTCAGGTCTCTCAGATTTTATCACCTGTCAAATATATACCTGTAAGATTTAATTCGAATCCTTTAGAAAAGTGTCCCAAGGAAATACCTGGTCAACGTAGTCGGGTGTTATGGGTAAAAAGTACACTTTGTCTGCCAGGCCTTTTGATGTTTGAACAGTTGCAATATTGGGGTTAATTAAGACCGTGCTTATCTTTTCTTCCTGCAAGGCTTTGATGGCCTGCGATCCCGAGTAATCAAATTCTCCAGCTTGACCAATAGAAAGCCCCCCGGATCCTAGTATGAGGACCTTATTTGGAATTAGCCTTCTTTTCGCTATTAGTTCTGGTTTCGGAGATGATTGCTGTATGTGAGATGTTATTATTTCTCCCACTGGTTTCTGGTTGCCAGATGTACCAGGTGTACATAATTGTAAGAAAATGTCAAAAAGAAATTCCAAATCTTCCGGACCAGCTGTGTGCTCAGGGTGAAATTGAACACTGTAGTATTTAAAAATTACTTGTAATAAAACCTTAAGAAATATAAATAACATTCCCATACAAAATGGGACATACCCAAGTATCATACGCTCGATTAAATTCCACAAAAGCAAAACACTCTGTAAATAAGTATACCTGAAAAATGGATGAGTGGAATGTACAATGCCTTCATTTGTTCCATCGTTGGCATTTGTAAATAACGGCTGCCAACCCACCGGCAACCTATCCGTATCAACTGCAAACCCATGATTTTGGGAAGTAATGTAGCACCTCCGAGTGGGTTCGTGAACACATGGTTGGTTGTGACCACGATGGCCGTATCTAGGTGATAAAAATAATTCAATCCATGATTTGTAATTAATCTGGAATATTTGAATGGAATAATTGAAGATAAGAAACCAACTTCATTTTAAAAGTTTCACATCCAGCAGCAATAGACAGAAGCTGATGGCCCAGACAAATACCAAAAATTGGTTTTGGATTTGGATCATTAATTAGTTTCCTAAGATTTTCAATCGTTTCCTTGCACATCTGTGGATCTCCCGGACCATTACTGATGAATATACCATCAAAATTTCGGGTTGTAAAATCATAATTCCAAGGAACAACTTCCACACAGGCCTTGTTATCTTTCAACAGACATCTGAGTTGATTCAGTTTCATTCCACAGTCCACAACACAAATTTTTGGGGATCCTCCTTTGTTGTAAATTTGAGGTTCCTGTAAACAAATGAAGTAGTATGTACATGAATGTACTTACATGAAAACAAACAAAATAATTCGACTACCCCGTTATGCATTTCGTAAGTAACAACAGTCATATATGTATCCACACAAGGGAAATCTTAATGTATCTTTTGTTCCTCTGCCAAGATCAAGATTTCAAATATAAGTCATGATCACATGGATTTCTGACGGCTACAACTTTAAGGTAATCCGCACTCAAACATTTCTTTCAAGACAAAATCAAGTGCACGTTCACAAGATAAACTTAACATTTCATCAAAGGCAACATCTCCTTGACATTACATAACTTCATGCATCATACAGCTCTCGCATTACTTACACGAACAACTAGATCAAGGGGAAGAATGACAAAACCACAAGTCTTATTTCAGAGGACTCTTATGCAAACAGCTTACTTTGTATGACACTGCCTGTACAAGGTTGGTAAGGTTAGGGTCCTTGAAAGGTGGATCCACATCACTGCCCTCCACAACAATCTTTCCTAGAAGAGTCCCGGTGTGTCTAATATGCTTCGTCAGCTTACGTGTATCAATCCCGTAAATACCCGGTTTGAGTTGCTCCTGCATCCACGTTGAAAGTGTCATGGATGAGTTCCAGTGGCTGGGAAAATCACAGACTTCTCCGACAATTAAGCCCGTCGCCCAAATGCACCGTGATTCAAAATATCTACGCAGAGCATCATTTGCAGGTTAAATTCCCCATTCTTTATTTATTCACCGGCACGATGATGACTTGGCAATGCAAAGGAAACTTTTCCCGTACTGTTCTCTCCAATTTCTCAAGCTCATTTCCACCAAAACACCTACATACTTACTTAAAAAAGCCATGTTCATCCTTGGACCCATCTGGGATCCCGTAGTTTCCAATGAGAGGGTAGGTCAGAACTAAAATTTGTCCGTAGTAAGATGGGTCCGTGAGGGATTCCGCATAACCAACCATTCCAGTTTGAAAGACTATTTGCCCACAGAAAATTTATAAAATCAGCAAATACTTCAATAGAAACCAGCAACGATAGTCTGAACATTGTAAGGGCCGAGTAATAACAATAGATACTCATAGGATATTTTATAAACCTGGAAAAAATACTACTCTAATAAGTTGTAAATAATTGTTTGTGCATGAACGTTACTTTCCAAATTAGAATTAGATCAGGGCTCGACGGGCTCGATCGATTCTTAAGTAGATTTTGGAAACTGACCAAGAATCCAATTGGAAAACACTTTCCCAAAACATTACACAAATTGCTCCAAAAATGCATTCCATTCTCTAGACTGACACACATGCATGAGTACATAATGTAGTGCATCTAAAAATAAACTCCTTTTATTTACGATCCTACATTATTTACTACGCACGAATGCTCACCACTGTCGTTCATCCACTCTTTTAAATAGCTTGCAGTGGAATATAAAACTCAATAAAATGAATGGGAGCACTTACCAACTTCCCCGGTGACGGAAACTGGTGCACCAAATATGTAACCCGGAAATTCAGTTCCATCCTCAAGCACAAGTTTAGCTCTCCTTTTCGCATGACTTTCTCCCTCATCTGCAGGTGACAGAGCGTAGCAAACCATTATCAACACTGAATACCACAGGGACAGAAATCAGTGCTGCAATCCTTTGATCCGGGCAGGAGTTGAACGAGAAATCTGAGGAAAATATTGTGAATCCCGTTTGATTTTTATTGCAACTCTATACTCGGAATTAATCAAAGAAAAGACGCGAGGTAAATGACGAAGCAAGCGGGAGAGATTTGTTATTTTATTAATTTTCCATGCAATGCTCATGCATTTTTTTCCAGCAGTCCAGACAGTAATCAGAGGCCAAAGGTTTAGTTCAAAGTTGCTGTCTGATCAAGTTTATAATTATTTGACGAAGATAATTCCAACTCCTTCCATACCATTAGTCTTACGGCTCTGGATGCGTGTGTACATGTAGAAAAACCGAAGACTGAGAATCAAGTGCGTTAGCAAGTATGAAGAAGGCAGGGACATTACACACGACACGATAAATTATCTCCCCTAGATGAGCAAATGTCTTTCAACGGTACCAAGTTCCAACATTTCCATCCATTAAAAAGAATGATTCACCCGAACATGAAACCTTTCTCAGTAGGAGCGTGAATTGGAATTCAAATACGTAATAAGCCTGAACGATACTAAATATAAAGTCAATTAAATCTATTTTCCCACGAGGAATGCGTACTAAGTTCCTCTCGTGTAATATGAATCCTCATGTAAGTATCCATTACTAACTACCGTCAACTTACTACTAATTGATTCAATAATGTTCTGTATTGAACCCTGAAATTATTTGAACTACCAGTACCAGTAAAATTTATTGTATCACACATGAAACCGTCTTTAAAACTACAAGTGTTTTCTGTTGTACATGCCTGATTGTAAGTAAATAACATTTATGACCAACTGAAACTCCATCAAATTCGTACAGAGAGAAAGATCCATCAGCTAGGATTTTACGGTAACGTTTGTGGTTACACTTGTAACTTACAAGATATCATGCAAGACCGTTGTTATTTCATAAATGTGAATGACTTCAATACTATACTGCCTTATTGCGCAAGATAAATTCAAATATTGCGACGTTTGATGTTTTATCCCATATCCCAAAACTTTTGATACCTCTTCTGCTTTTTCCTTCCAGACTGATACGTAGCTGTTACCAATATGGGACCGTGAACATAACATCACCTTCAGTGCAATTCTACAGAAATTATGTTTCCTTAATTAATTACCATTTTTCAGTTGAAAAATATAATCATTCAAAAAACCGGACTTCCCTGTAATAATCATTTTATCATGTCCATAGGATCCAAAGGATACTTGAATGCATGTCTTTCGATGCCCTTTCACTACAGATACCGTGCTGTTGGAGGAGCCCAACCTAATCTTAAACGCTGATTCTAATTGAATGGTTTATGGTGCATGATGCACGTTAATACATCCTCTATCGCTTCCATTTGTACAGGGGTTACATAATTCATACTTAAATCCCAAGTTCTCAGATTACAAACTGTACTCCCAGTTTTATCTATCTATCAACGGCGTCGTCATTACTGGCATGAGTTAAGTGCAAGTAAAGGGCAAGATTTACAGAACTATTCTGTGTAATCATTTTAGAGTCCAGAGAAACGAAAACAATGCAAAACGTCAGGTTATGTGACTGTTCTAGAGCCTGAGATTGGACTCCTAGTATCTTCCCATAAAGCCATCCAACGTTCTTATGGAAGTTACTTATTTTTGTCACAGGATGCGACATTTCACAAATGTTACAAAACTTTTCGTAGCTTCAAAACAGACTATAGTAAATAAATGATGGGTGTGATGTAATAATACATTAAGTAAGGAGTGGAAAAAGGACTCACCAAAAATACACAATGGTTTGTGTAATTGTCAATGCTATTTTGTAGATTATCAGCAATCCCCAATCAATAAGAAAAAATCAGTGCGACAGTTTTGAGAATGACACTTCGTCGGGACCGAATACACAAAATGCAGAGTTTTGGTGCGTGGTTGGGGGAGTAAGATGGTTGATGGTTAAATAATTACATAAGTTAGGGAGGGGATGGTTGGGAGCAAGGAAATGGATGCAAGTGCTAATTGTTGTAAGTAAAGCTATAGATATGAATATATGGCTGAGTACTACAGGAAAAGGTCAACTGACCTTTTTACTGTATATTCGGCCTTTCGGGCCTTTTTCTCTACTGGGCCTTTCATGTCTGTAGTAGCTTTGCCCACAATTAGCGCATATCTATAGTTCCTATCGTTCAAGTTGTAGGTTACAACCATCCTCTCCCTAAGTTTCCCTCTCCCTAACTTATAACCAGGGCAGAGATGTGGAATATTTTGGAGTACTGTATTTGAAATAGTATTTGAATATTTCGTATTTGCTCTGAATGGAAAATTTTCCGGTTATTTATATTACATATTTTATCGGCGTTGACATTTCTCATATTTTGTAATTTGAAAATTTACACGCGTGATGGTAATTTATATTCATTTTTCTTGTCGTTACCCATGTACCCTATACTTAAAATACAATATTTTGTTTCAACATACATGACACCGGCAACGGCAATTGTTGCACGTGCGTACATACATCATATAAATAATAGTAACTGCATAAGCATTTATCAACTGATAATGATTGTAATGATGTGACATACAGTTACTCTTATTACGCTGCTAAAACAGCTCGTTGAGAACCGTTTGTATGGTGATTGACACGAGGATTTATGTATAATCAACTGTTATACATGGTGGGAGTGTCCATAAATGACGTCCACCAATTTCAGTTAATAGGGCCCATTAATACATGAGTCAACTCCAACTGTAAGGAACCCACTCACCCCCCCCTTATTGAAAATATCAATATTTCAAAATCAAAGCGTTTTCTGACAGATTTGTGTCGATAGACCCAATAAGGTAGCTGATTTAGCCAAATTCTTTCAGATTCCCCATCTACGCATGGAAACACTCCAGTTCACTAACTTTAAGAAATGGAGAGTTGGTTTAAAACACGATTACAACTTTATACGACCAGAATCAGCCTTGAAAGAATCAGTAGGTCCTGAGCTGCCGAGGCAGCAGGACCTGAAGATTGGAGATCTCCGGAGCCTGAGTTTGGGTCTATAGATAGCTCCCTGGGAGGGTGGTTTGGGTTGGTCACTATGACGTGGTGCTTGTCACAGTGGCCCACTGTTTGATGGTTACGGCTCCTGTGTACCAAAGGGCTGTACGGTGCCTGCGGGGTGGCTGGCGGAGCCCAACGGGACTCCACTGTGAACCCCGTATTTCATTATTTAAACAAATGTTTTTCATTAAATAGCACATTTAGATATTTCACACAAGCATGCATATTTTCATTTTGCTACTCAAAGAGATAAAATCTTTGGTAGCTATCTAGTTTTTCATAAAAACTACAGTAACTTGTGACAGGGTTGTGGTTAATGAGCTCATACAAACTTATTTAATTGATCCACATAAAATAACCATCTTGACCTAAATTACGAATCTGTAGTTTACGATTTGGCGGGAAATCAAAATTATTTATTCTTTTAACAAAATCTCATTTTATTTTTAACTAAAGCTGTTCAATCATTCCATTTAAACCAATGATATTCCGGAAAATCTTTTTTTTCTGTGTAGATACAGCTACATACTAACAAATTAAGACTACAATGTCTGCAGTAAAAGAGCTAATGAGTACTCGTACTCATCATTTGATATTATACTGTAAGATGCGTTCACAAATGAATTTAACGACGCGAGGCACGGGAGAAGGGGCCTCTGTCGTTACTCCATTGCCGTCATTTGCCAGTTTCGCATCAAACTGCGACGAGGCTGCCTTTGGATAAAATTACATATGTAAAGATTCTATATACAGTAAAGACGTTTCTTACAATTTTGTAAGCATTCAATAGTTTTAGGTTCTAATTTTAAACACTGAAGCATCTTTAAATGCGTGTGGACAACAATTTAATTATTATTTTTAATACTCGCTATTAGATTAATTAATAAATAGCCAGCAATTCATTCCCGATGCATTTGTAATAAATTAAAGAGTTTTGATGCGACCGGCGTAACCAGGATCCCTTGACCCTGTCATTTGCCGTCCTCACAGTTTATTATCACCCTGGGTGTTTCTTGTCAATTGCAAGTTAACCGCAATTACTAATTGCACTTGCAAGTTCGGTTCAATTACGGTTATTTTACACCAGGGAATTGCGATTGCCGATGCAAGTGCAATTTCTGTGTACTTAAATTGCAATTACACAAGCATTAAATACTTGCAATTACCGGTTATGCCCAACTGACATTGATAGAAATTCAATTGCAATTGCAAGTGCTTGCACTGCAAAAAGTTGCAATTTAAAAAATACTTATCAATTTAATTGCAACTTGCAACCGTTTCGAATTTGAGCGCAAAATTCCACAAAATGACTCAATAAGTCATTCCGCTCTGATAAAAAATGTACATAATAATCAAGAGTAATGTCTCAATGACAGAGCTGTCCAAAATACATGCTCCCCAAATACAAATTACAAAATACTAAATACATTCTTCAGGCGTCGAAAATACAAACTACAAAATACAAAATACATTCCTCAGGCGTCGAAAACACAAACTACAAAATACAAAATACATTCTTCAGGCGACGAAAATACAAACTACAAAATACTAAATACATACTCAAAACGTAGAAAATACAAACTACAAAATACTAAATACATACTCAAAACGTAGACTCTTGAATTTAGCCTTATGGGATGTTAAAACGATTGAATTTCGTTTTACTTCATTGATGTGATTGGTTTTTGGCATAAACGGAAATTTCAAACCCCAAGAAAGTGCGCCAACAAAAAACACAAGTAGCTTTTACAGCGAACAAAATACAAACTACAAAATACATTGCTTACTTCACTTAAGTAACACAAAATACAAACTACAAAATACAAAATACATTGCTTCGTAAGACAAAATACAAACTACAAAATACAAAATACATTGCTTCATAAGACAAAATACAAAATACAAACTACAAAATACATATCTAGCCACTAAAATACAAAATACAAAAATGTATTTGAAATACGTATTTGAAATACATGTATTTAAAATACCATGTATTTTGGACAACTCAATGAGTGTAATAATTATTGTACTGATTGTGAGTGTACAATTCCGTTGGTGAAGAGGCAAATTTATCTAAGTGAATTTTTGATTAGCATCAAAATTATAGATTATATAAATATGTATACATTATAGGTATACTAATATTTTAAGTGTTTCTTGTAAATATATGTTGAAGGATGAAATTTTACAATATTTTAGCCTTGGAAGGCTTAAAGAAAGGCTATTTCATTTGTGCACCTTTGTTTCATTATGCATTGCATCTAGATCATTTTATTTAATATACTTTGTTCAATTCATTGAAACATGAATATCATCTTGGCACGAATCAAAAATGCACAGATCATTTTGCCTCTTCGCTGACGATTTATACTGTATATCAGTTTACTTGCAATTACAAATTGCAATTGCACTTGCAATTGTACTTATCGGTGCAATTACTGCCAAATGTTTTTGCAATTGCCTTACCAACTGCAATTCTAACTTATGAACTAATTGCAAGTTCAACTTCGGTTATTTGCATGATTTAATTGCCGCATTTTAGCAAGTACCAGTCACGGCATTACCAGTACTTGCATTATCAATTATAATTGTAATTGCAAGTTCGGTTATTCCCAATACTTGCACCGACAGAAACACTAAATTCACCCACCCCTACAACTGATGACGTCGCTTATGGATGGTCCCGTACTCACAACATAACTATATAAAAACAGAAACAGTTCCCCCGTATGCGTGTTTACACAAGGATATGCCCATTGGTTTAATATCACAGAGCTGTCCAAAATATATTCGCAGAAAATATAAACTACAGAACACAAGCTACAAACATTTAAGCCAAAATACAAGCTACAAAATATTGGCCCACGGACAAAATTCAAAATGCTTTAATGCAGCACATTAGCCCAAAATACAAACAACAAAATACTTTTTTAACTCCTACAAATCGACAATACAAACTACAAAATGTATTTTAAATGCCATTTAATTTCTTTTCTTTTTTAAGTACACTGTACTTTGGTTACCTCAGGGCTTTTGTTTTCATGGAGTAATTTACAAATGAGGAAAGTTTGACTTTTAATGAAAGGTCGAAAACCCTTATCATTGGTTAGCTAAATACAAAAGTACAAAATACATTAAAGCCTTACAATCCCATAGAGAATGCAAACTACAAAATACTTTTTAAAACTACTACAAATTGAAGGACAAGCTACAAATTACCAAATATATTTTAAATACATTTATTTCAGACAGCTCTGATTACTTGCCCCAGTCCACAGCCCATAAGAAATTGATATATTAGATGCGGACTAAAGTCCCAGTAGCTCCTAATTGTCTTTCAAAAATTCCAATACCATTTTAATTGAATTGGTTACATATTTGAAGTTCAAAAGGAACTGATGACTATAAGAGGTGATTTTTTAAATGATCCAAAATAACCGTAATTATTTAAAAACTAACGTCCTGTAATTTTGGAGAATTATCAGCCGGCACTTCTGGTTTAACATTATTTGTGACTTTATTGATAAATTTGAAAGTATTGAATAGGAATGGAGGGGATAAAGTAGTCCCCTCCAAATTAAACGTTTAATTTTTTTAAGATTAGATTACAAAATGGATTTATTTCTTTTGTGAATATTCGATCTAGCTATACACAAGTTCTCTTCATGTACCCATAATTTCCATTATTTGATGTTGTTTTCTGGATGGTAGAGTTGCTCTGAAAAAAAATCTATTTTCTTTTTAGCTTGCGTAAATTGATTTTATGAAAAAAATGAGCCCTGATTTTTATCTTATAAAATCATTTTCTTAACGCCTTCTTATCTGCAAGTACAGCATATACTTATGTATTGGATAGATTTCAATGAGAGGGGTTTAGTGAATGTATGTAAGTGGGTTGTGAACACTATACAGGGGGAATGTATGGCAGGAACTTACATACTTACATATATGTACATAAATGAATTACCTCACAATTAGTGTGATTTATTCTTCCATTGGAAGTAAAGTTATTGTATCTGTGGGGTGATACATAACTCTACTGGGCTCATCAGCCTACTTCCCCAGACTTGTAACATTGTAACTACAATCTATTTCGGTTTTGACTAACTCCACAAAAATTGTCCCAAAAGAAAGTGTTTTCTTTTAAAATAGTATGGATTTCTGGGAATTTCTTGGAAATAGTAAGATGGTATTTAAGTATACTCACACTGAGAATATGTATTTTGTAATTATTTCAAGTTCAAAATTCCCATGTCGTATTTTGCGGTTTCCTCGGCGTAAATGATTATTTTGTATTTTAAGTTCATTAAATTATCCCCTTGTATTTTAAAATGTGTCTTGAATATATTTACTCTTGGTATTTGTAGTCGTACTTGAAGTTTTCTGGAAATGTATCTGTATTTGTTTTCATATTTTTATCTCGAAGTTTGTGTATTTTTTTCCCACACAAGCCTCTGCTTAAAACATGTAATAACTTGGGGACTCAACCATCCTACTACACGCGCCAGAACTCTATAATTATTTGTTTATTTATTTGTAACCGGCGGACGAAGTGCCATGCACAAAACTGTCGCACTGATTTTGATGTGCCTACTAAAAATTGGCAATCAACTACAATACAACGGAGAGATCCGGTACGAAATTTTGGATCAGGTCGTTTCCCACTCTGTACTTCTGGGAGATTCAAGATAGACGATTACCGATATTATTGGAGCAAATTATCCGAAATTCGGTACAGCTATAGTCAATTATGATTGCGATCAAGTCTAGGCGATCGGTCAAAAATTCAAGGGTGCCAAGTAACCAAAACACCATGGCTATGCTGCCATGGCCAAACACTTAAAATGTGAGCTTATGTAGAACAAAAATTGGATAAATACAGCATGGAATAGGAATATATGTTACAAACCAAATGATGCTTTGTTTTATGGGATTGATTAATTGTAGTTCAAAATAACAAGGGTTGGATTGTTAGTTTTCTGTTGGTGTGCATACTGTACTGGCAGAAGTGAAAATGCATCTTGTTGCGGGGAATAGCAATATTAGTTAAGAAATTGGTTCGGTAAAGCCGGGTTACGGTTCTGAAAGTACATGAACTGTGTAAACCGATGGGTAGACATTGATTGAGACGATCAATGACTAAAGTAGTATGAGTAAAGGGCGTAAACTTCTTACGTTGAGTATCTTAACCTATAATAATGTCAAAATGTCCCAGCATTTCACTTGAATGAACGATAAGAAATTTATGGCAGGCTTTGAAGGCTAAACATTATTTAGTATAAATAACCGCTTTATGATTCGAAAATCCGTTATGTGAATGTAAAATCGGTGTAGGGTATGGCAAAACAGAGCCGTGAGTAATTGTGTACCCGCCCAAATAGCTGGTTGTGCTTAGGGATTTCGTAATAATTTTTCCAGAAAACTAAAAGAAATGTCAAAGTCGCTGTTTTCAATAGATCTTTGTTTAGAGAGTTTATTTAAAATTAAGTCAGGTTTGAATGGGCATACCAGGTGGCGAAAATCACAATATACCATTTTTCGATGCTGTTCAAACGGGGTATACTTACAATTAGTCTCCATGCGTGAAACCTAGAGAATTTAGAAGGTGAGCTTAATCGGTCAAACAGTTTCCGAGTTACCCAGGGCTAGCGTGGTCCCATCGTTGTAGTATTCAGTAGGGGTGCCAATCGTTGCGAAGGTTCGATTTTTACTTTAAAAGTGTATTATTCCTTGTCAAGACTGAACACTTTTGGGATTCATTGGATGCATGTCCACACGTCTGAACATTTTCTGTATACAGGTAAAATTTGTCCAGGTCAGAATAGTGTCTGTGTCTAAGCAGTTCCATAACCAGGAAAGCCTATATTAGAAACTTTTCCCGACTGACAGAAATATTTGCCAATTTTCCGATATTTTCCCTACCAAAACTCCTGTAGTGTTATGGGACGCTTGTGAGATATTTTCTGGGGGGGCGATGTCTATAATTTGAGAATACTCGCCTTCATTCATTTTCATTTGACCCTTTGTGGATTATCTTTGCTTCGTGCTTCACTTTTGAAAATTCTGCAAAGAGATTCTCTTGGAATTCGATTTTTGTAATCCCCAGGACTAGGGCAGGAGAAAAAAGATATGCGCTCAATACACGATGACAATAGATGCCTAGAAAAATTGTAAACAACTTGCACACATTTTTCTTTATAACCAATAAAGAGACCATTTTTACGAAAGACAAAATTTCGCAGTCCCTAGAATATCGCTTATACAATGAGTTGGCTACTTCCTAAAGTTTAATTGTGAATCCGAACATCCATCTGCAACCAGGAACTAGGAACGGCGAAAAGCTATAACAATAAATGTGTCGGGTGCCACGAAACGGGTCAGCCCTCCCGCAGCTTACAGAAAAAGCGATGTTAACAATACTAAAACTCCCGATGCCTTCTTGTTGGTAAATATTTCCAGATTTTTAAAATTTTTGTTTTTCTTGCTAGCTCAAAAAATATTGAAACAGCGTTCAAGAAATTAAAGCAGTAATTTTTTTTATTTTGAGGTACTTGGTTACTCAAATAGTAAAATGTTCTTCCAAATATGTTGTGACACTGGATTGGAGGAAAGTTATTGACTTTTCTGGGAGCTCCTACTTTGACAATTACGGGCATGACCCGTAAAAACAGGGAACAAGTTCTCAGCAATTCATCTTCTGTAGTAAAGATGCAGAAAAATATGTCTTGACAACTCCATAAACAAATCATAAACCAAGACTCACATTTTCTATTAATATATAAAACATTTTGAATCGGTGGAAATCCATACTTCTCATAACCGATGTATCGAGAGCCTTGAGGTAGCGAGCTGGTTCATATTTTGAAGAATTTGGACAAATATTTGCTAAAATATGAGAAAATCGAACATCCTTTTACTATCCTTCCTTACATTAGTCTAGGGGATGGGGGGAAGATGTCTTCTTCCTGAATATACATGTGTAGGGTAAGTCGAAACCCCTCCAGCTCACACAAGTGCCTCATCCACCGACAGCAAGGAGTTTCTCAGCAATCGACTGCAAGGAGTCCCTCATCAACGGAATCCCTCATCAGATATTGATTTCTCCCCAGATTCTACAAATTTGGCTTCATATTTTAAAAATTTCATTTCAGAGACACAGGTCAATGTTTGCCCCACACTGTTCCCCAACATGAAGCAAACTCGTAATTTTTGGCGAATTCCTATTTGAAAAATCTCCCTCCCAAAAAGCTAATTTTCGTAAAAGATTGTCTTCCTACAATACTCTACGGCCATCCCTATTTTGAGAATTCCGGCCAAGATTTGTAAAAACAAAAGTACTACATCAAAATTAAATTCCATATATTGATAATAAATCCCATATATTTGGCTTCCGTGGGTAACTTTTCTAAACAAGCTAATTACATCCAAGCTTTCGACATCCAACAGGCTGTCATCATCAGGCTCTAAGAAGCAAATACTAAATAATTTGCACAACAGCTAAAACAGTGCAATTTAAAAAAAAAATCCCGTTGAATGTATTTTTTAATATGTACATATATTGAGTAATACATATTTATTTATAATTTGTTTCTTGTGATTTTATTTGTCCCGTTTTGTACAAAGTGCGGATACAGAACAAAAGTCGGGCCCGAATGTGAACCCTATTAAACAGCATTAGCGGGATCCAACTGAGACTCCTGGTTACTGGACACTAAAAAGATGGGATTCCATTAGAAGTGAGATGCTTTCCCGCGTGAATAACTATTAGTATTTGCGCAGTATTGAGCCGAAGTCAACTCCTTCATGAATGCGTGACGCATGGATTCTTCTCGTTTTCTCTCTCTCTCTCTCTCCCACTGGATTTTTAGTCTCGTCGCAAGGTTTGTCATTGCAAGTCTTCGGTGCTGCAGCGAACACAACGGTTCTCCATCGACGGGCCACGGCGTTCAAATAGAGTCTCTCCGAAGTCAGAGAAATATTAAAGTACCTACATATACGAACACGGTTCACGTTATAATACCTCGTCGAAGGCACGTTGTAATTATTATTTAGGTGTGTAGTTCCCTATATGTAATTTGAAGGAGATTTATTTTTTAAAAATCTGATCCATAGAGTTCTCCCCCCCCCCCCCGTCTCATGTTCTCAACAAAAAAAAAGTGAGTACTTCCACATCTCAAATTAACTAGTCTTCTCTTATTTTAGTGCTTTTGAATATATAGGAAATACTGTTAGTTGGATAAACGGCAGTAGGTAAAAATAAATACATAAGTGGTGGTTTAGTCTATCTTGGAGTCAGTTCTAATACTACACGTTGGCAATGACCGGGAGCAGGTCAAGTAATGATCAGAATGAGCAACGGACTAATGTGGTGGGGAATGACGGTGGTGAAGATTCCGATGATGAGAGTGAAATTTTAGAGGAGAGTCCTTGTGGTCGATGGGCGAAGAGGAGGGAAGAGGTATGTTCATTTTTTCTTTTAATTATTATTATTTTTAATTTGTAATTTAATGGGATTTAACAGTGGTCAGGCTTCAGGACAGCCTCTGGGTACGTACTCCTTGCCGTAGTAAAAAATAACGTGGAGATTCAAAAATGAAAGGAAGGCTTATGAAGTTTTAATTTCATTCTTCGGAACCTTGCAATTCCTCTGAGAAAAAATTGTTGTAATTCTAAGTTGTAAGGATTGTAATTGTTCTAGAAGCCTTGTCAGTAAAAGGATTGTCGTAAGGGATGACGCAGATAATTTGTCCACCCTCGTCCCAGATCAGGAAGTGACTGCCATTTGGTTCCTCCAGCTTGGAGCACATTCGTGCTCAGATCTTCCAAATTAAGCAGTTGACTTGGGTCAATGAGTTAAATGTGTAAATATAATTAATTTGGACGTGTATTTTTTGTATGGTTTTAATAACTACTCTTCTGTTTATATATTAGCTGGTCAGTCATTGGGTATTGTGGGTGGGTAGGAAAATTACCTGAGTTTATATCAGTTTGAGTACGTAAGAAGAGATAGGGACAAGTTCAATTTGATTATGAAATATATGATTCGGTCAGTTTTGGACTGAGACTCTGTGGGTTCTGTGTAAGTTAGAGTTGGATAGTTCAACAATGTTTACTCATGTGATAGTAATTTGAGATGTCATTGTAAAAATTACTTTTTGTTTTGACGAAGTTTTTGCAGTGTGTCATTCTGCTCAGTGTAGCTGCTTCCCTGAAAGTGGCGGAAACTCCCGAAGCAATTAAGGTTTCGTTGGATGTTAATGGTTGGGAACCGCTTTCAAAGCAAATATTCGTATTCCGCCTTTATTTTAGTGTCACAAAAGACCACATACATGGGGTACTGCAAGACATCTCCATTCTGCTTCATATTTATTTTTAATTAGTATCCATTATATTAACCATATCCTTGTGGTCATTAGCATGTGCGGATAGTAGGGTGGTTCATATTATTTTTCCCCCTCTTGCCAACATCAGGGAGCGACTCAAGTGGTATTTGATTCCCCCAATTTGGAGCATATTCTTATCCAGATTAAAATTTACTTCATTGATCTGGGTCAGGAATTCCCGAAATTGAATTTATTGACGTAGGTCAATATGTGGGGTTACGGGTGGCTTGCGAGTTAAGCAAAGTCGCAAGGGTTTTAGCATTTCAAATAACAATTTTGTATTACCAACAAATATTTTTTAAACTTTTGTTTAACGCTAGGTTGTAGGAAATTTATGGACTCAGTCGGACAGGTCACTGTGTTGAGTAGTGTGGTCATAACTAGCAGAAGAATAGAACAAAGTTAGAGAAATTCTATTGTAAAAGCAGAAGTGATGACAATGCGGAGGAGGGGGAAGTTCGGAGGTTACAATTTATTGTGCAAGCTCTGATCATTTTTTTTTGTTTTTGTTAGTTTGTAGCAAGTTAAATGATGTTTTGTTCTCATTTTATTTCTTGAGCATTGATCAGAAATTGGAAGAGAAAAGCAGGAGCAAAGATGTGAGACAAGGTTATTAGTTCAGTGAAGACATTGTTTGTAGTTTAAAAAAATTGCAAACATTTGAACCTGTCACAAAACTGGGCAGGATTTCAAAATTAAGAATAATTATTTATTCTCGCACGTTTTTCTGTCAAACTTTTATTTGACGTGTATCTGTAGGAAAATTTCCAGGTCATTGAAAATTGGAATAAGGAAAAATAGGGAACAATGTGGGAAAAATTTTGCATCCTAAATAAAAGTGAGGAACATGAGGAGGGAGTTTTTGGAGTAAATATTTTGATGCTAAATTGCAAGTGTGATGTTGTAGCCTTTCCATGGAGCTATCTAAACCCCTACGTTTAGAATTGTGGGCAACACTGGTAAAATTAGGGAGCACAGTTGGGATAAATTCAGTCTCAGGAATGAAAGGGAGGAAGATTCAAAGGAGGAGGAATTTCGCAATCTCGCGATTTTTTCATGGATGATTGTACAATTATTTCAGAACATTGAGCTTGTTGTTTTCATGGGGATTCATTCAAATCTCATATCTTCAGCTAAATTCAAAAATCGTTGCTACAAGAGCCAAAATGTGACGAACGGTTTCAATTAAGGAAGGTTTCAATCTGGTTTCAACATACTTTTATGCCAAATTATTTAGCCAATTACAACCTTTTCCGACCAATTACGTAGTGCGCCTTGTGTGCACCATACAATGCACACTTTCTTGCACAAACTTAGTGTGTCCTCCTAAGACCGGCTTATAGATACATGTGCTCGGTTAAATTTAAATTAAGTACCAATATTCTTATTCTTGGTTAGATTGGGTTAACAAAAATTCAAAATACAGATTTATTCTGTTTATTACGCAAGGTGTGTGTATCAGTGCAAGAGATTACAACTGCAGGTAACATGTCACCCCTTATTGGCCCTCATGTCTTCGAACCTGCACTTATCCGCATCAAAATAATAAATAATTCTTTAAGGTTCGAAATCCTATTCACCCTGTCACTGTACGTACACCAGGTTTATAAATACAAAATGAAGCTAGTAAACTGGAGTTGTCCCACTCTTCGGGTCGTATGCATAGAGACTACAAAACTTAAGGGCTGAGTTAACTTTTAAATCCGATCTGGGACTCACAAAAGCAGACTGTAACCTGGTGTTCTAGGGATATCTGAAAATCGAGTAAAAAACGATCCTGGTTCGTTGGGAAAACTAATCCCCGACCCCAAATTTGCCTTCGGCATATTGGAAAAACTTTGTCAATTTTGAAAACATTTTCTACCGAGATAGTTGCCAAGTTGGGATAAAATTTACCAGATTATTTACTCTTCACATCGTGTTGATTTTAGTTCGTTGCCACTCTGGAAGATGTTTAGAGACTATTTTTTTTTCTATACCTGATGCCTTTTAATACACTACTGTATACATTTGGATGATTATGCATTTTGTGACATATGCATATTTAGAGGTGAAAAACCGCAGAGATGTAGGTATGTACTTTTTTATGAAGCATAACACTCCACCGCTCCAGTGCGTATGCTACTCGTATTATGCTACCTTGCTCTTGCTCCTTCAGGTATAGAGTTAAGATAAGCCAAAGAGTTAACATGAGGTCGGACTGCAAACCGGATAGAGTAATGAAATGTAATACAAATGTGTTTTTTCAGATTTTATAGGAAAGCTGCAAGCAATAAAGGAATTTTTATTTTAAATTTATTTACATAATACTTGTCTTAGTAGGAGGGTCTGGTGGAGGTAGATTATACGTACTTTCTTACTTATACGCTCAGTGAATTAATTATTGATGAAACATCATTTGATATAAGGTATTGGAACAGAAGCCATAGCCAGAAGTTTTTAAAGTTCAAGTAATATGCATGGGATATTTCTGGGGTTCTATAACACTAATTTGTAAATTTATTATTATTATTATTATTATTATTACTGAACAATAAATTATTATTCCTGAGGTTTACTAATTCTCTTTGCATTGTAATGGGGCGACTTTGTCATTTAACCCTTCGGTCCTCAATTTGTTCATAGTCCCGATTCATGCCCATGTACTACCCTTGGTATTCCAGATTAACGTCATAGGAGATCATATTTTCTTTTATTGGAGTTACAATAGGTGCTTGCATACACCTGTGATTATTTTTATTTGTAGTTTTTCTTGTAAGTTTATTTAACAATTTGGTATGGTTATGATTTTATGGTGGTGGTAACGGCCATCTATGAGCGGTAGATTTTGCCAGTTTTGGTAAAACCCTCCTATTGATTTAAATTTTTGTTACTCCTTGATTTGGTCTGTAGTAGTTCTAGTGTGATTATTGTTGAGGGGTGGAGAGGTTAGGAAGGTATTCGGATTCATATATATATATCATATGTATGGAATTATGTAGTTTTCCGGTTTAGTAACCAAGTGTTCTCATTGGTTTGGCTGGCTGATTGTGAGCTGACGAAGCATGCTATTGTGAAGGAGTCGACATATGTATGTACATAATTACATACCGGGACAGGAAAAATATGATTTGCACTTCCGGACGTCCTTTCATATATACCTACCTATGTGTCACTACATTGTGGCGTAGTTATTCCGATTGGGTTTTGAAATATCAGCTAAAATGTGAATAGATTAAATAATTGTGACAGTGAATTGTAAGAGCGAGTATATATATCGTTTATCTGACTATGAATCTTGAAGGACGTAATGTTCATCCAGTTTTATTCTAATAGTATTTTAATTATTGACTACTCTATTTGAAACCCAATATTACGTAATTATTATGTTTGCGGTAAAACACTCGAGTAGTTAGCGTATATATATTGATTTTGAATTACAAAATCCACTATAATTGAGGTATGCATTTTAAAAGAATATATATATATATATATATATAATTATGGCTTGATTATGATCCAGGGATTATTTTGGGAACTACTCAATTAGAATATAACGTTACAACAAGTACATACATAAATATCTATTCATATGTACACACGTAGAGGTTGCTCCGGGCGTCATTTTAATAATTTCCAGACCCGAAATCGGATCGTTGTAAGTTGTAATTAATTTGATGGGAGGATTGAACCGGAGAACAGGCTTTAACCTCCAATGTTAGTGTTACGCAACCTTCTCATAATAAACCATCCATGGGCCAAAAAAAGTCCTTCCCATTAGATTGACAAGGAAAGAGGTTAAATTTAGCTTGTTACCTTGTTTGTTGAATTTGTTAGATAAAATATATTTTACTGGGTAACATCCAAATCTTTTGTATCCTTGGAGTAAAAGCCTCTCAGGCTTCCCGTCAGTCTATTGTAAGTAAGTAAGTACTTATACATCCATAAAATTGAATTTCAATGGTTCGTATTGTGTCATCCTGGCTCCACAGACTACTGGAGTTGAGGGTATGTGTTACATTTACATGTGAGAGCCTCCAACACTTGCTGGCGTCATGCTGTATTAGAAATCAAAACAAAATACTATTAGGAACACTTAATTTATGCATATGCGCATTCATCCCGCTGAATGCATATATGATACGAGAGAGTGTAGTAAAAAAAAATTATTCGAGTGCGTTCGAAAGGAAGTGTTGCATAGTTCCACGTTGTTTCTGTAATCACCTGCAGTTATAATGCAGTTTAAAAAAACAATGACTCATCGTAACGGCCCTTTATTTTGCATACAACAATTCATTGGGGAGGTGGGGGGGGGGGTAAGGCGGGGTAGAATATTTTATGATTTGTTTTCTCCGAAAAATTGAAACTTACATTGAAATCATGTGATGAAAATTTCATGAGCATTACAGCTTCTAAGAATACTATATTGTGTAATTAGATCTCAAAGGGCACATTATGATTTACGTATTCAATAATAACCCGTCAAGATCAGTGTTTCAGCTGCTGCTTCTGCCCAGCATTATAACTGGTACATTGGTGCATACTTATATATATTCTATTACATTTACTCACACATAATTAGTACATATGAACGGAGTTTTATTCCTACATACATACGTTTGAATAAGTTCTGTAAATATTAAATTAATTTTGTGGTTGTGCCATGCCACCACTTCTTGTAATTACTTAACTGTGTACATAGTATAATCCAAATATGATGGGCTATTGTCACTTCCCTCCCACCTGGAACGCTTTTATGTTTTTGCTTGAGAGAGAGAGAGAGAGGGAGAGGGAGTGTGTGTGGAGAGTCTCCTTCTGTTTTGTACATACTCAAAGTTTCCTATTTGGTTGGGAATGTTTGGAGTACCTCCTAGGTATCCTGATTTATTTCCCTCTGATCACCTGAGCCACGACTTGAGTCTTGAAGCGAAGCTGTTTGTACTTCATCCCTGATCTACGTCGCATTTCACAAATTAGTAACGAGAATAATAAATGACTAGTAATTATATGTTATATATTGCAGGGTTTTGTTATCCCCTTTTTTAGACGCTCTGTGTGAATTCATTGAGGAGCGAGATATGAAGTTTGTTTACTTTTTTCTGGAGATACATACCTATATGTTGTGTGTGTCCATTGTATATGGTCTTAATTATTATCTCTTCACATTTGGGGAGCACGTACAACTGACATGTGTAATAGTAGGAATAACATAATAAAATGTACGCTTTAAATGACATTTTAATGTCCAGGAGCTTTAATGAATTCATAGAATACCCTGATAACCTTCATTCTAATAGTGTACATATAAGTCAGGGTTTTTATTTTTGGCCTTCGTACTTATCCTATACGCAGTTAAAGTTTCAACTTTCAACTTTAATGAACTACTATTCTCTCGGTTTATTAGTGGGGAAGACCGTCTGAGTCTTTCCCTAATTAATGTATACTCTCAGAGTCGCGGACTATCCCTCTACACGTTTGTTTTTAACGGCACCCTCATTAATGCTTATCATGTAACTATATTCACAAATACGCCTGATTGTGAGCTGGTATAGGAAAACGTTACCACTGGTCTTCCACTTCCTACTCTTTCTCCTCCTCCTCCTCCTCCTCTTCCTCTTTCCCATGGATGTTTATTTTATTTGTAGTCATTAATTTAGGAATCAACGGGTTTCATTCAATTACTAACTGATTTGGGATTCTGAAGGAAGATGTAGTGATGCGGCTACTTTCATTTGGCTCCTTATTTAGTCACTTACTATAGTAATAATAATAATTATTACTGGAGAACGATGTATCCATCAAAAAATTATCAGGATGGCAATTGGAATCCATTTGATTTTATTGTTGGAATAAATACGCGAAGAAACCGCAAAAAATGAAAAAATAATTGTGTAGACTCCAAAAAGGCAATAAAAGAATAAAAAATGACAGGGAGAGAGATGCTGTGCGTGTCAGTAATGCTGTCCGCTCTGAGGATTTCTTTCTGAGTTCCTTGCAATGTGAAGTGTGGCTGGTACGAGTCTCAACTATAATTATCATTATTACACATAGCAGTGGAGTCTCCAGAATGTTTTCTGTTTCTTTTACTCCTTTTTTTCTCGTAATTTTCATATTAATCAAGTAAATAAAATGGAATTTTAGTTTGTATTGAGGATTCAATGGGGAGGAGGGGGGCTTGGAATGAGATGAAATAAGAGCGACAGTAACTTGAAGTTTTTCCCATCTTTTTCTATTCAGATTCTATTTTGAGCACATGATCTTCTTTATTTTTTGGTGAAGTTACTTTTGAAACTTTTTCTCGTACATATTCAAAGACGTTGAGCGTGATTGTGACGACAGACAACGAGTCTCTGAAAATATTTGTCTTCCTTTTCATTCCCACGAACGTCTCCCCGTAGTAATAGTACTACTACTACTACTACTCCGTCGTATCACTCCTGTGACCAAAGAGAGAAGCAATAAAGATGTGAATATGTATACAATGAGTGTTCTTAAATGTAATACACTCCTCTGTGTTGATCTGCATGCATGTAGTTTTTTTTTATTTTTTTTGTGCTTGTGCATGTGATATAGAGCTACATATATGCATAATTCTCTCGGTAGCTTTCGACTCTTCATCATTTTCTACTGTCTCTTCATCGAGGGTAATAAATAGGAGAAATGCGGCTCAGCCGTACATTATTTAGAAAATAGGAAGGATGTCCCTTGCAATCTCTCTGAAAGAGGGAAGTTTTAGTTTTAAAAAGTTTGGAGAATAAAAGTAGGTGATGTACTATATTTTGATGTATCTATGTATATGAATGTGGTAACTATAATGGATGTTATATATTCAGCTAGGATGTCAACTATTTCACTTGTATACATAGATACATATATGGATAAAAGGATAGTTCATCAAGTTTGTTTCTCCCTACAGTTTTATGTGCATAACTACAGTATGTATATTGAGAGCAAAATCTTTTTAACACATTTCGTGTTAATAATTAAAGCTAAAACGTTGGGTTGAAACCTTCTACGAAGATGTCTCAATACAATACATTATAATATAAGTATATAATTATATATGTATATAGGTATACATATGTATGTTTAGTGTGTGGGATTGTTGGATATGTCAATCCAGTGATGATTATATACTCTTACTCTCCTGAGCTCCCATGACATGTGGAGTGTGGAGAGGAGGACGTTGAAGTCATTTGAGTTGTTATGATTAGATACGTATATTTTACATCCAAGATGATTTTTTTTTGTAAAGTTGTCTTTTGGACTGTATCTCTCTCACTCTCCTTTGCCGACTCTCTCGAGTATTTAGAAGTGTGTGTTTGGGTGGTTGACGGCACAATGATGTCGATGTTCTGTCTTTTCCATTAACTGAAGATGGTCGGACATTCTAAGGCTGGAGATTGGTGCATTGACGAGAAATCTTATATATCTATATAAGTATAAGTATAGATATATTCTTGATGCAGTCTTCTCATCTTCTCTGATGCAGTCCTACTGGGATGTATGTGTGTATAAAAATAAGGTCCGTTGAAATTATTGCAAATTTGTTACATTACTACGAGGACTTTGCTCTCACTCATCTCCCTCTCCCTTCACTAATATAAGTATTATGTGAGTGAAGTAGTAAGTGTGGTTATTTTATCAAGTCAATGCTCTATCCCAAATGCATTAGGCACATGCAAATAAAGTATTGACTCGTGGGTACTCTTCTTCTTCTACTCTCCTTCCGCATATGTAACTTGTAATGACCTGTGGTCGGCTTCAAAGTATGTGTGTCTTAACAACATGTACATGCATACAGTTACATATGTACTTACATACCTCCTGTCTCCATGTGGATCCATAATCTTGAGTATTTGGAATGACTGAGGCAGAGTCAAAGCTCAGGAACAATTCCCCACTGTTTTGTGACCTATGTAATGTGTGTATGTATGCTTTTTAAGGTGTGTTTTGTAGCTGTGTAATGTTTACCTTGTAGTGGTTGTAAAATGTCAACTCTCCATTTTGGATCCCTTGGTGAAGGTAGTCATAGCTGAGTGGAGTAGTAGTAGTCATTGTCGTTGTCGTTTAAAACCAAGGTGTACCCCCAGCTCATTATTTCAAAAAAAAAAATTAGCTGATTTACATTCCTCTTGGTGAGCTTACACTTTGAGTAGGCACATCCATACGAGAACAGACCTTTACTGAATGACTTTACTACTGATTGAATCAGCATGAGACAGGATATGTAGGTCTACTTTTCACTTCCACTCCAACTCATACTTTAGTGATTTTTTGAATAGTAATCAGCTTCTCTCATTCTCTTCAGGAGGTTAGTGTACCAATTATTTGGATTATTTAGAGTTTTTATACAATATTCTCATATATAGATATATGTCGTGGACTGTAATACTCTCTTCTCTTCTTAACTTTTTTTTTTCTTCTCTGAACTCAATCAAGCATTGAGGATTTGTCTCTATCCGAATATGAGGATGTAATATTTGTACTTATATTCCTTGTATACATATGTATGTCAATATTTTTATCCTATATGTATATATCTGTATATAAGTATATTGTCGCGGAAGAGGGAAAATGTTCTAGGGGCCCCATGCTTTTGTACAATACTTGGAACGTTTTGCCTCGTCAAGAATGAGATACTCCTCCACTACTGCAAAATGAGGAGGCAGGAGATTGAAGCATTCTAGGGGTTAGCCATAGTCATGTAACGAAGACAGTGTTAAATCTCTCTTTTACTCTCCGTCTCCTGACATTTCATGGGAGAGGATAAATAAATGGAGCTCATATGGAAGGCATTGAAGGGAGTAATCTGGGATGATCATCCTAGAAACCTTTTTCTGTGGTTTTGAACGAAAGGGGAGCATAAAGCATAAATGAAATTGCATATATATTGACTCTATCTTAAGAAGTCTCGCGTCTTATCTTCCTAACCCTATGCATATAATCTTAGTCCTTTGAGAGTTTGCGAATTTCCAGTAAATCGATTCACTCTCCATCCACTTTTTTTTTATTTTATTACTCACAGACGCTCGGAGGTAAAGGGGGTTATATTATTGCACATACATATCTGTACATATATACATACATATATATTATATATAGAGTGACTTCACCCTTTATGTATACCTCTTGATTCAAGTCCGCTGGCGGAATTTCGACTGCAATTTCCTAATATCCCTTTCCGGCTGTCAACACTCCAGCTTGTTACTGATCACATTTTGTTGTTTTTAAGAGTCAAAGATTGAGAGCTCATTCAAGTGAGGGAAATGAAAGGTCTGAGACATTTGACCCCATCCCGATGACTTATGCACAATGTAAACAGGATGGTACGCCATGGTAATGGATGGGAAGATAAATTTAGATCATGGTGTTGATAGGAATTCGGTGAGGATGACTCGGAAATGGACGAGGTAGCGAAGTTTCAGGAGGTATGTATTTACACTATGGGGGGTGGGAATAAATGGTTTAATTTCCATTCATTCATGTAAGTATTCATCGGTGTTAGGAACGGGAAAAAAATTGTTTTGCAAAACCAAGAGTTATTCAACCTCAGGTCCCCCTTTTGTAACTTGACAGCTATTGGGATCGGATCCTCTCTCTCTCTCTCTCTCTCTCTCTCTCTCTCTCTCTCTCTCTCTCCCTCATCTTCCTGTTGTTCACGCACGTGTGTTTACATTTGAATTAGGAATACTATTATTTATTGCTTGTATAAATAATATTATTATTCAAAGACAGTCTCCCCCTACAGGACAGGTATGGAGAGCAGAGTTACAAAACGGAATCTCAGTCCGTTCCATTTTGTAACTCGGAATCCTCTGAGATTTGGGTTGAGAAGGTTTTCGTATCTATCTGTATTTTTTTTTTCAAAATGGACTTATTACTGTTTGACACCTACGTACAGAGTACAGGTACTCACTCCTACATATACACCTTATATAAAGATAGCTATTATTTAAGTTGACATAAACTATCCCGTCGAGACATAACAGTACTATATAACTATTACCATCAGGTCCGTGGGGGTATGTTGGTATGTATAAAGCACTTGGAATTTGTTGGACGAGATTTCCCTGTAGATTAATTTTCGGATGCCCTTATAGTATTAATTGAAAGTCCATGATGATCAGACGAGGCTCGGTCTGACTCTTTCATTATGTTAACGTAATAAATTACAGATAATTCGATAATCTGTCGGGAAGACTCTGGAGGGAAGTTTGGGACTTTATTTTTAATTACTCTAAAGATGGATTATTTTTGCATGGGAACTCATTGCATTGTAGCCCAGTGTGATGTATATCCAGGGTTTGTGATTTAAATACTATACAACGGCGTGTTTAGTTTGTGTGTGTATGTGTCGGAAAATGTAAGACCTTTATTCTTAGAGATTCGTGCTCTTGATTAATGGATTCGGTTGAGAGGCTGAAAGTAATGAGTGTAGTCGATCGATATTTTCAAGTTCAAAATCTTATGTGATGTGCATAGTATGTATGTACTACAGATATTATATATGGTCACTGTGCATTGTGCATCTCTCTCCCAACTCACAATCACCCTGACTATTTGTATTTATGCATATAATAGTGGAGTGGAGTCTTCAAGCGGATTACATGACCTTGTACTACAGAGGACTATATATGTGTGTGTACATATGTATGTAGTGGGATGGTAGGATGATGGTTATTGTATATCTATGAATGGTAGGTAGTGTTAAGCTCTCATTTAATTTGACGTCCTAGATGGCAGTCAGGGTTTTGTGTGTGTGTGTAGATATATGTAAGTATTTGATGGACCAAATAATCAGAGACCCCTCTTTCGTTTTTATCATTTCATGGAATGACTATGGGTTTAGAGGTTAGATGAGGGAGGAGAGATGCAGTAGATGTGGACATTCTGTAAAGACCCCGCTTTGAGACAGTTGTTTTATGACATCTACATTATTAAAGATAAAGTTTGTCATGAGGTCGCCATCAAGAATTATTATAGCGTTGGAGAGTCTCGCAAATGTTGACTTGGTATCTTTGCACATATATGTAAATATGTATGTACATATGTACGTAGATAAATTCTGATGTATCATTTTGTCCCATTTACAGGGTATCTCCTATCATTCCCCCCAAGTCCGTAGCAGATCTGG
Organism: Allacma fusca; assembly: GCA_947179485.1. NCBI lineage: Eukaryota > Metazoa > Arthropoda > Collembola > Symphypleona > Sminthuridae > Allacma > Allacma fusca. The sequence continues at coordinate 9,286,521 of OX359250.1, forward strand.
CAAAACATATCAGCATATATTATGCAGATCTATGAAAAGTATTTCAATCCCCCCACCCTTACCCACAAGATGTATTCAGAAACATTGGATTACATTATTTCTTTCATAGGGAGCAATTATTATTTCTGAAGTTAATTGTAAGCTCTAACAAATTTTTTTAAGCCAATAAAATTTCAGAGAAATAATTATTTAGACTTTATATTTTTTTCTTGTAATGTTGGCATATAACACATATTCGTTGTTAATATTCTAGAGGGGGAGGGGGAGATGATATGAAATATCCCGAATCGAATATTCAAATAGTGATGCTATGCAGTATTAAAGACAAGACAGTAGGCATTGTTTGTAAGTATTAATAAATAAAGGCAATTTCGACGGTTCAACCACTCTCCGACTCTCCCCACTATTCCATTTCATTTTATGACCGTCGCACCGCAGCGGAATCACCTATTTGGAAGGATTTGAAGTCTCTGGCCAGACCTGATCTTTCCCTTCCATGCACGGACGTACATATACGTAGCTAATAAGAAGAGGTTTCTTTTATCTAAACGATGAAGTTGGTTGAGATACATACATCCTTTCTGGATATTATAAATTAAGAAAAGCTCTAGTGCATCCTGAAATGTATACCTACTTTTTTTTTATGGGAAGGTTTTTTTTTTAACCTAATGGCATGCAACTATGCAATGTTGAGGAGGAGCTTGGTACACTTATGTACATGTGCGTCTATGTGTAAGTATATAAGGACAGGATTTTTTCTCGTTGGACAGGTCATGAACTCCAATTTTATTATCAGTTGAGTGAAACTTGGTCCTTCACATAATCCCCTGGCATTCAGTCTATCTGGATGTTGTTTCTGGGGGATTTATTTAAATAAGTAACTTAGCTTTTAGTCGTATCTCTCTCTATGCATACATATATACATATATATGTCTGTCTTGAAGTTGAACCTGGGCAAGATGTGAGCATGCTGATTGTGAGTATTAATTCTGTCTTGTAGGATTTTTAACATGATGGTTTTGTTTTTGTCGGGGAGGTTTGAGTTATTATTGGGGAAATATATCCTCCTATTAGCACTTATCCAGGATCTATAAATCTGAAGCTTTGTAATTTTATCTATATCATCGGGTCGGGGCTCGGGACATGCGCAAGGGGAAGAAGTTCTTGTAAAATGTTATTTGGATATTATAAGTATCTATCCTACGCTCTAAAATCTACCATGGATGCTGATTTTTTTTACCCTTCCATATAACTTTCGCATGTAATTTTAATCCTATTGTCAATTTGAAATCCATCCTGTCACAGGCTTTTTTCCGTTTTCTCTTACAGTATAATAATAATAATTTATTTAATCCGGACGAAATCCAATAAAGAGTGTTCATCCATAATGACGTGGGTTCACTTTTATTTTGTTGAGCAGACTTGCCCTTAATGCCTTGCTGTTATATGTTATACTCGACATTCTTTTTTTTTTTTGCATGCACGCTCGAATGGGATTATGATATTAATTTTTGCGGAAAGACCCCGTGCTCGGATCTCTAAATCCCCGTGTAGAAAATCCGTGGTAGGCATATAATTATGTAAATGATGCGGTTTAAGGAATAAAGCCGGAAAGGACTTGGTTGTCATGAGAAAAGTCTCTCGGATGTTCTGAAGCCCCTGCTCCTGGTGTTCTTTCCCCTGCCCTGTTACTGTTATGATGATGCTCGCTCAAGTAATAGGCTTTTGCCGTACCATTACCAGTCGTCGAGATGTTTGACTTCCCTTTTGTGTATCACGCAATAATTTTTCATTCGTTTAAGCCTATCATGGTTTACCAGCCAATTTTCATTGGTACAGAACGTCTGGAAATTTTGCCTACTTTTTGTAATGTAATGAATTTTTTCTGATTACTTTTCTACACATTTTAATGCTCGCTGGTATGTCCCTGATTGTCAAACTCATAAAATCTGAAGGTTTTTTTTTCCTGAACGTTTACTTCTTAGAAACTGACTCCTGTGACAGGAAAAGCTTTTTGAAGTGTACGGAGTTGTATCCAAGAAATTACATTCTCGTTGAAGACTCTTCCCAAGCTCTTCTCAGCTTAGGCTTTTTGGAGCAGTATAAATACAAAAGCATGGTTCTTGCAGATAATAAAAAATTGTGCCACTACTACCACACCACTCCATAAATGGAATTTCCAAGAATATTTTCAGGATGAGGTGGGAAAGGAAAGGAAAAGTCTGAAAGTGGAATCAAAGCGAGGGCTGTGCATGTTGTTTTTATCAGCCTGTTTATTATACAGCTGGAAGGGGAGTCAGAGTAGAATAGAAGTCCTTATTTCTCATTTCATAGTGAGAATATTGCAGTTGAGGGCTCTCTGCTCTGCTGGACGGAATTATTAAAATTCACCAACATTTTCTGAGTCCCTACTGACCACTCCAATAATTTCTTTTGAATTGAAATGCTAATAATAATAAACGTTTGTATTTATTGTAGTAGCATAAATCTGTCATACCATTATCCTCCTCTGATACTCTCAACACATGGTAACTGGGGCACTCGTCATGACTGAGTGGAGTGTGTGTGTGTGTGTGTGTGTGTATGTTCATAGCTACATACATACATACATACATAATTATATCACTTATTGTTAGTAAAATTAGTACAAATAAATGCTACTTCCTTCCCTTCCTCTGAATCAGTGTATATAAAAAAAAAAGCAGGGCTTTCCAAAAGCTCTACTTCAAATGTGCAGCCAAGTTTTCCCAACTGTTCCCCGTACAATACACATACATAGTCACACAGCCTACTGTATTTCCGTGGATTTAAAATTATTTCAATTTATTTATTTATTTTTACACATCCTATGCTTATGACATCGTCAACTCTCTGTGAACAACATTGCTAGTAATATCAGGTGTAATGGTGTCTGCCTGTACCTATGCATGTAAGTATGTGTATGGGGGAATTGTAGAGGCTGTATTTTTGTGACAAAAAATTACGGAGTTATTTCCTCGGATGTGAGATCCGTTCTGTATTATTTTGATCTTGGGGAATTGAAATGGATGAGCATGTCAGTGCTCGGAGTAGTTTATCATGTCAAGTCCAAAGCAAGTTCGTCAACCTTGATTTGAAAGGCTAAAAATTGACGGGGCTATGTATGTTTTTGTAAGTAGATGTAGTAGGGGATTGTGATGCAGTCATGCCTTGGCTTGGCTTGGCTTGGCTTGGCTTGCTTGGCTTTTG